>VDFB02271358.1:314555404-314741287 GCA_007258455.2 Sequoia sempervirens | reverse complement strand
GTAACTTCTTACATGCAGAGGATCTCAAATCCCCAAGTTCTACAACACATGCAAGCTACAGAAAGCTACAGAATAACCCTTTCGCAATATGCGAGCTTGTCCCCAAAAAGCTACCCAAAAATTAGAAAACCTGCCCATAAATAGAGCTCCTCATTTGTTTGGAGCCAAAACAACATTCAATTTGAGTTTAGGCGGTTTGGCACTGAAATTTTACAACATGAAGTTCAAATTCAAAAGAGCATTTGCAATGGCATCTTCTAGAAAGTGCGCCAACTTCGCGGAGTCATAACTTTTGATCCAGGACTCCGATTCGCGAACCGTTCAAATCGTTGGAAAGGTCTCAAAGTCAAGAACGTACTCAAAATCCGCTATGCCGATTTTGACAAGTTTTGGGGCCATTCCGGAAGCTCTAAGTGCCTCAAATCCCACTCGGAAGATTTTCAGGTGCAAATCTGGGAAACTAAAACTGCAATATCTTTCAACCAAGGAACCGAAATGAAGAACCGTAAATTGGGAATTTCATTATGACGAAAAGGGTATCCAAAAATATAAAAACATCTAAAAACTAAGAAACTTGAAAATTAACTATTTTTGGGTGATGCAAGATTGCCCTTACACCACTGGATGCTCCTGCATCAGCTATGAAGCATGAAGTGTATTAAGTCAGTTTACAGAGCCTAATTGGAAATGTCTCCAACTTATTTTAGATGCATTGTATCAGTTCAAATCTTTGGAAGTGCTCAAGCCACCTTCCTTTCTATTCTAGCACTATTTCTTCTATCTTTCTGGACAGTTAGTCCACTTGGTTGTGAACCATTTTGTAATATCTTATAACTAGTTATAATATATTGTGAGATAATCCTCGCCATAGTTTTTACCTTTTTGGGGTTTCCATGTAAATTTGGTGTTCTTGTGTTCTTTAATGTGATGCAGGCTTTCTATGTTCCTTTTTAATACTACAAGTTTGATATGATGCATTAAATGGATGCTTAAAATTGCTAAGGCTAATGAATTTCAATGAATACTGATTCACCCCCCCTCTCAATTTTTGAGTGTTCAAAACTCTCAGAGCCATCTTACTAGTAAAAAATTGGTTCAAATCACCTAGGTGTAGTGCTAGCCTCTTTTGGTGTTGATCAAATTGAGTTTCATACAAAGTTTCCTCTAAGACCGTCTTACTAGTGAAAATTGGTTTTCATTTCAATTTTATTTTTTGAGAAGGCATGATGGAGCCATATCAAAAAATTTCTAGGCAGATATTATTGAATGGATATAGTTATGAATATGAAGCCTTAGAATTGATTTTTTGAAGGTAATGAAATTATTTTTAGAGTGGTGAATTCTATAGAATGATATTTTCAATCTTTGTGATATGATTGATAATATAGTTTAGTTATTCCTTATTTGTTTTTATATACTATATTTTGTTTTTTTTTAGGAGCAATATAAAAAGTTGTAAGAATATTATTAACTTCTTCTTTTAATTGTATCTATATAATATGTAGACATGTAGTTGTAGGAAGAGTTTGGGTAAGTGAATGATAATAGATCCACTTTTAGATTAAAAATTGGAAGTATTTTTTAAAATCAAACTTTGGTAAAGTTGAAGTAAAAATTTGAAGCACTTACATAGAGAACAGTAATAGAAAATAAAAATATGAAATGTAATGCCCCGCCACGCAACCCTAGGGGAAGTTGCAATTCACTAACCAAATGCAACAATTTTTTTTTTTAAAAAAAAAGGTGAAATAACGTACATGTTTGCTACACATTGCCAACAACCCCTAAGGCTATGAGACAAAGATTACTTAAACCCGAAATAAACAACCAAGGAAAGAAAACATAACATCATTCAATTAAGGAATTAAAGTACATACATTCCATACATGATATAACATCAAAGACAAATCGATACATCACGATATCCAATAACAATTGTTTACAATATAATTACATCACTCATTCCCCGAATGAGGTAAATCAAATAAACCTGATAATTTATTACAATTTCCATCTCGATACAAATGAGGGGTAATGAAATACAAGAATGACATAAATGAAAGAAACTAGAGGAGCAACGGGATCCAACGAGCTCTCCAACATGAAAGTCTCGTCCACACGATCACGAACAAAGCCAACGGTGTAAGGTGCACGTTCCACCCAACCAAGTGAAACCCAAAGGCTCACCCCCTGTGCTAGGAGATAGTAACAAGGATTTCTGGCCAAGACCAAATACCTCTAGACAGAGGCTAAACATAACTGAATTGACTCGAATACCAACAACATCACTTAACACAGTACGAAAACTCACAAGACAACACATTGCTTCCAAGTTACATAGGACAAGTACACCATTGTACAACACACAATAACTAATTCACTTGTTGACGTAGGGAGAGTGTCATACATAAATTGCCATGAGTTACCCTAGCTCAACCTTCCTAGGCTACCGGACCCCCATCATGGGTTACCCTGGCTTGCCTTTACCAGTGCTGGACCCTCACGCAAAACTATGCGTCTGATCTCATCTCGAGTCTTAACAATGCATGTTCCATGAGAGAGACATTCTTTAAATTTTATTAGTGTGAAGTTCCCCATTAATTCCTTTAAATTATCACTTGATTAAACCCTAGGTGAGTTACCCTGACACCACTTTGGGCGTCGGACCCCCACAAAGGGCCACTCTCCTACTGACAACATTGGGATACAAAACCCCCCAATCCAAGGGTAGACAACATGCACAAACTGAAAAACCAAATTCCAACCTTAACACATAAGGTCACATAACCCGTTCATAGTACATGGTAACCAAAACATATCACAAATCCCATTCATGCTAACCGGAGATAACACAACTACAACCATGTGCACTACCCCAAATAACCCACAAGTTGACCGACATAGACCAACCCTTACTCATAATATGACAACCTCAAAGGAAGACTTTCAAAGCAAAGATTAAATAGACCAACATTGAGAATACCAGGACAACACTTGAAGAGTACTACATGCATTTTTAGAAAAACAACTAACATTAGGATTTCGTAAATCCAATTCACTCATCAACATAGTGTATTCAACTAATTAATTACATCATATTCTTTTCGCACTCAAGTAAACGAGAATTCAAATTTACGCTATGAAACATTACTGAATCTCAAACTAACATTTGATTTTCATTTACTTAAACAAACAAACGAATTTAAATGCAATCACTTTAAATAAAATAACATTTTATGTCTAATCAATTCTTTCCCGTCTAAATTACAATACTCACAAAATACCCCTATTTAATGCATGCACATATTAACATACATATATGATTATATAACCTTATGTATATATAACTGCATATATATATATACATAAAAAATATATATATTTAACTACAAGCATAAAGTGATAATCTTATTTTCTTTATTTTAAATATTCTTATTATTTAATATATTTAATGTATATATATCATTTATATAATATTTAATTATTATATATATAATACATATATTTTAAATATATTTAAATAATAATAATATAAAAAATGATAAGAAAATAAATTAAAACTAAAATAACACAAAGTAAAAGAATATAATATAATATAAATTACATATTTTAAAATAACAAATAAAACAAAAACCCCACACCCCACGGCCGAGCCCTAAGTGTTGGGCGCGGCCCTGTTTACACAGGGGCGAACCACCACACTGGGGGTCGTGTGAGGGCAGCGCTCGCGCTGCCTTCACAGGCAACGCTCCCCAGTGATGGGGCGCCCAAGGGGCCCAAACCCCCGACCGAACCATACCAAATGATTTTTTTTTATTTGAATTCCGCCCGCAACCAGAAAACGCGTTTCTGGTAAAACCCAGACGCGAAAATAAACCCGAACCAGGGTTAAACCAGCTAATTATTGAAACATAAAAACATATATATATATATATATATTATCAAATATATATATGTATGCATATATATGATATATATATATATATATATATGTTTAATTTGCTAAAAAAATAGTTAAAATTGAAGCAATTTTCTTCATAAACAAAATATCCAACAGATTTATATTTGCAAGCATGATTTTGATTTCAAACACTATAGGAACCCTCTTTTGTTCATGTTTTCAAATTTAAAATAAGATTTTGGCATGGGTTTTCTCATTGTAATCTCACAAGTTTATTTCAAATTTTTAAACACAATCTAAGATGGGTTTTACAAGAGATTAAATCTTTCAAGGAGGAAGAACAAATTTTAAGTTTTCTATCAAAATGAAATTAAGATAACAAGTAAGAACCTTGTGTTCTCTCCAAGCTTGAAGTTCTTCAATGGAGGTTTTTCCCTTTCTTTTCCAATTCAACTTCACCCAAAATCTTCAATCTTTCCTTCCCAATCCACTTCCAAGAATTTCCATGCAAAATTGCTCTCCCAATTTTTCCAATTATGAAAAAGATAATTCAAAAAAGAAAATCCCTTTTCCTTATGCAATCCTTCCCTAAATTTGTCAAAGCCCTAAAATGGACTCACCCACCAAAATTTATTGCTAATTTAGATATTTTTATTTTTGAAATTTAATAAAACAATTTCATTTTCCAAATGCATTTTGCAACAATATTCTTTTAAATAAAATTCATTACAACCCAAATGACAATTTAAATTTTCTTTAACCAAATGATTTTCACAATTCACAAATAAAATTCTTTTCAACTTTTATTTCTAAAGATAAAATATAAAGCTTATTTCTAATTTTTTTTTGATTTAATCTAAACTCCAAAGATGCCAACCCAACCAATTTGATTTAATTTATCCTTATTAATTTAATTAGTCAATAAAATAACCTAATTCAAAATTAGATTATTTTATTAATTAAATTAAATTAATTAATTAATCACTAATTTTCCAACAATTCAATAGACAAAACAATAATCATTTATAAATTTCAAAGGCCATTTAATCCCTTTTAACTTGAAATTTTAAATATAAAGCCAATGGGGAAACTTACAACATAAAACACTGAACCCGACTAAGACCGACGACACACTATGGCTAGGGTGATGGTTTCTCACAGAAATCCTAGTTACTATCTCCCAATCGATACCGTTGGTCGATGGACACGCTCAAACCTGTGAAACCAGGTGGAGTCGATGTCCTGTACCTGCATCCTGCACACAATACGAGTGTCGAAACATGCATATAATAGATTAAAACACACCGTGAAGAGGAAATCACGGAATCCCAGGGCACTCGCATGCGAGTGATGTGATCCTGTCCCCTTCACCAATACAATATCACTAACCGAAACATCTAATCATCCATGATATAATCAAAACATAAAGCATCAGTAATTCATATACATGTTAATGTAATCCATAACATGAAATAATAATAACATCTGAATAAAGTATCATCACATCAAAACATAATGTTTACATCGCTTAACAGATAGCGGTTAAAATAACTAAGTTCCATAGTCACAATGCAACATAAATAAAACATATCATAGAAGAACATTGTTTGATCACGGAGCAAAATGGAGGGGTGTTACATGAAATATAGAATTTTGTTTCTAATTTCAAATATATAATTTATTTTAATACTCATATGATAAAAGAGTTTTGTATAGGGATGTATAAATTTAAAAAAAAATAAAAAATCATATATTTTGGACCAAAACACATGGATCAACATAATTTGACCTAAATGAAAGTACTTTTCTAATTTATTTTATGTAAAGATGAATATGATGCTAGAGTTTAGTTATTTTTAATAAATATATATATTTATTAATTAGTTAATAGCTCTAATTTGTGTTTTTAAAACCTCACCAATGTACTTTGAGCTAAGTTAATTGTAAGATAACATTTTCATCAAGTAGAGAATGACGTCTAGTAAATCTTTTTAAAGTTAAGAGTTATTAAAAAATAGTAATATATGTCATTTGAAATTTATGAGTCCTTTTGTTTATAAATTAATTAATAGAAAGAAAAATACATCCAATGGTGAAAAATTTACATATTTGAAAACTAGACATTAACATCTATAATGAATTAATTTGATCCATTTTTTTAAAATCATCAGTCATATTACTAAAGTTAGTTTTTGTCTTGCTATTAACATAGCATTATACTTGGAAGTTCAATGTTGAGATCTGGGTTTCCAAGACTTAATCTAAAGAAAAACCATGGATTTAGAATTTGAAATTTTATGGAATGTGTACTCTCTCTAAAATGTGTAACCATTATGAAAAGGAATAGGTTATTTCCTAAATAGAAATGGGTATTTTTTTTTTAATGTGTACCCATTTTAAAATAGGTGTGTGTTTCTTTTAAAAATATGTACTCATTTTAAATATCAAAATGGGCACATGTTCCATATTGGTATGGGTTTAGACTTGGGCATCCTTTCCTCAATAGGTACATGGTTTTTTACAAAACTTGTACTTGTTCCTCTTGAGATTTTCTTCCCATGAGACTTACACTAAAAAAGAACTCAATTTCTTGCACCCACCTATTTACTTTTACAAGAATTAAAGAAAATATAAATAAACAAGAACCAATCCTACCTTTGCTCTTATAATTAATATTTAAAAAATATCTATAAATAATTTCCCTCTACCCCTTTAATAAATTTTAACCTAATTAAAATTTAATATCAATGAAGGCTTTATTGGATAACTCATCCATTCAAGCTATTTATTATTTAAATTCCTCCCTCCAAGTTTAGAACTATAATCTAAACAACAATTTTAAGCTTTAGTTTTATAGGTTCTTACCTTAAATATTTAGCCTTATTTTAACCTAATTAAAATTTAATATCAATGAAGGCTTCATGGGATAAATCATACTTATCCATTCAAGATATTTATTATTTAAATTTCTCCCTCCAATTTAGAACTATAGTCTAAACAACAATTTTAAGCTTTAGTTTTATAGTTTCTTACCTTAGATATTTAGCCTTAGGTTTAACTTAGTAGTCTAGTAGGATTAAATCTTGTCTACTTGTATAACAAAATATGGAGTGTTAATTAAGAATAGATTAGATATTATGTGAAGTACATGTTTTAAATTTCTATAATCTATTATAAGAGCATCACAATAATTTTAAGATGTGACTTTGGATTTCAAGATATACATAAACAATAATTATCCATTAAAAATATTCATTTAAAGAAAATAAAACCAAATTAGCATTATGAATATTTTTTTAAATCACTAATATCAATATTTAAATAGTCAATTATAATTATCAAAATATGAGATTCAATAGAAATAATATATTTCTAAATTTTTGAGATATTATATCCATATTTGGATCTCTTCACCATATCATTAGATATTACACACCATTCTAGATTTCAATCTAACTTAAGGTTTTCTAATCACGGTTCCAAATCCCTACAAACACCATAGAAGTACCACATTTAGGGATACACAAACTTTGGACATTGCGATTTCTATTGTGGAGGCTAAAATATGACAAAGAAATATCTCCTTATAAATAAAAGAATGTTTCTCTCCCACATTTTATCCATCATTTTATTATTACTTAAGATATAAATCAAAGATTTTTAAAAATATAAAGGCTTACAAAAATAGGCGAGTATGTATTGAAAGCTATAAAAAAGTTAGAGTTGAAGAAATGTCATTTAAGGAGTACACAAGTAATAGACATCCAAAAAATAAAGTGTTATACATTGACACACAAGTGCTAGATCTTTAAATATGAGTTCTTAGCAATTAGATATGCACACCCTTAGACATAAATGGTGTCAAAAAGTGTCAAAAATAAATAAATAAGATATTATAACCTTCTTAAATATATTTATAAAATATTTTTCTCTCTATAATTTATTTTTTGTCCCCTTCTTAATTTATTTCCATATTATAGTTAATATCTTGTGATTTAATATATTATATTGGATCTAAATTTAATTATTTTTTGAATGAAAAAAAATCTAACATAATTAAGAATGAAGAGGTAATTCCACGAAGATATTTTATGACCATTGACCATGCATTTATCAAATTATAAATCCAAGTTGAAAATTGTAGAAACTAGCCTCTAATATCTTCAAAAAGAGCAATTAAGAGCGTCCTCATTTGTAAAACTAGGGAATCACATGTAAAAGTCCAAACAATTCAAACCCTTTTAGAATCCAGCTATGCACCTCATGCTTGGTTGAAAATTGTAGAAACTAGCCTCTAATATCTTCAAAAAGAACAATTAAGGGTGTCCTCATTTGTAAAACTAGGGAATCACATGTAAAAGTCCAAATAATTCAAACCCTTTTAGAATCTAGCTATGCACCTCATGCTTGGATTTATTAGCTATTATGAATGTGTTTCTTATGTGGTTTTTTTTTTGTTTGTTTGTTTGGAAAAACCTTTTACTTGAACATAAATCATAGAGGAAATTGCATTATATATTTATCTAATACAATATTAATGCACGACAATAAAAGTGATTCAAATTTTAAAGTGTGTATGATAGAAACAATTTATATTAAATCTTTTTTCGACTGTAGGAATCAGGTAATCCTTTATAAACTGTAGTACGTCTAATAATTTTTTTTACGTGACCGATGATGTTGGCACGACACGCCCTCCGATACCAAGGGGACAGTGGGAGACTAGACCTAATGATCCCTTGCTTACAACATGATGCTTTAACTAATCAAACTAGCTCCCCCAACCCTAATTTATATCAAATCTTGAAATAAAACTATAATAAAAATATCTTTAATCAATTACGTTATATTATAAACATGATCATCTAGATATATTAGCTTTCACACGAATATTTTAAAATTTAAACTATATTATAGTGAATAAAAATTTAAATATTATATATTAAAGTGAATAAAAAATTGAATAATATAGTTTATTGAGGTATCAAGATAGGTTTTATACACTTAATAAATAAAATATAAGGGTATTTGTCTTATGATTTTTTTCAACAATCTTATTTTAGTCATCTTGGATTATAAAGATTATAGAATATTTGAGTAAGATTTAATTTTTACTAAGGATGGACAAGGAAAACATCGAGTTTGTTAAAAAAGTGTTTTCAATACTATCATGTTAAATATAAGTGTGTACATTTAGCAAGAAAATTATATCTAGACAATAGAAGTAACAAGTATATATTTCATCCAAGGGATCCATATGCTATAGAATTTGCACAATATAATCTTATTTTTCAATTAATTGAAGAAGGTTTATCCTTCTATTCTTAGAAACTTGAAGAATAAATATTTGAAGAATGCATGAAATACTGTTTATGAAAACTTACTCTTCTCATAACATCAAGTATTAACCTTAATTTTAGCTCAAAATCACCCTGATACACATGGGAAGAAAACACAAGTTAATGAAGTAGTGAGAACTTTTGCAAATGTAATATCCACAAATAATTTCTCCTATTGGTTGATACATATAGAATATATACAATTCAACCTCTGAAATACCATTCCTTTTTGTTCACTCTCAACTTGATATCATAGCCATTTCAAAAAGGATTTTTGTGGTCTATGGTTTCCTCTTCTACAATAGTTTAAGCCTCTCAAACAAGGGCATTATTTTCACATGTATCACATTTTTTAAGAACAAATTTGGCTACCAATTCCAAAATGATTCTCTTGTGATCGAGCCAAATATTTTGGAAAGTTTTCGAGTGATTGATGAAGGACAACAATGCTATGTGAGGATGTCCACACAATGTGTTTGCATCCTAGACAAAGATATTATGTGTCTGGTTCTAGGTTCCTTTGTGTTCATATTTCTATTTTTAGTTAGAATTATATTTTGTTATTTTTAGAATTTGTTGTAAATTTTTATTTCCATCATTTCTTTTATAGTTCACAATCTAAATCAAGCTTTAATTTTTAGTTAAATATATTATGTATTTCTATTCTACAAGACTTATTATTTTTATATCTAGACATAAATATTTTTTTATTTGAGGTGGTTTAATAATTTGATTTACTTGAAGTAGTTATCCTTTTGCTATATCAAATATGTCTTTCTACATTTTTGTGAACTTGTTTTCTAGCTAAACATGTCTCCTTTCTTTTCTTTCTTTTTAACTTTCTTCATTATATTCTATCATAAATTACCTTCCATCAATAAAAAAATTTGACTCTTGAATACATAATCAATTTTGAACCACTTTGATAATTGTTACTATTAATACTATAGGTATCAAACACACTCGTATTGATCCTAGATCGGGTTTAAGTTTTTCTGTTGTTGTTTTGTTACCTCGTATTCATGTGGATCATTATTCTCTTGCTACTACATCTCTTTCTATCTATGGGATTGATAACATTGGTCGAAAAATTAGGCACAATCATATAACTTGTGCAATTGGAACCCATCACCTTACCTACCCTCCTATATGTTATTCATAGTAATTTATCATAATATTTGTGACACCCCTCCGATTTGTTATGTTTTCTTGATAGCTCAGATACTTTGTTAGACTATGTTTTATGTTATGGTTATTCTATCGCTGGCAGTGGAGCGATGATGGACTATATTGATGTGATGACACATTAAATGCATGGTGATTATGTTTAAATATGCTTTATGTTTGCATAGATGCTTAGTTGTGATGACATTGCTATATTTGCTTATCATAGTTTAATTGATATATTATCTCATCAGTTGATGTGACATTGTATTGGTGAAGAGAACGGTATTGCATCACTCGCTTGTGAGTGCCCTGTGATTTCCATGATTCTCTCTTCACGGTGTGTATGAATTACTATATGTATATATGTGTGACATTTGCTTGTTTGTAGGATTGTAGGTACAGGACATTAGCTTCACCTGGTTTCACAGGTCTGAGCGTGTCCACTAATCAACAATAATATTGGGAGATAGTAACGGGCTACCTAGTCATACCTTTACCCTAGTACAGTGTGTCGTTAGTTTGAGTTTGGTCTTAGTTTTATCATTGTTGTTCTGGATATTTTATTATTGTGCAAATTTAATTTGGTAGATTAAATATGTATTTAATTTAAATATTTAATTAAATGAATTATTGTTGTGAAGGCTTTAGAATAAATAAATTAATTAATTAATTTAATTTGGTTATGTTGTTGAGTAAATTTTATTATTGCCGGTATTGGCATGGTGTGTTGGTTTAAAGGTGGCATTGTTGTTCTTGCCACCAAGGTTCAAACCCCATTGGTGTGGTATTGTTGAATGGTTGTATTCTGGTTCATAGCTCCGGTTCAAAAGCATTTACCCCTTGAATAAAAGAAAGTAAATTTTATTATTAAAAATAAATGGTAATTAAATAAATAAGAATATTTAAATTGGTTGCAATTAGTAAATTGTATTATTATATTTAAATGCATGTGAATGGAAAATATCTGAGTTGTTAAGGGAAAAGATATTTTGTTGAAATAACTCTGAGTTATAAATTTGTTATCTAATTGTTGAAAATTCATTCTCGGAAGAGATATTTGGGAAAAGAAAAGAAAGTTGTTTCACAGAAGTTTTTGTGTGGGTTGTTGAAAATTGGTGAGGAAATTGTGGATCTCTCGGAGGAATTGTTTTAGAATTTTGTTGTAAAGTTCTTGGTTGTGAATTGTGTGTTTTTTGGAAAGAGGCAAATTTACTGGAGGAAGTTTTGGCTACATTGGCAATTTGAAGTTACAGAGAAGCTCGGCAACAATTCTCAAGGCAACAGTTTCTTCTGGAACAGGTTCCTTTACTGTTTTTGTGAATTTTGTATTGAAAAATTGTTTATATTACTGTAATGCAATTTGGAAAAGTTTAGGGAAAATATTTTCAATACTATAGAAGTTCTTGTTTCTTTCTTTTAAAAGATTACCCTGAAAGTGAAACTTCTGTAGAAAAAAAATAAAAATCCTCTGTGTAATTTGTTCATTCAAAATAAATTGTTACAAAAGGAATTGTAGATCTCTGTAGAAAATCATTATTTTGTTTGGTTTCCCTATTTCTTTAAATTATCTAGGAAAATGAATTCTTTAAATTTTCTCTATAGAAAAACTTCTTCTGTGCAATTTTCTTGCTCAATTTGAATCAATGTTGAAATTATTTATATATAAATATATACATATATATTAAATTATATATGTATATGTACATATATATATATTATATATGTATATGTACATATACATTTATTATATATATAAATGAGCTTACTTTATTTTAAACACTGTTATTTTAAATGCAAGAAATCATCGTATGGCGAAATTTGATGATACAGGAAAAAAAATCGATGTAAATTTATTTAGGCGTTTCTTTTAAAAAACGCAGTAAATGCATATTTTTGTATAAGGTTGGGGAGTTTCCCCCACAGCAGCTCATAGGAGAGGCACGTTTTGGGAGGCAGCACTCAGCGCTTCTCACCCACAACGCACCCCTCATATGGGTGCGACTGTGGCCAGTGCCCCAACACAGCCTTCGTAGGCTGTTGAAACCCGCACATGCTCAGAGCTCGGCGTATATGATTTCGATTTGGGGGTTTTTTTAATTATATTTGTTAGGTTATAATATATATATATATATTATATATATATATAATATAAGATATATGTTATTTATAATATATATATATAATATATGTGTATATGTTTTATATATATACATTTGTTTGGAAATTGTATTGTAGTTATTTGTAAATGAAAATGGGGAGAAAGCATAAATATCCTTATAATTAAATTTGTAATTAAATAATATATTAATAGGTATATATATAATTATATATACATATTATATATTTATTTATTTAATGGGTGAGTAATACAGTAATTATTAGAATAAGTATGATTAATTAAATTAAATGATATAATTGTTTTATTGTGCAATTAAGTTAATTTTATGAGTACTTGTGGAAACTATAAGATGTACAATTAGTTTTCTTTGTTGTTAAATTTTATGTTGGAACTATATTTCAATGGTGCATTTTAAATATGCAAAAGTGATTGTATGGATTTAGGAAATCCGAATGATAGCACTTCTTTAAATGCTTGAAGTTGTATTTATAAAAGCACGTGTTTCTGTAATTGTGTACTGGGGGGAAGTATTTGTCATTATGTGAATCTAAGTCTTCCAGAGTTGTAATTGTGAAAGGGTTGTGGTAACTTTAGTTCACCCTTTGAGTTTCTTGGGTAGTGCACGTATTGGGTTTCTGTTTTGGACATCCATAGAGATGTGTTACCTTTGAGGTGTATGGGTTATTGTTGTCAGTTCTTAGTGCATTGTCTACCCTTGGCATGTAGTTTGAGTTATGTGTTGTCGATAGGGGAGTGGCTTTCAGTGAGGGCCGGGACACAAAGTGGTCCCAGGACAACTCGTGTGGGAGTCAGTATAATCAAGTGGGAATTAAATAATCTATTATCTTAACACATATAACAAGATATTTAGCCTCGCTCATTGGCTCAAGGGCTTGCATGAGACTTGAGATGAGTCGGGAAGGCTTGGAATGGCTAGATCATTATCTTGTCTTTTCGAAAGATAACCGATTCTGCACTGGTGTGCATGTGGGGCCGGAATCGTAAGATGTTACCAAGATAACCCTAGAGGGGGGTCAGGACCTAGGAAGATCTCCTTTGGACAACCAATGCAACCTTTGTGATGACACTCCTATGACAACAGTCAGGTTATTTGTATTGTGTTTTTAATTGATTCAGTGATTCTGGAAGCAATGTGATCATAGTTCTTGGTTATATGTATTGTGAGTATTATGTATGTCGCCTGTGTCTAGAGGTAGTAGGATTGCCTTGATTACCTGTTACTATCTCCTAGCACAGGGGTTGGGCCTGCGGGTACCAGATGGTTGGGTGGCGTGCATCTTACACTCTTGAGTTTCTTTTCCGTTCGTGATGGCAAGATCTTCTTGTTCGAGGAGCTCGTGTGGTTCTCTGGAGTTGTTCTTCTCTTTCTTGATTATAACTGTGGTTCATTATGTATAATTGTAATACCTCATTTGTATCGAGGTAGACCTTTGTGATGTAATTGTAATAATATTTATGATCTATTCATTATTGGATTTAATGTTGTATCTATGGAAATATGTTCAATACATTTTTATGTGTTAGATTTATCTTGCAATGGTTAATGCTTTGTTGCAAGTTGTATCTTGAGTTTAATATTCATATGCTATGGTTGGTTAAATTTTATAAGTAATGGTGTTCACATGTAGACGCGTTGCGTAGCCTAGAGGATGTATGTGGTTAGAGTAGGATACTTTACTCGTCTTGTTTTAACTTTAAAAAAAAAAAAATTAGTTGTGCTTCCGCAGTATTGCATAGTCCTCTAGGTTGCGGGATGGGGTTTTACAATACTATTCTACGTAAACCATGGATACACACTATGGATGTAGTCCCATCTACCTTACATCAATCTATTAAATTTAGTAATAATAATAAAGTATTTACAATACGAGTTGAACCTAATGCCTTTAACTATTGTCAAAAGGTTGATGTTGGTCATTGTCCAAATCCTTCTCCTAATCTTAAAAAATTAACACCTTCATATTTTCAAAGTCTGTTACACCATCATTGATTCCTATTCCCGATGATGGTGATAACTCAATTTCTTCACTTATTTCTAATGCATATCCTGCTGACGACTGGGATTTATCGGAACTTAAACTATACTTTGTTAGAGAATATAAACCCAACCCAACTCACTTTGACATTCGATAGATAGCATTAACAACTTCTATAGAAGATGTAATTCCATCTACTTTTGGAGATGATAAAAATGATACATGCGATTATACTTCTCATATTGACTATACCACTAATGATGATTAATGAAGGGGACTCTCCCTCAAACACAATCACACACAAACCACAAGAATTCAAGGACAAGAAATACACAAATTTTATTATATTCCCTTATCAAAATAGACAAAAACATTCAATCAAACTATTTGGGTCATAAGACCTCTATTTTATTACCTCGTATTCATGTGGATCCTTCTTCTCTTGCTACTACATCTCTTTCTATCTATGGGCTTGATAACGTTGGTCAAAAATTTAGGCACAACCATATAGCCTGTGCAATTGGGAACCATTACCTTACCTACCATCCTATATGTTATTCATAGTAATTTATCATATAATATTCTTCTACGTAAACCATGTACACACACTATGGGTGTAGTCTCGTCTACCTTACATTAATCTATTAAATTCATTAATAATAATAAAATATTTACAATATGAGTTGAACCTAATGCCTTTAACTATTATCAAAAGGTTGATGCTGGTCATTTTCCAAATCCTTCTCCCAATCTTAAAAAATTAATGCCTTCATATTTCAAAGTTTGTTACACCATCATTGATTCCTATTCCTGATGATGGTGATAACTCAATTTCTTCACTTATTTCTAATGCATATCTTGCAGACAACTGGGATTTATCGAAACTCAAACCATACTTTGTTAGAGAATATAAACCCAACCCAACTCACTTTGACATTCCATAGATAGCATTAACAACTTCTATAGAAGATGCACTTCCATCTACTTTTGGAGATGATAAAAATGATACATGCAATTATACTTCTCATATTGACTATACCACTAATGATGATTAATGAAGGGAACTCTCCCTCAAACACAATCACACACAAACCACAAGAATTCAAGGACAAGAAATACACAAATTTTATTATATTCCCTTATCAAAATAGAAAAAAAACATGCAATCAAACTATCTGGGTCATAAGACCTCTATTTTGTTACCTCGTATTCATGTGGATCCTTCTTCTCTTGCTACTACATCTCTTTCTATCTATGGGCTTGATAACGTTGGTCAAAAATTTAGGCACAACCATATAGCCTGTGCAATTGGGAACCATTACCTTACCTACCCTCCTATATTTTATTCATAGTAATTTATCATATAATATTCTTCTACATAAACCATGTATACACATTATGGGTGTAGTCCCGTCTACCTTACATCAATCTATTAAATTCATTAATAATAACAAAATATTTACAATACGAGTTGAGCCTAATGCCTTTAACTATTCTCAAAAGGTTGATGTTGGTCATTTTCCAAATCCTTCTCCCAATCTTAAAAAATTAATACCTTCATATTTCAAAGTCTGTTACACCATCATTGATTACTATTCCCGATGATGGTGATAATTCAATTTCTTCACTTATTTCTAATGCATATCCTACTGACGACTGGGGTTTATTAGAACTTAAACCATACTTTGTTAGAGAATATGTAAAGCTAACCAAACTCGCTTTGACATTCCATAGATATCATTAACAACTTCTATAGAAGATGTAATTCCATCTACTTTTGGAGATGATAAAAATGATACATGCGATTATACTTCTCATATTGACTATGCCACTAATGATGATTAATGAAGGGGACTCTCCCTCAAACACAATCAAACACAAACCACAAGAATTCAAGGACAAGAAAATGCAAATTTTATTATATTCCCTTATCAAAATAGATAAAAAAAACATGCAGTCAAACTATCTGGGTCATAAGACCTTTTTTTTGTCACCTTGTATTCATGTGGATCCTTCTTCTCTTGCTACTACATCTCTTTCTATCTATGGGCTTGATAACATTGGTAAAAAAATTAGGCACAATCATATAGCCTGTGTAGTTGGGACCCATTACCTTACCTACCCTCCTATATTTTATTCGTAGTAATTTATCATATTATAATATTCTTCTACGTAAACCATGTATACACACTATGGGTGTAGTCTCGTCTACCTTACATCAATCTATTAAATTCATTAATAATAACAAAGTATTTACAAGTACTGCCAATGAGTTGAGCGATGGGTCTAAGTGGGAAAGGGTGCGAGGGGTGTTTTTTGAAAATTCCTGAGGGTGAGGAGGATGGTGAGGATGATTCAAATGATGTTGTTGTGGTTTTCTGGTTCCTTGTTGGTTAGAGTCTTTATTACTTCTTGCTTAGATACAAGGAGAGGTCTCATTCTTCTCTTGCTTGCTTGGTTTGTGGTGGTTTTGTTGATGTAGTGCTTGTTGGATTCGTGAACTATTCCCTCCTCACTTGGTCGGTTGTCTGTCTATAGGGTGCATGGAGGGAGTTGTTGCTTGGTTTTTGGGTTTGGTGCTTCTTTTCTAGGACTTTTTTCTGCCTTTGGTGGTCCCTTGTGGTGACGTTTTGATTTCTCTTGCCCTTGTCTCCACCCTTGCTTAGTGGGTTTGGTTGGATGATGTCATTAACTTCTTCTTCCATGCCTGGTGTTGTGATTGGGGTTGGAAAATTTGTGCTCTAGTCTTGGCTCTAGTTTAGACTAATCTTCCTTGTCTCATCCTATATACTATTGGATTGGAGGTCGTGGAAACCCTATTGTTTCTTTCCTTGAAGGCCCTTGGAGTGCTCTGTTTTCTGGTCATCTTCCTTGGTATTTGTGTGGGGATTTATCTGTGGATGGTCCAACTCTTGTTGGGTTTATTGTTTGATGGTCTTGGTATGGTTTGGAAGGATTTGTGTTGTGCCTATACTATTGTGCGCTTTGGCTTTGCCAGGGTTTTGTTTGTGTTTCCCCTCAATCATTTCTAGGTTTATTCAATGGTGTTGGGGTTTTCGGGTGTATCATGCTTTGCTGTGCTTTGTTTGGGATTGGCTTCTCCTACCTTCATCTTCTAGAGTCGTTCTACCCTGTTAACATGGGTTCCTTGGTTGCTGAAGGGGTTGTTTTATCCCCTTCGGAGCAGGGTCTCTTTGGGAGGTGTCTTTCCTTTGCTAAGATTCATGGTTTGTTCACCTTCATGGTGTGTGTGGAGGTTGTGGGCTTCTTATGCAAGTTCTTTTGATGGTGGTGGGGGCTCTACCTAACTTCTAAGAAATTGATTTCTTAAATGTGGCCCCTTCAAGGTTGGTTTTATTGAGGATTGTTATTATTGTAGCACTTTTATCTGTTATTTTGTGGCTTGGGAGGGGGTAGTGGAATCCCTGGTTTTGTTGCCTGATCTGTTGGTGAATGGTTTGCTAAATTTCTCCAAGGATATAGTGATCTCCCACTTTGGGTACTTGTTGTTTTTAAAGGGTCTACACCTTAAGTTCAATTCAAAGGCCCAAGTTCTCCTGTTACCCATGTTTGCTAAGTCTACCCTCTTTGTTGGTTTATTGACTATCTTACTGACTCTACAGTTTGGTTCTCCTATTGATGTGGAGACCTCTCCTTTTGAGTTGGAGTCCTCTCCTTTTGAGGTGGAGTCCTCTCCTTTTGAGGTGGAGTTGGGTTCTCAGAGTGCAGTGAGCTATTCACGTTTCTTCAGTTGGATTTCTCCTTTGTTGCTCCTATTGAGATGGGGGCCACTCCTATGGAGGTGGAGTTTGGGTTTGTTGGAGTTTAGCTACTATAATGGACAAGGTTCTCTTAGTGACTTCTCTTATAGAGGTGGAGAGGTAAGTTGGTTGATGGGGGTTCCTTGTTCCTTTTGTATAGATACTATTTCTGGCTCAGAAATTTGGCTCTCTGAGTGTTTGGTTTGCTGCAATAAAGTTGTTCTTGGAAGGTTGGTTTCCCATCCTTGGGGTGGATGTTGTTAAAGTTTTTCGTGTTTACAACTCGATGGGTGGCGTGTTGGCCTATATTGCTAGCCAAAAGGCCTGTATTGAAGGGTGATTAGGTTTTAGACCCATTTATACTTGCTTACTTTGGTATGTTGTTTGTCTAGTTTTCCACCCTTGTGGTGGTTGTTGTTGGTTGCTATTTTGCATCTTTGTGAGTGGCCTTTTGGCCTATTCTGGTGATGTTGTTGCATGTTCTTCCTTTATGTTTTGTTGCAACAAGAACAACTTCTTGTTTTTGTTTATTCTTGTAGATGTTTGTTGTCCTGTTGTGCTTATTGCTAAATATTTATCATTGTAAAAGGGATCGGGGCCCTTTCAAAATCCCTGCTTAATTAATCAAAAACAAAGTATTTACAATACGAGTTGAACCTAATGCCTTTAACTATTGCCAAAAGGTTGATGTTGATCATTTTCCAAATCCTTCTCCTAATCTTTAAAAATTAATACCTTCATATTTTCAAAGTCTGTTACACCATCATTGATTCCTATTCCCAATGATGGTGATAACTTAATTTCTTCACTTATTTCTAATGCATATATTGCTGACAACTGGGATTTATCATAACTTAAACCATACTTTGTTAGAGAATATAAAGCCAACCCAACTGAATTTGACATTACATAGATAGCATTAACAACTTTTATAGATGTAATTCCATCTACTTTTGGAGATGATAAAAATGATACATGAGATTATACTTCTCATATTGACTATGCCACTAATGATGACTAATGAAGGGGACTCTCCCTCAAACACAATCACACACAAACCACAAGAATTCAAGGACAAGAATGCAAATTTTATTATATTCCCTTATCAAAATAGAAACAAAACATGCAATCAATCTATCTAGGTCATAAGACCTTTGTTTTGTTGTAACCTCGTATTCATGTGGATCATTCTTCTCTTGCTACTACATCTCTTTCTATCTATGGGCTTGATAATGTTGGTCAAATATTTAGGCACAATCATATAACCTGTGCAGTTGGAACCCATTACCTTACCTACCCTCCTATATGTTATTCGTAGTAATTTATCATATAATATTCTTCTATGTAAACCATGGATACACACTATAGGTGTAGTCTCGTCTACCTTACATCAATCTATTAAATTCATTAATAATAATAAATTATTTACAATACGAGTTGAACCTAATGCCTTTAACTATTGTCAAAAGGTTGATGTTGGTCATTTTCCAAATCCTTCTCCTAATCTTATAGAGTGAAAAACCTTCATATTTTCAAAGTTTGTTACACCATCATTGATTTCTATTCCTGATGATGGTGTAACTCAATTTCTTCACTTATTTCTAATGTATATCTTGTTGATGACTGGGGTTTATCAGAACTTAAACCATACTTTGTTAGAGAATATAAAGCCAACCCAACTCACTTTGACATTCCATAAATATCATTAACAACTTCTATAGAAGATGTAATTCCATCTGCTTTTTGAGATGATAAAAATGATACATGTGATTATACTTCTCATATTGACTATGCCACTAATGATGATTAATGAAGGGGACTCTCCCTCAAACACAATCACACACAAACAACAACAATTCAAGGACAATAAATATGCAAATTTTATTATATTTCCTTATCAAAATAGATAAAAAAAAACATGCAATCAAACTATTTGGGTCATAAGACCTCTGTTATAGTAAAATGGGCTGCAATATATATAGGAAATCAGACATGCAAGTCTAGAATTACAATAATGGACACTAATAGCAACAACACCCAACCCTATGCTAAAATCAGAAACTTCACCAATCTCCATATCCTCAATGAGCTAAATTTCCATTTGTGACAACTTTATATGATTTTTCAACATGCCTTCAAACTGTGACTCTCATTTGGGCGCTATAAGAATCCATATGTCCCTTCTTCTCACCCATGAAAATTTACATATTTTTGTACAACTTTTGGGAGCCATAACTCTTCACCCAATTACCTGAGTGAGCCTTTTTTTTTAACTGAAGTACTCAGAGTGTTGTATGACACCCAAAATCCAATAAATGGATTTTGGCCACATTTTAGGCTAAAAAAGGTCATTTAAGGCCTCATATATCAATTTGAAGATTTTGTCAGGATGCTAGAAAATTAAATGATTAATATCTACCATTCCAAAACTAATGTTGTCTCAAAACTCACCTAGAGTGTACAACTTTCAAAATTGGAGCTTTTGGAAAATTTTGAGTTCCAACGCATTCATATGCCAAAATTCTAAAAATAGAAACGTACTAATTTTAGCTCTTATTCAAAAGACCAAAATAGAAATAAACAAAATAAAATTGGGTGATGCAAGATTGCTCTTACACCCTCAATGCTCCTACATTAGACACCTAGGATAATTTGAGAGGTGACCTTGTCACGTCTCAAGTGTTTTGAGGAAAACCAAGACATCAACCTCTACTTTGGATAGCCATTACAAATATTCAATAGGCCTTCCTTTCCACTTAACCAAGTATTCTTCATATTTCTTGTTTCTTGTACTTTTCCCACATGGCTATCCAAGATATCTTCTATTTATTCCTTCTCTGAAGCAGGTGCCAAAATATTCCATTGTTCTTTTATTGGGCCATCCTTCATGCTTCCTTCATGATACTTTATCAAATCAATAATGTTGAACGTAGGAGATATGTTTATCCCACTTGACAACTTTACCTCATAAGCGTTTCTTGAATCATGCTTCCTCAGGACTATGCATGGTCTAAATTTCTTCATTTTTAACTTGTTATACGTTCCCATTGGGAGACTTTATTTCCTCAAATGAGCCATGACTTCACCCACAACTTGGAATTCCTTAAAAAAATTCTTCTGGTCTTCCTTATCCTTGAACCAAAAATTCATCTTATTAATATGATTTCTTATCTCTTCATATAATTTCTTAAGGTGCTTTGCAAAATATTCAGCCTCAACACTGCTCTTTTCTCCTTTGCCAATATTTCTCAACTTAGAAGCATTCCTTGGACTAATCCCATATACAATCTGGAATAGGGATTCACTATTACTCATTGACATAATTATAGCATGAAAACATTGCATGTGATAAAACCAAATCCCATCCCTTGGGCTTATCTGCTACTAAGCATCTTTGTAGGTTGTCCCAACTCCTATTCACCACCTCTATCTATCCACTAGTATGTGGATGGTGTGAAAAACTACACTTCAAATTGGTCTTCAAATTCTTCCATAATGTCCTCCAGAAATACCCAAAAAAAATTGGTATCTCGATTTGAAACCATACTTTTAGGTAGATCATGTAGTCTAACCACTTCTTTGAAAAATAACTCTACAATGTGAACAACAATATTGGTCTTCTGACATGGAATGAAATGTGCCATATTTTAAAAAAAATCAACCACCACGACTATTGAATTGTGACCTCTTTGTGTCCTTGGTAAACCAAGAACAAAGTCCATACTAATATCAAGTCCCATAGCCTCTGTGGTATATGTATTGGTTGATATAGCCTAGTATTCTAACTTACACCTTTGGCCACCTGGAATATTCTATAACTTTGCACAAATTTCTTCACATCTTGGTGCAACTATGGCTAGTAATAATTATCACTAACAAGAGAAACAACCAAAGTTCCTTGCCAATCCTCCATTATGATTCTCCTTAATCAAGTTCTCTCTCATAGAACTCCTCAGAATGCACAATTAACTTCCTCTAAACAAAATATCATCATGGATTATGAAATCCAACCATCTCATCCTATCCAAAGAAATAGGTTTCAAACAAGCCTTCTAGGCATAGGTTGCTAAACGGAGACAAAATTGTCACTCAAAGTGACTAAGAGTCAAAGGAGAGTTAGAAATTGGTAGGTGGCTTGATTTTCTCTAGTAGGACACCTAGCATGTCAAGGCTTCTTAAAATTTGCATAAAATATTGAGTTTGATGCCTTACATGTGGTTACATGTTGTTGGTGCATGTTGTTGCATGTTCCGCAGGGTGCTTTTTTGGTCAGCTTGGACTTGTGCATGTGCTTTGTTTCGGTTTGCATGCATGCAAAGACTGTGGAGATGACACATGGCATTCTTGGGTGCCCATGATAGAGGTTTATAAACATGAAAAATTTATGTCTTTATGTGAGAGATCTTTGTATTTGTAGGGATTATGCTGTTGAATTTTCTCTAGAAGAGAAAGACATAATCTTCGATGTAATTGGAGATGTAATCTCCATGTTCAGGTTGTAAGCATGTAATTGTATTGTAACTTGGTCGTTGCTGATAATACAATGGTTATATGCTTTGGAGTATAGGGTGTTTTTACTCGAAAGGGTTTTCCCCATGTATATATGTGTTCTTTCTCTTTTGTCTATTCTTCTACTCTTTAAATGTCAATTTACATGCCGTTATGCTATTGAAAACTAGTTAGATCTGAAAACTGCAGTCTTTCCACTAAGGGTCAATGAAATGGAAATTAAACTATCTTTTCGCTTTAAGACATAGTTGTATGTGCTTGTATCAGAGAAAAAAATATACTAGAGGTGCATACTAGTTCTCGGATGAATTTATGAGATTATTCATTTCCTTTCTGACCCATGCACCATCCAATCTCATAGATCAATGGTGATTAAGAATGTGACACCCATTTTTGGTTTAATCTCCCTCTTCCATGTGTCTCATTCAATGGCCCGTAGGAACTTTCAAAGGGAAAAGAGCGTTGTTAGTGGAAAGATCTACTATTGGTTGGTTCAGTAAGTGGTAGTCCCCTCTCTACACTATTGTCTAGATCATGCAATGCACAAATCAACATGGATTTTTGTAATCAATTAATAATAACATGGAAGATCTAAGGTACATGTTGTGAGGAAGTTCTCAAACCATTGAATTTGTTGAATGTGAAGTCCAATGGTCTTGGATTGTTCCCCTTCCTCTTGTATCTTCATATTCTTGGAGACTTTTGAAATACTTTAAATGATAATGTAATATATATGTAATTGCAAGTTGTTATACATGACAGAATAATAAAAACATAGATTGCCTTGCTTTCTTGTGGATGTAGCCATTAATAGTGAACCACATAATTACGGTGTTAATTGTGTTTTTTCTCTGTGCAACTATTTTGCTTAAATATGAATTTTGTGTTTTGTTTATCTGCTCTTTATTTCAACAAGTGGTATTAGAGCTAAGGCAATTGAGAAGAGATGGAGGAAGGCAATATTAAAAAATTTTGGGCCAAAACTTTGCCATGTGGAAACTACAAATGGAAGCGTTGTTGATTCAAAAAGACCTCACAATTACGTTAGAGGAGAAGTCCAAAACACCTGCTGCTATGTCCGATGAGGATTGGGACAAATTGGACAAGAAATCATAGACAACCATTATCCTCTCTTTTTCAAGCAACTTGTTCAATGTTGCAACAGAGAAGACAGTGAAGGGTTTATGGGACCAATTGTCCAACATGTATGAGAGGGCTTCCGCTTGTAATAAAGTCTTCTTAATGAGGAAATTGTTCAACTTGAAGATGAAATAATGTAGCAACGTTTCCAACAACTTGAATGTTTCTAATACTCTAATCAGCCAATTAATTTATGTTGATATTAAATTTGAAGTTAAAATCAAAGCCATCTTGCTAGTGTTTTATCTTCCCAATAATCAGAATGGTGTTTTAATGGCGGTTAGTAACTCAGTATCTGAAAATAAAGGATCCAACACGAAAGGAAATGTGTTGAACTTTGATGATGTGGCTACAATTCTTCTTAGCAAAGACATGAGAGGAAAACATGAAAGTACTTCATCTGGAGAGGCTTTGATTTTTGGAAATAGGGGGGATCCCAAGAATGGGGAAGACATAATAATAGAAGATCTAAATCTCACGTGAGATCTAAATCCAAGGGTAGAAATACAGGTTGTTGGTTTTGTGGCAAGGAAGGCCACATAAAGAAGAATTGTTGGTCATTCAAGAAGGTGAAAATCCATTCAATAGAAAATGAGGTAAATGTTGCAAATGAAGAGGATGTAAGTGCATTAGTTTTGTCTACAAGTGAAACTATAGTTGATGCATGGGTGTTAGATTTTGGTGCTTCTTTTCATGCCACTTCATGCCGGGAAGTTTTAAAAAATTATCAAGAAGGAAAACTTGGTAAGGTCCACCTTGGTGACAATGAACTGAGTGACATTGTCGGTAAAGGAGATGTGATATTAAAATTAAAAAATGGAAATAATTGGTTTTTGTGGGATGTGAGACATGTCCCACAACTCAAAATAAATTTGATTTTTGCATGACAACTAGATGCTCAAGGTTGTAGCATCACTTTTGAGTCCAACACTTAAAAGGTGACCATAGGAGCCTTAGTGATTGCAAGAGGCAACAAATTAGGCAGTTTGTATGTGCTAGAGAATCACATTGAAGTGGGAGCTACGATGGTGGTTGTGGATAGCGGGATAGAGCTTTGACATGAGAGGCTCGGGCATATGAGCAAGAACGACCTTGAAATTTTGCTCAAAAGGGATCAACTTCCAGGTTTGAAATCTGCTGATTTAGACTTGTGTAAGCATTGTATCTACGAAAAATAAAGGAGGATCAACTTCTCTATTTAAGGGCATGACAAGAAGGCACGACCATTGGAGCTAGTGCATTCAGATGTTTTTGGTCCCATGGAGGTAACTTCTATTGGTGGGTCTAATTATTTTGTTACTTTTCTTGACAATTGCACTAGAAAGGTTTGGGTTTATATGTTAAATAGGAAGTCTGAAGTATTTGGAAAATTAAAAATTTTCAAAGCAATTGTCGAAAACCAAACCGATAGCAAAATCAAGAGATTGAAAATTGGTAATGGTGGAGAGTTTTGTTCCTTGGAGTTTGATAACTTTTGTGCAAATAGTGGTATACAACGAATCAAGATTGTCCCTCTTACCCCTCAAGAAAAAGGTGTAGCTGAGTGGTTGAATCGAACAATCTTGGAGAGAGCTCACAACATTGGTCTCTAATGCAGGATTGGGTAAAGAGTTTTGGGTAGAGGTAGTTAATACAACGGTGTACCTGATTAATTGAGGTCCATCTTCTCAGTTGGACTTTGAGATTTTGGAGGAGAAGTGGTAGGGAAGAATAATTTCTTACAATCACTTGCAGGTGTTC
Source organism: Sequoia sempervirens (assembly GCA_007258455.2). Lineage (NCBI taxonomy): Eukaryota > Viridiplantae > Streptophyta > Pinopsida > Cupressales > Cupressaceae > Sequoia > Sequoia sempervirens. The sequence goes on along the minus strand of VDFB02271358.1, from coordinate 314,715,614 downwards.
AGGTGTGAAGCATTTGTTCACATTCCAAAAAAGAAAAGAACGAAGTTGGATGTCAAGTCCAAAAGATACATTTTTATTGGATATGATGACGAGAAGTATGGTTACCGATTGTGGGATCCCATCACCAAACAAGTAACTCACAGTCGATATGTGATTTTTAATGAAAGAGTAATGCCATGTTTGTTAGAACAGGGGAAGTTGGAAAAATAATATGTGCCAATCAATGATATTAGAAATGGAAGTGATGTGTTAAATGGAAGTGATGTGTTTAAATCACTACAAACTTCTCAATCACAACATACACATTTGCAGCCCCATATTCTACCTAATACCTCTGCATAGGATATACATAATCAAGTTTTAATGGAGCCAAATTAATAAGACATCTCCATTGGATGTGGTCCTTTTGAATCACAAGGACTGGTATCAAATACTGGTTTAAATATGCAGCCTAACACAAATTCTCAACCACCTAGTTCAAAGCTTTTACCTTGCGTCTCTCAATCAAATCCAAGTTTTGTGTCTAATACTCTATCACCCTATATTTCTCCAACTATGCCTCAACAACATCATATTGGAAATTCTGAAGAAGGAAATTCACAGGAGTCAATTCCTTGGTTGAGGAGGTCCACCATAGAGCGTCAACCTCCTGCTAAATACGATGATTTTGTGCATCATATATTAATCTTTGATCAAGCAGAGTCAGCTACATTCAGAGATGTTTGTAATGACAAAGATAGTAAGAAATGGATGGATGCCATGAGAGAAGAAATGGATTCATTGATGGCAAATCACACATGGAACTTGGTGCATCTTCCACCAAATTGGAGATCCTTGAAAAATGGGCGGATTTACAAATTGAAGGAAGAAGACGGTGGCAAAAAACAGTATAGGGCCAAATTAGTGGTCAAAGGATAAGACCAGGAGAAGGGTGTGGATTTCAATGATTTTTTTTCACCTGTTGTGAAAATGACTACCATCCGGGCAATTTTGGGTTTAGCAGTCATTTATGACCTTGAGTTGGAGCAGCTTGATGTTAAGACAACGTTTCTACATGGCGACTTGGAAGAAGAATTGTATATGCAACAACCAGAAGATTTTGAAAAAGGACATGAAAATTCGTGTGCAAATTGAAAAGAAGCTTGTATGGGCTAAAACAATCGCCAATACAATGGTATCTCAAGTTCGATTCCTTCATGGCTGAACAACAATTTACTAGGTGTGAATCTTGTGTGTGTACTACAAAGTTTTGGAGAACGGTGAGTTTGTTTTGTTATTGTTGTATGTTGATGATATGCTAGTAACTGGGACTAGTATGAATGCTATTAGCAAGCTGAAGTAGAATTTGGCTAACAAGTTTTCAATGAAGGGTTTGGGGGCAGCGAAGAAAATTCTTGGCATGACAATAGTCGGGGATAGACAAAAAAAGAGAAATCAGATTGTCACAAGAAAAATACATTGATAAGGTCTTGGATAGGTTTAATATAAAGGGTGCAAAGGCTATAAGCACACCTCTTGCTGGTCATATTCGGCTATCCTTTGAGATGTGTCCCAAGACACAAGAAGAAAAAGAGTATATAAAAGGAATGCTTTACTCATATGTTGTTGGGAGCCTCATGTACGTGATGGTATGCACACAATTGGACATTGCTCATGTAGTGGGAGTAATTAGTTGATACATGAGCAATCTAGGTAAGGCTCATTGGCATGCAATATAGTGGATTATGAGATACCTCAAGGGTACTTTTGATTATGTTTTGAGTTTTGGAAGAAAAGATGCACAACTGCAAGGTTTTGTTGATTCCGATATGGCTGGTGACTTGGACAAAAGGCAGTCAGCTACTGGTTATGTTGTCACAGTTGTTGGGGCAATGATCAGTTGGGTTTTTAGATTGCAACAATTGGTTGCACTCCCAACTACTGAAGCGGAATACATTGCCCTGACTAATGGTACTAAAGAAATGTTATGGTTGTAGCGTTTATTGGGTGAATTGGGTTGCAAACATGTTTTCACTCTATTTAGTGACAACAACGCTATTCATTTGACCAAAAATGTAGCATTCCACAATCGAACAAAGCATATTGAGCTGAGATATCACTTCATTCGAAGTGTTCTTGAAAAGGGCAAGCTGAAATTGGAAAAGTTGCATACTAGTGTGAATCCAACTGATGCACTGACGAAGGTAGTCACAAAAGAGAAGCTCGAGTTTTGCATAGCTTCTCTTGGCCTCATCAAGATGTGACAAGAAGTCTAGAAAAGTGGGGATATCTTTGTGCATGATTACTTGCAACAATGGTTGTACTTCAAGTGGGAGATTGTTGAATGTGTGTTTTTTTCTCTGTACAACTGTTTTGCTTAAATCTGAATTGTGTTTTGTTTATCTACTCTTTATTATCAACATGATTATATAATCAATGATTGTGAGTGGTGGAGATTTATAGCTGCTCATTGTTTTGAATCTACAACACACACTTGCCCAAATGGAATGAAGATTTGCTAAGGTTGGAGCAATGACAAATATAAAAGAGAGGCCATAGCAAAGTTTAGTGGCCTGTAGAGTTCTTGGAAGTGAGAAGTAGATAATTCAATGTGGATTCAGCCACAAAGGGATAGTTGAATTTGAATGTCAATGTGCATGCCCCGAGTGTAAGAATTAATGCAAGTAGTGAACTTCCAATTACCAACCAGATTCAGAGAATTGGACCTGCATGATCGGAGGCATCAATTGGCAGCTATTTTTAGCTTTTTGTTAGCTTGTATAAATAGGAGCCTTGTGCTCATTGTTTAGGTTAGATTCAATATGACAGGTTTGTGCTTATTAACAAGTCTTATTTGTTAAATCTATTTCTCAATTTTCTTTGTATGTTAATTCTGAAGCAACCTCAATTCGTGTGTTTAAAGCCATGTAGGACTTTGATAATTTGCAAATATGTATTTACTTAAAGCAATTAACATATGAAGTGATATTGTATTTCTATCCTACTTTTGTTGTTACTTGTGGATGACTAATTACCCTCTACATTGCTAGTGATCTGTTCATTTTATTATGTAGACTATTGGATTTAATCTTTACTGGTAGATAAGAGGATTTAATCGTCAGGAATAGATAAGAGGATTTTAATCTTCACACATCACCTTTTTTGTTTTCAACACTAGTTTTAGTTGTTTCTACATTTCTTCTCCAGACAAGGTTAGATCAAGCTATTTAACAAGGAGACAACCTTTAGAATCTAAAGATCATTTTATAAACCAAGTCCTTCGTTCATAAAACTTGCCATTGCTGATGCTTTGTGGATAGTACACCAACAAACGGTTGTGGTTGCAATATTGAGTATCAACACTTCTATTAGCCTTCCACCTATTACCTCTTCAAAGTTGTCTCTTTTAATCTTTCCACTCGACAAACATTTGCTTGTCTACAGCCTCTTTCACCTACTTGTCTATCCAATAGCATTAAATTACTTTAAATTTAGTGCACATCCACCATTCACCATGAAGTCGCTCAAGTGGCTCTCTTAATAGATGTAAACATATTCTTACACAACATCAGCATGGCAAGAGAATGGAGAATGTCTATTATTATTATTCCATAAAAAGCAGAAACACAAAGATTTTGACAGGTGTAGTATCAATATATCAGTGTGATAAAGATCTCTGCAAAGTAGAGTGGTTTATCATTCCATGACCACTTATCTGCAAACACCTTCATGCATCATAACAATGTGTTATTTTGTAAATTTGGTCATGTACGTTACGCATGATTTAAGGCTAACTTTCCTATATATATCATTGTTGTACTTTATGACAATAGTTCTAGCGAACATATGCTAAGCAATCAACTGCTTAGAAAAATAACATCACTGAAGGATAAAATTCTAAATATACCTTCTCTTATGCCGAGTATCCTCTTTATTTCAATTTATAAGAGATGTTTTGACATTCAGAAAATAGGGTCATTTCTTCTTTTTCCTTTTGGAGGAGTTATATTTTGACACAATCTATAATCAATAATATAAGGAGAAATACATGTGATATATTTCTCAACATGCAAACCAGGCTTCTTATATACAGTAAGCTACCCTGTAGTCCAAGCATGGTTAGGTACATGGGCACGAGGCACTGTTGACCTTTGAAAGGACGCCTCCTTTATATATATAGAAGATAAATCTAATTAACCATTCCAATCTCAGATAGGTAATTCTTACACAAAATATGCCATAAGAAGTCAATCATGGAGACAGATTCCTTTACTATCTATTTCATTTTGTTTTAGAATTAGTGCTGAGAGTTCCAATCCTGATTTTGCAACATTGAAGTTTATAAATCTAGTCTTGGTAAAATGCTCTGTCTAGTTTATTAAAAATTATACAAATTAAACATGTTGCATGAAATTAGATTATAGAATCAAATGTTTACGTCACTCATAAAATGTGGAGTGGCTTTTGGGGAAATATGTTAAATGAGGGCATAACAAACCAATTTGTGCTTCTGACTATTCCATGGTTCACGGCCATTATGCTGATGATGGAGACGTAACTTGGATGTGTTCTTTTGTGGAAAATTTTGTCAGTTTAAGTGCAACAGCAAGTACAAATCCTGCTTATTCAAAGAGTCTTAGGCTGAAGAGAACAGAAACAATCATGAAATTTACGAACATCCTCAGCCCCTTGCAGAATCACATTTCCAAACAAACAAAATTTCTTTCAATCTCAAAGACAAAAAAAACTTTTGTTCTTAAAATTCAATTACAAGATAAATAGTGTAGGCAAACCGTCTGTCCAAGACAACAGGACATATTCATGGATAAATCTACAACACAGGAACCTACTTTCTAGAGTCTCAACGAACTTGATCGATCATAGAAAGGATAAGTGGGTATCAACAACAGAACTGATAGATGAAACCAATATTGAAGCATGGGAATCTAATAAGAGTTACTCAACTTTTCTCCCTCATCTGAAGACTAAATGACAAGAAAGGGCAAGAGGTAAAGAATTAGTTCTAAACTCCTACAAGTATATGTTACAAGGGTGGATCTGCAAAAACGTCACTAAGTACATCATCATCACCATCTGCAAACAGCTCTGCATCTTTTTCCTCCTCATTCACAAAATCTCTCCTCTCAAGCCTTGCATGAGAAGCAATGAATATCATCTTCTGAGCTTTATCCATCGCAGCCCTTGAATGACCATGAGTATATAGCCATCTCATGAATGACCAATTACATTTTAGACCACAAGAGGTTGCATGCAGAAATATCAGCCGGACAGCAACCTTGCCAAGGGCTTTGTACTCACTTAAGCATGTTTCCCATACAAGTCTACTGCTTTGAGGGTTGGCAATTTTCATTTTTCCTGTGACAGGATCAGGTTGTTTTACCTGCACTGCCTGTGCGTACAAAGGATCCAAGCCCTCTGCACGCCATTTCATGAGCTCCATCAATGCAATATGGGTTTCATCTCTAAAAGCCAATCTCGTAATAATCTTGTCAACATCCTTCTCCTGCTCAGGTGTCAAACATTTGAAAGGGGGCAAATACTTCCCACTGCTATCCCTGATAAGATAGAAAGGATCTAGAATAAAAGCTGCTGCCCATGCCGGGTGATAGTTCTTAGCAAATCTCTTCTCAACAATCTCTTTCACAGGTCCCTCATCGATGTTATACTTTGCAGACCAATCCTTAACCTTAGCCCTCAGTTCATCCCACAATGGTAGGCAGTGTCCCACCAAAGGCCTATCAGCCTCAATGTCTTGTACCATTAACTTGATCAGCTTGACCAATGATAGAACAGCATCCAGGTCATTCCAGAATCTCATATCCTGTATCATATCTGCAATTTCCCTTCCAAGAGGGTCATCTGCATAAAACACCTTGAATGAATCATCCAACACTGTGAGTTGTAAAGCACGTGCTGAATTGGCAACATCTTCCATCATAGCATAAATGTAAGGGTAGTTGTTGTTTGCAAAAGGAGGATCAGAAGGAACTCTAAACAGTTTTACATGATATAATTCTTGTATTTGATACTTCTGAAAGAATGTACTAGCCTGGTGCTTGCCATTAAAGAAAGTAGCCAACTTAAAGCAATCTGAAGCAACTGATCTAAATAACAAGAAGTGTTTATGAAAATCTTTCAGTAAGCTGCTAAATCCTTGAACTTGGCATGAGAGATTGACCATCCAGCAATTCTTACGTTCCAATTCTTTCAGTGCTTTTGCCTTAAGTTTATCTGTATCTGCAACTATTCCCACACACCGCTCTACTGTTGTACCACATATCTCTGTTATGGTTTCCCAAAGAGTTTCCTCAACATACTTGGGAGGAACTCCACCATTGGTAAAAAGGGCCTTTCGGAAGAGACTGGTTCCATTAGGAAGATTTAGTGTCAAATTTACCAAATTATCACCATAAGACAAATTTTTCTTCTTCCACCCATCTGAAGCCAACTGGAAAAACATGGCATCCTGAAGCTTTGCATCAGATTCATTTCTTACCTCCTCATACTTGGCATCCAACTTTTCTGCAGCAATATACTTTCTACTGATAGGTGGGAGACCCACATGGTTGAGAAATGCTTTGAATTTTGGATGCTCCACACAAGAAAATGAAACTGTGCCACATGATTCATAGAGCCATTCAGCAAGAAAATTAAGAGCTGTCTCAATCTGACCTTTACTTAGGATCTGTCCTGGAGCTCCTTTTCCACCTGGGCTTTTTAGTTTCTTCACACTATCTTCTAACATAGCAAGTGCACCCAAATCCTCCTTACCCCCTGAAAGAACTAAAGGAGTTGGGCTCCCATAACGGACAAGTTCAGAACTGGGGCGAGGAGTGCCAATCATGGAAAGAGGCATTGGAGGCGCCGGTAAGGAAAGAGCACTTCTCTTCCTGTTCTGAGAAGAGCTGGCAGACACAATTGTTTTAGATGGAGGAATGGAGGAAATAGGATTAGGAACTCCTCCATTGAAATTGGGGCAAGTTCCCCTTTTGAGATGCTCTGATGCTGTCCTAGAAGGATTTGAGGCAGAAAACAAGGCACTGCAGAGGCCACAGCGCAATTTCACAGCCTTGGCAACTCCAGTGTCTTGGTTTTGGAACAAAATAGGTTCGAGGTGTATCCAGTACCATGCCCCTTTCCCCTTAATTGCCCTAGTACGCACTGTCACCAGGCCCTCATATCGTTTCTGCAATGTTTTTGCAGACAATTCGTCTTCATGAGGATGGCTTGGAGCTGCCATCGAAGGCTCACTTTATATCCTCTTGCTGATGCTCTTGCCCGTATGTTTGTACAGCTCCAAGAGCTCCAAACTGCAACCATAATTTTGTGTTTACATGGAAGACAAAATATATTTCTGGAAGTATATTAAAAATATGAACAGTCATGTTAATGTAGTACATTCTTTCTAAATTAGACCTATTTGAAAACCACTAGTCTCAGCATTATTTACAAACTATCAAGGATTACCCTATTACATAGATCACTAGTATGCCAACAAGTGCAATTTAAAATACAAAAATGACATGGAAATCTTCTTAGGGTAGATACCCGTTTATTGCTATAAGAATGAAAAACATACCTAAACACTAATATACAAAATCAGTGAGTGAAGGAGGGAGACGCATTGTTAAAATCATAGGTGAATAATGTGGGAAAGAATAAAAAGGAAACAGCCCAGTAACATATGACCACAGATCATGAAAATAATCAGGAGAGAAGTAAGGAAGAAAATTGGATCCCAGGAGTAAAGTCTTATACATAGACTGCACCCTTTAACAACAAACACAATTCAAGTACCATATATTATCATCCAGATTCCAGACACAATCCTACAACATTCTATGAGAAAGAACTCCAAACCTATATTACATGGACAGAAATAACACCATCAGAACAAATGTCTAAAACACTAACAATAAAAAAACCGGCAGTAGAACAAAAAAATAATGCATAAAACTACATGGCAAAATTGGAAAACAATAATAATGCTGTAATAGTGGAATTTGTACCTGAAATTTGGGCCGGAAAATGAGAAAATATGTCTGAAAGAAACATCTCACTGTAATCAAAGCAATCCAAAGTCAAACTGGCAGGCTACTGATTTATAGCATTGTTTCAAGAGTGGAGTCAATAGTAAAACTATAAAGGAAAAAATGAGAAATGATAAAATATGTCTTCAGTTCAGAATTCATTACAACAAAAACGTGGCAGGTTATTCCAAAATAAAAAATAACTAAGAAAAGAGACCCAAAACAAAGTCAGATAAATTAATTTGTACAGACATCATACAGCCAAGATTACAACGTTTTCTGAGGCGAACTACAAAATAGTAGAGGCATAATATAAATATAAGAAAAAAGAATAAAGAGCTCAATATTATTATTAATGAAGAAAAAATTGAATAATATTTTGTTAATAAAAAAAAAGTTGAAAAAAGCAATGGAAGGGGGATCTAAAGTGCCATTAACAATAAAAATGAAATCACAAGATAATTGGGAACTTGTAGAAGCTGTGTAGAAGCCCTTTACATGAGCAAAAGGAAAGAAACAACGTAAAAACTATAAAGTAAATGCTAATGGAAAAGATTCTCGTCATTTCTATAAGATCACAGTTTGCCCAAAAATGCAAAAAAATATACTCTATAACAGAAAAATCAATGGCATTAGCCGACAAATGTTGACACCCTACAGTCTAAACAGTACACTACGCAAAAAAGACCTGCTTCACATGTAATTGCCAAATAGAAATTCAATGCAAGAACAACAAATCCCGAACATAAAAAAATGATGCCACAAGACTAACAAAGCCAACATCCATATAAGGTTGCATGTAACCACAGGCCTATATCATTAATGCAGTAACACAATCAATAACCAAAATTTACAAGAAGCAAAAAAATTGGGAAGAAAGATACTTAGAAAACAGTGACCTAGAGCATCCACTAAAATTACAGGGTCCAAAAAAATGCAAACATAGCATATGAGAACAGTGAGCTATAACGCTTACTTATTTACAAGAAGCAAAACACAAAAGGAAGAATGATACTTAGAAAACAGAGACCTAGTGTATCCAATAAATATCACAAGGCCTAAAAAAATTGTAAACATAGCATATGAAAGCTGAGAGGAATAATGCTTTCTTGTGCAACATTAAAGTAATATATATAGCTCTTAAAACTTTCCAGTACGTCCATTCAACATGTCCACCACAATATTTAAGTTCTTACTAACATGGTGAAATTGATCACCATTCCAAACTCGAAGAGTAATCATGGGGAGCAGATTCAGACCTATACTTAGCACCATTGGCACATAGAACTATAACAACAGAAGAGAACAGCATGTTGTTAAAATTAAAAAGGACACTTAAGTATCAAGAACACCAAGTTAAGAGCAGACACTTGAGTAGTCAAATTGCAAAGTACGACACCAACAATTACAAAATGAATTCCAAATGTGGAATTGATGACACCATTGGCACCAAGAACTAAAACATTTAATAAACCCTAATAGCATGCAGAGAAGGGATGTATATCATCGAAATTACAAGCTAACAGTACACAGGAATCATCAAATTACAAAACGCGTCACTCACACTAACAAACTGCATTCCAATTGTAGGAACTAATAACATCGATCATATACATAAAGAAAATACCATAATAATCAGAGAGGCCAACACGATCACCAAAAGTTCAAACATAACAGCAAAAGGCAATACCCCAAACAGCAACATTCAAATATCTTGCAGTCTACATATACACTAGACCTTTCTGAATAGAATGACATTATGTTATTGTGCTAATATATGTAGTATAACATACTTTGTTGATTTGTATTGGTTATCCCAAGAAATTAATACAGAACAACAGATAAGACTAATGGGCAGTAGTTTAAATCTGGATATAATTATGTCAAGAGAATATGGGGAAACACACTCACTTCCATACTTTCCACCCTGCATTGGAACAAGTCAGCCAGCCGGTGCCTGATAGCATGTCCCTTCCACCTTCTCATTGCCTATCACCCAATACACTTACATACTTCAATGGCACTTTCGCTTCCTCCTGATATGCATTAGCAGAGCCCAAGTCACATGGTATGAGCCTATAAAAAAGAGAAATAAAAAAGCCAAACCCACATCAAATCAAATCAAACTGGTGCTTCCCCAACATTCGAAATCCGCTCCCTCGAGGTTAAAATATAGTGGGTCTAGGGGACCAGGGGAAACCCAATTGAGAACAGCATGTGGGTAGTTGCCCAGATCATGGAAGGCACAAGCGGAGGACTAGGAGGAAGGGTGCAAAAGTCCTTATTGCCGGCAGGATTCGAAACTGCAGAAAGTGTTTTTTAAAAAGGACAGAGAAGGCTGTGCAAAGGATGTAAATAGTATAGCAGTTGAGAGGAAAGGTTAAAAAGTGGGTGAGCAATGGTCAGCTTGTGCTTGTGACCAGCACCACAATACGTTGAACCTCTTCTTCCGCCTAGGGGATCTTCACTCCCTCATGGTCACATCAGGGCCTCGGTGCTTTGGTCTTGGATTAAATGTAAAAAATTACCTAAGTGGAAGGAAGGCTACGAGGAAAAGCCATGGGTCTTTATAGATTTTTTTTGATATCTGCTTGTCGACAGACATCAGATATTGATAAATATATGAGCATCTTCAAGGAGAAGACTTTGTTTCATAAAAGGTAAAAGAAAGGACTCGCTCCTCCCGATAAAATAAAAAGGAGTAAATTGTTCTGCTAGTGGGTCAGGTGATAATCACACATTACTGAAAGTAATTAAGCTGATGTCATGTAATAGCTCAGTGAAAGGTCTTCGTTCCTGTGACTGATATTCAACTGAGGTCACATGTTGCAAGGGGGATTCCTTGCACTCCCCTTCCACCCAGGTTAAACCTACCTAGGTAGTAAGATACCCTGTCACCAAAAATTAATTTCTTTGTCTGACAATGATGTTATTGTTGAAGAAAATATTAGAGAAATTTGTCAAACCATCGAAATTTTTCAAGGAAAACATCGCTGGTCAACATTTGACAATTTCAAACTCCATATTGGACTGTTTCATCGTGGATGAGTAAGATCGGGGTTAAGATGTTTTAGGAATAACATTTTTATGAGGTATTCCCTTGTCTAACTTGCTTTACTGTTAATAAAATATGATAATATTTGGTATATAAGTTTTTTAGTCTTTTTAATTTTACAATGGATCATTTATTTCGGTTGGAAATATCGATCCAAAATATGTACAATCGATTTTAGAAGCAATCTTTTGAAAATATAATAATAATTCTTATTGTTAATATAGTGAGATTTCTAGATTTTGACTGTGTAACAATTTTTTATATCAACATTTTGGATCATACTCCATGATCCATCAATAGAATGAGAGAGAGAGGAGGAGAGAAAGTTGATCTTGGAGTATGGTCTTAAACGTTGATGTAAAAATTGTTACACTATCAAAATCCAGACATCTCGTTGTATTGATATCATGGACTGTGGAAATTTTATGTTGTTAAAAGCCTCATTCAGCTACTAGTTGGTACGTGTCATTCTTTGTAATCTTGCTTTGATCAATACAAAAAAAGCCTTATTGTTGACCAGCCAAAATTACCATGGTTTAGATATCTTTTGAGGTATATTGTTTGGCAACATTTGTCCTAAACATTTTGGATGCATATTTGATTGTTTTATAAAAAAAATAAAATTAAAAATCATGGTATATTTTTTATTTCAATTGTTTAAAAAATACAATCAAATTTGCATTCAGAATGTTGGATAGATAATACCTTATTGTTTAATTTTAAGTTGTTTTCCTTTAATTAAATAAAAGCTAGGTAAAGCATCAATTTAGTATTTGCTTAGTCAAGTTTACTTAGGTTCTACTTAAAGTTTTACTATGATTAATGGTTATATATTTTTTAATATTAAATAATATATTATTGTTGTTGTGATTTGAAATATTATATTTATTATATATTTTTCTTATAAAAATTTATATTTGTTAATATTATAAAGTGAGAGAGTTTGATGTTTTTAATAAATTAAGAGAGTTCTATAAGAATTATCAATTATAAACATAAGTTTGGATAAATTATATAAAGAGAGAGTTCAAGTATACAATTTTGAAGAAAATATAAGTTACCAAATTTCAAAAACTACTACCATCAAGAAAATATGAACAAGGAATAATATCAAGACAAGCCTAAGATGATATCCTCCTTAATGGATACCAAGACACTTGGCTCCTCGCGTTGTCTCCAAATGACCTTAGAAACACCACTTTTTGTAATAGTGGGGAGGTAATAAACACAACATATATCCAAAGATCACTCTTGAATTATCACTTTTAATTTTTTCAAACAAAGTGCCAAACCCTAGCAACATAGTACTAAATCAATCTTTTTTTTAGCCAAATCTTGAGTAAAAGAGTTGTTTAATCGTGTCAAATGTTGATAAGTCGTCATTGCATCCATTGCATAATCTTCATCCAAACTACATCCCCAAGCATAATCAAGTCATCATTTGGAATTAATAAGCTCAAGAGTCATTTCTAGACCACTTTGTTTAGGACTTTAGCCTTGATTCTCTTATCATATAATTTTTTTTGTCTTTATTGAACACGAAGAACTATAATTTGTATGTGAGATTAAGAAATACTATTTAATCAAATTTAATTGAGACTTGTGCATATCAATTTTGTAAGTGGAGAATATGGTTTAATCATTTAATTTTGACTTGTACATATAGCTTTTTCTATTAAGAAACACTATTTAATCAAATTTAATTTAGACTTGTACATATATCTTTTTTTTTATTAAGGAACGCTACTTAATAAGATTTAATTTGGAGTTGCACATAACTTTCAAGTTGTCAATGTCACCAATATTTTTCTAAAGGCATACTAATGTTAGGTGATATGTTTAGTAGACTAACTAAATTATTTTTTTGTATTGAGAAAAGTAACCTAGGTTAGATACCACTATTCAAGGGTAGTATTCCAAAGAATTTAACAAGGACTTGCACATGGCAACCACCATTATCAACATCATTCAATATTTTCTTACATGGCAATAATCAAAATTGTTCATATAATATGCAAACTAAAGTTGAAGAATATATGCAACAACATGCAGATTTTGTATTTGAAATTTTACATGATTATAGCTTATGTAATTATATATCTATATTCAATTAAAAATTCTTATTTAAAATTCTAATAACATTTATGATAAAATTATTTATATGGATGACAATATATGTTAGTCCTAGTCTTGTGGTAGCTAGTTCTACCTCAAGATTGTTTCATTTACACCTCCATGTTAACATAATCTTGTTTGACCAACATTCAATAATTTAATATAATTTATTTTTCAAAAAAATATTTAAAAAATTGAACTAGTATAAGTCCATAAATTAATTTTTTTTATGTATATTTACTAATTTAAAATACATGTGTAGACTTGGAGCTTACCAAATGGTTCTCATTGTTTTGAAGCATGTCCCTATTATACCTTACCAAGTTGTTCTCATGAAGAATTGATCTTAGGCCATCATTATCATAGTGATATAGCCTTAAAATTTAATTCAATCTATTATAACACATCAGTAACCATAGACATGACTCTAAATCCAAATTGATTAGTGTATGTTATACATGCATACATACATGCATACATACATACACACATATATATATATACATATACTTGAATGGAAATAAAAGAACTTTAATGGTGTGTTCCTTCCCTTTTAATTAATTTTATATCTAGTGTTAAATGATTAAAAAATGTCAATTAGACATGATTAACAATGACTAGAAAAAGAGTCAAGTCACTAACATGAAATGAAAATGTGAAGTGTAATTAACAATAGAAAACGGATAAGAACATATGTATCTGTTCTATTGAATTTTCACTAATGTATTATGATAGACACTAATTATGTACCAAATTAGAGATTGGAAAGATGGATAATTGTCTATGCCAAAACGATCTTGTTGCTTATGATTCTAGATATAATCATGACAATAATCTTCACCTTCTTTGTAGAAATTTGATCCAACTTGTGTTATCATGTCTCGTATAGTCACCTAAAGCCTATAAATTTTTATTTTTTATGCTAGATATATTAAATGGTAAACACAATATTGATGAACACATGTAGGAGTCTACTATGTGAGATTTGAAGTGTTCAGATTTCCTGACACCTTAGGTAAACTCTTGTTGTCATTGTTCAAAATATTGGTGGCATAATTGATGCAAAATTCCTATATGAAGATTCAAACCTAGAATCTCCAATGTTTTGAAGCCTTCATCCTTGATAGTTTTTTGATACTTTACTTATGAAACTAGTATCCTACCTAGGAATGTTTTTAAATATGAGAACTTGGACCCCAATTTAGATAAAATTGGAACAATTTAAGCCACTAAACAACAACCATGTTTTGGAACTGGATCATATCATACTTAGCAAAACTTAAATTTGAATTTGGGGGACACGTTTCATCAATGATCATATTCAAGGATATGATTCCACCAAAAATCATGTTCAAGATATGTAAAGGGGTGAAATTTTAGGTTTACATATGAGTGGAGACTAAAGTGATAAGATGGAGGGATGATTTTTAGGTTCAATTGGTTTTATGCCTAATTGACTTAAGTTGAGTGCTAAATCAATGCATCATAAGGCATGGCTAAATTGATTGCAAAAGAGCATGGAAAAGATGCAAATAATGCACTCTTCTCCTCTACATCTTACCCTCGCTTTAGAATGCATGTAAATCTACATGATTCAATCACTTGATAAAGTAAATAAACTAGTAAAGTAGCAAGAATTTGTTAAAGATATAGTTTGGACATGGTGCACCCTTACTTTTGTTTGTGTGAGTAGATTCATGTCTCCAAAATTAAATGTAGGTAAAAAAAAATCCATCAATACCACCTATTCATTCATAAATAAGTTTTTTAAAAGCATCATAAGTAACTTATGGTAAGAGTTTAATGGTTCATGGAGTTATAACTAAGTTGGATCTTGTGAAACAAGAAAATAATTTGGAAAAGGAAAAAGATAACATGTTGCTAGGGTTATCAAGTAAGAGTAGCCAAGTTATCCCCCTTAATCTATATAAACACGAGCCAAAAAAGAGACAACACATTATGCACTTTGTTGTCAAGGAGTAGTAATCAAGTTGTCCCCTTCAATCTACACAAAATTATATGATCAAGTAAAGTGAAAAGTGAACCCCACACATATATTTGTCGAGGGCTAGTAATTGTGTTGGCCCCTTCAATCTGTGGATGGGAAAATATATGAATGAGGTAGTTTAATATGCCCTTGTCAAAGTGGATATGTGCATCATAATATATGATTTGAGGAGAAAATTATGTAAGATGGCCAAAATTGACAATGTATCAACCCTAAGTGTGATAAAAAGATGTCATCATGAAATTGCATAAAATTGGGGACAAGTGAATAGCCCTAAAATGAAAACTATATCTCAAATGTTATAGAATTTACACATAAGAGTATATATGTATGTGTGTTATGCAAAATAATATCATCTATAATAGTTAAAAGTAAAGTGCAAAAATATTTCATGTAAGAACATAGGAAAAAAATGAACTACCAAAAAGTTAATCTATGAAGAATTGTGCCAAAGAATGAAGTGTATACCTATATAAGATAAAACCCTTGATTGAACAAAAGAAAAAAACTAATGAATGTACCAACAATGGAAATACTAGGCAAGGTGAGTATGTGCACAATAAATAAATGATATAAGTGATTATCTTTGCACCATGAAAGTATAATATGATAAGAGTGATTTGTATGTATAAGGAAGATGAAACATGTAAGTTCATGAATCATATGTGACAATAAAGATGTGATCATGAATAATTAGTGGCATATAAAGTGTAGACACATAAAATATTCCCTAGGTCTATTCATCATCACTAAACCTATCACCTAATCCCTAATCGACCAATTTCATCACCTAGACCTACATCTCATCACCTAGTCCTAATTAACATAGGACATATCCCTTTTCACCTAAAGTATCACACTTAAATTAAATAATCATATCATTTAATTTATCACATTTTCACTCCTCATAATAAATAAATAAATAATTACCTATTTCCACCTATTATCCACCTCACCAATATGGCTAAAATAATTAAATAATTATATTATTATTTAATAAAGCCTATATTCACTCACCCCTTTCCAAGAATAATGGGGACCTAAGAACCCTTATCCTTGTGCTCCCATTATTCTCAACACATTCCAAGAATATTGGGCACCTACGAACATGTGTCCTTATGTTCTCATTATTCTCTCAATACATCCCAAAGTTATAGCCTTCATAGGTGTACATGTCCCTAATTCCCCTCATCCTCACAAATACTTACTAAATTTGGTAAGTTAATCTTATCCATTCATATTCTAACTACCTTCATCTTCACCCTCCATCCTCTCCTAGATCCTAGGGAATTCCTCTCAATCATTCTCCACCCTTGATCTCACAATCAAATCTTAGCCATCCATTCTCCATTCCCAAAATCTATAAATTCAGGCATCCTCTCATCCAAAAAATCTATTCACTTATGCTAAGTATATGCTATCAAATAGTTCATCTTCAAGCAAAGAGATAATCCACATTCCAATTTGTCAAGGAGCAAATCAAACCACAATGAAGATTATCCAATAACATGTTATGTTGATTTTGATGTTATGCTTTGTTGAATTTCTCTTTTGTGTGATTTATCTAGAGCTTTGTAGTAGTTTGAAATAGGAGCTTACATGCTTGTGTTGTTTCCATTTGCATTGTCATATTAGTACTTACATATATTATAAATATTGTGACATTTTGACTAGTTTAAAAAAATTGTGCAATGAATGTCCCCAAAGAGGGAAACTAGTGGAAAATGGTGATAAGAGATATCTAGCAATGAAAAAAGTATTTTGATTATTGTATTTTCCAAAAATACATTTCATTAAAACACAACATTCTTGTCAAATTAGGGTAACAATCTTTTTAACTATAAATAACAAAGGTAAAAGTGAAATGTCACTTTCATTTAATGTTACACCCATACAATTTTAAGCTTTGATTAGTTTTGATGACATGCCCCAACAATGAAATTACTCAAACCATTGCACCATGAGGGTTAACGAGGTGATTGCCATCAATGTTGTAGTTGAGTGATAAGTTGATTTATTAGTTTTTGTATATTTTTAAATTTTCAAAATTATCTAGAATTTGATAAAACCCAAGGTAGTATATTTTCATTAAACTTTGAGAAATATGACAACATCCAAACATTTGTGATTTTGACCTAAAATTTGTGATGTTTTTGATTAAGTTAATTTGGAAAAAGGGTCCTAAACCCTATACAAAAGAAGCCCCTAGGGTCCAAACAAGGGTCTTGAACCCTATAAAATCTGTGATGTTATCCTATGATAATATCCTAATTTTTTGGTTTTGTTTGATTTGAAAGTCTATAATTATGTTTGAATATACTTTTTGTGAATTAGAGCTTCTACTATTTATTTTGATGCTTTTGATCTATGATGATCATGAAAAGAGACTAGTTTGTGTTGTTTCATGTGTTAAATTGTATCATCACATTACAAAGACTTCATTTAGTGGCATGACATAGATGAGTTGAGAGCATTATTGAATTTCAAACTTAGAGATATGCAAGAGTTGCCATTGATGAATTTCTTTGGAGAGATGCTTATAATTGTAGTAGAGAGATGTGACTCAAAATACATGCACTTTTAATCTAACAACAAGTAAGATTACCATCAATCTAGATGATGTTTGACACATCTTAAGATTATCAATACAAGGACAATAGGTTTGTTTGGATATAGAAGGGTGATTGTAACCACAAAGAGGAGTGTGTATAAGCGTTGCATGTGTTGAACTAGACATGGACAAGGAGTGGGGAATCCACTACAAGATCATACAAGGGATGTATCATGTGTATACAATTCACTATCTATTATGATTGTTGTTTTGGTAGTCTTGTATGGGAGAGAAGTGGCATTGGGATACAACGTGACTCACATGATTAGAGCCATAGAGAAAACTATATACTCATGGAGAGGTATACATTGGTTTGCATATATATTATGATATGCATCAATGTGTAATTGGCATGGACACATCATTATGGACAATACATATTGCTATAGTGTTGGGTGTTCAAGCACATAGTAGTGATGAGACCATTGAGACTTCTACTAGATACATTATATGATGTTTCATGTGCACAACAATGGAATATATATATTTTGAGGGAGTGGAGGGTGTTGGGTTTGAAGTTTAGGAGGCATATACTTGATGGATTGGTAGAATTAAATATTATTTGGGGACCATATATTGCTAATGAAGTGGCTAGAGGATCCAATATATCTAAGGTAGATTCAAAGGAGCTAATGATATGTAGAGTGAAATTTCATAATTATGGAGAGATTTTTCTATGAGAGAGTCTTATGTCAGTTTGAGTTCACCAAAATGAAAGGAAATAAAAGAACCCCAATGAGTGTTTTCCTTCCTTTTTATTTGAGTTTCCATTTTGTGATAAATAAATGAAGACATCGATTAGATCTAATCAACACTAAATAGAAAAGAATTGAGTACAAACATAACTTAAAAATATAGTGTAATTGATAAGAGAGAAGGGATAATAAAATACTGATCTATCTCAATATATCATGTCTTATGAGATCTAACCACTTGACACCAGTACAAGCAATCGTTTCCAAAACCCTTCACTTAGCCATAATTTTTCTCGAAAAACAACACTACTTTAGCCTTCTCGAGCTTTCAGGAATCTAGTGCCAATTTATGGGTTTTACACCAATTTCCCTAACTTTGCACTTTCACTTTGCCGAGTGGGTATTTTTTAAAATTTGGGTTCCCATGCTACCATTTCGAAGGTAACTTGGGGTGTGTTGTGCGACCACACAACAATGCCCTAGGCTATGTCCTTAAATATAAGAACTTAGACCCCAATTCAAAAAAATAAAAAAATTGCATGCAAGATGACAAACAATGATCATATTTTTAAATTGGATTAACTTAGAATTAGTGGGAATTGAATTCAAATTGGGGGATGTGATTGCAAAAGTGATATTGTCTAGAGACAAGATTGTACCAACAATTGCATCCAAGATATTTGAATAGATAAATTGTCAAGTATATGGACAAAAAAATTAAATTGATTAAATAGATACATAATTTCTAAATTCTACCGACTTTGATGCCAAGTCAAATTATAAACCAACTAAAATATACCCAAAACAAACATTTTTCAAAATATGTACTTTTCTCCTTTACCATACTGTTCATTTTCATGATGTATTAATCCTCTTTCTTATGTAACCATGATCTAAGACCCTGTTAAACCCAATCATCATGATTTCAGCTGGATGGATGAGACCGAGATAAAGTGAGACGATGAAGCATACTTTATGGAATCCATCCACTGTACAATACAAGGCTGTAAGTGGTAAATATCATTTCAATGGAAATCCAAAGAGACAGGCCGTAAAATTAGGGAACTGTGTGCTCTCCTCCGTATTGTATGTGAGGTGGATACCATTGAAGGTCAAGGAAAGGTGAAGAATATGGTAAGAAAACGATGATAACAGTGGGGTCTAGATGTATTGTATGCAAGTCAAGTTCACAAGGAAAAAAAGGTAAAGTGGGTGTTGAGGCCGAGGAGTATATGGCAGCAAGGCAAATATACCCATTTGGAGGGGTGGTAATGACAGGAGATGTGGGGTTACAGGATACTGGTAGTGGGGAGACAATAGAGCAGGCACGTAATGTGAAATTTGAAATAAAGTAGTGGTGATGGAATACGTAGGGTGGTGGGGGGATCCAAAGTGAGGAAGAGAACGACAAAAGGGAGGTTTGAAGTGGACAAGCACCTAGAAGCTCATCAATGCTTTGTCTAGCTTGAAAGAAAAAGGAAAGACAATTAGAGACAAGTAAAACACACAAACCTAAGCTAGGGTCGAACCAGAACATGGACTAATTATGTCAAATAAGGACTATGGGGTCATGGTACGAAATCTTCAATTAAAGAGTTCCTTAAGTGACTCACACACATCATGCAGGAAATAAGTGGAATAAACAGGCCCATTGGGACCATTTTAAGCTGTCAAATGGTGGTTTGCTGTTGCATAAAAACTATTTGCAAAGCATACCGTAACTAATAATGTATTTTTGACTTAAGCAGGAAACATAACACAAAACATAATGTTCCTATGGGGAATTCTCTTTTCCCCCACACTTTTTATCTCTACCAATTTTCTTACTCCCAGAGAATACAATGTTTCTTTTTCCTTCATGCTAAGCATGAATAGATTCTTTTCATGTAAAATACTCAAGATTTTTATTTTTATCTGGGTGAAAATTGAATAGTCATACTTTTTTTATTGTTTTTGGTCTATTTTAATTATAGTTATCTTTATGTAATAACATGCATACAAAGAGTTATTTTTAGTTAAAGGTGAGTACATAGTTCAAGTTTTATTTGTTTCTATTTATATTTATTCTTAGGGAATGATCTTATCTTTGGTTTCTCCTTTCTTATAGGTTGGATCTTTAGACTCATAAGTGATCTCGATCATTTTTCACTCAAAAAAACAAACCCTTTATTTTTATCTCGGTGAAAATTGAATAGTCATACCCTTTTTTTTTATGTTTTGGGTCTATTTTAATTATAGTTATCTTTATGTAATAACAAGCATACAAAGGGTTATTTTTAGTTAAAGGTGGGTACAAAGTTTAAGTTTTATTTGTTTCTATTTATATTTATTCTTAGGGAATGATCTTATCTTTGGTTTCTCCTTTCTTATAGGTTGGATCTTTAGACTCATAAGTGATCTCGATCATTTTTCACTCAAAAAAACAAACCCTTTATTTTTATCTCGGTGAAAATTGAATAGTCATACCCTTTTTTTTTATGTTTTGGGTCTATTTTAATTATAGTTATCTTTATGTAATAACAAGCATACAAAGGGTTATTTTTAGTTAAAGGTGGGTACAAAGTTTAAGTTTTATTTGTTTCTATTTATATTTATTCTTAGGGAATGGTTTTACCTTTGGTTTCCACTTTCTTACAAGTCGGATATTTAGACTCATAAGTGATCTTGATCATTTTTCACTCAAAAAAATATCCCTTAATTTTTAAAATTCAAATTCAAAAATAGAAGTGACTTTATCTCTCTCACTATGAATAGGTTGTGCTAACTTAAAGTGTGAATGTTTGACCCTTGGTGTTGTATTTAAAGGGGTAGCCCTAATTCATTTAACATCATCCAATACAATCATTAGGACATGTCTAGATTGCCTGTATCTTATGGCTATCATTTACTACTTGCACACATTATCAAGAGCATTTATTAAGGAATTTTCATTACAAAAGCATCTAAGGCATCTTGCATATTTGAGTGTGTTTTCCTTGATATTATATAGTTCTTAGATCAATATTCTAACATGGTTTGACATAAAGGAATTAATTATCCCCGTCGTTTGTAAAACATCAAACACCGGAAACCAATTTTTATACAAGTGCAAGCTAAGAATATCAAGATTGGTTAAAAGTAACATTATGAAAGTTTGCAAAGATTGCTATAACTAAATTATATATGTGAGATAGATAAAATCCACACTTTTGAGATTAAATCCATGGTCATAAAAGTGACCCAAAACAATAGATAAAAATTTCATTGATTTCAAATCATTTGTCTAATCTTCATTAATATGTGTGTACTAGTGGCAAATCACATTCTATGAACTAGATGTGGCCAAGGGGACTAAGAAAGGGATACTTGACCATGCAACCATAAACATTAACACTATACATAATAAAAAGAAACACATATATACAAAACATGATACTAATCTTATTAACTTGAAGGGTAAGGTTACAGAACAAATGGGGGGTAGCCTTAGGTTACAATGGTTCTCTTAGCTCCAATGCAATCCCATCTATAGACCTATTCTTTTTCTTGATCTAGTCATATTCTACTAACTAAATCCTCTCTATCTCTCTCATTACCTCTCATAAACTAAATTTAATACAACAACCATGCTTGATTTTACTTATACTTATTTTGGAATTAAAATTTCCCACTCTTTACCTTTTGTCTCCCAAAATCTTGTTGGCCACCTATTTTCAAATTCACCAAACCGATAGCTTGAATTAAATCTCCCATGGCTCCATATCTATTTTGATATTAACCTAGTACTATCTAGAACAACCACATTAATGGTTGAAATTATTCCCACACTAAATTCAAGCACTTTCTTATTACCATCCATCTAAATGTACCCTTGCACATTTCCTCCAATCTTTGTCTCTTGCAATCTCTAGCTTCTTCTTACTTCCTTACACTTGGCATTTGTCCATTTGCATTACTCACAAGTAATTTTTCTCTATTATACTGTGTCCATTTCTTGCACACCTTCTTGCTTCTTCTTACTTCTTTACTCCTATTATGTGCATCCCATCTCTATGCCCAATGCTCAATCTTCTACATGCATTCCTTTACACCTTGCTTTTCTCTTCTTCATGCTTCCCCATGTGCCCAAGTCACCCACAACTACAATTTTTTGTGGCAAAATGTGCATTTACACTCTTTCATGCACTTATGCCTTTTTTACACAATCTCTATTTTGCACATCCTCTTAGGATCAAGTCCCTCATGGCTCTAGAAGTTGTTACCCCAATCTCTATCAACTACAGGCTTGAGGAATGATTTAGAAAGCACCAATATATTATTTATCATAGTTTTTCTTGGCTAAGCATATTTATTATTTTATTCAATTTCTAAAGCATTTAATTCATTTACATTTCTTATATTTCTAGAAAAAAATTACTCTAGGGAAGATCTTGAATGCTTATGTTATTTATTTATTTACCTTAGATTTGTGTAGAATCAGTTTTATTCTTCAATTTGAAAAGGTTATTTATTTTCATTTACATTTTGGTGAGCCCCTCCACTCTTACAACCCTTAGGGCTTTCATCCTTAGGGGTAAGTGTAAGAAGTTGAGTCCACTTTTGGTCAAATAATGGAAGAATTTTTTTAAAATAATTAAATTTTGTCATAGTTGGAGTGAAAATTTGAAGCACTTACACATAGAATATTAATATGGTGTAAAAATATCAAATATCAAATTTTATTTTTAGTTTTCAAATATGTAATTTATTCTAATACCTACATGATAAAAGTTGGTTTAGTATAGGATATATAAAAGTGTTTTTTTTTAAAATAATTTTATTTTAAGTCAAACCATACATATGTACGACCAAAAAATAAGTAGTAGATGAATTTTTTTTTTATAATCATTAAAAAGTGTACATGATTTGAACTTTAGTCATTATTTTTAATTAAATTTTTGACTAAGATTATTGTGTTTTTCGGAGTTGATGGTTGAACCCCACAACTAGAAATCGCCTACAACCAAAATACCTATCAAAAAGAGAGATCAAGGAAATTGATTTTATCAACAACCTAAGAATTGTATTGATGCAATTATCTTCCTAAATGAATGGATTCTTATAAAAAGAAAAAAATAATACCCTAGATCAAACCATAGGTGACGATTAGATTAGATCATGACAAGTGTCCTCATCCTATTCTATGAGACAACATGACCTAAAAATAGAAAAAATCACTCCTAATTTTATCTTAAGTGAAATAAAGTAAAAGGGGACCTAATAATTAATTAATAATTAATTAATTATTAGATGATTATCTTTTTTATGTTAACACCCCCCTTCTATACAACTTAGGGAGAAGCTAAAAACTTAATGATGAATGCAAGAATGGATAGATGAATAAAACTAGCTACATGGATTGATGAGGTACATATGTACAAACAAAAAAAATATCTCATAATCGAAGAAAAGGAGAAAACCTCACGGGAAAAACTCCTCTCCAAAAAGAGAAAAATAAATAAATGTGTACATGTAACAAAAGATTGTAGGACTCAACATGTCCCCCCAAACACTAATTCAATCATATAAGTACAATCAAGATCACCCCATAGGAGAGGAAAGAAGAGACGGTGAATCCTCCCTGCAAGGAAGGAGCTCTTGTGCCAAAAGGTAATGCTTGGAGAAGAATAATGATGATGATCCAAAATCAACAAACAATGTTCCTCCCCTTAGGAAGATCAACCTCCAAATACAATGATGAAGTGATGACAGGTGGATTGTAACTATCATCAAATAGGAAGTGAATATCCTCGAGCGATCATGTCTCCAATATCTATAATGTGGGACAATAAATAACTCCACAATTTCTAGAAAGAACTCATGCCACAAAGTTGAAATTGAAAGGCAAGTAACATCCTATTGAATTGAACTAATCTCTAAATATGCAAGAGGTGGAATCTTGACACAAGTCTCATGAACCAAGGTATATGCAAGTAAACATAGGTTCAAGTGACCAAACTTCTCCTTAATGATTCACTCTAGATGCATGAGAGTGTAAACTAGTCAATGGTACTACAAGATCATTATAAACAAAGTGTGAGAAGGCATAAAATCAATACACATGATCAATTATCCCAAATTCAATAATCTCTATATTATGCTGCAATTCATTGATAAGCACTAAATCAAGTGTGAAATCAAATGTCTTCCCTATCTGGCACTATGTGCAATCTGATAGATGGAAAAGAGATTGAGGATAGTGAAGGGACACAAACTACATCATGCAATGTGTCATCACCAATATTAATATATCCTCTCACAAATACTCATATATGTGTTGTTCCCCATCAGTATGTTTGGTGAAGTACAAGGATCATATGAATATAATATACCCAAAGATGAATCCATTTGGTGTGAGGCTCTTGAATCAAGAAGCAATCAACCTAAATGAATACTAGTGGATACAAAGAGTGTGTAGCCTTGTGACAGGCTTAATTTATGGCTAGATTTCCTTCATTAGTTTATGTCTTTTATCATTTCAATATACCAAAGTTCACAAAAATTCCTAAGACTTATATATCTTTTATACCTTTTATGCACTTTAAACCAAACTTTAGCATATGCTAATACAAATATGATATAATGACATTTGTATGAGTGCATGAATGATCATGAAATTCAATATGATTTATACTTAATTTATGATTGTTAATTATGTGTATGTGTTAGGATAAAACTAACCTCTTGCAGCTAAGAAGAACAATAACTCGCAACAACTAGATTTCCAACTCATAGCATACTGATAATAGGTAGTTGTAGGAGAGAGGTCATAATGGTTAAAGCATGACAATTCTAGAGAAGAACGAAGGCAACCATTGAATTTTCAAACCATGAGTAATCATACAAACACCAAATAAGATGATAGGAAGAAGGATTTTGTTTTGATTAGGTTAACCCATGATGAGACATTCTTCATGAAACACATCTTTGTCATGGTTGTTAAACTATTGGGACAGAGTTTCTTCTACTTTTCGATTATGGTTTTTTGTTGCAAAGACTAAGTCCTCTCCCTATTCTTGAGGGAGAGTGGACAAATACATTATGGTTGTGTTTTCAGTTCTAGGATGAATAAGACTCCTCATGGACACTATATATAGTGGGATCCGTTGTGAGGAGAAAATATAGTTACCAGTTGTTTTGGTTATCTGTTTTAGCTTTTGTAATTACTAGTTAATAATTACTCACTATTAGTTTTCTATTATCAACTGAATAAATTACATGTATTGTTGAATGATAAATTTGGAGTAGATTCTTGTTAGAGTTCAAAATTTCCATGCAATAAAGGAGTTATTTTAGTATCATGACTTGTTGATCAAGTAGTAAGTGTTGATATCTATTATGGAAGCAACAACTAAGCAAGGGCCACTTGAGGTATTAGTATCCACTCTATTTTTTTGTTATTAAATTAGTTCATGCATTATTGATTAAGATAGTTTACAGTTACATGCATGTGGAGTTCATGAGTATAATTATGTAATTGAATTAGATTTTGTAGCTTAATGATAGTTTCATAATCCTGGAGTAATTAGTTATAGTTCAGTCTTAGAAGCTAGTAGTCACAGTCTTAAGTGATAAGAACCCATAACACAAGTACCATTTTATGTTATTTCCCCTATTTTTCCAATTAACGTTTTATTTCCTTTTCCAATTTTTACCATTTTTGTACACGTGTAAATCACCTATACTCATCAATATAGGCCATGTTAAAATATATGAATGCACGTATAGTGCCAACAATATCAAAATATTATGAAGCCCTGGTTGATAATTAAATGCAACCTCTTGTAAAAGGTTTGGTGAACTTTTCAATTAGGAATCCATCCTTTGAATTATGTGTCTACCTATAGCACCAAGTTAATCAAACATTATAGAATCCCAACATTTTTTGGCACCGTTGCTAGGGACGGTGCTAAGTTCAGGATTCTCCTGTGTATTTCTAATTCTTTTCAAGCATTCCTAGTTTAGCAATTCCATTTTCAAAATTAGGGTAAATAGGTTTTTAGCCATCAACACGACATGATTTACTAACAATATGTAAGAACCGTTGAACCAAAAAGTTACAAACATTGTATGTGGAGGCAAAGAGATGGTCTGGGAGTATTTCTCCCTTCAACACATGAAGCATTGCAAGATATTGGTGAACACAGTGAACAAAGCGAGGGTATTCTTGGAGAAGAATCATCCTTGACACCAGTACCTAGACCAAAAATAGAGGAGACTTCCCACATACACATCAACATCATGGTTGATGCAATAGTAGAAAACCCACTGAAGCATGTAACATTTGAGTTCCCTATAACCAACCAAGAGAGAACTATTGCCTTGAAGAATATACCTCCTTTAGCACTACCTATCTTCTATGGGTTGGTTATAGAGGATCCAAACACCTTTCTATTTGAGTTTGATGTGATCTTCTAAAGTTATGACTATACAATAGATGCTCACAGACTCAAATTATTTCTAAAAATATTGAAAGATGCTACTCTATGATGGTTCATGGGGTTGGGAAGAGATGTTCCCAATTAGAACACAATGAAGATAAAATTATGGAGAAACACCAAGATTACTATAGAGGCATAGATAGAAAAAGGGATGACATCTGTGGGATGTCATAGAAGGAAGATTATGTTGAGAGATTTTAGTTCTACCTCAAGAAATTTCATCAAAATAGACTCTTTGATGAATCCTTGAAATTGGTATTCTTAAGGGAAGTTAATGAGCACTGTATGGATGGACTTAACCTCATTGGGGCAGGAGACTTCTCACAGTTACCATTTGAGGAGATTTGTAAAGCATGTAGAAACTATTCAAGGTATTTTACCAAGAAGGTTAGAGGAGACAAGACATCTCCTAGTAATAAATCAACCACTGGAGTCACAAGGGTGGAGCTAAGCAATCTTCTATCAAACATGAAGGAAGATATCATAAGTCACTTGGATACATAATTGGATTCCTTTCACATCAAGAAAAATCAAGACAAAGTAGAAGCAACCCTCATAGAATACTACCCACACTTTAGGCAAAAGAAGGTCAATTGCAAGTGTAAAAATTTGGCCAGTATTTCCGAAGATAAGCAAGGGAAATCAAAATTTCATGCACTAAAAGATGAAGATGGTCAAGTGTTTTACATAGCTCAATGCAAACCATGGAAACCAAGACAAGGTATGCCCCAAGATCCCATGAATTATAACATGTTATTTCCAGTCAATAATGCAAATTTCCCTAATTGGAAACCTCGATCTTGGACTAATGTGCAAAAATCACAATGGTCAATGCCTCAATCCAATTGGAATCAACAACAACAAAACATGTGGCCACCGCATAATTTCTAAGGACCTAATTATAATTCTCAAAGGTGACCCCAACAAAATCAATGACAACCTTAGTGGCAAAGAAGTCAATAGTGGAAAAATAAAAATATTAACTATCAGTAGCCACAACAACCCTTGCAACCATAATAACAAGCCATAATGCCAAACCCTTCATCATCTACACCAAATCCACCAAGAGCACCTCAATTTCTAGCACAACCTACACCTAACCCAAACAATAAGTTTGTCCAACATGCCTATGCTAATGATTCCATATAATTCCCCACCTATGGGGTGGAGGTGAGTGATGTACACGTTAGATCAGGGAAGATATTAGCTAGTCCTCCATCTCCTCATATTACTAAATTAATTGATGAGAGGAACTCCTAACAGAGCCCATGGAAAAAAACCTAAGGAGCCTGAATCAAATTAGGTTAACCCAATAACCATGAGTCCAAAGCCTCCATTCCCTGAAAGATTAATAGTCCAAAAATATCATTCATGGGCTGAAACTGATCTATTGGGACAACTCAAGGATGTTTGCATCAAAATACCCCTCATCTAGGATATTAAGGAAGCACCCATTTATACCAAAATAGTGTGAGAATTGTGCCCCAAAAATCTAGGCAGGAAGGATAAGGACCCTCAAACTATACATGTATTAGGACAAATTGTATACATTATGTTGGGAAACATAACTATCCCCAAGTATGCAGACCCTAGGAGCCCTATAGTGGATGTCAAAATCAATGGTACTCTCATTAAGAATACCTTAATTGAACTTGGGGCAACCATCAACATAATGATCAAAGAAACTATGAAACTATTACAACTACTGGAGCTTAGACCTACATCTTAGGCAAACCTTGGTTGATAACTGTGGATGCATTTATAGGTTGTAGGTCTAATAACACGATCATTTCCAATAGAAATGTGACTAAGAAACTAGTCCTCTATCCACCTGTCCAACCACATGCAGATTTGGAGAAAACTTTATGGCATGCCCTAGATGAGGAAGACCGGTAATCATTACAAAATTTGATGACTATTGAATGTAGTCCCTTATTGGAAAACCAAGATGAAGATGAACTGATTACAAACATCATGTAGAACAATTATGGTAGGCACCCACATCAACATGACTATCTAACATGTTTGCAAGACCCACTACAAAACACAATTCCCACCAATACATCTAAGTTTGTTTCTCAAATTTTACACACCTTATTGCCACATCATTTTATTCCAAACATAGAAAGTCTTGACATTTCATCTATTCAAACATCATCCTTGACTTTAGAGATTATTCCAAACAAGACATTAAATATAAAGAACCAGTTGACTGTTGCACAACAAACTTCATTGTTGAATGTGTTGTAAGCACACACAACAAACATTTGCATGGGACTACCCTGATATGAAAGGTATAGATCAAAACCTATGCATGCATAGGATTTACATCAATGAAGGCTATAAACTAGTTAGGAAACCCCAAAGAAGAATGAAACCTGCAGTCTGTGATATAGTCAAAGGAGAATTACAAAAGTTATAGGATGTAGGATTCATATATCCAATCTTTGGCAGTCAATGGGTGTCCCCACTAATGATTGTACCTAAGAAAGGAGGGAAATGGAGAGTGTGTAGATTACTGAGAGTTAAATGCAACAAATAGGAAAGACCACTTGCCCCTTCCATTCATTGGCTAAGTACTAGATTCACTAGCAGAAAAGAAATTATTGTACTTATTGGATAGCTTTAGGGTGTTGCCACAATAATGGGTTACACTTTATGGGACATCCTATTTTTTGCTGAAATCACATATTTTTAGAAAATATAATGATTTAAGCCTTTAAAGGTTGTATTTAAAGGATTTAATTGAAGAGGGTTTGATCAAACCCCCTTAGATCAAACCACCTTGGATAGAACCTCACTAGGTTTAAATCATACCTATAATGGAGTCTCCTCTACACCTATCAAAATGTTGATAAAAACTACTTTTGATTTACCTTTTGGAGGATCAAATGAATTCATTTAAAATTTATGTTTTATAAGTATGTAGTCCTTATTATAAGCTTCCCAAAAAGTATAATTTTAAATATATTTAATTTGATTATTATATTTATTTTTTATTTCTTGTGAATGTAGGTTTTTCACCGAAAATCAAGCTCTTTGTTCTACACATTTGGAAAAATAGTAGATTACCAATTTTTTTTTTTTGAAAAATATATATGCTCTTGGTATTGATGTCCTTGATCCAACGAAAAATAATAATTTTGATGCATACCAAAAAAATTGTGTTATATAGTAAAACTATGTCTAAATTGTAATTGGTTTGACTTTAAAACTTAATTAAGAAAAAATATTCAATAAAAAACTATGAAACCAAATGAAGGAGCTAGATATCATAGTTACAAATCTAAATTCAAAAAAATGGACTTTTATCCTTCATAGAAAAAAATCGTGTTATATAGTAAACATCACTCTTTAAAAATGTTGTTTACTATTAAAAACTAGTTATCCAAGGAGATGGAAAATAAATGCAATTTGATTCCATTTTAAAAAATATATATATTTAGAATCTAGAGACAAAATGTCATAAATCA
Source organism: Sequoia sempervirens (assembly GCA_007258455.2). NCBI lineage: Eukaryota > Viridiplantae > Streptophyta > Pinopsida > Cupressales > Cupressaceae > Sequoia > Sequoia sempervirens. The sequence continues at coordinate 314,685,168 of VDFB02271358.1, read as the reverse complement.
CTATTTTTGCGTCATCTTCAAATTCCTCATGCTTTAGCAGCTATCAAGTTTGGCCAAAAAGTGTAACCCACTATTGTGGGATCACCCTTTAGTGGATATAATTAGATTAAGATAGCCCTAGAGGACCAAGACAAGAAAACCTTCACATGCCCTTGGGGTACATATGCTTACTCTATCTTTCCATTTGGGTTGTGTAATGCACCTGCCACTTTCCAAAGGGCGGTCCTTAGCATCTTCTTAGAATTTTCCAATGATTTCATGGAAGTTTACACATGGATGATTTTACAACTTATGGGAATACCTATGAAGAGTCACTCACTAATTTGGAAAAAGTATTAAAAAGATGTCAAGATCATCACCTATCCCTAAGTCATGAAAAATACTTCATGATGATGACTAAGGGAGTAGTCTTGAGAAATTTTGTGTCAAATAAGGGAATCCAAGTAGACTTCAAAAAAAATGAGATCATATAAACCTTGCTTGCACCCCAGAAACAAAATAATGTTAGAATCTTCCTTGGCCATGCTGGTTACTATAGAAGATTCATACAATATTTTAGTAAACTTTCATCACCACTATTCGTCTTATTGTACAAAGATGTAGAGTTTTAATGGACATTTTCTTGTTGAAATTCCTTTAAAGCTCTCAAGACAACATTAACCAAGACCCCTACCCTAAGAGGCCCAAACTGGAATCTACTTTTTCATATCCATACAAATGCTTCCGATTTTGCAATAGGAGTTGTGCTAGGATAAAAGGATGGAAACCTTGAGTATGTCATTTATTATATCAGGAAAAATATTCAAGGGGTAGAACTCAACTATACAATGACTAAGAATGAAATGTTAGTAGTGGTTCATGCAATCAACATTTTCAGACACTACATTACAGGGTATTCTATATTCATACATATTGACTATACAACAATAAGGTATCTACTGAATGGTGGAAAAATTCTGAGGTGGTTACTATTACTTCAAGAATTTGATATAACTATTGTGGACAAGCTAGGTAAAGCCAATGTAGTAGCAGATTTCCTCCCTAGATAGCCAACCAAATTAGAAGAAGATGTTGTAGATGATTCATTCCCAAATATAACCTATTTTCTCTCTCTTTGCATACACCATGGTATGTAGACATAGCCATCTATCTGGTAGCAGGGAAAACACCACCACACCTCTCACCAAGGGAGAAGAGGCATTTAGTTCATAAAAGTTTTCCTTACTGATGGATAGCAAGATATTTATTCTGCATAGGGCTTGAGAACATATTGAGAAGATGCATCAAAGAAGATGAAGTTTATGATATCCTCAAAGCATGCCATGATGAACCTTGTGGGGGACACTTTGCAACAAAGAGGAAAACTCTTAAGATTTTAAATATTGGCTATTATTGGCCAAAACTTCATAAAGGTGCAGTTAATTATGCTAGAAGTTGCGATAGATGTCAGAGAATGGGAAAACCAACAAAGAAATATGAGATGCTATTACAACCACAACTAGTCATAACACAATTTGATAAATGGGGACAAGATTTTATTAGTCCTATCTCCCCAACATCAAATAAAAATGAATACATATTGGTTTGTACAAATTACCTTATTAAATGGGTGGAAGTTAAAGCTTTGCAATTTGCAAGAGATGGTATGTGGAAAAATTTCTCTATGAAGATATATTCACAAGATATGGTGTTCTTAGAGAAATTTTCATAGACCAAGGACAACAGTTTACATCAGATCTAATAAAAAAACTAGTACAAGAATATGAGATTAAACATAAAAATTCCACACCCTACCACCCTCAAGAAAATGGTCAAGTGGAGGTCACAAATAGAGAAATTTAAAACATCCTCACAAAGGAAGTGAAACTCCATAGGAAGGACTAGGCAACTTGGTTACCTAAAGCAGTTTGGGCTTATAGGAAAACCTAGAAGACAATAGGTTTTACACCATATGAGTTAGTATATGGTAAAAAGATAGTACTTCAAATAGAATTTGAATACTATACTTTTAGTACAATAGTCAAATTGGGCATGTACTTATCAACAACACAGAAGGAGAGGTTACACAACCTCAATGCATTAGATGAAATTAGAATGGAAGCCATACACCATACTGAAATCATCCAATAATAAAGGGCACATTGGCATGACCAGTTTATTAAAAACAAGGAATTCCATACAGGTGATTAGGCTTTACTTTATGATTCAAGGTACAAATATTGTAAAGGAAAATTATAGAATAGATGGCTTGGGCCACATGAGATTAAAACATTTTTTTCAAATGAAGTAGTACAACTACAAACAATTGATGATGTAAGGTTGCATTACTATTTAATGTCCATAGATTTAATTTCTATAATATCCATTTGTAGTGTAGAAAAATGTATCCCTTTTACATTTTAACACTTATTTGGTCCCTCCTAGTTAATTTAGACTTAATTGTACCTTATTTTAGTGTTGTAAAGTGTACCCCTTTACACTTTCACACTTATTTAGGACTCCCTTAATTAATTGAGCTTAATTATGCCTTAATTTTCCCTTTAATTTATTTTCCAAGCCTATTTTATTACATTTTTAGAAGAGGAAACCTGACATTCATTAATACTTTAACATAACACTTCTCATTGAGAAATGTGTGTCTTAGGTTTAGGGACCTAGGACACATTCGCCCATGGGAGAATGGGTCCTTTATTAACCTTAGGCCCTAAATTTACTTTATGTTTTTGGTGGGATTTTAATATCTTTGTGTGTATATTCAAATGTCAACTTGTGATATTTGAATTTCGGGAAATTGAGGATGCATATATATATATAAATATAAGGTCATTTCACTAAGTTTAATCTAAGCAATATAGAATTTTTATGAGACTTCAAGAGCACTTTCAAGACCATTTTTAGAGAAATTCAAGGCATTCAAAGACATATTTATTGAATATTTATTACAACAATCAAGATCCATTCATCATGTCAAAGTCTTCTTGCATCATGCATGTTTTTTGGAGCTAATATGGTGATGTAGGTTTCATGATCCAATTAAGCATTCAAAGTCATTATTTCAAGCAAGTTTCAAGGTTCAAAATCCACATCCATTGAATCCATTTCATGAAAATTGCAAATCTACATTCCAAGGTTTATTCAAGGGTTTGTTGAGTGGTAACATTGCCTTGTTCATTCTTTATTCCCTCCATGTTTCATTTCATTTCAAGGTTTGATTACCAAAATGGGGTTTGACCAAGGAAAACCCCCATTCGCCAAAAAAAAAAATATTTTCCCCTTTCATGTTGTGTTTGTAGATCTAGGTGGAAAAAATCTTGAAGATCTCTTGAAGAGCTAATTTGGAGAACTTGTCAAAGTTGCAAAAGTCGTCATCTCACGGAAACTCATCTGCAAAATTTATTTATGGCTTTCCAAACCTAAAACTTGGGAAAATTGGAAGACTTAGATCTGTAACAGAGGCTCCCGAAGGTTACAAAAAAACCCTAACTCAAGACCCATTCACCCATGGGTGAATGAGTCCCAGATCAGCTTCAGAAACTGACTTTTGGTGAAAGGTACATTTAGATCTCCCCTTCTCTGATCTGCATTCTGTTTTCTAGTTCTATTAGTATTGAGTTTAATCTTTCTATTCCAAATTTTAGATTGCAATTTGGTTTTGATTTACTATTTTTAGTTTTTTATCCCCAAAGTGTTGTTTGACTAGGATCCCCATCCTCCAGTCATTAGGAAATATAAAGATTCACACCTTGAGTTGACTCGCTTAAGGGTTGTAAGTCAATTCTTTGTGTGGATCTCATTTTCTAATGAAATAAATGAAGATAGGTCCATCATAACCCTATTTCCCTATATTCCCATTGGTGAACCTTTTTTTCTTTATTTCATTTTGGCGAACCCGATGTCGTACAACAAATTTCTAAAAAATTGGAGTCTATTTCACCCTAGATATGAGTTATGTACTAGTTTGCATTAAATTTGCATTAGTTGCATTAAATTTAAGGTTATTTAATCTTTCATTAGTGAAAATTTCATTTAGAGTTAAATTTACATGTTTGCATCACTTAAAATAATTAAAAATTAGAAACATTTGTACTAAATATGACTTTACTTTGCATCGTACTCACATTAAGATCATCATTCAATCATCTAAATTCAAAATTAGGTTCATATTGCATACTAAAAATATTCACATAGTTCATCATTTGACCTTAGTTAAACTTGCATTTAGATGTATATTAATCTGGAAAAATTTGTCACAAAAATCCCTGTTATAGATTAGAAATAGAAATCACATAAGATAACCTCAAATTCAAGAAATTCAACTTTAAAAAACCTTGACTTGGGACCCATTCATCCATGGATGAATGAGTCCCTGTACATGCCTTTTTGACAAGTTTCTAAGTTCTTTCTAGTCTCTGTTCTGTATTGTTGTTACTGTTTTCAAATCTGAAAATGTTTACATTCCTAAAACTATGCATAATATGGATAAAAGTGCTTCACTTTTGGATACACAATGTTTACATTCTTGAACCTTTTCATATGTTGGATAAAAGTACTTTTCACTTTTGGATACACATTTTTTTACATTCCTAAAGCTTTGGATAAGTTGGATAAAAGTACTTTTCATTTTTGGGGACACATTGTTTACATTCCTGAAGCATTGCATAAGTTGGATAAAAGTACTTTTCATTTTTGGGCACACAATATTAGTGTCTTACCTTTCTAAGCATTGACTTTCCACCATTTTAGAGGCCTTTTGGAGTGATTTTTGAGTTTTGTCACACTTTTGGCATGACTTGAGTCTGAGCTTGACTTTCCATCATTTTAGAGGCCTTTTGGAGTGATTTTTGAAGGTTTTTTTTGGATTTTGTGCCTCATCCAAACATAACCTTCTAGATGGGCAGGCATGAGTGTTGTGTGATCTTTTTTCTTAAGTATATTCATTTTGGGAATTTTGGAGCGAGTTCTTTCTTTCCAGCAGCAGGATAGCTTTGTTTTGGAGCTATTTTTCATGGAGCAGTATTGTAACTCAGATGGACTTTTGATATAGTAAGCACTTTGAATTAATAAAATAGAGCATTTTACCTTCTCATTTCATGTTTCATGGTATGTTGTTAATGATTGAACATTTTTTCTTGTGAAAATTTATCTTTCCTTGCAAAATTGTCTCATGTTTAGGCATCTGTTTAGCATAAAATGTATGTTAACAGGTTATAAGTTGTGTTCTTAAATAGTGTTGTTAGTTGTGAAACCTCTATTTTCCTTCTAAAAGCCCTGTTTAGAGACCTCCTTATAAATTACTTATGTAAACTGCATTTGAAAATGAGTCATGTAAACCAAGTTTGATGATAATTGATTTGAATGTGATAGGTTGTTATTAGGTCCTAGTTATTTTTTGGTGTATCACCTTAGATATTTTCAGTATTAGGTTCTTTTTTCATGCAATTCTTACCCTTTACCTCAGAAATCAGTAGTTAGGTGACATCAAAAGGGGAATCCAACCCATAGTCTGGAGGCTTGAATTTGAATAGGACACCCACAACCTAAAAGCAGTCCCATGTTACTTCCAAACTTGCTAAGTTCGTTCACAACTTGGCATTAGGGTGTAGATTTGGATCCCTAATAGCTTTGGCATGCCCAATGGGATAGGTAAACTGCTTCTTAGTTCATTTCTATGTATTTTGTTAATGTTGTTTGGTGTGTACAGTAGTAGTATCAGCCTTTTTGAGGAATTTTGTTTACATACCTGGTGACTCCGAGAAGTTTTATAGGTTTTAGTATGATCAAGTGTTGGTTAGATTCAAGTAAATCAATTTTTTTCTCATGTTCCAGCTTTTGAATGAATAAACATGTCCATTTTTCATGGAAACATGTCATATCACCTAGCATATCATGAAAATTCCAATTACTCACCATTCCATGAAAATCATACATGTATGAACTCTTACCAGCCATACCACACTAAACAACTTGTTGGTTTTATTTCAAATAACCCTGTGACAACAAGTTACCAACACCCTCATTCTGTTTCCCACCCTCCCACTCCTGCTCAATCTCAATATCAGTCAGTATATGCCTAGAACTAGCCTCAAGAAGGATACCTTGTTCCAAAATAGTAGTTATGTTCTCATTTGCAGCCCCAAAATTCTAAAAATATGGGGATTAGCAATATTGACAGTATATTGCTAGATTTCCGTAGGTAGTTGGATGAGATCAATAAAGAACAAGAGTATCAAATGCAGCAATAGGAGGCTGACATGCATCAAGAGGAGTTAGCCTTCCAAGCATACATTCAAGAGAAGGAGATGAAGATTCAAAGGAGACAACATGAGGAATGTTTGGTAAAGCAGATGGTTGGAGAGGAATGCCAACTAAGGTATGAAACTCAAGCAACCCCTTCCTTTCCTATTTTCAGCTCAATTCCTCTTGCAATGTTGAATCATCCTATGAGTGAAGAAGTTCCTAGGTACAAGTTCCCTAGCTTTAGACAAGGAGAACCTATTGAGCCATTGAGTGGCCCTTCCAACAAGCCTTCCACCTATAGGTTTTCAAGTTGGAAAGAGCCATTTTCTCCACCCTGTAAGGTTCCTCCATCTATCATTCAATTGGAACCATGTTCTAACATCCAGAAAGTAAAAGACGAGCAGACCCTTGGCCCATAGAACTCACTCAACATGGAGGAGACTAGGAGTGTGAACTTGTTGCATTTAGCCATGGAGAAATATAGGCTACAGCTACAAAAGGTTAAACAGGAGAAGATTTCTCAAAATGTTTTTTGCAATGTTTTAGCTAATGATCCTCCTGTTGTTCTCCATGATGGTGAAAATGTTCCAACAAGACAACAAGGTGAAATGGTGGAAAAGGTTGACCAAGAAGAGCAATGTACAGTTTGGAATGAAGAAGGTGTGAGTTTTCCCACTCCAAATGTTGTTTTAGAACAGCAAGAAGACATCAAGCAGTTGCAGGTTCAAGAATCAAGACAACAACCTAAAGAGGCTGAAAAGGGTGATGTAGGCCATGATTTCATAGCTTCAGTTGATGATCTTCCATGATTCATTGAGCATGATGAGGAGAGCATAAATCTGGTCATGGGTCAACAACATGAGGTTGAAGGCCTTGAGGTTTTATTTCCTCAAGAGAGTTGCCATGAGAACAATATCAGTCCTCCCACACAAAAGTGCAATGAAAAGCATGAAGAGGATCTGTTTCAAGCTGAAATTGAGTTTTTCTACTCATGTCTAGATGCTATGCCAACATCTTTGGAGGAAGATTATCAAGAACAACAAGAACAAGAAGTGGAGGTAACCATGTTCAACCTCTTTTGTATCAATAAATCAGTATAAATAGACATGGAGCCAAAGGAAGAATGCAGTCTTTGTGGGGATGAGTCTATTCTCTCAAGTCAAAAAACCTCCCATGGAGTTGATTTGCATAATCTTAGTAATCAACCTCCTTTCTGGTGTACAGAGGAGTTTGAGGTTATTGCATTGATTGAAAGTGTGTTGGAGGAGGCTGTCTCATTGTTTAGACATTTGAATTCCTCATTTGAAAAGGAAAATTTTGATTTGGATATTTAGGAGGTTGAGCTACATGCGAGTATTGTTTAGGTTGAACAAGAGCAAAGGCTGGATACTACTCTTCAAGATCTCAATTAGGAGGTCAATAATACAAGTTCAACTTTTGTCATTTCAAGAGGCTTCCTCGTTAGATATTTAGCCAGTTCGGAGGCCATTGAAGTACTAGAGGTCATGCTTGCACCCAAGTATGAGGATGCAATTGAAGAAGAAGTTGATTTTGGAGTTGCAACTGAAGGTGATCGAATTCAGCTCACTTGTCCAGTTTAGGACGGCAATAGGAATGATCAAGATCAAGGTGTAAGTGAGTTTCTTTACATATTTCATGAAACATTACAACAATCTTTTGAATATCTGCATGTGTTTCATGTTCTTTCAGCAGTGCATAATCATGTAATGCATTAGTTTCTGATTAGAAAGTGTTATTTTGCAAATCTTGTCAATGGTTTTGTTTGACTAGCTGCTTGCTGGTTAGAGTAGGTTAGTGTAGTTTCATTAGTTAATGCTTTTCAATTTTCCCTAAGTGTTGTTTTGCACAGTTAGGTGATAGTTTTCATTCTGCAGTGTTGGGTTTTCAATAAGTTTTCAAAGTGTCTCTTGTTGGTTTAATGAGTTACAACAATTTATAATGTTGTTTTCAAGTCGTGTTAGCTTTCTGTGTGACCCCGTGCCCAATGGATAAGGTTAGGTATTTGGTCTCATGTTTAGCAGGCAAACATATAATAGATGTCACCAAAAATGTTACCTGATTTTTAGCTTTCAGCTGAAATCAGGTAACTTAGTATTTATTCTTTTTGTGTCATTTGTTTAAACATTTAAAAGATAAACCATAGTCTACTAAGTCAAGCCAATATGCATGATAGAGATTGTCAAATAAAACAGATTATTTTTTCATTCCAATGATGCAATTACAACAAATGAGAAAAGAAAACCATATGTGCTACAAATGTAATCTTTATTGATAATCATGAAGTGTACATGTCCCTCACAAGCCAAGGGACTAACTTTACTTATTCAATGAAAATAAAGAACAGTTCATACATGAATAAGTAAACAAATAAATGTGCATATAAGGATGGAGACCAGTCATTGCCTGAGAATGATTGGTTTTGAAGGTGTCATCTTGCCCTGTTGTTGCCCCGAGCTTCTTGTGTCCTTCCTAGCTCTGTAGTGGTCCTAGCTCCTGCATATGGTAATCACAATGACATTAGATCAATGCTCTAAGCAATGAATGATATCAAACCTTACATAAACACTTACCTATGCATGTATAAACTAATCCCTAAGTGCATTAAATAAGCATGCAAACCTTGATGTCCTAGAAAACAATGAAGTCATCAAACACATCCAAAATATAAATCTATTTTTCTAACTTGTTTGCTTCATGTGCAGATTTAGGACAAGTCTTGTTACTGTTTTGATTTAGTTAAATACAACATGTGGGGTAAATGTTGCTCCCATGAGGGTAGAGCTCAACATGCTTTGAGAGAAATGGGAAATTGAGCAACTTGATCAAATATATACATGTTATCAATGCATTAAATCAATATGGATTCACACTAGTTGATCAACTTTCATTATCAAATTCAAAAGATGCAACACATTTGACTGGATATGTCTTTCAATCTTCTTCAATGGATCCATGATCCATTTTATAAAAAGAAGTGATTTTTGAGATGCATCAAGTCCAATCATAGATGCATCAAGTTCAATTATGCATCTCTTAAATAATGAAGAGGAAATCAAGGCATGCCTGAAAACATCATGAAGCATATGGGGCAACAGGAAGGAATAATCCAAGGTACTGTAAGTTCCCTCTCACCTTAACCCTATTGGACAACCACACATCACATAGGATGGTGAGCTTTCAGGTCACCGAAATATGTGACATGTGTCTTCCTACTAGGATCAAAGTGAGGATACAATGTTAAATGTGGCACATGATTGAAAAGGTAAACAACTGTTGTGGAAATTGGGTAGTAAACATGTGGGGCAGCAAGCATCGTTATGGAAGCCATGAAGGTTGGGACAGAAAAATGCATGCTACATGTCAATGCAGGGACAACATTAGTGGATATGCTCATAATATTTTATGTAGAGGTTTGGTCATCATAAATGATCCAACATGGATCAAGATTGCATGCCAGAAAGCAGGAACCCAAGTTCAGAATGATAAGAATCAATGCCTTGAGAACAAGTATACATAATAGTGATATGGAGAGACAATGCCATCAAATAAGAAGTCCAAAAAATGGAACATAACATCAAAAAGAACAAGGTGAGCAAGAAGGTGCATGGTTAAGGCCACAATATAGTTGTTGTATCAAAATGCAATGCATAAGGAAGAAAGGCACATTGATAAAAATGAATAATGGATATGCGTTGTATATGCTCATTGTATAAAACAATGAACTTTACAAAGAGAAATGAAACAAAAGACTGCAGTTTTATCATTGAAAGGAAGATATGACAAAGTTGCAAGATCATATTAAGATAAAGATACCTTTACGATCAATGTCAAGAGCTTCAAAATTGACATCTAGTTTTATATGACATAGATGCATCCCTTGAAGATCAAATTGCAGGTTTAAAGGGTATCATGGAGGATAAAAGCTCATGGAGTTATGCTTCTACACCTCCATGTGCATGAGCATGTTTCAGGTTTTACAACTACATTTATTTGCATACATATATTGTATGACCCACATATAGATCTTGACATGTTTCAAACATTGGTGGACTCAACATGTTGGTTTCAAATGTTGTCAAAAAGTGTATCTTGATGGTTCTATTAACTATTCTTGTGACTTTGTATTTCATTCATATGGTCATATTTGAAAAGTAGAAGACTCATAAGCTAGTATTTTGAATGAATAATAAAAGACAGTGCTATGCATCACAAGTAGCCACCAAGCTATAAAATAGGGCAAGAAAACTATTGACCTTGAAAGGCCTCTTGAGGAGTATTTAGATGATCTTGATGACCTTTCAAAAAATTAGGAAAGAGGGATGAGAGAAGCTGGAAATCCTGATCAAGTTTTTGTGGCACCTAGAAATGTCTTAGATATAGACAAGAGGCTTGGAGGCAGTGAAAAGTCAGCATCACAACGCATGATGAAAGTTACAGTGTTAATGGTCCTGAAGGGTTTCTTAAACCTCAACATTCTAGTATTACATCAGCCAACCCACCTTTCAATAGAACAGTTGGATGTACAAAAGATTCAAAAGATACAACCATAAGAAGCATTGTCTTTCAACTATCAAGAGTGAAATGTGCATCTACTTTAAATGAAGAGACGTTTCAATGCATGGGAAACCCTTGGGATGCATGAGTACAATCTATTGAATATCTCATCTGATGAAGAAGATGACTATAGTCCTTCAAAGAAAAAATGTGATTATGGAAGTTAGAATTTAATTAAGCAACATGATAATCACATACAGATGTAGAAGAGTCACCAACAGTAACATTCAACAAGATATACTTCATCACATCCACTAATCTGGAAATGCTGTAAATCATTGACACCACCAAATAATGTAGGTTTTAAAGGACTGCCAAAGAATTCAAGTCATCTTTCTACACAAATATACAATTTTACCACTGAAGATACATCATTCCTCAACAAGACAACCACTAGCATTCATTCCTCTGTGGCAATTTCCAGCCTAGATTTGGCAGATAAAAGGTCAATTTACAAGAAGGACAATGTGAGTCATGGTGTAGGTGTATCAGATGTAATGAAGATGACATAGATCCCAAACATGGACAAGGATCCAAAAAACATAATTTTGAAGGTGTTTGTATTGAAGTTTTGAAAGACAACTCTATAACAAAGGCACAAACAGTAGTCACAATGAGAATTGATCAAGCAAAATTTAAAATCAGAGAATCTCGGAAACAAAGTGAAACAAAACAAGTCCAACAAGCTTCAGGGTTTTCAACTATGGAACATATAGAGTCTTCAAGTGAATTTTTTTTTGGGAAAGTAGCAACAGATACACTCACATCTATTTCAAGAATGAAGAATACAAAAAATCAATACAAGTAGAGCCTTCATGGTAACAAGAATTACATAATGGAAAGGAGTTGATCACTCTCTCATGAAACCTCATTCACATTATGATCTTGCAAAACCCACTTGGGGGTTTATGTAAAAAAACAATCTTACTACAAATTGAGGGTAACCCACTTGGGGTTTTACAAGAATCATAAATTTTTGCAAATGAAAAAAAACACACTTGGGTTTTTCACAAAAAAATTGCAAATGCTGAAGTTTTTAAAAAAACCATCATGGAGTTTTAAAGAAGAACATAAATATAAGAAGAGACCCATTTCATATCTTTTAGGCCATGGCCATGGTTTCTTCATTTCACTCTCAAATACAATCTAGTTATTTCAAATGCAAATGCAAAGATATTTGAAGGATGACATGGAATTTTGTCTACATAAAAGGCGACAAAGGTGTATCAAAACCCTAGCCAATTCTTTCATGGCTGTAGGAAAAGAGTTATTTTTTTTAAAGGATATCGAAAACCCACATGGGGTGGGGTATTTTAAACTTCAAATACAAGAAATGAAACTATCTTGTAGCGTTATTCTTGTGTGGAGGCTCAAAATGAGCTTTATTTTGCTCAAAATATGAACAGAATGGAGTGGTCAGCTTACTTGGAGCTTTGGTTCATATTTTTCTACTATTCAAAGCTTTATCTCTAAACAGAAGGCTCCATTTAATGCTTCTCATGGCTTCCAAAGTAGGTGAATCAATAATAGAGAGAAAAAATGAAGCAAAGTTCATTAGAGAATATTGCAGGTCGCAACCAAAATCAATGGAAGAGCTCCAAAGAGGTGGAAAAAGATGTAGATTTTTGTGCAAAAATGCCTTTACCTGTGTTTCTATACACTTCCCATCAAAAATTCCATCGAAAAACCAGTCAAAGTCTCCACATTCTATGCATGCAAGTGAAACCCTGGTAGTATTATGTCTCTGGCAAAGTGCTCGATGCAAAATGATGGTGTTTTTCACTTTTTTTTAATCTTTTGATGATTGGGGTTTGACCCTTGTAGATGTCGATGGGATTTTGTATCCCATGTTTTAGAAAATGAAACTCATATTAATGCATAATGGGGGCTGAATGGTAAGTCCACGACTTAGGCATTTTATGCCTTAAGTCTTATGCCTCATTTCAATATTGCTAAGTGTTTCAAACTTGAAACTAAGTGTGCCAAATCCCATGTAACCCACCTTTGACCTTTTTGGTCATGAATATCATGATACTTGAAGACTTAGAAGATGCCTTCCAAGAAGTGTGGAGGTCATTCATATAGGCCAAACTTGAGCCTTTAATTTTTCCTTTTCAAATCAGAAGAATGTTGACCACATAGGGCCTTGGAGTGCAAAATGAGAAGAGTAAAATGATCAAGTGCCTTGGAGGAATTGTGACCTTTTTTAATGCATTTGAAAGCATTTTGGTATTTTTCACATGCAAATGTAATGTAATTCAATGAGATGGTGGAGCCCTCTTATTTTTGCTTTGAAATGTAAAATAACTTGATTAAGTGATGTATTATGAATCACCTAATCAAGTTATTATCTTTAATGCCTTTTTTGGAGTATTGTGTTTTCAAAACACACATATTGCATGAGTCAAAGGTGGTAGAAAAAATGATTGGCTTGCAGACATGAGGAGAGTGTGGGGGTGAAGAATTTGACTATTTTGGAGAAGCATGTTCTACTTTGGAGGGAGTTTTGTCACACTTTTGGCATGACTTGAGTCTGAGCTTGACTTTCCACCATTTTAGAGGCCTTTTGGAGTGATTTTGGAAGGTTCTTTTTTGGATTTTGTGCCTCATTCGACCAGAACCTTATAGATGTGCATGCATGAGAGTTGTGTGATATTTTTGCTTAAGTATATTCATTTTGGGCATTTTGGAGTTCTTTCTTTCTTTCCAACAACAAGATAGCTTTATTTTGGAGCTATTTTTCATGGAGCAGTATTGTAACTCAGATGGACTTGTGATATAGTAAGCACTTTGAATTAATAAAATACAACATTTTAACTTCTCATTTCATGTTTCATGGTATGTTGTTAATGATTGATCAGTTTTTCTTATGAAAATTTATCTTTCCTTGCAAACTTGTCTCATGTTTAGGCATCTGTTTAGCAGAAAATGTGTGTTAATAGGTTATATGTTGTTTTGTTAAATATTGTTGTTAGTTGTGAAACCTTTGTTTTCCTTCTAAAATCCCTATTTATAGACCTCTTTATAAATTACTTATGTAAATTGCATTTGAAAATGAGTTGTGTAAACCAAGTTTTATGATAATTGATTTGAATGTGATAGGTTGTTATCAGGCCCTAGTTGTTTTTTGGTGTATCACCTTAGATATTTTCAGTAAATTAGGTTCATTTTTCATGCAATTCTTACCCTTTACCTCAAAAATTGGTAGTTAGGTGACATAAAAAGGGGAAGCCAACCCATAATCTAGAGGTCTTCTTTTAAATAGGACACCCACAACTTGAAAGCAGTCCCATGTTACATCCAAACCTGCTAAGTTCGTTCAAAGCTTGGAATTAGGGTGCAGATTTGGATCCCTAATAGTTATAAAACACAAAAGTATTTGGAAAATCTTGAAATCCGAAAACATCTCAAAACATTCAAAAAACCTAAACAACGTCAAATAACTTTGAAAACTTAAACATTCACATAAGCTCAAAAGATAGAAAACAACCTCAAAACATTGCAAAACATCAAAAACATTGAAATATTCCAAAAATTCCAAAATTACCCATACCATTTCACTTACACCCACAATAAACTTCCATTTGTAATAAATCAATCATCATTTTCAACCTTTGATAATACAAGTGGAAACAGTGTGGCAATCAGTGAAGTATGAACTTGAAAGTGTGAAAATATCAAGTATCAATCATGGGTAAACAAGTTGGTTAACATTTGTATCAATGGTCTATCAAACAATTAGTTTTAGCTAAAACATCTAATAACATGTTCTATGGATACATCTATCCTACAATGGACATCATCATAAAAAATAACCTTAGTTACGTTACTTTGGCAAGAGGTATGAATAAAATTGACTGTTTTTTCATTTTGATATTTTCTTATGATTTATCTTATTAATCCATTCTAATGACCTCTCGATGATGTCTATCAAAATGATTTAGAGAGAAAGGAATGTGGCACTGACCATTATCTTTCGCTTGTTGTGGTTGTTAGATGTTCTTGTAGTACAACCTCGGTGAATACTTATCTTGTGTGTGTGGAGTAGTCTCAAGTAAAACAATGACTAGGACATATCGATTCTCTATACCTTATGTGTCTTAGTATCTATATAGGAGCGAATTTGTACCCCTTATGCAAATTCCCCTTTTACCCTTCTTCACTTTAGAAACCAAATTCGAAGGCTAAATTCCACATAAGTCCATTTCCTTCATTCCACTTGGCTATTGTTTTGTGTGTCAACAAAGGAATAACTATTGGGGATGCCCACATGGCGTATAGACGTATGTGCGACACACTTACATCCCTAGCAGATTCCTACGTTTGGAGCCTGCAGAGGCATTACACTTCCTATTGGAGGTCAATTTGCAACGCCCCCTTCAACTAACCGAAATGAATAAGGCCATTTTCTTTATTATCTCCTTCAAATTCATTTTTCATTATTCCATCTCATCCTCTAAGCTTTCAATTCATCTTCTAATCACTCAACTTGATCACTCTCCAAGAATTCTAACATTCAAGCAACACTTTTGCACTCCATAGCAGCAACAACAACACTCTGTCAACTCTGTAGAGAAAGTGTGGAACCAACATCATTGCAATAGATGCTTGAGTCCTCTCATTTTCTCCTCCATTAGCCTTGAGAGCTCTTGGTGGAGGTGGTAAGCTTTCTACTCCTCTCCTCTATGATTTGGTGGGTAGCATCCTACTATTTTTGTGTTCTTTACTGCATTTCTTTTTTTATCATGTATTTCTCCATTATTGATATCTTGGTTGTTAGTGAAGGTGGAAACACCTAAATGGGGGTCTAATTGAGGCAGACCCTTATACAACCATCGAATAATTTTCCTCTTTATTGTGTGTAGGTCGACATGTTACTTGGATCTAGCTAGTGAACATGCTTTTCTATGAGATCATTCTTGTCACCCTAGAATTAGTTTACTTACTTTATCATATTCGTCTATACATTTTGTATTTCATAGTGTTATTTTTTTCTCCTAAAAACCACTAGCTAGGCCGTTAGTCCATTTTCTAGTGTTTAACCTTGTTTCTTCAATCCTCTGGTTGGACAGATTCCAACGCACCTGAGAGACACTAGCATGCCACACTGTCCTAGAACCGTGCTTCTTTCCTCGGGTAGAGAGCTTCCTAAGGTGCAATGTTGAACCTGGAAACCAACTTGCCTAGCCCCATTCTATGTTTCAAGTATGTAGAGTGATTTAAGGACCTTATAGCCCTCATCATTGTTGTCCTGCATTTCCTAACACCCCTTTAAGCTGAGGTAAGTTAGGGCAGCCTTCCACTCTTGGCCCTCCATGACCTGGGGCCTTGAACGTGGTTGGTCCCCTTCTCTTACATTTTTGGCAAACCCAAGGTGAATCATTTTGGTTCCATTTTGTGATATTGAAAGATCCTTTTCTCGTATTCTAGGAGTGTTGTAGGTATGATTGTTGTGAGGCTATCACCTTACAACCCAACTTGCAACCCCTAGTTGGTGTAGTTGGAAGGTTTCGAAGGTGTTGCGTAACAAAACCTTAATTGGGTCATCATCTTATCCTTTGGCCTTTAGGGACTCTATGAGAGTATTGTCTAGTGTACGTAATGGCCTCTTTCTTGCATCAACCTATCCCCTCTACACAACTTATGGACAGTGGTACTGGTATAACCTTCACTTCACAGGACCTACTGATGGGTTTTAATAGGGAACCATCTCCTCTCTACATCCCTGCGCGGATCAATGGAAACATCATAGTGGGTCTTCTCGTTGATTCGATGTCTCAAGTAAACATCATAACTGAGGAGATCATGTTAATTAACTTCCTACATAAAGATGGGTACAATGCACCTGCGAGCACCATCCACACGCATGACGAACTTTTCGTTCCCCCTTTGGGTAGTATTGTCCTGTCAGTCTTTGTTGGACCTAAATCCATAAAGCTTTTGTTTGACATTATCCCTGGGTCTAAACTATTTAGAGTGAAATTGGGTATCCCTTAGTTAGTAGCTATGAACACAGTGCCCTTGATCATGCATAAATGTTTAAAATTTATCCATGGGGGTTCCATGGATGTAATTCATAACACTGGTTATAAACTGATAGTTGCTCATGGTAGCTACTCCTTGGACTACTCTTGGCCTACACTTGTTGGTCCTCTCCCGCCTACGATGGACCTCCTGCATCAAACATATCAAAATTATAAGAAAGGGTTCCTAAGGCCGAAGGTGAGATACCCTCTGTTTCCCTATGATATTTCACATAGGGCTTGCCTAAAAGCTAATAGTGATGCTGCCAAGGCACATAGGAGGGAAGAAAAAAAGCGGTCCTAAGATCCTCCTTCTTCTTCTTCCTCTATTTAGGTTGATGCTTCCTCTCACCCCACTGAGGCACTGTCATATTTCGTTCTATGTTTCTGAGAGAATCCTATGGTGCCTGCTTGGTGAAAGCCCAAGCATCCCATGTTTGAGCTTCCTATTTTTCCTACAGAGTCCAAGCCCATTCAGTATAACGGGAAGAAAGACCTCCATGGAGAGTCCTCTTTGTCCTGACCTCCATGGCCTCCTACCACACTTTCTCCCAAAGCAGTGAATGGGAATAGGCCCACTACTGAGGCACTTGAGCCAACTCCACTTGTTGCTTCTCAACCTACCCCTCTTGTTCTCGTTTAGGAGTCTATTCCCCAACCAAAAAAAACTATAGTGGACACTCCCATAGCTGAGAAGGAGCCTTCCATTCCTTCACAACCTCTGGCCTCTGGTTCAAAGAGTCACATAAATTACTTTGCACACAAGCGTAAGCACCGACAAAAGGCTCTCATGTTGAGCAGTGCTGCTTTATAGAGGAAAGAAGAGGAAATGACTTCCCCTATATCAGGGCCTCCTGTTGTATCCTCCTCTCTCCTCCCTTTTGCTTTTGTTTAAACTAGCTGTATCTCGCTTCTAGATTTTGGTGTGAGTACGAATGCACCTGAACCTACAAAGGTGCAGGTGTTCATTGCTCCTTTGGTGGAGTCTCCTCTATTGATGTCCCTACCATATGTCCAGCCTTTCCTGAAGCCTATGGATATGACGAACGCCTTAGTCATATCTACTGTGCTTCTTTCCTCCTCTTCCTCCACATCTCTCTTCTAGTCTTTGGGGAGTTCACCTCCTCTGACAAAGAAAAAGGTGGAGTGTGGTCCTTCTAGCAATAGAGGACATAAGAAGAGCCCACCTTCTCCGAAAGGTGGCCCCGCACTGACTTGTTTTGTCCTAGTGACGAAACCAGTCCTGACTTCCCCTAAGTTTGTCACTGCTCTTGAATCATTTGGTGAGCCTAATAGTGAACCTCAGGTGAAACCTTCCCCATCCATTGAGGTAAAACATAGCACTCCTATGAAGTGCATGTTTAACTCTCTGGATGAGGTTCTAGCCTTGTCGGTGATCCTCGTGAAATCATTGACCTTAGCTTCATAAGAGCTTGGTGGAGAGGACCTTGTGAGACCCTCTTCCTTGGCCCTTGTTGTGGGAGGGTCAGATGCTCCTCCTCTTAACATCCCACCACTACAGGCTCATCCTCCTTCCCCCTATGATGATCTAGAGTGGGAAGTGGATGACTTCTTGGTTGATTAGTGTTAAGAGGAGGCCTCTTCTTTATCATTATATTATATGTGTGTGTGTTGTGATGTGTTCCCCCATAATCATGCTACGTATTCCTGGATGACCCTCGTCATCCTTGTTGGTGCTTGGATACATGAATGGTTTTTGTGTCGTAAACCTTCCTCTATTTGTATCATCATTCTTCCATGTTTGTGACTTGATTTTTGATAAATTGGGGATGATGTAAAGCATTGGGGGCATTTAGGCTTCCCTTCCATGTTGACCCAATTTTTTATTTTTACTTTATCTTCTCATGCATTCTTCACATGGTCTGATATAGTAGGGGGTTGATGACAATTCATTTTATATACTATTACTATGCATATATATATTTATGAGCAATTATGACCTTGAAATATCAAGCCACCCCTGTGTCCTAGGTCTATGTTCTTTTCTTTTTTGCTTTTCCTTTATCTTTCTCTCTTCTTTGCTTGATTTGTCCCTCTTATGTGTGGTAACGCTTCTTCTTCAACATATTGATTTTTAAAAAATGCATTCGTTGCCAATGGATCTTTTCTCGATAATCTTCACAAACTTCTTTTCAAGAATCATATTCTCAACTTGAAACCCTAATGGAACGTGTTTCCTTCATCCTGGGTTCATAAAGAAAGAACTGGAAAACCTTCCTTCGAAGTGGGAACAACTTTGATCTTCCCCTCACATGGAGGCATATTCTTTCTTTTGAATTCCTTGATGAAGTGAACATCTTTCAAAAGGATTCCTTGATGATGAATAGATTTGAGAAAAAGACATCTCCTTTTCACTTTTGAACAATGCATCCCTTGAGTGGACCCCCTTCTTCACACCAGAGTTCCCAAGGGACCCCTTTGAAAGTCTTCCAAATTTTTGTTGGTTTGTGCGGCTATCTGCCTACTTCCCTGCATGGCCACTTTCTGACATGTTCTATCTACAAGTAAACATGTCACTTTACCGGTGCACCTATGAAGCCACTTTCTGACTTTGCGGAGTCTGCTTTCTTGGGTTTCCTCCATGTGAGAGATCTTGGGGGATACCTCCCTACAGGTCTACAAGCCTGTAGGGCGCTTCCTTTGAACTTCCTCCATGTGAGAGATCTTGGGTGTGACTCCCCTACAAGTCTTTAGGTTTGTAGGGCACTTTCTTATGTTTCCTTCATGCGAGAGATCTTGAAGGACACCTTTCCTATAGGTGTGCGGGTCTGTAGGGCACTTTCTTGGGTTTCCTTCATGCAAGAGATATTGAAGGACGCCTTCCCTGTAGGTCTACGGGTTTGCAAGGCACTTTCTTGGGTTTCCTTCATGCGAGAGATCTTGAAGGACACCTTCCTTGTAGGTCTATGAGTTTGTAGGGTGCTTTCCTTGCTTCCTCCATGTGAGAGATCTTGGGGGATGCTTCCTTGCAGGTTTGCGGATCTGTAAGGCACTTTTTTGGGTATCCTTCATGCAAGATATCTTGGGGGACACCTTCCTTGCAGGTTTGCGGGTGTGTAAGGTGCTTACTTCACAAGGCTTCCTTCATGTGAGAGATCTTGGGGGTTGCCTCCTTGCAGGTATATGGGCCTATAAGATGCTTTCATTCTTCAACTTCATAGTTTTGTGGGGCTATGAAGTCCTTTTCTTGTCCTACACTCTCGAGTTCACTAGATCGTAGTATGCTTCCTCGATGGTTCAGGTATACATTTCTAACTCTACTACTTCTTCGATCTACTTTACCAAAGAACTCATCAGTATTTGTGCTCACTAAAGTGGGGGAAAAATATATAGGATTGAATTTTCACCCCTTATGCAAATTCCCATTTTTCCCTTCCTCACTTTAGAAAACCAAATTCAAAGGCTAAATTCCACATAAGCCTGTTGCCTTCGTTCCACTTGGCAGTTGTTTTGTGTGTCAACAAAGGAATAACTGTTGGGGAAGCCCATGTGACATGCAGACGTCCATGTAGCGTGCTTACATCCCTGGCAGATTCTTGTGTCTGGAGCCTATAAAGGTGTTACACTTCCCATTGGAGGTTGATTTGTAATGCCCCCTTCGACTAACTAACCTGAATATGGTCATTTTCTTCATTCTCTCCTTCAAATTCATTCTTCATTCTTCCATCTCATCCTCTAAGCTTTCAATACACATTCTAAGAACTCAACTTGATCACTCTCCAAGAATTCTATCATTGAAGTAACACTTTTTCACTCCATAGCAGTAGCAACAACACTCCATCAACTCTGTAGAGCAAGTGTGGAACCAAAACCATTACAGCAGAGGCTTGAGTCCTCTCATTTTCTCCTTCATTAGCCTTGAGAGCTCTTGGTGGAGGTGATAAGCTTTCTAATCCTCTCCTCTATGATTTGGTGGGTAGCACCCTATTGTTTTTGTAGTGCTTTTCGTAGAGGTGGAAACACCTAAATGGGGGTCTGACTAAGGTATGTCCCTATACAACCACCCAACAATTTTCCTCTTTATTGTGTGTAGGTGGATGTGTTACTTGGAGCTAGCTGGTGAATAAGCTTTTCTATGAGATCATTCTTGTCACCCTAGCATTAATTTAGTTACTTTATCATATTCGTCTATACATTTCGTATTTCACAGTGTTATTTTGTTCTCCTAAAAACCACTAGCTAGGTTGTTAGTCCATTTTCTAGTGTTTAACCTTGTCTCTTCAATCCTCTTGTTGTACGGATGCCAATGCACCTAAGAGATGTGAGTGTGCCATGTTGTTTTCCCAGAACCATGCTTCCGTCCTCAGGTAGATAGATTCCTGAGGTGCAGTGATGAACCCAAAAATTGGCTCACCTAGCCCCATTCTATGTTTCGAGTCTACAAAGTGATTTAAGGACCTTATAGTCCTCATCATTCTTGTCCCAAATTTCCTAACACCCCTTTAAGTTGAGGTAAGTTAGGGAAGCCTTCCGATCTTGGCCCTTCGTGACCTGGGGCCTTAAACATGGTTGGTCCCCCTCTCTTACAATATCATTACTTCGATGGCTTATTCTTTCACATGGTCAAACAAGGTTTTTGTATGTCAAGTATGAACAAGGATACCCCTATCTATTTGTAGAGTCAAAGTCCATCGCATTGGATACAACACCATCATGGTTTTCATACCTTGATGCATTGTGTCTATTTTCTATATCAAAAATAAGGAATGATATGATGAAGTTATCCCAATCCTAGAAACAAGCAAATCATCTCTCATCACCATATCCAATAAAGTCTCAAATAATCATAGGCTTGTTGAACTTTTGAATCAGTCTCAAAAGAAATGATTAATCCATCCATCTTATTATTCTATCTTCTTTCCATGCTAACTTCTTTAACCTGGTGTCATGATAGTCAACAAAAGAAATAAATGCATCCATCCTGCATCCATAAACCATCAACATACATACATCTTGCATAATCATAGCATGAAACATAGAAAATACAAAAAAATAAGTGCATCTCATAGCATATACATCCTGCATCATTATTACATATCAGATGAAAAAAGATATGTAAAAAGATCAAACATCCATTGCATTTTCATACATCCATATAGTATCACATGACAAATCCTATACAATACATCATAACAAAGGTAAACATTATCATAAATATCTACATACATATCATAAACATATGCATCCATACATACATGAGCATAAACATGGCATAAAATAAAGAAGCATCATATCATAAATTCCGCATCCAGAGGTCATCTCATATATATATCAAAATAATGACTATCATGATACAAATCAAGAATAGTCTATGATATCATCAAAATGTACACATGAGGTTATCAAAACTAACTGATGAATGGATATACATAAACAATTAGGCTATACATCAAAAAGGTGTCTATATAACACAACACTATCCTTTAATTTGTTGATCATCATGCTAGTAAGGTTGTCGATGTCCACCTAAAGGTTGCTAAACTGAGGGCCCACCTGTTGAACCACTTATCATAACCCTACTCCTATGAGATAATTTGGTTGCCGCTAGTGTGGTGGGATACCTCTATAGTATAATGTCCTGTAATATGGGGCCTCAACTACAACATCTCTGTAAAGTGGTGCAGATACCACCTATCCCTATGCCTATGCCTATAACTATGCAATAGCTTCTAACTACTACCTCCTTGTAGTCTCATATACCAACTGTAAGGATGACTACTAGCTCTATTGGCATTCTTGATCACGCTAATTTTTGTACCTATCTTGATTGGATATTTTAGTATCTCATTCCTAAGAAGTAGTATATCTCTCTTGGAGGGCATGCTCCCTCAGATTTCAATGCTTGAATCTATACATCTCTAGGGTTTGGACCCTGCCGCTATTGTCGTGGTGGTGGTGGTGAAGGGGGTGCTACCTACTATAATGGAGGAACCCTCAAGGGAGGCTAGTGTGGATGCTATCCATCATGCTCTAGAACCTTTCCGTCATGTTGTCCCTCCCTTGGAACATGGCCATCATGTTGGCCATTGTGCAGTCCCTCCTATTGTCTGTAATGTTGACCATCTCTTAGAACCTATTTTCCATGAGGAGGTTGTTGTGCTCATCCTCTACCTCTACCTCTACCATGTCCACCTACTAGATTTTTCAATCTCATTGGGGCATGCTGCACGAACCAATTGACATAATCTTGTGTGATACTCATATCATTGGGTCATCTTGCATAAGCCCATGCTAATGGTTGGATATGAGAAAAATATTGTATAGTTGTCTAAGGATCCATGGTGACTCTCCAATCTGTCTCCATGATAGTACAAGCATAAATAGATCTATAGGCAGGAGGGAGGACATCCTGTAGCTCACCAAACCATCTGGCTATCCTATCAAGTAGATATTTCTCTATAATGTGGTGGTGTCATCCCATGATCCACCTAGTCTATCGATCATAAAATACCTCTTACTAATCATCATCCCATAGAGGGGTTAGGATTCAGGGCCTCCACCTGAAAGATGTCATGTCATTAATAACCTTGCACCAATAGGCAATCCCAGTCACACCAGTGTGATGGAGTGTGATCATAGCCCTATATCAATAAACCATGGTCTCATCTAGTTTGTAGCAACCAAGGTGAAGGTAGTCCTGATCACAACAATGTGCTCCCATGCCCATATATGTAGCAAAGTAATGTTGGCTGATAGGCTCTGTCCTCATAGATACACCACTTGGTACATGTCATGATATAAGGATGCCAAAATCACTAGTCCCCAAGCATATGAAGTCATGTCCTCAACCATGCCCTCTAATAATAGGCCCCAATCGACACTGAAACCATGATTGTGCATGTATGCAACTAGAACTCCCATGCTCAATCTAGTGATGACTAGGATCAAATCAGGCACATGTCCTTGGTGCATTGTAGGTCAATCTAATATCTCTCTACCCATAGTGAATCAACATCCAACACTCAAAATAGGGCCTCAAATTCGAGGTCTATGTCGTGAATAACCCAAGCACTGTGGATCAACACCTGAAGGATGCACCAAACATCCTCAAGTGTAATGGTAGCCTCCCCTGCTGGAAGGTGAAAAGAGTAAGTCTCGAAATGCTAGCACTCAACCAATGTAGTCATCATCGCTAGGTGAGTCTGGATCTTTGGCATGTGTGCGATGAATCCCAAACCAATAGCACCTAGAAAGAAGTCATTATCATCCCTGAACTATGCTACCCACCTCAAAATACTAGTTCTACGCTCCTTGGATTGAAGTGGATGAAAAGTATCCTACATGAACAAAGTGCATAGTGTCAAAACTGCTAAAAACCTAAGAATTTTCAAGTTTGAAGTCCTAAAAAGGAAAGTGTACCACTTTTTACAAGTGCACGACGCTATCAAACTACCATGTGCAAAATTTTTTAGCGAGTGCACAACTTTATTGCAAGTGTGTCATTGAAAGAAAGTGTATCACACTATTTAAATTTTCAATTATACAGTCCTAAGATAGGTGCGCTGCCATTTACAAATGGGCGACGAGATCCAACCCTAACTACTGTGTGGTGTTTTAGGAAGTGCGTCACTATCTTGTAGGTGTGCTAGGGTTTTCAACTAATGCACCATTGAATAAGTGCATGAGTATTGTAGAAGGTTCATCACACTTCTGCAAGCACTTCATTGGGCACACGAGTGCATTGCTGACGACAATAAGTGTGCCACTAAAATCGTAACACACTTGTTTGACGTGGTTTAACCTAAAAATTAATGCATGAAAATACATGAAAGGAAATTTTTTTCAAGGTATGTACCAGGTGTCCTGCATCGATTGGGCACTGGAACTCATGGACTTGGTTAGAAAGGTGCAGGGGGAGCTCATGATTAGCCATCACATCAGGTGCTCTGAAGGGTTTTCTCTCACAACTCTCAAATTTTCAAAAGTGAAGTGTATAAATGACTTGTAAAATGCCTCCAAACCAATATTTATGCTTGAAAATTAGGGTTTTTGATGTACTTGAAGGGTGGGAATATGGATTTTTGTCATTTTTTCTCCATTTTTGAGCCTGGCAACCTATTCTAAAGCATTTTTTAGTGTCCTAGAACTTGTTTTCATGTCCTCTTCATAGTTGAACCTATGTTATATTTTTTGTCATGATCTTGAATTAAAAATCAAAAATTTCACTCAATCTCTTGAGGGGGTAGTATACCAACATAAATTCCTTCCATTGGGGCATAGTGGGGCATTTAAAATCATGAATTTTTAAATTTTTTGATTTGAGAAGCATCAATTCATTGAACCAATGTAGCAGGTACCTCACTTCAAAGAGGGGAAAAATGTAGACACTTAAAATTTTCTTGGTTGATATCATGCATCTGAATTCGATTATTAACACCATTTTTATCTTGATTCGAATCTTTTCAACTATTTAATTAAATAATCCTGATTGTTTAATGAAATTCATCATTTTTTATTAATCAAATAATCAACAATATTAGGTTAATTCACTCCTTTCATACTAATTTTCATCCTATTTGATTAAATAATGTGAATTATTTAATTGAATTCCCTAAGCCTCTCATTTGATTAAATAATCTTAATTATTTAATTAAATGTCATTAATTTCCTCTTTTACTTAAATGAGCTAATTGTTTAATTAAATATTTATTTTTCCATACCTTTCACAATTAAATAATATTCTAATTATTTAATTTGCTAATATTTCTAATCCCTCCAATTTCTCCCACTTGCAAAGGAATATTCTCAAGAATATTCCTCCAATTCAAATTTAAATCATTTCCCTCCAACATGGAAATATCTTATACATTCCTCCTAAAATTAAGGATTTGTGTTTCTTTGAATCAATTTCAACCCTTGATTAATTTAATCAATACATATGATCTTTCAATCTCCTCCATGGATTGGAATCCTTGATCAATGCCAATTCTTCTCATCAATTTGCATCCATTGATTAACCAAATTAAACCTAGCCATTGAATCACCTAAAATTCCTATAAATAGCCTCCATTTCATGAGCAATTCATCCATAGTCTTTGAGAGCAAATAGACTATAGCCATTTTTATCTTCATCTTTGAGATAATTTAGCAATTTTGCATCCATTTCATCCTCAAATCTCCATCAAAGCACCATTCAAGCTTGTTTCATCAATAGGGATTGGGAAAGGGCTGATCATTCTACATCAATTCAACACCAATCCCCCAATGAGATGAGGTTTGAGTATTAGTTAGACTTCCATTTCATTCATTTTATGTTATTTGATGTTTTAATAGCTTCCTAGGTAATATTTCAAGAATTTCATTGGGAATATGGTTTAATTAGGCTAATTGATGGATTTAATTGCTTAATTCAGTTGTATTTGGTCTAATTCATAATCATGTTCACAATTCCAATATATTTTTCATGTGGCAAAGATATGCTATCATCTATTTCACACCAAAGCTACACAAACTTCATAGCACCCATTACGTATCATTTCAAATTAAGTTCAAAGTGGTATACAACTACTCTATATGAGGTGAATTTCAATTTAAGCCATTCCTATGGGTACACTCAGTATTGATTTATCATAATTATCATTACAAATTACTGATTTTATGCAAATTTCTTTCATTCATGCATGTCACATGTCATGTTTTAATCATCCACTATTTCTAAAATTATACCTCTACCCAAATTGTACACACTAAGTGAGGAAACTTAGAAAATTTAGTTGGGGTGAGGGGTATTCATGATTATCTCTTAGTTTTCTTTATTTTCAAATATTTTTGCAAAACCTTTTCATCATTTCATTTTCCATTTTCAAAATGTTAAATTTAGTGATTAGATTAATGTACAGAATTTAATTCAAAAATTAGACACAAAGACACAACAGATACCTTGGGAAAACTCTCCTCTTGAGGGAGAAAAACCCAACAACAATATATCACGTATATATTGATATGTAAACACAAGAGTCTCCTTTACAAAGGCTGATATGAAGGCCAACAATAGGGACCACAAATTGATGCAAATACAACACAATGATGTAAATCTTAGTGATAATACACAACCTTCTATCAAGAATCAATCTACACTTGAATACAAACTCGCACTTGAGGATATCAAACTTTTGTGAATAACCGAACTAAATAATTGGATGATTAAAATGGATGAATCAATGAGTATATATACAAATGAATAGGAGAGATGCATCCCTTCTAATTGTTCATGTTGGCCCCTATCCAAAAGTTGTGACTTTAAGATACATGATGTCGGCTTCAAGAAATCGCGTCTCTTCATGGATGTCGGCCTCAATAAACAAATCACAACTATTCATAATAAATGATGTTGGACTTAATTAAATTGCACCTTCATAAGAAATTGTGCCTCTCCAGTATTTGAATCAAGGTTGACCTTGATAGAAGATTGAGCCACTTCATTAAATCACAATATATATAAATTAGATAGACAAAGTCTATTATCTAATTTATTCAATATGTAAGGGAGATTGGTTGGAAGTAGAGACCGACGTTGTACATGAACATCAACACAAAAGACACAGAGTTCATAGAAGAGGAAAGAAGTTTTAAGAAGCTAAATTAAGGGGTGCATTTGAGTAATACAACATACAAGCATAGTAGAAGTGGTGTAATTGGGGTGGTAGAGCAAGAATAGAGCAGAGAAAAATTGTGAAGTGACTACAAATTACTAAATAATTATAATGGGAGGTGATATCATATGAAGGGAACCAACAACATATAACCTCTTACTAAAAGATATGATTATCTTCTAGTGATTTGGCTAGATGGATTTTTTCTTGAAGCTTAAAAAATCCAATGAGGTAATGACCCAACAATTCACCAACACATTTCAGAATGATGAGGAAATTGTTAGGGGTCTGAAGAGAGATGCATTTGAGGCAGATGTAGCTAAAGTATCCAAATTTCCAAGAGTGGGAGATGAGTTCCCAATCAGAGCAGATGCCATTGTAGCAAGAAATGAATTCTCATTGATAGGAGAAAATCTAGATTCTTCCTCACAAGGTACTAAATGATTGCCTTTTCCTTGGCTTTGGGATAAAGTAGCTTCTTACATAGTTAAATACTTGACATGTGATGGGTATTAGTCATTTCTATACACAACACATTTTAAATTGTTGAGTCATCTATGCCATGCAAAACATGTAAATGTTCCCAAATTTTTGTACAATTTGTTAAAAAGAATGTCCTCTGAATATAAAAGGAAAAGAAACAGCTTGACATTGTCTCATTTTTTCTTAGTTACATTACTAGTAAAGATGATCCTTAAGGTTCATTTCCCAAATTTTTCTTGGGAAGAATTTCATAATTGTAGCAATATCAACAATATACTTAAATTTCCTAATGAAGAAAATAGAGGCTAGGAATAAAGAGTGGAAGAATCTACCATGGCTACCCCAAAGGAAGAAATGCCTTATGGTTCCCTTGTTGCAACACCTACCCACATAACAAACCTTAACCATAAGAGGAGGGTTTTCAAGACACCCAACCTACAACTTTTGATGAGTATCCCACAATAGAAAACAATTAGGAAATCCCTTTTTCTAAAAGGCCACTAAGAGGTAGAAAGGGGAGTAGAGCCTCTATCTCTACACCTATAAAGGGGTAGAAGAGGCCACCAAAATAAAATGAAGAGAGAGGTGGAGCTTCTTCTTCTACACCTACAAGAGAGCAAAAGAAGCCCACACAATCTAGAAGGTGTTCACATCACCTAAGGAAGAACGGGTCCATGAGAGGATCAATTAAAAAGTAAAAAGAGGATATTGTAATGGTAGAAACAGATAAAGAATCAGAGGGGGATGCCCTTGGTGATGAAGTGAAAATACCCATTGTGTAACCATCATATTTTTCTATCACTTTTGAATCAAATTCAAAAGATATTTTTGTAGCTAAGAAAATGAGGAGAAATCTCCAAAAAGCCTTGTTTTAGAGGGTTGTGAATACACAAGTGAAATGAGAGATGAGCATTTTTTAGAGAAGGACGAGGAAATTTTTATTGAAGAAAGAAATGTTAATAAGGAATTATAGGAAGAAATGCAAAGAATAAAACAGTTGGAGGAATTGTTAAAGATGTAGATCGGGAAAATTCAGGGGAAATAAGCATGAATCAATGATAGCAACCACAAAACTATCTAATTCAAGCAATAAGACCCTAATCCAATAATGAAGCACAAATGATATAATAAAAATCCAAATAATGAAGCAATAATACTCAATCTCTATGCTAAAGTTGAATCATCTTCATTGCTCTTCTCCATTTTTCTTTATTTTGTTCTCGGATAGTATTCAATGTAATTGATAAGCTTGATGTTGATGCAAGATAGCTAGATCTCAAGATAGAAAAACTTAAAAGATTGTGGTTCCTCAAGATGAATGGTATAAGAAGCAAAATATTGAAGATTTTGGTTCATCAAGATGAATGATATGAGTGATAGCAAAATATTGAAGATTGTGGTTCCTCAATGATGAATGCTATGAGTGATAGAAAAATATTGAAGATTGTGGTTCCTCAAGATGAATGATATGAGAAGCAAAATATTGAAGATTGTGGTTAACCTTGAAATGAGAATGATAGGTTGTTTTTATAGAAATCACAATTCAAATGAAGGACCGTGAGGATTGAGTGGTGAGGTATGGTGATCAATGAATGCGATTAATTGAGAAGAAAAGAGATAAGGATAGGAAGAAGGGAGCGTGATCCAAGAAATTGGAATAAGAATAAATTAAACAATTACAACAATTATTTAATTTAAGAGGGAAAAATGAATAATTAAATAACTAAAAATAATTATTTAATAGGGGATGGAGGAAAATGATAAATAATTAAATAAATAAGACTTTAATAAATTATAGAGGAAAAAGATAATGAATAATTAAATAATTAAAATAATTATTTAATTAGAGAAGAAAGGAGGGAAAATGAAAATGAATAATTAAATAAATAAGAATTTATTTAATTATAGAGTGAAAAATGATGATTAGTGACATAATTTAAATAAATTGACATTTATTTAAATTAATCAAAATAATAATAAGGATAAAATGGGCTAATTAAATAATTCAAAATTATTTAATTAATAGAAGAAGATGACATTGGGAAATAATTAAATAATTAAAATTATTTAATTATGTATGGAAGATGGAAATTAGATTGAAAAATGTTTTTTTTTTAATTTAGCCTGCATATATATTAATATATGATAATAAAGTTTTACAAAATTTGGGATCAATGGATCTTGCTAGCAAGACATGTCAACATGAAAGCTTGTAGCTAACAAAAAATTTCCCATCCCCTACCCATAGATTCTATGTATTTGATTTTATATAGTATTCATTCACAACCCTTAACAGAAAACCTTATACCAACATCCCTTACCCATAGATTCTATGTAATGAGGCATATCCCCTATTTGAAGATCCTATTCAAACCATAAAAACATATACAAAATTTACTAAATAAGCCCCTTAACAAACTATCACATGACAAAAAACTTTAACAATGACCTTGTTACTCTTCCATTATATCAACATGGATCTCATTCTCTCCCTGCTGCTCTTGACATTCGCCCACAACAAACTATGTAGGTAGATAAGTATTGAGGCTGGGGATATGAACATGTCACAGATAGAGAGAAGAGATGATGTTATCTTGAGCATTACCCATAGGAACAACTTGAACTACCAAAACATTATCATGAATATCCACCACAGGAATAGCTTGAGTCACTTGAACATAAAGACCTTGAAACTCTGGAGTAGGTACAACAATTCAAATTGGCTTATTGTGGACATGAGAAAGAAAAGCTAACAGTGCATTTACTTTTTTCCTTATCCTTTCAGCTAAGTCTTCCCCTATCACACCCACATGCCTTTCAAGTTCCTGTTAAAAATATTTGGAACTTTGCATCTCTGAGGTATTTTTTATGGCATAAAAAACTAAAATGTATACTTTACCATTCAATAAGAAATGTCGCGGGAACATACCTCTAATTTGTCCTTTCCCTTTCCACATATCATATGCTTGCACAACCCTGAGAAGCTTGTTGTATTGTAAGTAAACTTCCCTAACTACCTTACCATCAATCAACTGAAGCAATGGAAGTGACTGCAACAAATCGAAAGCATTAGAGAGAAAAATAGAAACTAATTGCAAAGGGAAGATAACCCTCCTTGCTTGTGGGTACAGTATTTCACCACCAATAATCCTTTTCACACATTTTTTGAACTGGTAGCAATGGGTCTTGAACACCTATCTAAGTTTTGCATCACCAATTGATTCTGAAAATGGAAACTCTCATTCACCTAGACTCTATAATTGTGCGGTAGATACTCCATTTGTGCTCTACAAACCTGGAAGTAGCCACAAATTTTTCCTTCTTCCTTTGAAGAAAGATCTCAACACAACACTGGCTTGAAAAACCTTCTGTAATTGTTAACAAAATGTGTTGAAATGTGAAAAATCTTCGGGAATGGTTAAATTTACCATTCACATGCTTAGCAAGAATGACATAATAGTGTATATGTTATTCCATCCTTCACTAGTGTTATGCACTGCCAAACCTGATCACACACAAAATGTCATTCACATGTTGCAATACTAATGTTGTATCATCATTATAGTAAGAATGCTTTGTACTGCCTTACACCTGCATTCAATCAAATAAATGTTAGCATTTAAAAGTTCTTTCATTTTCTTGGTGGGATCCTTTCGACCTTGGTAGTTGCCCCTCGCATGTGCCGTGAGAAAAACCAATACAAAGCCACCTTGGGACTCATAAATTTTTTGACATGTTCTTATGATATTTGCTACAAGAAATGACCCTTATAGATTTCCCAGATCGTTTGGAGATTCAAGCTAAATAAAACATGACCTCGTCATGATTATGCATTAAAGACATAAATATGGCAACAAGTAGCTATTATGAGATCGAAATTGGTCTCACGTAACCATATGTGGCCACCTTTTAACCAAGCATGTTTTTGGCTATCCCTTTGCACAATCTCTTGTGCCACAATCTCAGCTAAAGATGGAAATGCATCAATATTGACACCATATTCTAGTATGATCACTTCTTCCTTTTGACACTCCATGTTTTCCAGTTGGTCTGATAACATATTCCCTTCACTATATGTATGTGAGATCTTAAAAGAATCAAAATTATCTACCAACACCCAAAATTTTTGCATTACATATTTTAAATGCAGGTTATGCCAATCCCTCTCTTTAAATGCTTTTATGACTATTAGTGAATCACCTTCTATATGGATTTTGGATATACCCAATTCTCTCGCAAGGTTTAAACCATGAAAATTGCCATTGATTTTGCTATATTATTTGTGCTTGATGAGAGATAAATTGAATTAGCCGCTTTCAATACCCCACAAGAATCCCAAATACAAAATCCTGCACTAGACACTCTCGAATTCCCTTGTGAAGCACCATCAAAATCCAATTTTAAAAAGCTTGATGCTAGGGGTTGCCATTTAAAAGTGGTCCTATCTATCTTTGTCTTATGGGGTTGTTTCAAGCTGCCTTTGAATGGTAGGCTTATGTCTTTCCATTTTTTTAGAATACTGTCATCCCATTCCATGAAGAGAAAACTTACATTCTTATAGTTTTGAACATATGCATTGACTGCTTCTAAAAATGATTTCTCTATTGTAACTTGAACATTTTGCACTAAAGAAGATATTTTCCTAAAAATATGCTTATTTCACTCCCACCAGATAGACCAAAGTACCATGGTTGGTATTAAATGCCAAATGTAGGCAAAGAAAGAAGATTTGTATAACACATGTCAAGCTACAAACAAATCCCATACTGTCTTTGGCAGAGGGCTAAAGAAGCCTATTTTGTGCAACATGAACTTCCAAAATTTTTGAGCATATGCACATTGCAGAAATAAATGATCAACATATTCAAACTCTTCTTCACATAAAACACATTTGAAGGGTTCTACAAATCCTAACTTGGAGAGCCTATCACTTGTTAGCACACTTTTACACAATACTAACCATGCGAAGCTCCTTGCTTTTGGCATAATCATGTTGTTCCAATAGAAGGAATACGCTCTTTGGGATTGTATTTGTGCCTCTCTATTAAGAAGTTCTTTATAACCTTGCTTGATTGAATAATTTCCATCTTTGGTAGAAGCCCAAATGATTTTATCAGGTTTTTTTGATAGAAACATAACTATTTATGCTAATGTATGATGCATGAAATCTTTTTGAGCCATTTTTATTTGTGTTTCAGAAAAATATTTCCATTTTACTCTACCAGTTTGCACATCTACTGAACATACATAATCAATTAATCTAGTACCCCACAATTGAGATAACATTGAGATCGTTGATTGCAATTCTTGAAAATCCTTCAAAGGAGGGTACCCATTCCAAGAATCATTCCAAAAGTGAACTTCTTCTCCCTTTTTCACTTCCCAAGAGATGTATGAGGTTATAACCTTCTGATATGAAACCATACAATTCCACATGGGAGGACCATCTAGAGGATTAGATATTGTGAATATTCTCGTTGAGTTTTCAGTGTCTACATTTTTCCCCTCTTTGATATAATGCGATTTTGAGCATTATGTCAAAGAATAATTGATTTTTTTTTGTTCAGGACCTACCCCAATATGCCCTAGAAAGCCCTGATTAATGCGGGATAGGATGATGCCCCCTTAGGAAATTTGACAATTATTCAAAAAAATCCAAAAAAAATAGAAAATTTACTGAGAAGTCAATTGGATAGGCATGAATACAAGGACTGACAAAATAAATGTTAGCTAGAATAAAATGTTAATAAGAAGTGAAGAATATTTAAATGAGATGAAATGGGATGAGATCTCGCTAATAGATGTTGAGATTTTATTTTATTATGGCAATGGATAAAGAACAATAAGGTATGACATAGATCAAGGCGTGATATGCAAGAAAACTAGTAACTATAGAACCTTGTCAAAATATGTGAGGAAGAAACCAAAAAGCAGGTTAGTCTTGATGCAAGAAAGCGTTGGATGACCTTTCACTTGCATAGGATATTTTTACTATGCCAAATGGAACCCCAATCACACATAAGGAACCTAGTTGCCCCAATCATATTGCCAAGAAAAACGATAAACATAAATAAAAGAGAAAAAGATCATGATCCATCATCACTCCTCTCATCACTTATGGACTTCCTTGAGGCACATAGTAACATGACCAAAGATAAATCAATAGAAAGATAAGAAAAATTGGACCAACAGATCCAAAAACCATTTAGATCTTCTTGCCAATCAGTGAGTGTTTGTATGATCATGTTTTTGGATAATGATAGCGTCTGGTTTTAGGAATGAAAGCATGTCGTATAAGACTAGGGATCCTAACGATGTAATATCCTATATAAGACTAAGGATAGGATTAAAGGATAAAGTTTGGTTTCAAAAACAAGGCATGCCATATAAGACCAGGGATCCTGACAATGCAATGTTCTATATTAGATTGTTTGATAGGATGATAAGGATCATCGATGTTTGATTAGTAGGGATTGATTAATTTTTTATAGATAGGATACCTATGATTAGGAAATTGACCTATTTGGATTGGAGAATAGATTGTATATCTTGTCTATTGTTTCGATATTTGATAAGCTTAGTTCTCTTGTTCGATGATTTTGATGTTTGTATCTGATCAAAGTGTCAACCTTAGCAAGGGACAATTTATAGTGAGATGATAATTGTGATGGATGGATACCTTGTTATGAAAATCCCTAAGGGATTGACCTAATTCCTTGGGGTCTCATCAATGATGGCCTTTCCTACATAAAGCACAAAGACAACATAGTTTGACTAACTTTGACCATGGATAGTTTATTATGGAAGGATGGATGCAAATGGACTGACAACTTGTTATGACAAAACCTAGAGTACTAACCTAATGCCACAAGGGCTCATCGATGATGTCCTTGCCTACGTAAGTCATAGAGGAAACATAGTTCAACCACTTGCACTGAAATAGACTCTTTTTTTGGAGTTTTTGACATTTTTCAATTTTTTTTTGGATTTTTGACATTTTTTGGATTTTGATGTTTTCTGATACTAACCCATGTTTAGGATCCCTTGCAAGACTAAGTTGAGAAATTTCCCCTATTCATATATAGGACCAACTTATTATGGATGTATATGAAAGGATAAAGGATGCTAAGCATCAATGATTCTCAGGCCATGAGAATGATAGCTTAGATTTATTATGAATGGATGGGAAAGGGAAGTATCTTATTATGGAATGGAATATGTGTGAGGGGTCATGGATGGAATCAAAAAAATAGATATAATGATAGTAGATGATAGAGAAAAGAATGACTACACATGGTGCCTATTTTCCAGGTTTTCACCGTGGTAATTATTGAAAGCGCCACCAAAGTGGTTTTCACTATTGGACGAATTATTTCTCTCTACTATTTTTTTTATTTTTCTATTTTTTTAGTTTTTTATGTTGCCAAGACACTTGTTTGCTAGGTTTTCATTAGGGTAACAATTTTTTTGCTTTAAAAAAAAAAACTTTTAATAGGATTCTCTAAAATCTAGGTATAGTACTTGCGAAGGTGCATACTATTGATAGGATCTACTAACAGTTCACCTTCAGGAATAGCTAGTTGATAAGCACCTAATATATATGACATGGTTATGATGTAAGGACCCAAACAGTTAGGCTCAAACTTTCTAGATTTCTCTTGATCCATTTGATTCTTTGGATTCTCTTTTAAGACCAAGTCACCAATATCAAAATACCTAACTCAGACTCTTTTTTTGTAGTTGCGATAGAGACGATTTTGATATGCTTCTAAGTGGACCAATGCATTTTTTCTCTTCTCATCTAGTAACTCTAGCTCATGCAAATGAGATACGATATTCGTCATCATCCATGAATTATTGCATAAATACCCTTAAGGATGGTAACTATACCTCAATCGGGAGAATGGCTTCAAATCCAAAGACAAGGGAATGTGGAGTGGATCCTGTAGGAGTGTGAATGCTAATATAATAGGCCCATAAGGGTGGTTTAAGTTGGATATGCCAGTCACGACCAACGTCATCGAAAGTATTCTTTAGGATGTTTAGGATAGTTTTATTAGACACTTTGGCTTGACCTTTACCTTGAGGGTAATATGGGGTGGTGAAATGATGATGGATATGAAATCTCTCATAGTTCACAGACATCCTTATTTTTGAAAGGATGACCATTATTTGTGATGATGGATTGGGGAACACCATACTGACATATGATATAATTAAGGATGAACTTGGATATAATGTAAGGATGACTTTATGACCATTGGTGGAAATAGGGTGGATCTTTCCCACAAGGTCAAGTCCCCATTGAGAAAATGGCCATTGTGACATTATTGGATGAAGGTCCTAGGCAGGTGCATGTGCAAGACCTCCATGTATCTAATATTGTCAACATTTTTTAACAAAGTGATAGGCATCACGTTCCATATTATGCCAATAGTATCCCATTCACATGAGATTTTTGGCTAGGGTATGACTAGTAGAGTGAGCTCCGAATATACTATTGTGCACCTCGTGTAAAGTCATTTGTGCTTCCTTTGAATTGATACATCTAAGGAGGGTGATATCTAGGCTACGTCGGTAAATGTTATCACTGATGATGAAATATTTGGATGCTTGTTAGATAAAGGCCTTGCATTGGCTAGAGGAAAAGTCAGGAGGAATAATTTGGTCATGTAATTAATTATAAAAATTCTTTGTACTAGGGAGAATTAGGACCAACAATTTCACACACGAGCTCAAATTTGGGGACATTGAATGCAAGGACCAACAGTTGTTCCACCAAGAACTCATACTATGACACATTGTTAAGTATATCCAAGAGAGATCCTATGGTGACCATTGCATCAAATATTGTTCTGAGTTCTTGGGATCTACTCAAAGATAATGACATCAAAGTACTACTTGAAACTATCAACCATTCTCTTGTAGGGTGTAAGATTTTAATCTTCTGTCATAGTCATAATTAAATTGATGGATAATCAGTAGGGAATCACCGTAGACTTGAGTATTCTTGATTTTATATTTGTTAGCCATTTAGAGTCCCATTAGCAATGCTTCATACTCAACCATGTTATTGGTCAAGGAAAATGCTATTCTGTATGACTTAGGTATTGAGTCTCCTTGTGGTGTGACAAAGAGGATACCTGCTCCTAAACCATGAATTGTGTATGATCCATCAAAGTATAGCTTCCATGTTGTAGAGGTTGTGGCAATAGAAAAATAATCCCTTTACTTTTTTGTGCTTGTTTGGGACCTCCTTGTTAATTTAAGCATAATGTTGCCTTGATTTAGTGTTGTAATATGTTTAACACATTCACATTAGGTATTGGGCCCTTGTGAACCTATTTGTACCTTATTTATGGTGTTGTAAATTGTTGTACCACACTTTCACATTAATCTAGGGTTTTCATTATTAATTGGGCTCCTTTATGCCTTATTGGGCCTTATTTTTCATCCACAAGCCTTAATTAATGCATCTTTCTAAGGATAATCCTAACATAAACTAGTATCCAATCATAATTAATTTATTTTTAGATTGTATGGCCTATATTTATTGATCTAGGACTCATACACCACCTTGGGCATATGGGTCCCACCTAAGTTTTGGGGCCTCGATCCTAATTTCACATGAATTTAAGCATTTCTTAAAAAGTGTGTAACATAGCCTAGCCTAATGGGACTCATATGCCACTTCTGGCCTATGAGTCCCATGTGGCCTAAAATTAAATTTAATTCAAATTCTTGGTGGGATTTTATCCTCGTAGATCTGATGTCAGCTTGTAGTGTTGTAATTTCAGGAAATTTGGCATAAACAAGTATAAATACAAGGTTATTTCACACATTTTCACCTAGCAAGCAGTCAAGTGGTCCTTATAGAAAATTTGATTTTGCAAGAGTATTCAAGTGTTTACAAGAGAATTCAAGATCCTTAAAGATTTGTTTGTCAAGTGTTTTGGAGCATTATTCAAGTATCAAGAATCATGTCAAAGTCATCATGCATCATGTTTGTTTTTTAGCTAACAATTATGATTTAGGGTTTCATGATTCAAGCAAGCATTCGATTCAAGATCTATTATATTCAAGAAAGAGTCAAGATATACATCCATTGGAGCCATTTCATGCATGTTTGCAACATTCTATTGTTAGTGTTTGGTGAGTTGCAACATTACATTTTGTTCATTCATCATTCTTTTTATCTCATTTGATTTCATTACAAGGTTTGATTACCAAAATGGGGTTTGACCAAGGCAAAATCCTTTCCACTAACAAAAAAACATTTTTCCCTCTCTTTAGTGTGTGATTTTCAGATCTAGGTTGAATAATCAAATCTAGGTTGAAGAATCTCTAAGGAGCAAGATTGGAAAGAGGTTGTCAAGTGTTCAAAATTTTCAAAGTTTTCACATCATCTACAAGATCATTAAAATATTTCTACAGTGTAGAATTAGGTAGTACATATCCAGAAACCAGGTTGGGAAGGTTAAGTATAGATTGAAGAGCAGATTCAAGTCCTAATTTTCTAGAAAATTGAAACTAGACTGATACACCACTTCTGGTGTATGAGTCCTAGTTCAGTGATATTTCTAGATTTTTGGTGTTTCAGACATAT
The DNA here is from genome assembly GCA_007258455.2 of Sequoia sempervirens. Classification (NCBI taxonomy): domain Eukaryota; kingdom Viridiplantae; phylum Streptophyta; class Pinopsida; order Cupressales; family Cupressaceae; genus Sequoia; species Sequoia sempervirens. The sequence goes on along the minus strand of VDFB02271358.1, from coordinate 314,646,631 downwards.
CTTTTCCAGAGTTCTATTCCTACCCAGAAACCCTAATCTAGGACTAAATCACCCATACTAGCATATGAGTCCTAGTTTGCATTAATTTCAATATTTTTAGCATTTCAAGACTTCATTCAAGTTGTTACAGATTTCCAGGTGCACACCTCTGATCTCTCAACTTTCTATTTTGATTTACATGCATTTCTAGGTCATTTAGTGAAGTTTTTCATTTCATTAGGTTTTAACTTTAGATATTACATATAATTAGTCTTTCCAAGCCCTATCTTGGTGGTGAACCCTCTTTTAGTCTCTAATCATACCCTAGGACAACCCTATTTCCATATCTCTTTCCCCTTTCTACATTGGATTGAGATCTCTATGGTCTCCTTGAGTGAAACAAGTGTGTGAAATAGGAACTCTATCTCCTCAAAGGTAGAGTTCCTTCTCCCTATTTCCTTTATTTCAAACATATCTATTGTGAAGATGAACTCTTTAGGAAAATTAAATATTAATGGTTTATTTTCTACTGTTGGGGCATCTGCAAGTTGATCAACTATCACTTTTTTTTCATTACTTTGTGATCAACATATTTTATGTCAAATCCACTCAAGATCATTACCCATTTTGTTAATCATCCTATTAGGGATGCTTTATTGAGTAGGTATTTAAAGGGATCCATCTTTGCAACTAGTTTTGTTTGATAATTTAGCATGTAATGCCAAAGCAATTGAGTGGCAAAGACAACTGCGAAGCATGCTTATTCAATAGGACTGTAATTAAGCTCATACCCCACAAGTGTACGATTAATATAATAAATAGCTCATTCTTTTCCATCATTATCATTTTGTGCTATCAAGGCCCCCAATGGTGATTAAGTTGTTGATATGTATAGTACTAGGTATTTTCCATCAATAGGAGGCATGGGAACTAGAGGAGATAACAAATAGTCCTTGATTTTTTGGAATGCTTCTTGACATCGATTAGTCCATATGAATGGGACTCCCTTACAAAAAAAGTGTTGAAATGGTTGACATTTATTTGATAACTAAGCTATGAACCTTCAAATAGATTGCAATCTTCCTTGTAGGGTATGTAACTAACTTATGTTTTTTGGCAGAGGCATTTCCATGATGGCTTTTACTTTTGTAGGATCAACCTCAATACCTTTGCGAGAGACAATGTATCCTAATAGTTTACTAGATTGCACCCCAAAGACACTTTTTTGGATTTAATATAACTTTGTATTCTTCTAACTGTTTGAAAATATTATCCAATACTACCAAGTGAGTGTCCTTTGATAATGATTTTGCTAACAAGTTGTCAACATTGTCCTCCATGAACGTATCCATGTAGTCATGAAAAATTATGGTCATAGCTCTTTTATATGTTGCACTAGCATTCTTAAGACCAAATGACATGACATTCCAACAATAAGTACCCCAAGAACAATTGAAATTTGTATTGTGTTGATCCTTAGGGGCAATTCTAATTTGATTATACCCTAAAAAATTGTCCATGAGTGATAACATTTCGTATCCCACTATCAAGTCTACTATGATGTCAATGTTGGGTAATGGGAAATCATCTTTAGGACAAGCCCTTTTTAAGTCTCTGAAGTCTATGAAAAATTTGATTCCACTAGTTGGTTTTGTTACAGACACAAGACTTGATATCCATTCTGCATAGTCTATCGGATGGATGAAACCAATGCTAAGCAATTTCTTCAATTTTTCTTTTACTAAAAGTGCAATCTTGTGGTGCATTTTTCTCAATTTTTTCTTGATTGGTTTTGGATTTGGGAGTAGTGGAAAATGATGTAGGACTAATTTAGGATCCAACCTAGGCATATCAGTGTATGACCATGCAAGAATTGATTTTTCTTTCTGAAAAGAAAGTGGTAAATTTTGGTTTCTCTGTGACTGTCAAGGATGTGTCACATTCCAATAGTTCACACAAGTAAAATTTCCTAATTTTTCACTTCCAAGTAAATAAACTATGTTTCATAACCAGTTCCATAAAAAAATATTTTCCAAAGGAGAAAAAATGAGTACAAATGACATAACAAATTCCCTTCATTGATTTCATTTCCAAAATTATATTCCACATATTACAATATTTCCAAAAGTTGTATACAAAATACATACATAGCTCAACCGAGCTTCAAAGCAATAGATATAGATGGTCTAGGAATCTTCTTTCAAATCTTGGTTGCTAGTTGAGGAGGAGAAGCATCAATCAAGTACTTTTTTTCCAACCACAAACTCAAATGTGGTCCCCCACACATCTATCATGAGATAGATGGCCCTAACCTTCAATGAAGATATTGGTGGAGTAACCTTGTAACGACAACCACTCTGAGCTTAGTGTTGTGCTCTACATAACTAGAACTTGTAGACACTATAATCCTAAACTAGCATGCATAAAAGGAACACGGTGAATTAACAGTGGATCCAAAGGAAATCACACTACTTTGGCCAAAGTATTCTCACTTAGTATCTCAAGTGATAGTCATCCTATTCACATACACTACTCTAGCTTGATTTGAATTTAGGCTATTATAAACTATGCATAGGTAGTTTCCTTCAATAGGTAGTGATTAACCTCAGAAATAACCTATTCCCTTTCCCAAAAAACAATGGCACCTCAACCAATTAATCATAAGAAAAAGAATACATTACCCCCTTCAATGGATATTCTATCCCAAGTATAACGTATGAGTTTTCTAAGTCTACAAAATAACTTTGCATAAAATAACTTAACAAGGTATTCCCACTTCGTCAATCCTAGTATGTAATACTAAAGATGACATTCAATCTCTCCTTATTATGGAGTAAGTACAAGCACTTATAAGAATCATAACAATAAGTCCTTTCCTTTCCTACAAGAAAATAGATTATTTTTCTATTTCATGCAACTTATTGCAATTTCTACTATAAACACACAAGATAACCAATCTTTCACAATAAAGATGAATCATGAAGATAATATAATCTCATGCCTTATAAAAACTTATTCCAATTGACTCAATGACTCTCAATCTTGAATTCCTCTTAAAAAAACTTAGCAACCAATCCTCTCAATTTCTCTCACTAAATTCCTAACAATAATTCTCAGTAAAATAAGAATTCTCTCAAGGGAAAATACAACAGAATGGAGCAGCATAGTGATGCAAAGAAGAATTGTATCCAAATGAGGTGAGAATGCCTCATACTTATACCTAAAAACCAACATCTTTAGCCTATAATAAAGGCTTATGCTATGAAACTTCTTAGCAATATACCATTGACTCAACTTAATAAAGAAAAGGTGGTGGATTCCTATCATATTACTCATCAAAACTATACAACAGGTCCATCCTAAGCTTACCAACAATAATTTGACTATTTTGTAAAGCACATGCTTCATTCCAAAAATCAACTTCTAGGCTAATAAGACTTCTAAAGAAAACTTAAAATTCATATTATGGCACCAAGTATTCCTCACATTTCCTATACTCAAGTTCACTATTTAAAATAGAGGAATTAGTCAATTATTATCTGGTTGCATATTACTTAGTTGACTTGGTCAAGACATGGCAATCAAAACCTTACAATGATTCAACCTCCTTCTATTTAGCATTGTTAATGCTTTGAATCAACATGTTTTATAATATAGTGCACTACACTTTTATTATTGAGTTTAATAATCTTCATACAACAAATATAATTGTGTTTTCCATCACCTTCTATCATTAATGATAGTGTAGCTTAATACTTAGCAATGTGTTGCTAATATATAGAATTATATTCATATTAAATTGACCATGGCATTTTACTTTAAATTGGCCATTGGCATAAATCAACCTTTAGCATATTATGTATATATAAATACATATATAACATTAAGCATTTAACAATTATATATATATATATTCAAATATATATATTTATATATATACTTTGACAAATAATTTTGTCGAAATATTCTACTTGATATTCAAATGAATAAGATCAAGTTAACATTTCATATACAATAACATATATATATATATATATATATATACATGTATACATACATATCCATATATCAACATATTCGTATGGAAATTCCCATTTTTCAACACATACACATATATCAACATGTGTATACATATGTATATATGTATATATCTCATATATATACATTCAATTATACCATCAAACATATAAACAATTGCTATCTTATCAATGAATATATCTATATATGTGATGTATATACATATATATACATACAAGTTTCATTTTCCTCTTGATATCACCATGCCCATGAGCAATCCATCCATGAGTGTGCATAGGTACATCTACCTACATACTCTCATGCACACACTATCTCATGTGTATGGATTATCGTCGACTTGCACATGTATATATAAATTCCTTCTATGTATATATATCTCATCAATCAAGTATAGTAATATGAAGATGAACTCATATGCACCAACCTCATAAACACAATCCAAGAATTCTCTTAATAGAAATCAAGATCCTTCCTAATGCAACACATCATACTAAAGGATGACTTACCAATTACCAAAACTATGACTTGACTCAATCATTCTATTAGTGAGTGTGTGTGTAAGCTCAATTAGGTTTCATTATAGGTTACCCAACCAAGTTCTTCTCATGAGTGATACATCCCCTTGCTTTTGGAGGATTTACTATGAACCTGCATCCAACACATTTTCATGGTAGTCATCCATTCATCAAAACAAGCATTTACATTTTAATTTTCATAGTTAGAATATCAAATTCAATAACCATTCATTCCATTTATGCATTCCATCAAATAACATTAAATCAAATAAACATTCATTCATATTTTAAAGTGCAACCATATATATTTCCAATAAAAATTCTAAATACATTCAAATATGCAATAATTTACCCTAACATAGTAATAGTAAATAGGTAAACACACAATGGGGTGTGATATGCTGCAAAGTGAATGATTCTAGGATTATCATCTATACCCAGATTGATCTCTTCTAATTTTTCTACAAGCAATGGTGATCTCTCTTGGTTTATGGGGAGCATGTCCAACCCTCCATCCTTAGGCGCCTTAGGGAGGTTTTCACCCTTGGATACATCCTTTATTTTTTCTTTTTCTTGGTTTAAAGGTGCTTTTTGGTTTTCACCTAGATATTTGTTCTTTTTATTTTTTTCACTTTTATGACTAGAGGGTGGAATATACCCCCCAAAGTATGCTGCATTGTCAAGCTCTATGATAAATCTAACCTTATGATCCCCACTTGGTACTCCTTCTCAAAGTCCCATGAAATTAGCTATTGCTTCATTGTTCTCGAATATGTCCAAGATCATAGGTCCTTGTTGATCCTAATCTATTAGTTGTGGGTGGACGAGGCGTAAGTCATCATCAGTATCATTATAGCTTAAGGAATAAGCGAATATTGAAAAAACAAAGGTATCACCCAAATCCCAAAAGGTTTTGATCCAGGCACAACCACTCATAGGTTTGGTTTGTGATGAGGATAAGTCAAGCTCTCAATTTTTTTTGGCTAGGTCATAATCACTAGAGGTGCAAGAATCTCATTCCCACTTATTGGAATCCATTTTGGTATGATATTCCTTAGATGTCTCAATTTCATTAGAAGCATTATTGTTTTCACCTGAGGGTAACTTGGTAGGAGGATTCACTTTTGATGGTACATACCCTGACCCTGTATTCTTTGGCAACTTAGGAGGTAATAAAGGTTCTAGCATTCCATTTTTTCTCAAGCCAAGACCACTATTTCCATCATAACCTTTTTGTTTCATGATCTTTAACCCTTTTGAATATTTCTCTACTAGTATGTTTGCAGACTTAGTTTCTTCTTCATCCTTGTAAATCCATGTAGAAATATATCCTCCCCTATAGTATCTCTACTTAGTTCACCCAACTTAGTGAATGTGGTAGGAAGATTACAAATGACAATATTAGGTTCCTTCTTGATTGGATGAGGCTTTCCATAAGAATTTGCTGATGTGGGAAACTTTCCAACACAAAATAAGCTCTTAATGTTGTATTCACCACATCCCATTTCATGGATCTGGACCTTAGGTTTGGAAGGCGCGGTGGATGGAATGGATGATTTAGCTAGTGAAGAGGGATCAATGTATTGTGATGAGGCGGAGGAAGAAGCTTCCCAATTGATAGGCACTTGATGTTCAGTGGTCCCTTTTAGATTAATACAAATTGGAAGGGATCGAGATCGCATGATATAGTGATTTTGGTGTTGTTATATGGAAACTTAAGGCATTGGTGGTATGTGGAAGGAACAACCCTCATGAAATGAATCCATGGGCGACCAAGGAGAATTTTATATGGAAGATCTAGATCCAAGACTTGGAATGTTGTATTTTGAATAGTAGGCCCAACCCTCATGGGAAGTGTGAATATACCTTTAGATGAATTCTTAGCATCGTCATAAGCCTTGATAATTATTTTCATAGATGTATCTATTGTTGAAAATGAAGGTGAAATTGTAGCTTAAAACTTGTAAACCTTGAGACTGTAGATTTAATTAAGTGTTCTTTGTCACAATTCTTTGTGTATGATTAATCTATTTTGATCAATTTTACCAATTGTAGAAAGAGATAGAAGATTGTAGAAGAATGAGACAAGAAGATAGAAGTGACATAGCATATACATGGAGAAACCATTTTTGGGAAAAAAACCCCACCATAATCAATAGTGCTTGCATTATTTAACCTTAGAACACGATTACAATAATACTGTATCAATCCTTGATTGATATGCTTCCTTTGTCTTCAACAATCCTTCTTCACAACCTACACAAAACTCTCATACACTTTCTACAACACAAGCTATCCATGCATTCCATGTGACCAAGCATGAATCCACACATCCCCTACCATGCTTCAAACCCTCACACATGGACAAGCTCAACCTACTAACCTACAAATTATGACCTACAAACTCTGATGCAATTATTGTAATTAATAGACAATTATTAGCATTGTAAACTCCAAAGAGTTGATAAAAAAAAGAGCACAAAGCTCCTCAAAAATATCTACACCTAGATTGTGCAAGTAGAGTTCCACACTGTAACATGAAGTCAAAACCAAAGTCTCCTCAATTTAGGCACCCCAAACTGAACACTTAATTGATTGTTGGTCAATAAAATATCTTGCAAGAATCACCTCAAAGTTGGCACCCAAGAATGTGCCCACTTAACTGAGCCTTGTAAATATCTTCTCATGCAAAAGGTGTTAACTCAAAGATTCCAACTTGGGTGCCCATGGTGGGTCCAAGTCAATCTTAGTTAACTGAAACATATCTCTCTACCAATTCATGCAAATATTATGCATGATTGATCATCCCCACTTAACTGAATGTATCCACCTATTATCTATCATGCAACTGAAGTCATTAGTCATGCAACTCAATTCAACTAAAGTCAACTAGCATTCAACTAAAACTAACTACATGCAACTGAAGATAACTGAACTAACTGAACTAAACTAAACTGAAATGATACCGAACTGAACTAAACTAAACTAAACTGAACTAAACTACTCAAAATATCAATCCCTAATATGTAAGATCTAAACATGCATTACTGAAGTGTTATCAATCCTCCAAATAGTTAACTTAAGCAAGGTGGGTTCCACCTTCCATGTGGGCACCCCATGTGATCTTATTTTGTAGGAGCCCTTCTTGGGCATCCCCACATATTCCTATCATTTAGGAATAATTACAAATGTCAATTTACATGTTCATTTCATTCGAATTTAATCTCTTTCTAATCCTAGTGTTGGGGAACACTTTCCAAGGACTTATGAGATACATGAAATATGTTTAGGATTGCAATTAAATGGCATCCTATTCCCAACTTCTATACAAGCTTTAAGAATTCCAATGTTATGACCAATTTTAAGGTGCATATATATAGACCTGCTCCACCATCTACCAAGACTCATTTGATTTTGTGTATATTAACATATACCTCAAGGTATTATGGGTCATTATGATTTGGTCCCTGGGTAGGAAGGTCTTGCTCGAAAAATGTGACATGATGGGTTGTAGCTAAGTATCCTACCATGGCCTAGAACTGGTTAACATTTAGGTCGGTGGGAACAAATTTCTCTTGCAAAGCTTTGTCCAAAAGGGCTTTATGCTCAGGGGATATGCGAAGCAACTCAAGAATAGATATTTTGCACGAGAGTCTTTCCTAGATGATCTAGGAGGTTATACTAACTTTTTGGCTGTGGATTTGAAGTGACCCCTTGCAAGGTCACTTTAGCTCTTCGGGTGGTGACAACACATTCTAGATTTTTCTTAATGATAATGGTAGATACATCATCAAAGGCTTGAATTTTATTAATGATATACTCATATGAGACACTAGAGTAATTGGCATTATTATTTCTGTTGTTCTCTAAATTGGAGGCTTTACCTTTCCCATGGTCTTGTAGGGGATTTTTGAAAATAGTATGGTCAACATTTTTCTTTTCTTGTGAATTTTCCATTGATATGTCACCTTGTTCAATAAGGTCTTGGATAAGGTCCTTATGTCTCCAACATGATGATGTTTATGTCCCTTTATATGATGGTACTCAAAAAATTCATTGCCATTCCATCAAGTTGGTTTGAAAATTGTTGGTTCATAAGGTTTAACATATGGTAGTTGAATTCCATTTGATTGCAATAGTTTTTTTAAGACTGATTCAATGGGTTCTCCTAAGGGTGTGTATGTTCGTTTGGGCATGTTTTCTCATGGAGGACCTCTACGTTATTGATTGTTTTGGACTGCGCTTGTAGTTTAATCTTGACTTGGTGTTGGAGTGTTTTGTGTGGAAGGATGTTTGAGATGAATGGTGGGGTGAACCTTGCTAACCACTTTAGCATCAACTACCCCATCATTGGTGACATTTTATTTTCTAGACCAAAACCTATTTTTGTCATTGGTATTTTTTTGTTTTCTTTGAAGATCTTGACCAATCCTTTTACAACAAGAGCCTTCTCAATGGAGAATCACTTTTCAATGACATCCTCAAACGTGTTGCAACAATGGATTTGAAGTTGGTGCATTAATTCTATGTTGAGGTTTTCTACAAAGATAAGGACCATTTATTTTTCTATTATGTGACAAGGACATTTACCAACCATACTTCTCCATCTTTGAAAGAATGAAGTAAGTGAATCCCCTTATTTTTGTTTGGTCGTGTATAGTTCTACAAGGGTCATGTCACCTTCAATGTTATAGGAAAAGTGTGCGATGAATTTTTCAGGTAGTTCATTCCATGTTCTTATCCCAAGAGGAAGTTGTGCAAACCACTCTAGAGCCTGCCCCAAAAGGCTATGTGGGAATAATCTCATTAAGTATGTAGGATCAAAAGTGATTTCCATACAAGTAGTGTTAAACTCTTTCATGTGTTCTACTAGATCTCCCTTTCCATTGTATTTTTTGAAGTTTGGCACATTAAAGTGTGGTGGAAAAGGTGGTATGTATATGCTTCTATCAAAGGGATATGGACATACTTAATCCATTGAGTATGTCTTCTTGGTTGTGCTCACTTGCATATTTTCCATTTGTTGTTGAATTGCTTTTATTTTTTGTATCAAAGTTTCCATGGGTGATGGTAGTATGTTTGGTTGACTTTGCATGAAAAGATTGGCGTTGGTGTCAAGTGTGTTGAGGTAATTCTATGTTGAAGGATTTTAGTTTTGAAAGTTAGATGTGAATGTTGGGTTTGGGTTGATGTTTTGTTGAGAAAGGTTTTGATTTCCTTGTTGGAAGTGGGATTTAAAGATGGTGTTGGTATTGGTATTGGTATTGGTATTGGTATTGGTATTGTGTGTTGTGGTTGAGTTTGATTGGTGTGTTGGTGTTGTGGTATGAAGTTAGGGTTTAGGTTAACATGTTGTTGTGATGGAGATTAGTTGGTGTTTAGGTTTGACCCAAAATACATGTTTGTGTTTGGTGTAGTGTTGGTCATTTGGGTTTGAACTCTTGGTGTGGCAATATGAATCCTTCTTGTCTTGTTTAGTGGGTTTGGATTTAGGATTTTTTTGTGTTGGTTGATAGTGCAATATTTTGGGTGGATGTTGTGGAAAATGGATTTGCAAAAATTATACCCATGGAGCTAGAGGATGATCCAAATAGATTAGAAAATGTGGGACTTGGTCCTTGAGATGTTGCATGTGTTATTTTAGTCCCAAAGGTTGGAGTAGGAGGTATGTTAACATGTGTTGTGTTACGTGTAGCTCCCCCAAGTGGCATACTAGTGTGCATTTGTTGTGAGGGATGACCTTGTGAAAATGTGCGATGAGATTGACTTTGAGCTTGTTTTTGTGTTGTTCCCTCTACAATTGTGGAAGTGTCAAAACCAAAGGGAAGCTTGACACCATTTTGAGAAAGTTCTAGGAAGTACTTATTAGGATCCACTTTGACCATCTCTTCTATGATACACACTATCTTAGGATCTTAGGAAGCTTGTTCAATCTATTCAGGTGTTAGATTTTGGTTAATCTCATTCAACGTAAAATTGGGAAACGGATTTAGAATTTAATCTTATTATGTTTGAGGTTGGTTTGAGGATGACCCAAAGTTCATGTTGATAATTAGATTAACATAGGGTTCATATGAGGAATCCATGTCCTTTTGTTTCCTTTGTGACCTAGTAAAGACCATATAAGACTTGCGACCTTTGTATTTTGAGACTTTTGGATTGAAAGCAACTAAAGATAGAGATGAAAACTAAGGAAATGGAAGGTGACAATGACACTAGATGCTATTTATTTTTGATTTTTGGAATATAAGAATGCAAGATGGGAATTCAACTATGACTAAGCTTGGTATGTAAAGTGGTAATGAGACTATGACTATGCTTATTCTTGGATGAAATGAAAGATGGTGATGGGACTAAGACTATGACTATGGTTGGATTTGGATATGATATTTTGAACCTTAAAAGAGGATGCTAAGAAAACTATGATGAACCAAAGAAAAAACTCTAAATTCCAAGACCTCAAGGGGATAAGAATCAAGATGATGATGGTGATTGGATAAAAGGTGAGACTAAACTAGACATATGAGTCATAGACCCAACCTAAAGATAAGATAAATAAAAATATGATAAGGTCAAGACACCTGAATATGAAACTATGGTCTCCCAATAGTATGACAAGCCTCCTAATATTAAGACTCAAAGATGCTAAAGAAATGATGTTTTCATGTGGTGTATGTAAACTAGGACTATGCAAGCTAACCTAAGGTAAGTGATGAAATGTAACGAATAGATTGAATGAACCTAAAAGAGTCTCAAATTTGAGTGTAGAGTCACTATTTGTAAGGAAACTAGAAGTTGGATATACAAATATTTCCAATTTTTTTTTAAAAATAATAGATGCGGTGTAGGGCCAATCAATTGCAATGCAAGACCAGTCAATTGTGGTGCATAGAAAAATGCGACATTCTAGATTCCTAGGGTTTCTTATAGATGAATTGCTTTGATTGACAATTACAATTTTTTGTGTAAAAATTATAGTGTTCTAGTTTTTAAACTCAAATTGATATTTTCTAAATGGTTTTCTATTTTTGGAAATTTCCATATTTTGATTATAAAACACAACAAACACTCAGAAGAAATATTTGGCTATTTTTGACTCTTTGACTTCTTGGTAAGCAAGTATTTCGTAAGTTTTCTTACACAAAACTTGCTAATGGTGTCATTGGTTTAGCATGAAAGAAGACACATCAATCAAGCACAAAATAGCTAGTATTAAAGTAATGTCTTCTCACAACAAGCTTACCTCACCCTTTTGAGTGATTTTAAATCAAAATCCAAGGAGTGTGTGAATAGGGTATACCAAGGTCATGTACCACCTTGGCACGTCTAGCCTTGAAAGAGTGTGAACTCTAGCAAGACACCTTACACCTCAACCATGAACCAAACATGGTAAGTAACTTCTTAGGATGATGTTATCCTGATGCACTACTATGACTTGACATGATGGTCAACTAGTCTTAGGATTCTAAAAAAAAGGCTTGTAGTGACTCAGTGAATAGCGGGCCCATCTATAATAGCTTGAGATTGGGAGAGTCTCTCCTACTCTCCTCACCAATCGATCTCATTGGATCGAGGATCCTACGACTTGGCTTCGAATGCATTGGAAAAACCAATTTGAAGTACAATTTTCATTCTCCCTCCTTTTATATAGTGTTCTTGAACATGCATTGGAGGTCATGCCTCTACAACCAAAATAATATGGGAAGGCTTATGTGTCTTGATATTTCTCATCACCCAGGATTGCTCAAGGCACAAGGGGAGAGGATACACATACAAAACACATTCATTGAGAACACATGCATGCAAGTGTACAAAACATATAAGACACTTGTTATTTTTAAGCACCAATTCCAAATGTTCATAATTTAAAAATAAAATAAAAAACAATGGAACACTACAAGAAATTGGATTAGTAGTTTTAGATCAAGTGGTCTTCTCCCAATGATTTCCACATAGCTATAAATCAAATATTAGTAACACAAAAACCCTCTACCCTAGTGAATGCAAAAAAGTAGAAAATTAGAATCTGAAATTTATACCCTCTTTTTGTTATGACAGTTAGTTGTGGCGTACAGAGGCTTAAATGCACCTGATAATTATGTTGTAGAAATGAATGATTGTCGCTTATGGAACTGTGACTGTAGTGAATAGAAAAGTGACTATGATGCACAAATCGACAATTGTAGCATTCTAGGTTATGATTGCAGTGTTGGACCTGAAAGCTGTAAAAACACATCAATCTGGAAGAAAACAACAAAATTGATGATGTAGATGATATAAACAGATTGTTACAATGTCAAAATGATAACCAGAATCTTAGAAAATGATCGAAACAACAATGATTAAAAGATCTTTATTTTTTCCAAATGATAGTCAGTTGCATCCTTCTGGGTGATAGATGCAACATTCAAAAGCTCGATTGTGACTCATCATGTGAAAATTACAACATTTAAAGGCTCAATTATGTCACTGCACAAATCAATTGTGGTGCACTCCTAAAAAATCAAAATTTCTCAAAAAAATTGAAAAATACAATTAGTTCATGTCGGGTTCACCAAATGTATCATATTGCAATTATTATATATATGTGGTTCTTATCAAGTGGTATATATGAAATATAATTTAGATAAGGTGAGAAAAAAAACCCTTATTTTTATGATTCTTCTATATATCACAAATGGCCATGTAATATTATACTATTTTTTACTAATGTTGAAGGATTATACTAGGAAGCTACAACCCAAATTTTAACTTTTCATCATTAATATTGAGTATTTTATTACAATTTTAGTGTTTTCCATAAATCCACCTTGTAGGTTGCAATCCATGAAAAAAATCATTTTTTACATTTTTGGAAATCTTACCAAAATTCATTAGGGGTATCTTCTTTAAAATTTTATATTTGGGTTTTATTTCATTATGAAATGATCTACTCAAAGTTGGGTCACTGATGTGGTAGAAAATGATATATTAAATATTTGTTTCTTACAACCCAAATTTCAGTGAGGTTTCTTAATTTTGACAGAAGTTGAAATGCATTAGAATAATAGAACCAATATAATAGAAAATATGGTCACAAGCTAATATGTAAAGCATTTTTTTACTCTTAAGAAATGAAGCTAACCAATGGTATGTTCTATTATGTTGTCACATTTCTTGTTTGGATGAACTAGAACAAGATTTGTTAGATAAATGGGCATAAAAAATAAATAATATAAGAATAAGGAGAATAGGATGAGAAGATAATATTAAGGATAAAATTACATTCATTTTATCCCCAAGGAACGACGATTCAATCCTATAATTTTATTGATGTAAAAAGAAAAAAAGGTTATTATTTTTGTAAACCCTAGGAGTAGGTATAATTTCATCAGTGTGGAATTAGTCAAGAAATTATGGGTACAAGAAAATAAAATCAAGGACTATCAAATAGAGGTAAGGGTATTCAATTGTTTAGTTATTTGAATATCTCAATAAATAACTATGTTTTGTATTAAAAATTATATTTGGATATGGACATGTTAGATATTGTTCTTGGCTAGCCTCGGTTATAATCTTTCAATAAAATAAACATTAATGTGCAAAATTATTTTATGAAGAATTAATATAGAAGGAAAAAAGCCACACTATAGGATATTACATATGTTGAAAACCAAATGAAATTTAAGGTAGAGAAAATTTAGAGGACAAAAAAGAGGAGAAAGATGAAGAGGAAAAGAGGAAAAGATCATTTCCCTTAATGAGACAACAAGACAAGTGGAATTTAATGGTGAAGAATCAAAGAAGGATGTAAACATACTAGGGAGTACATTATATAGTCATTCATATCAATGTGTGAGGCAAGAATTGAGGAAACCATAACGAGGGAATCACACTACATGGAATCAACAAATCAATCACTATGCATCTACTTGGAAAAGAATGAATAATTACAATAATCAATATCACCATAGAAGCAATGGATTTTATAAAAAGAAAGAATGAATTTATATGATGAATAATGGAATCAAATGTATACAATGAAATTTGGATGAAGGACAAGATCTAGGAGCCATAAAGCTAAAACCATTGTGAATATTAATTATGGATGGTTGGATGATAGGATATAGCATGATTATTATAAATACTTGTATCCATCTTACAATTTTTTTACTTATATTTTAGGTACAAAAAATGTCAAGGAGGGATGGAATATTCTATCCCTACGGATATTATATTATAATGCATATAATTTGATAGAGATGCCAACATTTCACACACATCCTTTAAGTTAGCTATACTAGATCCTATGGACAACATATGTAGATAATTATATATTAGGCAAGGAGTAAGGACTACATGGGTTTAGTGGTTTACATCTCCTTTATGTTATTAGAGGAAGATGCAAACAATGTGAATATCATTGGAACAATATGTGAAGAGAATGTTATGTATTTGAGATCTCTTGGAGATAGTGTGGAGTGGATTCTACCATAAGGAGTATTGTATGTTGTTTCCCTACCTCAAGGGTTGTTTCTGTTTTTCATATATTGGATATTGGGAATCTTGGCCCACAAACATCACTTGTGTTCTAGTTCTCTCTTTTATATTATCTTATTTCATTATTACATGTCAAAATATTATCACACATAATTTTACTAATTCTTAAAAAGCCCTAGCACTCTACCTCCATGGATTTCATGTTAGGTCTTCCTATGACCAAGCATGAGCATGATTATGTGTATGTGGTGGTTGATAGGTTCTCAAAGGGGTTTTTTTGAAGAAAATCCTAAGAATTTATTTGAACATGATTGAGTTGTAGTTTTTCCTACAGTATCATTCCTAATAGGGAAAGTGGGTTCATTAATAAATTTTGACTAGCACTATGGGCCATGGTGGAAACAAATTGATGAATTTAATTTCATTTTACCCTAAGATTGATATATTAAATTTATGAGTCACATGAATATTTACATTCTATTGATGTATCATTTGAATAATCCTCACATGATGAGAATAAATTATTCCCTATGTCCAACATAGCTACAATCATGCACTACATAGCTACACAAGGCATATTCCTTTTGAAGATTTCCTTGGGCACCAAAAATTGACACCCACTAATGTATTATTTCATACCATGTTAAATGAGACATCATCCCATGCCCAAAAAGAGGTGGAAAATGGATCCAATTTTACTGAGAATATTTTCCACATCTAGTAGCACATTCATGATATACAATAGTTCACCAACTAAAAGCACAATAAATGACATGATCAACATTATACACATCACTAGTTTTAGTTGGTAATAATTTTTTAATTCATCTATATAAATAATGGATTCAAGAGCCACATAATGAAATTTATCTCCTTCAATATGGACCCTACATCATCCTCAAAAAAATTGATAAGAATTATCTCGAGCTCAATTTTTTCCCTTTTCTTAGAGTGCATCTAGTTTTCAATACAAATTTATTCATCCATATTTTACATAATTGTTGGAAACCTCAAATTTTTTTGAACATCTTCATCGTTAGAATTGAAACCAAACACCATTATCCCATTAAACACAAATAAATTCATTGATGTTATTTTCAAGATACTAAAAAATTAGTATGTTCCTCTCTACCATGTTGTACATGCAAGATAGTTCAAGATGCTAAAAAAATAGTGTATTCCTCTTTACCATGTAGTACAAGTAAGATAGTTTTGAAAAAAGGTTTTCATTGATGTCAAAGGTTGTCATTGATTAAGGGTATTTATGTCAAAGGTTTTCTTTGTTTCAAGGAGTACTTGAACTATTATTATATTCCCCTTGAATTATTGTTTTGAGTTTCAGAGATTTGTAGAAATATATGTTGTATTTCTAGTAGTATGTTGTGTGTCAGAAGTTCAATATGGTTGCATACCTATTTGTGTCGGTAATTGTGATTTCATACCAATCATATCACTATATCAAGGAACATACATTATTAGTTTTATTAAGGAGTGGTTTCCTTTCGAGAGTTGGTGTGATTGTTGTATGCTTTCAATATCATGTATGTATCTATTCACTATGATAATGGTGATTCAAAAGATTGTACCAAAAAATTTTAGTTCAGTATTTATCAAGTTCAATGTTTCTTAGGTCTCCCTTCTAGAGATATTGTAGGATCTGTGGTTTGAAAGGAGAGTATGCCTACACTTGTTCTTTCATATTCTAGAGTTTTTGGAGGATATGTTTAGCAAGCAGAAAGATTGAAGTGACAAAAAATTCTTTGGGTTTTTCTATCATCCAATTGGTGTTTGAGACTGGTGTAGTAATGGCTAGTAGTGTGTGGAATTCAAATATTCTGTGTAGTGTCAAGATATGACATGATTAAGGTCCTTGTGGTAGCGCATGGCATCAAGTTCTTTTGGTGGAAAAAAAATGATTTTGGAGCAATGTGTTACATGTTTCGTGTAATTTGAATTTAGGTCCACCTTATGTCATCCTAGCTATTTGGGGATCCCTAGCCAACATGGAAGAGTGTCAATGTAGTATCATGTATATATTTCTTAGTTGTACAAATGCATGGAGTGAGTCATGTCAAGTAGAATTACATCAGTGTGAAGATAATTTGGCCACAAGTGTAAATTGAAGAGAAGGTGGTGAATATAAAAGGGAAAGTTGTATTTTAGTGTGTGTACCAATATTAGAAGATCATGTGTAGTGAGGAAGAGTGTCAACTATAACTCTAGCACATGTATGAGATATATAGAATATATACCAGCATTATCATTATATTTCGATAGGACTAGTGTTCTATCTATTGTTCTATTTCAATTCGGGATTGATGTCTTTGGTATGTTGGTGTCTCCGGTAGGTTGGTTCCTACTTCATATTGTTATTCCAAAAAGTTATTCTCATTGTGGTTATTCCCATCTTGGGTTTCCATGTATATCTAGTGTTCTCTTGTGTATGTGTGTGCTCTTGATGGTTCTTAGTATTATGCTTTGGGAGTTGTATTTTTCTCTCATGTATTTGTTTTCCTTTCTTTATTGGGTTCAGGTTTCAGACTCTCATTGACACTTGACACCTTTAAAAGTGTGAAGTCCAGTTTTCATCCTGATCTCACTTCCCTTGTTTTTCCTTGCTTTATGTTTTTGTTCTATCAGGTTCAGATATCAAATCAAAACTGACACTTGGAACCTTTACTAGGTTCAAGTGCTAGTTTTTCCCGATTCTGCTTCCTGTCCTTTGTTTTGCTTGTTTTGGTCAAATTTGAGTTTTGGATTGAAACTTCCACCTTGCATTTTCTAAAAATATTTGTGCCCATTTTCAACCCAATTCTGCTCCTCGCTTTTTTCCTTGTGTTTATTTTTTTCTATCAAAATTTGATTTTAGAATGGAACCAGAACCGAGAAACTTCACAGGGTCTTGTTCTTGTTTCAATCTTGATCCTAATTTCTGACTGTGTGTTTATTGTGTGTTTCAGAATTGGATATCAGTCTGGAAATGGAACCAAGAACCTTCCCAAGGTTCTTATTCTTTGTTCCATCTTGATCCTGATTCTTGCGTCCTCCTGCTTCTTTTTCTTGTTAGGTTCAGGTTTTAGAACCTTCTTGGAACCTTTCACTTGTTAGGGGTTCTGGTTCCTTGTTCCATCTCGATCCTAACTACTGCCTGTCTATTGTATTCATGATTGTGCATTTATGATCTCTGCCCCGATCTCGAGGCCCGAACTACTGTGCAATAATTAAAAACCCCTCACACATCCGAGTTGTTTTATAATCTCATCTCTCCTTCATTTTTTCTCATTGTTACTTGGTATTTTAACGAAGGAACTAGAGCTGAGTGAGGGGTATGAGACATAGGTCGAGTGTGGTGATTTATTTCTAGATTTTATCACCGAGGAGCTACTAGATTTTGCATCGTGTTTCTCGAGGTAGGTGTTTCCCTTTGTGCATTTTTATTTCCATGTTTTCTTGTGTGTTCCATGTTTTTTCTTTCATTGGTTTGTGTTTCCCTTTCTTTTTTGGTTTTTGGTGGGGTTTTTGTGCTCGTTTCTTGTTTCTTTTGAACCCTTTGTTTTTTTGCTTCTCTTTTGTTTTGGGTTTTGTTTATTTTCATTTTTCTCATCTTTTGGTTCATGTTTTTGGTGCGGGTTTCTTGTTTCCATTGTGCCCTAGTTTACCTAGGATTTTTGTACCTCTTGGGTCGAGTTTGTTTTAACTTTGTTGAACTTTAAATTTCAACCATTGCAATCCATGATTCAAAACCCTACCCTATCTCACATCTAATTTTTGAGTGTAATAGAAATATGGTTTAAGTTTGAATTGGTCTTTTAGAGGGTTTTGGAACTATCCCGATCTCGAAGGTGTGTTTGAAGATATTGTTAAATCTATTTAAAATTCCTTCATGTTTGATGTTGTTTTGATCTTGATTCTTGCATTCCTATCGAAATCGAGTTTCAAAACTAAACTTCAGCCCACTGTCACCACCTAGGTCTAGGTCCAAATGATGTCTCAATTTTGATTCTTGATCTATCACTAGAACTAGAGTTTGGAAAACATCCTTACTGAGTTCAAAGTTTTTTCAAGTACCAACTCATGCCCCGATTTTGATCGCTACATTATGATCGAGATTGAACATCAGAAGAAGAAAAACCCTTGACACAATATTAGGTTTTTCTTCTTGGTGTTGTCCCGATCCTGACTTTTGACCTCTATTCGATATCAGAATTGGAGTTGACATGTACCCATTCATGTATCGAATGGTTCAAGTTTAGATTACATCTTGATTCTGACTTTTGATAACTCTTCGAGATCATACTTCTGAAGTGAACCTAACTCCTTGTACTGTGTTGAGTCTTTGATCCAATCCTTGTCCTGACTTTGACTTCCAACCTCTTGTTGGGATCAGAACTCTAGATGAAACTCAAAGTACTTTCATTTTCTAACTCTCAGTGTTGGGTCCAAAACAAATCCTAACTTTCAATATGTTTTCCTCAAGGGTTCTGATGTAGAACACGATCTTGATCCCGATGTTTGACAGGTATTATATGAAGTGTTATTAGTGGTCACATGCCAAGTGAAAACCCAATCCCAAATCTTGAAAGTATTGACATATCATCTAAAAAAACACTTCTTTCAAATCAGAGGCTTTTAATTTAAGATGTATGTGATGTCTAACCCTGTCTATTGCTTTTATTACCTAATGAATGTCATCATTTTTATATTTAGTTTAATGTATTCATCAGAGAAGGATATTGGCACTAAAGAGGTGCAAGGAGGGAAAGAAGAGCAAGGAGTACAAAGGGGACACAAACCTAAGAGGCTTAAACTAGAACACTTGCCTTACACTATGAAGTACAAATACCAAGGAAATTTGGTCCTCTCCAAGTTTGGGTCAAAAGTAATGGAGATAACTGACACATTAGTTGGTCATATTGACTTGGAACAGTTTGTCAAGGACACTTTTATAGAGGATGCTAGTCCAAGAGAAAATAAAATTGCTAACTTAGGGTTGGCACACACAGCCTCATTTCCCATTGTTGTACAGTGTCCTAAATTTATACTAGTAGTTGCAAATTCCTATAATTAAACTCAAAGAAAATGCATTGATTCTTGGGACAATGATATCATTGGTTTGTCACTAGGGATGATGGGATTACTATTTGATTTATCTCATCCCAATCTCAAAATCATAACCAAGGCCCAAGCAGTGGCACAATATCAGAAAGATGTAGATGGCAATAGGGCATACATCAACAAGAGATGGTTGGAAACCGATAAGAAGTCCATAAAGAAACTACCTCCAAAGACTAAGAGGTATGATTTCTTAGATGAGGTAGGTGAGATTAATACACTATTATCCAGGGCATTTGGAAAGAGAGACTCACATGCATTCAAGGACTAGATGTTCCCATTAATTCAGATCATTCTTGATGTAAAACAATACTTGGAATCAGGATAAATGGTATCAAATATAATCCATGATCAAATCACTAAAGTGAAGGATACCAAAACATTTTATATGAGCTCCTATGTCATATATTGTGTTGGTAGTATGGGTAATTTCTCAAGATTGACTACAGTAGGTGTGATCGGGGAGGAAGATGGATAGAATAAGGTATGGAAATACTATAACCAATTGGAACTCAAGAATGTAGAAAGACATTTCAAGACAGTAAATGATGCCTTCTTGTATGTGTTGATCAACCAGCTGACTGGAAATGTAGGTTTCAAATTATCTAAAGAATCAATGGCTTTCAAATTTCCAAGGTATTGTAGTGACAAGATGATATTAATGGAATTATCCAAATAGGTAGCTGAGGTAAATAATAATTTCTTAAAAAAACATAAAGCAGGTTGCCATTCTTTTCCTATGGAGCTAGGGTTTTATTCATGCTAATCATTGGTAGCAGCTAAGGCAATGACAAGAGAATTTTAGGATTGCAACTTGAAGTTTTATGAAGAAAGGAAGAACTATTACCCTAAAGAGAAGATGAATGAGATGTATGCTTCAGCATTTCCTTTTCATGAAGACCACCTTGAGGATTTTTAGGTCAACCTGCAAGACCAATTTGAGGTTAGAAAAAGAGGATATGAAAGGTTTATTGTTCCTCAAATGAGGGATTTTGGTATCAAGGAAGATATTCCAGAAGGGACTTTAGATGATGTGATGATTCTTGATCCTCTGTATGAAATGGATAAAGTGGCTACAAAGGATTTGGATCCAATCAATTAGATGGAGAAAGAGGAAACAAACATTGACAAAATTTCATAGTTAGTTGTGGAGAGGAGTCTAAAATGGATCAATCTTCATCTCAAATAGCCAAGGGTTAAGGTCTCGAGGAAGAAGAAATATTCCAATAGTGAACCTACTTCTTCAACTGAAACAAGGCAATATAAGAGGTTGAAGAAAGTTTTTTAACAGACAAAGGAACCTGCCCCAACAATGGGAGGTCACAATGAAGAAAGTTACTAAAGCCTTAGCAAAGGCTAAAGTCACTTATGCTTCTGCTGCTACAAGGGTTGTTGTAGGTCATGGTGTTAAACCCCTAGCTACAATGTACCCTAGAGAGGAAACTTCCCAAGAAGGTCCTTCTATTGTTCCTATACAAACTGAGGATATCCCTCCCACTGTACCTTCAACTACAAAATCTAGCCTAGTGATTGATGTAATAGAATCACCTATACCTTCTGATTTTGAGGAGACTCCCCTTCAAGAAGACTTTCCCAAGAAAAAGGGAGAAGAAGAAGAATATTCTGAGGAGGAGCTTGAGGTAGGGGATGTTGAATTCAAGGAGGGGAACCTTTGGAATGAGATAGAAATGAGCCAAATTTTAACTGAGGAAGAAAAAATGAAATACTAGAGAGTGCTCAAAATAAATCCTTTGAGGAACTTGTTCATGAGGAAGAGGAGGCTGCAAAAGCACAAAAGAAAGTTGAACTAGACAAAGCAGCAGAGAAGGAAGCTCATGAAATGGAACTAGAACAACAAAGATAAAAGGATGAAGAAGAGGATATACAAAAAGAATTAGAGATGAAGAAGATAGTAGAAATAAAGGAACATAACGAGAAGATAGAGCAAGAGGGATTGTTGAAAGAAAAAGAAGAGCAACAAAGGAATTCTTTCAAGCAAATAGTGGTAACAATCTCCTCTACACCTCCCTCATGAACACCTCTGAGCACCCAACATGTAACACCTCAACCCATAACTCCCATATGGTTAAAGTTGAACCTGGAAAAGAGATAGCAAGTTCAAGCCTAACAAGTGACTTGGGATGATATGGTAAAGGAGGTAGAAAAAGTGAAGCCCAAGAAGAAGCCCTGAGCCATTCATTCCACAAGGCTCACTAATGATGAGGAGTTGGTGGAAGACATTGCAACTCCAATGGCTGACAAAGATGATAGGGAGTTGCAAGCTTCAGATTATCAAGCAAGTATTGTCAATTTGGGCAAGGAGACAAGGAATCAACAAATGAATCTCATTGACATTGTGGATACCACTACCAAATCAAGAATGATTAAAGATAAGCAAGCCAAGGATGAGCTTAAGGCTTAGGTAGGGAAGATGAGAAGGTTTTTGAAGGAACTCGCTACTTCTACTTCCGAACCTCCAACATCAATAGAAATACATGTATTAATGAGTTGCAAGGGAGTTGATGAGCTGAAAGAGATTAAAAGAAAAGCTCAAATGATGGACAAATGGATTGACCTTCTTAAGAAGGAGATAGAGGAGCTTTTCATTGCTATTTCTAAGAGTTATACAAAGGTAAGTGAGTTGATCAGGTCTCTAGAAAAATATACTTGGTAGCTAGGAGCAAAAGACGATAAATATGCAGAGTATATGTGAAGGTTGAGGATTTTGAAGAAGGTACCTAAGCCAGATGTAATTGAGTATGCTATTTTGGAGGATCAAGATTTTAGTTATATTGATAAATGTATGGACATACTACTCTTCAAAACATAGGTTCTCATGGAGCATAGAAGGATATTGCAACATGCTCAGTAAGATTTATCTGATGAGAGAAAGGTGATTAAGGGGATTGTTGCAAAACACAAGGAACAAACACATTAAAAGATTAAATGCAAGTAAGAATTAAGATTCCCCATGAAATCCATTAGCAATGCTCAAAATAGGAAATAAGAATGAAGAACACAATGAAAAGAGATGAAATCCTAATTAAGCAAGCAAACTTTTGATCCCGTGGGGGAATTGGTGCCAATTTGATGTGAAAATTGGCCCTTTCCCAACTCCTATGATGCAATGTTGATGAGTGATGAAGAGTGATCCACTTTGTTGAAGATTCAAGTGTGCTCCATGATGAAAAACCTGCATAACCTAGCTAAGACTTTGATGAAATGGATGAAAATGATAATGCTTGAAGATGAAATTGAGTATAATAAGTTTTCTCAAATTGAGGATGATAAAATGAGAGAAACCTCTTATTTATAGAAAGACAATATGGAGAAATGCAAAATGGGATGAATGTGGGATCATTCAACACCTAATAGGAAAGTACCACTTGTCAAGATGTGAATGGAAGAAGCTTGAGCACATTTTGGAGAATGTGCAAAGAGGGGGGAGATTCAAATTCAAAAGATGGCTTGAAGGATGAGGTGAAAGGTGAATTTAATATCACATGGCTCAAGAAAAGGACATGTAAGAGATTTTAAATGCTTTGTTGGATGTACAAACCCTTTTGGAGGGATTTTTAAAAATTGGGGAATATTCCAACCATTGATGCCTTTTTGAAAGAAAATAGATGATTTAATAAATTGATAAATTGATTTTCATAACCAAGTGGCAAAACCTAGAGGATTTGATGGATTAGGATTAAATTTGATTAATTTAATGAGGGATTAGATGATGTGACCAATTGATTTAGATTTATGGGTTGATTTAAATCAAAAGATGAGAAGAATATGATATAAAGATTAATTAAATAAAGATTTTTGATTTATTTAATTAAAGGGGATGAATGTTAGATTAAATCAAATAAGGTTTTAATTTATTTAATTTAATAAGATGAATTTAGAGATTTAATCAAATAAAATGAATTATTTAATTAAATAGAGATAATTAGATCATATTGATTGGTTTAATTAACAAGAGAGAATGACTTAATCAGATAAATGATTTATTTAATTAAGGGGGGAAATTTGATGAATTTAATCAAATAAGGGTATTCGATTAAATGGTTAGAATAAGGGATGATTTAGGATGAAATGGTGTTAGTAATCAGGATCAAACATGTAATGCCAATCAATACATTTTACGTGTCTACATATACCATGGTTTTTTGTATGCCAGTGAATCTTGTTGTGCATAAATGTTTCTTAAAATTGGTGAAAATCAATAAGAAGAGGTCGAATTCAAAATTATCTATTGTGTTAAGTATGGATGATATTTTCTTTTTGTTTATTGATTTATAAATTCTATAATGAGCTTGTGATGTATGTTGTTGAAAAATAATTCTAAGAAAAAAGTGATGATAAATGGTGTTGTGTATATCAAATCTGCATTGTGGATGAATGTGATTGCATGAACCTTTCATGAATTATTTCATTCTATAGTTTTGACTAAATTAGGAAATGTTCATTACAGAAATTGCATGTCTGAATTTAAGGGAATGTTTGTTCATGTCTTGTTGTTCCAAAACTTTGATATATCTTTTTTTGTTTATTTGAAAACCCCCTATTAGAATACTTTGTAATATTCAGTTTGTACCATTTTACCAGAAAAATCCCCTTGAATATTATAGTTGCATGAATCATTGAATGATGCTAGCACAATTGAGAACCAACTACCAAGACCTTGGAAGATAGGTGGTTTAAGATTAGCTATCTTTTTTAGTAGAAATAGAGTAGAGATATTATGTTTAATGGTGATATGTTATTTTGACCATCAATAGAACTGGTGCTAGAAGGAGGGCCTGTAGGAACAAACTTGAGCGAATTGGGTCATTTTCACCAAATAGGTTTGAACAAGTTCTAAGATTTATTCCTAATCTAGAGCCATTAGTTGAACTCTGATCTCTTACCCGACCCATAATGCATAGGACTCTAGTCCCACCACCATTAACACCACCAGTGACCCCATCGAGGTTTCTATTAATACCATAGCTAGCACAACCTAACCCACTGCCATTGATGGTGTTCTTCACAAATAATCGCTCACCACTAGGAGTCATCCCTGGTGGTACCCATGAGATTTCCAAGAATCCCAAGAAGTTTTGTATTAGATATGCCCATAGGGAATCTTGAAGTGCAAAAGAGCACATTCAGGCATTTAAAGATGCATGCACTTGGGCACAGATAGCACATCATGATGTGGCCTATAGGTTATTTCCTTATTCATTAGGAGATATGGCCTATAACTGGTATCTTAATTTTCCCACTAGATCCATTTTCAATTGGACCAATTTGGAAGATGCTTTCATCAATCAATTTTGGGTCTACATGGATCCAACTATTCTATACCATCAATTTTCCATGATTAGAAAGGAACCCCACAAACCCTTACCCTTGTTCAATACACGGTTCCAAAGAATGTACAAGCAATTGTAGGAACCATATAGAGTGGCTGAAAATATTTCTATTTAAGCATACCTTAAGGCCATAGATCCATTGACAGGTTTATTCCTACAAAGAACTTACACTACCATAGAAATACATTTGTTGTCCAAAGTATATCACCCAACCATTAAATTGCAATAGCAGATCACCCCTCAATGTGGCAGTATGGGAGGTACACTACCATCATTAGGATATCCCAACATGCCTAACCAAATGGATGCACTCAACCAGGTAATGAACAAGAGTACCCCACTATTCAACATGGTCCTAGGAATGTCCAATTCCAACTATGGACCCTTGGTTGAACTACATCCTCTATCAGTGTTACCATGGGTTAATGGTGGAACCTTAGATTCTTCCCAATAACAACAAAATTCTTAGAATCATGCTAGAGGATCCAACACCACAATCAACCCATCAGCTACAATAACTGTTGAAAATGAGTGTACTACTCATTTGACAATAGAGTTGGAAACTCTGAAGAAAACCTTGTCTTAGGTGACAAATTAAATGGCCCAGTTCAAATTGAACCCCCCTCAAAACCAAAATTAGGGATGGTATTCCAATCAAAACAACTACTCCAACCAAAACAACAACCAAAATTAGAGAAACTTTCAAAACCAGAACTTCCAAAACTAGAACTATCAGAATCAAAATAGAGGTTACAAACAGAGACCCAAAAATAGGCACTGGGACACTAGGCCAAACAATGGAGGAGTTCCTCATAATTATCAGGACAACAAAGACAAAACACACACTACAAATATTGTGGATTCGAGCTTCATGACTAACTGGTGCAAATTGCATGATATTTCCACACATTTTGAAGTTAATTGCCCAGAGGTAGAAAAATGGTTAAGATGGCTCAAGATGATTCTACAAGGCAATGCTAACAAAGGAAGCGGGTCTATAGATACTGTTATGGCCTTTGAGACCTATGATGAGGAATATTAGTTTCCCATGCAGGGGGAAAATGAGCCAAAAATAGATACATATGATGCCCAGGCTTTTTAGGCTAAGGAAGGCCATTTTCTGAGAAATTAGAATAAGGGTCCATTCACCATGTCTGCCCTTACCAACAATATGATTCCCCCTAATCAAAAAGTGGATAAAATTTGTCTCCACCCAAAGGGCCACCTGAGTTTCCAAATATAGGTAATTCTACTTTCTTTCCTAAATGATAGTATAATAATAACATGGACTATGTTTTGATTTCAGAAATGTAGAAACAAATGACCTCTCTATCATTCTTTGATGTTCTGAAGTGGTGTCCTAATCAATGCAAACTCGTGTTGAAGGATTTGGCTAAGGAATATTAGTCAAAGGGAAAAGAAAAAATGACTCTAGCTACCAAGGTGAATGTAGCTCTATATAGGGGAAAGGTAGGGACACCACCATTCCTGTTAAGTTTGAGGATCTTTGGGAAGAACCTACATAATTGCTTGTTGGATTATGGAGCTTCAGGTAATGTTATGAAATTTTCCATTTGTAAGAAATTAGTCCTGACCCCAGTTCAAATGCATGAAAAGGTTATACAGTTAGATAAAAATAAAGTGAATGTTGTAGGGGAATTGAAAAATATGCACATACAAATGGGATCGGATCCAAGGATTCAAAGTTATATGGATATTCAGATTGTTGATATTCTTGAATTGTATGGCATGTTGTTAAGCATGGATTTGATGAAGACTATAAGAGGTTACCTTTCATTAGACTTTTCACACATGTGGCTGCCATGGAAGGGTATGTCAACTCATATTAGGATCGAAAGTGAACCTCGCTTGAAGCACATGATCACAAAGTATGACCATCCTGTCATGTCTCAGACTTGGGTGATGTTTGCTTTTACTTTATGTGGAATTGGAACATGAATAAATGTGTGTGGTAGAATAAATGTTGTGAAGTTTTAATAAGGAAATAGGTGAATGTTTATTTTATTTGAAAGATGAAATGCAATGGATGATATTTTATTTCAATAAAATGAAATGTCATGATTATTATGATGTAGCATAGGGAATGATATGTATTTCTTTGATTATATTTTTGGACACTAATCTATTAATGGGTGCCTGAGTGTATATGAGATGCAGGTTTGTTGAAGACTGAGAATGTGGTTGAGGTAGAGGAGGTTAGCCACCTAGCAGGGTTAAGTTGGAACAGATTCTCTCGCATGCACACACCACTTAGTAATCATATAAAATTGCATTAGTATGTTATTTATTTAATTATTTATATTGTTTTACTTTGCAATGTTTATTTAAATTAGTTAGTGGTAAATTTAAAATGCATAGAAATAAAAAAATTAGTTTAGTATATTTTTAGTTGATGTTTTATTTGAAGATTAAGATGTTATTTATTTTATTAAATTGAGTATAATGTGTAGCATAGAAAAAAAATCTTTCTTTCTTTTAAAATCGGATTTATTGGAAAACTTAGAATAAAATGAAATATAGGAAGATTTTTGAAAACAAAGTGATAAGATAGAAAACAATAAAAATAGAAAAATATGAGCAAAGATGACTAAAAAATTAGAAA
Organism: Sequoia sempervirens; assembly: GCA_007258455.2. Taxonomy (NCBI): domain Eukaryota; kingdom Viridiplantae; phylum Streptophyta; class Pinopsida; order Cupressales; family Cupressaceae; genus Sequoia; species Sequoia sempervirens. Next base: position 314,618,534 of record VDFB02271358.1, on the reverse strand, counting down.
ACAAAATAGAAAACAAAGCAAAATAAAGCTAGAAAAAGGAGAAAGAAAGTAATAAAACTTTATAAAACTCTTATTTTCTACACAAGAGTAAGCATTCTGAAATTATTATCTTCTTTCATCTTCTTCATTTTTCTCTTTGGAAACAAAATTTGAAGCAAGGCAAGAATTGCTGAATTGGGTGAAACTGGGAAAAGAAGAGGAATAGAACAGGAAAAGGGAAACTAAATAAAAGCAATTTTATCTGATTAGCATTGGACTCCAGGTTTTTAATCATTTATTTTCATGAAATTTCTATTCTAGATGTGCGTATGAATGAATCATTTTTGTTTGGATTTAATTTATTTTCAAATCAATATTACTTTGAAAATATATATAAGATTTTTATAGAAAACTCAATCATACTTTGTTTTTCTATAGAAAACCCAATCATACTTTATATTTTCTGTGGAAAACATATATATGCCACATATTTTCTAAGTAATTATATATATAGAAATATATAGAAATATATATATAGAAATATATATATATATATATATCTTTCTACAGAATACACACACATATATATATAACCTCTGTTTGTTTACAACCAATTATTTAGTTGTTAGTATTGCTTGTATTGTTGTTTTAAGCAATCAATGGAGAAAACACAGTTTATAAGTATTTATATTGTAATAAATTTTATATAAAAACAAAATAGAATACAAATTTAAGCAGTTGTAGTTGCTCTTGGAAGTACGCAGCCTGTAGCTACTCCAAGAAAGGTTGTGGAGAGGGTGTTGCCCTCCCCATAGGGGTTGCGCCCCCTCCCCCCCTGTGCCCCCCCCCCTTTCTACCATTTCATTTCTTTTATAACATTGAATTTATTTCAATGCTTAAACTTAAATTTTATCTTTGTAAAAATAGTTTGAACTGGTCACCATCAGAAATTTAATTGATAAATATATATAGAGAGAATGTTGAATGATCTGGTATTTGTATAAATAAGAATATGCAGTATGAAGTCTGAGAAATCTGCATTTTGTAAAGTATGTAATTTGATTTGTACAGTTCAGATTTCAAATGATTTTTATAAAATTTCTGAGAATGTCTCTGTATTTATAACAATATTTTATAAAATTCTTGAAATATATATATATATATATATATACATAATATATACAAATGTAATTTTAAATATGTTAAAATTTGTATATTAAGAATTATGTAGACAATCTGAGTTTCATTCTTGTTATATAGATATTTCTCCTGAATATATGTATGTATGTATATATATTTATATATATGAGAATATATATATATATATATATACATATATATACATGTATATAATTAAAATTCTGCAGAATATTTCAAATCTAATTATGAATATATTTAACTTACATGTATTATGATTATGTGTTATTTCAATTGAACAAAAGAATTTTGTGCAAGTGGAAAAGCTATAGAAACACATATAGATGCAATTTTATGAGAAATACAAGTAATTGTTTTGATTGGGATGTAGAATTACAATGAGCAACATGGTTAATTGTTTTGTACAATTACTTATTGGATATCTCCTTGTCAATAAATCAAAACTTGTATAACATTTAGAAACTTGATGATGAGATTGTAATAGAAAGAGATAAATGATTAGAAAACACTTGAGGATATTATAAACTTGAGACATTTCATACTACATGTATTTCTTCTATGAAACCACTTCTGGGATAGGATGCCAAGTGTGGATATCAAGAAATGATAGTTTCCCTTTTCAAAAATATCACTTTTTGTTATTTTGTTGCTTGGCCAAGCATATGCACCAGTGAAATAGATGAAATTTAAAATCCTAGAAATTATTGATATTAGTCTCTACCACATCTTGCATGCAAGAGATATGTCATTCTAGATTAAGATTGCATATAGGCATCAGGCTTGCATCAAGAGTTCCCTCCTGCTTCTCTATTCTAGGTTGCTAGGCTTCTTGCGCAAGGTCGAAGTTTTCTTCAAGCTAGGAAGAAATATGGGGAAGTATTTTGCTTCCTGGTTGAGTGGAAAAGGAACCTAGACCCACTCTCGGTCTCAGCTTTGTGGAAGACAAAGCAGTGTCATGGTGGTTGAGCACCGAGGATTTCTCATCATATGGATATTTATACACATTTCTTGTATTACTTTGTATGGCTTGCATAGCCAATTGTAAACTTATCTTGTGAACTTGATGTAATCATTGATATGTACTTATATATGTAACATTGAAATAGATGTTGTAAAACTACTTGATGTAAAATTTTACATTTGACATTGTAATTGCTTTGGAGCAATCTTATTAACATATCTATATATTGTTCATTATGCTTATGTGGAAATGAATTTTATATCAATATCCTTAATTGGAAATGAGAATTTTCTAGAGTTTTCCATGTTTAGTAAGTGGGATTGATGTCCTTTACAAATCCTAATGAAGTAGCTTATTTTGAAACTGAAATAGGTGTTTATAGGAGAGAAGAATTTACAACCTTTTCAATGTATAATCCCAATTTCTCACAACCATTAGAAAATAGTGATCCTATAACTACTATTAACCAACAAGTGTTAATTCAAAAACTACAACAAGACAAGCCGGTCCTGGGAGAGGAGGTAGACTTGTGGAGTTTGTTACTCCTGAATTGGTGTCAAGTCCACTATTAGAGTGATTATGAGTTAATGTGTCAACCCTGTTAGATATCCTTAACCACGTTTGTTAGTTAGGAGAGGCTTGCAAAAAAAATCTTATAACATCCCCGAGTCAGTTTCCATTCGAAGCTAACACTATGAATGTTTTGACAAGAGCAAACAACACACAAGGAGTCTCATTACTCATTGATCAAACTCAAACCCTATCTTATGATTCACAAATGAAGACTAGAGAACTTTAGAAATTGTTAGATACCCCTGCCCCTGCTAATCTTCCAATTCCTAAGGAATTACTCAAAGGGATGGTGAATTGCAAGGCCGATAATCATGAGGAGCTATAGGAGATAGTTTTTGCACATCTCTTTAATCTAAATGAAGTACTCAACAATCCTCAGATATAGCAATCCCATGACCTTAGCATCCCAAATTAGTCAAAGCTGCCACCTACTTATCTTAAGCAATCACCTGGGACTGGCATGAAGAAAGAAGCCCCAACCCAAGATCAACTATGGACCCTCAAATTTTACTGTTCTAAATCCAAAACAAGGAGTGGAGTTGGAGTAGAACTAACCAACCCGAAAGGGAAAACTTACTTTGATTCTTATAGGTTATAGTTCGGGTGTACTAACAATGTTGCAGAGTACAAGACATTAGCTAGGGGACTGATGTTTGCATATCAGAAGAAATTAACAACCCTTGAAGTGATGGGGGATTCTAAAGTAATCATCAAGTAGGTTCAGAGCTAGTACATGTGCCACAACAAAAGCTTGGCTACATACAAAAATAAGGTATGGAATTTGACCAAAGATTTTAATGCTTTTGACATCAGGATGATTCCCAAAGAAGAAAATTAGATTGTAGATGCACTGGCTATAGCAGCTAGTACCTTGGAACCTATGCAAGATTCCAAGCTAAAGAGGTTTTCTATGGAGTTAGTGTCAATTCTAGCCATTCCTGACAATGTTTGGAACTTCTAGGTTTTTGATGATGATCAACATATCCTTTCCTTTTTGGAAAGTTCATACATCTTCGAAGGAAGAATCATTTATGAGTCCAACAAGGATCAAGGGGACTAGAATCCAGATGATTGTGATGCAAAGGGTATAATTAACTTGAAAACCAACAACATTCCCAAGGGAATGCTATACTAGGGAGGACATTTGATTTTGATCCTTGAGCTCATAAGAAGCTACCTACAGATGTTGATGGGGGAAAGTATGAAACATACAACTTGGTAGATTTAGGCCCATAAAGAAATATATTCATTGGGAAGACTTGTTCGAAGGACATTCAAGAAAAAATCTTGAAGGTATTGAAGGAAGACATCGCAGCAATTGCTTGGGGGTATGAAGGTTTGAAAACCTTTGATACTTCGGTAATAACTCACACCATCCCTCTGAAGCCTCAAGCAAAGCCATTTCATCAGAAATAATGCTCAATTAATGCCTTGATTGAACCTCTGATCCTTAAAGAGGTGCATAAATTACTGTCAACTAGAATTATTTTTCTTGCGAGGCATTCGACTTGGGTTGCAAATATGGTGCCTATCCGCAAAAAGAACAAGGAAATCAAACTATGTGTCGACTTTAGAAACCTCAACAAAGCTTCAAAGAAAGACAACTACTGACTTCCTTCTCTTGAAAAAGTGTTGTAGATAGTTAACGGCTCATAGATGATGTCATTCCTAGATGGCTATTCAAGATATAACCAAGTGTTGGTTAATTATGAGGATAGAATGAAGACTGCTTTAATGACTAAGCAGGGAGCATTTTCCTATCGAAGGGTGCCATTCATTCTCATTAACATTGGAGCAACCTTTCAACATGCAATGGAAATGGCCTTTAAAGATATAGTAGGTAAATGTATCATTATTTACATGGATGATTTGACCTTCTTTTCCAAGAACAGGGAGGACCATGTTGTTGATCTACCAAAGGTTCTCAAAAAATGTATAAAGTATGGTGACTTCCTCAACCCAAAGAAATGTGTGTTCAGGGTCTCAAAAGTAAAATTGTTGGGTCATATAATATTGGAAAGAGGCATTTCAATCGACCCTGATAGAGTGGAATCTATCTTGAAACTTCCTATTCCAAACAAAAAGAAAGAAATGAGATCTTTCTTTGAAAAGATAAACTTCATAAGGAAGTTCATAATTGGGTTTGCAAAGATTGTCAAACCCTGAATGAGATGATGAAGAAGGATTCAAATATTGAATGGAGTAATGATGCCAAGGCTACCTTTTCACAAATCAAACATTCTATCTCAAAGGCGCCTATCCTAACCAGCCCCAATTATTCATAGCCCTTCATTATCTATTCTTTTGCATCTAACCATTTATGTGCTACTATTTTGACATAGCGTAAAGGCAAAGGAGATGAACAATTGATAGCTTTCATGAGTTCCCCCTTCAAGAATGCTAGGATTAGATACCCACCATTGGAGAAGCATACCTTTGCACTGGTAAGAGTGATTAAGAAGTTATTCCATTACATCCTATGCATTTAGATCATAGCCATTGTTCTGAACCCAACAGTGAAGTCGCTCCTCATGCAGAGTGAGTTGGGAGAAAGAGGAGGAAAGTGGATGGTGATTCTGTAGGAGTTTGACCTTGAAATTCACCCTATGAAGTTGGTTTGAGGGAAGGTCCCATCCAAAGTGATGGATGACTTTGAATCCAAGATCACCTATTAGTAGTATACAGTGTAGTCATTCACAAGAAATCTATGGTATGTTCATCTGATTTTTTGTTACTAAATAACCAGTGTCCTGATGGGATGAATACCATGTAGAGAAGAGCACTGAGACTGAAGAGTGCTTACTATATGATAAAAGGAGGAGCCTTGTATAGAAAGGATCTTGAGGGTGTCTATTTGCTTTGTTTGGATTAGCAGTAGGTGAAGCGGTCCATTACTGAATTTCATGGCAGACATGGTACTGGGCATGGTTCAACCAATGCAATGGCACATCAAATATTGAGATCAGGCTACTATTGGACTCACATGTTTCAATATGCTCATCAACATGTTAGGACATGTCATACATGTCAAACTTCAACATCTAGAGAGTGCAACTCAGTGATGCCCCTGCAACCTGTATATGAGGTCAAATTGTTTGCCCAATGCATGTTAGCTTTTGTCAAGGTAATTAATCCAAATTCTTCTGCAAGTCACGGGTTTATCTTGACTATAACTAATTATTGCACATGGTGGATTGAGGCTCAACCTTATAAGAACTACACCACTGATGTGGTTATCAAATTCCTTAATGAACACATCATTACCATGTTTGGGGTACCATTTGCTCTAGTATGTGATAACAACCTAGCCTTTTCTTTTTCACAATACATTCAATGGGATTTTGAATATAAGATAGCTTTGAAATACTTGTCCAACTATTGTCTACAAGGAAATGGGGTAGCTAAGTCTACCAATAAATTGTTTTTGGAGGTAATCAAAAGTTTGTTAGAAAGTAATCCTAGGGATTGGCACACAGTTGAAGTTCTCCTTATGGGCGGATAAGACTAGAATTAAGGCTGCCCTAGGAAACTCACCATTTAAATTGGTTTATGGCCAAGAGCCAGTTTTCCCTATCCATCTACAGATACCTTTTTTATGATTTATGCAAGAGTTATACTCCAATGATGATAGAATCAAGGTCAGATTAACCAATTTTCTCAATCTAGAAGAACGGAAGGATGTTTCCTTACAACAGTTTGCCAAACATTAGGCTGTATTCAAATGCTAGTTTGACAAGAGAGAAAAAATCAAGGCCTTTAGGATATCAAACATTGTGCTACTATGGGATAAGGCTAGAGAGAGGAAGGGTGATCACCAGAAGTTTAAAAGACTTTGGTTAGGACCATACCAGATCACTGAGATCCTTGGTGAGAACGCTTTCCAACTTAGCACCCTAACGGGAGAACCTATTCCATTGCTAGTCAATGAACAGTCTCTGAAACATTACTTTGGCCCATGAAGGTCTAATTGTCCATCCATTATATATATGTAGTTTAGTGGTTTTCTTGTTTTGGTTTGTTTGTTTGTTTGGTTTCCTTTGGTTTTCTATTTTTTTTGTTTGTTTGTTGTCTTTCATTGTTTTCTTTTTTTTTCTAGGGACTTTCATTTTCATCATTTTGGGATAATGGATAGTTGTTTAAAGCATACTGAGGGTACTATGGTAGAGAAATTGATTAGGTATTTTTCAGGTATGTCTGTCATTCTTTTTCATTTCAAAACTTATGTTTTATGTTCATCTTAATGATAGTTTGAAAGGTCAAAACAAACAGGTATATTCTAAGTGATCTTATAAACCACAGCTAAATTTGTCACATATTAGATAAAGTTATTTACTTCCTTGAAGGCCTAGTTGTCTTAAGGGGACTGTATTCATGATTTAGGTGAAAAATTTGAGTCCCAATGTTGTCATGAGGTCCATCATAGTTTTCAACCTGATTTTCATATTATTACATTTGAGTATTGAGGGAAAATATAAGAAAATAACTACTTCAAGAAAAATATAAAAAGAAAAGAAAAGAAAAGTAAAAAATTAGAAGTAAACTCAATATTATAAGGGTGATTTAAGTATCTCTACGAGGGCTATGGATTCCTAGCTGGTAGTGGAGAAATGATTTGAGAAAACAAGAGGTATCTTCATCGCGGCTATAGATGCCTGGCTGGTAGAATTCCCAAGATATCATTGCACGATAGCTAAAGTGACTCACCTCATGTGGCTTGAATCTAAATACAGTTATTTCAAGTATAGGTAAAGTATTTAAGGAAAGGATGTACCATAAATGCACACACTTAGATTCAAAGTTGTTATACTGATTCACAATTTGAGATTCCAACTCAACCTTGTTTACTATAGCCAATCATGTTCAAGTTAAAATATTCATAAACCAAAGGTTCTGGGTGACTAAATTCTTTAGTATTTTGAAAATGGGTAATTTTCCCTATTGAGTCACCAATTGTTATGCCTTGAATAACCACCCCATTCATTTTTTATTAAAATGGGCCCCCCTTTGTTTTTTTTGTCTTTGGTTTTCTTGTTTGGGCTTTGGGAGTTGTCTTTTTCTCCCAAGTCTTTGATTTCCTTTGTTTGTCAGGTTTAGGTTTCAGACTGTCACTAGCACTTGACACCTTTAAATGTGTGAAGTCCAATTTTCATCTCGATCCCGCTTCCCTCATTTTTTCTTCCTTTTTTTTTTGTTCTTTCGAGTTCAAATATCGATTCGGAATTGACACTTGGCACCTTTACTAAGTTCAAGTGTTGGTTTCTTCCTGATTCCACTTCCCATCCTTTGTCTTTCTTGTTTTGGTCGGACTCAAGTTTTGGATTGAAACTTCCACCTTGCATTTTCTAAAAATACATGTGCCCATTTTCAACCTGATCCTGCTTCCCACTTTTTTCCTCGTGTTTAATTTTTTCTATTGGAGTTGGGTTTCGAAATGGAACTGGAACTAAGAACCTTCGTAGGGTCTTGTTCATGTTTTCATCCTGATCTCAATTTTCGAATTTTTGTTTGCTTGTGTGTTTTGAAATTGAGTATCAGACCGGAACCAGAACCAATAACCTTCTTAGGGTTCTTGTTCCTAGTTCCATCTCGATCCTAATTCTTGCGTCCTCTTGCTTCTTTTGCTTGTCAGGTTTGGATTTTGGAACCTTCTCGGAACTTTGCACTCATTGGGGGTTTTGGTTCCTTGTTCCATCCCGATCCTAATTTTCACTTGTCTATTGTATTCGTGACTCTACATTTATGATCTCCACCTTGATCTTGAGGCTTGAACTACTACACAATAATGACAAAGGGCTCACACAAGTGAGCCATTTTATAATCTTGCCACTCCTTGATTTTTTCTCATTATTACTTGGTATTTTGATGAAGGATCCATAGTCGAGTGAGGGGTGCGAGACATAGGTCGAGTGTGGTGATTTCTTGCTATATTTTTTTGCCGAGGAGCTATTGGATTTTATGTCATGTTTCTCGAGATAGGTATTTCCCTTTGTGCATTTTTCTTTCCTTTCTTTCCTATGTGTTTCGTGTTTGTTCTTTTGTTGGTTTGTGTTTCCCTTTCTTTTTTGGTTTTTGGTGGGCCTTTTGTGCTTGTTTCTTGTTTTATTTCAAACCCTCTAGTTTGTTTGCTTCTCTTTTGTTTTGGGTTTTCTTTAAAAAAAATTTCTCATATTTTTCTTAATTCTTTTGGTGCGGGTTTCTTGTTCTTGTCGTGCCCTAGTTTGCCTAGGGTTTTCGTACCTCTTGGGTTGAGTTTGTTTTAACTTCATTGAACTTTAAAATTTGACCATTTCAATCTATGATTCAAAACCCTACCTTGTCCTGTGTCTGATTTCTGAGTGTAATGGAAATATGGTCAAAGTTTGAATCAGTCTTTTGGAGGGTTTTGGAACTATCCTGATCCCGAAGGTGTGTTTGAATATATTATAAAATCTATTTAAAATGCCTTCATGTTTGATGTTGTTTTGATTTTGATTCCCATATTCTTATCATAATTAGGTTTCAAAACTAAACTTTAGCCCATTGTCACCACCTAGGTCTAGGTCCAAATGATGTCCCGATTCTAATTCCTGATCTATCATCAAAACCGAAGTTTGGATCGAAGCCTTACTGAGTAATTTTTTTTTTCAAGTACCATCTCATGCCCTGATTCTGATCCCTATATTGTGATTGAGATCATACTTTGGAAGAAACCAAACCCTTGACACAATATTAGGTTTTGATGCTTGGTGCCATCACGATCCCAAATTTTGGCCTCTAGTTAAGATCAAAACTCAGAGTTGATGCATACCCATTCATGTCTCAAACGGTTCAAGTTTAGATTACATATTGATTCTGACTTCTAATAACTCTTCAAGATTGGACTTCAAAAGTGAACCTAACTCCCAGCTCTATGTCGAGTCTCTAATCCGATCCTTATCTTGACTCTGACTTCTGACCTCTTGTCAGGATCGAAACTCAAGATGAAAGTCGAAGTACTTACATTTTCTAACTCCCAATGTTGGGTCCAAAATCAATCCTAACTTCTGATATGTTTTCCTCTAGGGTTCTGATGCAGAACATGATCCTAATTCCAATGCCTGACAGGTATTATATGAAGTGTTATTAGTGGTCACATTCTAGGTGAAAAACCGATCCTGACTCTGAAAATTATTGGCATATCATTTGGAAAAACACTTCTTTCAGATCATAGGCTTTTAATGTAAGATGTATGTGATGTCTGACCCTTTCTATTTCTCTTATTACCTAATTAATGTCATCATTTGTAGATTTAGTTAAATGCCTTCATCAAAGGAGAATATTGGCACTGAAGAGGTGCAAGGAGGGAAAGAAGAGAAAAGAGGACAAAGGGGACAAAAACCTAAGAGGCTTAAACCAAAACACTTTCCTTACACTATGAAGTACAAATACTAAGGAAATCTGGTCCCCTCCAAGTTTGGGTTAGAAGTAATGGAGATAGCTAACACATCAGTTGGCCATATTGACTTAAAACAGTTTGTCAAGGACACTTTTGTATAGGATGCTAGTCCAAGAGTAAAGAAAATTGCTAACTCAGGGTTGGCACATAGCCTCATTTCCCATTGTTGTACAGTGTCCTGAATTTATACTAGCAGCTGCAAATTCCTATAATGCAACTCAAATAAAATGCATTGATTCTTGGGGCAATGATATCATTGATTTGCCACCAAGGATTATGAGATTACTATTTGATTTTCCTCCTGATCCCAATCTCAAAATCATAACCAAGGCCCAAGCACTGGAACAATATCAAAAAGATGTAGATGGAAACAGTTCATACATCAATAAGAGATGGTTAAAAATTGAGAAGAAGTCCATAAAGAAACTGCCCCCAAAGCCTAAGAGGTATGATTTATCAGCTGAGGTAGGTGAGATTATTACACTATTATCTAGGGAATTTAGAAAGAGAGACTCACATGCCTTCGAGGACTAGATTTTCCCATTCATTTAGTTCATTCTTGATGGAAAACAATACTTGGACTTGGGATAGATGGTGTCAAATGCAATCCATGATCAAATCACTAAAGTGAATGATACCAAAACATTTTATATGATCTCCTATGTCATATATTGTGCTACTAAGATGGGTAATTTCCCAAGATTGACTACAGTAGGTGTGCATGGAGAGGAAGATGAATATAATAAGGTATGGTAATACTATGACCAATTGGAACTCAAGAAGGCAGAAAGACATTTCAAGAGAGTAAACGATGCCTTCTTGTATGTGCTGATCAACTAGCTCACTGGAGATGTAGGTTTCAAATTATCTAAAGAAGCAATGGCTTTTGTCAAGGAATGGGGAAGTTGGTTCATTCAGTACCCCAGAACTACGTATATTAGATTATTTGGTTTTGACAAATCCCCTTTCAAATTTCCAAGGTGTTGTAGTGACAAGATGATATTAATGGAATTCTCCAAATAGGTAGCTGAGGTAAATACCAAGCTCTTAGAAAAACATAAAGTAGGCTGCCATTCTTTTCCTATGAAGCTAAGCTTTTATTCATGCCAATCATTAGTAGCAGCTAAGACAACAACAAAAGAATTCCAGGCATGCAACTTAAATTTTTATGAACAAAGGAAGAACTATGACCCTAAAGGGAAGATGAATGAGATATATGTTTTGGTGTTTCCTTTCCATGAAGACCACCTTGAGGATTTTTGGGTCAACTTGCAAGACCAATTTGAGGTCAAAAAAAGAGGATATGAAAGGTTTTCTATTCCTCATATGAGGTATTTTGGTATCAAGGAAGATATACCAGAAGGGACTTCAGATGATGGGATGATTCTTGAACCTTTGTATGAAATGGATAAAGTGGCTACATAGGAATTGGATCCAATCAATTGGATGGAGAAAGAGGAAACAAACATTGAAAAAAATTCATAGGTAGTTGTGGAGAGAAGTCTAAAATGGATCAATCTTCATCTCAAATAGCCAAGGGTTAAGGCCTCAAGGAAGAAGAAAGATTCTAGCAGTGAGCCTAATTCTTCAACCAAAATAAGGCAATATAAGAGGTTGAAGAAAGTTGTTGAACAGATAGAAGAACCTACCCCAACAACAAGAAAAGTCAATGAAGAAATTTACTGAAGCCTTAGCACAGGCTAAAGTTAGTTATGTTGTTGCTACTGTAGGGGTTGTTGCGGGTCTTAGTGTTACATCCCTAGCTAAAGCGTACCTTGGAGAGGAAACTACCCAGGAAGGTCCTTCTATTGTTCCTATGCAAATTGAGGATATCCCTCCCACTATACCTTCAACTATAGAATTTTCCCTAGTGATTGATGTAACAGATTCACCTATACCTTTTAATTGTGAGGAGACTCCCCTTTAGAAATACTTTCCCAAGCAAAAGGGAGAAGAAGAAGAATATTCTGAGGAAGATCCTAAGGGAGGGGATGTTGAATTCGAGGAGGGGAACCTTTGGAATGAGGTAGAAATGGGCCATATTTTAATTGAGGAAGAACATAAAGAAATATTGGAGAGTGCTCAAAAGAAAGCCTCTAAGGACCTTGTTCATGAGGAAGAGGAGGCTGTAGAAGCACAAAAGAAAGCTAAAATGGACAAAGAAGTAGAGGAGGAAGCTCAAGCAATGGAATTGGAACAATAAAGACAAAAGGATGAAGAAGAGGATGCACAAAAAGAGTTAGAGATGAAGAAGATAGAGCAAGAGATATTATTGAAAGAAAAATAAGAGAAACAAAGACTTCTTCTGAGCAAACAGTGGTAAAAATATCCTATACACCTCCCTCATCAACACCTATGAGTACCTAGTAGGTAACACCTAAGCTCGCATCTCCTACATGGTTAAAGTTAAACCTAGAAAAGAGAAAACAAGTTCAAGCCCAACCAGTGACTTGGGATGATATGGTAAAGGAGGTAGACAAAGTGAAGCACAAGAAGAAGCCCTGAGCCATTCATTCCACAAGGCTCATTGATAATAGGGACATGGTGGTAGAAATTACAACTCCAATGGCTAACAAAGATGACAGGGAGTTACAAGCTTCAGATTATCAGATGAGTACTTTCAATCTAGGTGAGCAGAAAAGGAATCAACATATGAATCTCATTGACATTGTGGCTGCCACTACCAAATCAAGAATTATTAAAGATAAACAAGCCAAGGATGAGCTTAAGGCTTAGGTAGGGTAGATGAGAAGGTTTTTTAAGGAACTCACTACTTCTACTTCTGAACTGCCCGCATCAATAGAAATACCTATATTAATGAGTTGCAAGGAAGTTGATGTGCTAAGCGAGATGAAAAGAAAGGCTCAAATGATGGAAAAATGGGTTGAAATTCTTAAGAAGGAGATAGTGAAACTTTTCACTACTAGTTCTAAGAGTTATACAGAGGCAGGTGAGTTGATCAAGTCTCTAGAAAAATATACTTGACAACTAGGAGGGGAAGAAGATAAATATGCAAAGTATATGCGAAGGTTGAGGATTTTGAAGAAGGTACCTAAGGTGGATGTAATTGAGTATGCTATTTTAGAGGATCAAGATTTTAGCTATATTGATAAATGTATGAACATAATAATCTTGAAAAAAAAGGTTCTCATGGAGCATAGAAGGATATTGCAACATGCTCAGCAAGATTTATCTGACAAGAGAAAGGTGATTAAGGGTATTGTTGCTGAAGTAATTGGAAAGGAGGTTTCATCAGATCCTGATTTGATTTTCTTACAAGAGATGAAAGATCAATGGAAAATTAGGTTATAAAAGATGATAAAGGAAGGAGATGATGATGAAGGGCCTCTTCCGAACAAGCTGATGGAAATCGGATTTTATGTATGAGACACTACCAAAAACATTAGCCAACTACAAGATATGTATACTGCCACTACCAAGGAGTTTGAAAGGGTGATGTTCAAGGTGGAATGGGTAGATGCACCTGAAGATGAGACCTTGCAAAAAAATTTCAGCAACACAGAAGAATACTTCAAACAAGTCAATGCAGCCAAAACAAATAAAGCAGCTAAGTAAAAGAGAGAATATTCTATTTTTCAAAGGGAATCTAGTCAACAAAGGTCAAATCCTAGATCAATTTTGGTAGGCCACGAATTGGACGTAGTGATTAGCAGTAGTGGACAACAACAACTCCTAGTTAATTGGAATGAGGCATACTCCTTCACTTTCAATAATTTTACAAAAAAGAAGACTCAAATTCAACTAGAAGTGCCCCTATAATTGTGGATCTAGGCCCCGATTGGTGGATCATGATTTTTGAAAGGAGAAATTAGTGTTTAATTCTTTCTATAAGTTATAAATTCCTCCTCATTGTAAGGGTCGACAAATTGAAGTTAGATTTGCTAACTAAGACTAGATATTTTATTTTTATAGCTTTATGCAAAGAGTTAAACATTTTTCTACAGTTTTAATGCAAATAGTTAATTTCCAAAAGTTTTTTAGTTTAATGATGATGACAATAGACCATGGTTTTTTGTATGCCAATGAATCTTGTTGTGCATAATTTTTTCTTAAAATTGGTGAAAATAAATAAGAAGAGGTCAAATTTAAAACTATCTATTGTGTTATTTGTGGATGATATTTTCTTGTTGTTAATTGATTTGTGAATTCTATAATGAGCTTGTGATGTATGTTGTTGATAATTAATTCTAAAAAAAAGTGATGATGAATGGTGAACTATGTATATCAAATCCGCATTGTGGATGAATGTCATTGCATGAACCTTTCGTGAATTCTTTCATTCTATAGTTCTGTCTAAATTAGGAAATGCTCATTATAGAAATTGAATGTCTTAATTTAAGAGAATTTTTGTTCATATCTTCTTGTTCTAAAAATTTGATCTATAATTTTCTTTTTATTTGAAACCCCCCTGGTAGAATACTTTGTAATATCTAGTTTGTACTATTTTACCAGCAAAGGCCTCTTGAATATTATAGTTTCATGAATCACTGAATGATGACAACATAGTTGAGAACCAATTACCAAGACCTTGGTGTTGGGAGATTGTTGGATGTTGTGGATGTGTTGTTGATATGTGGATGTGTTGCTGATATGTTGGTGTATCAATTGTTGTATATGTTGAGGACATTGAGAAAATTGTAAGAGGAAGTGTTCTGTGTTCCCAGTGGAACTGTGCAGGTCATGATGGCATCTTGTTATGTACATTGAGGATTAGCTGATTTAGATTAAAGGGTTTATTGTTGAGTATGGATAGATCATCTACCGGAAGTTTCAGAGATCTGCGTGAAGTTCTGTGTGAGTTATGGTCTGATAGTGTTTTGTTGGTCTTTGTCAATGTTCCTGAATGAAGATTATGTGATTGTGGTTATCTCAATTGTTGTGGATGCTTCTCTATTGTTTCTTGGTGTTCTCAGATGTCTCTATTTTATTCTATATCTTTGTGCTATTTCCACATTATTCAATGAGCTCATGGTTGAAGATCTTTGTGCGCATGTTCGATTTTTCATGTTTTTGGCTGACATGTTGGTGATAGCATGTTGTGGGTCTTCGAGGTGAAATTAATTAAAGTATTTATGTATTAGAGATGTTAATTTGGGACTCCACTATGTTGTGGCTGACCTTGGGGGATACACATTAAAATTTTATTTGTAAAATTGGGCCGATATTGCAAATATATTTTATTTTCTTGGCCGACGAAGTTGTGATAGAATCTCATGTAACGAATATATAAGAGTGATTGTGTGATTAGTGGAATGGATGCTTCATGTGCTCCTATGTGCGTATGTGAAAATATCATTACTAATCAGAGTGTGAAGAAGTGTTGAGCTTAATTGGAACTGTAATCAGGGCTTGACCAGAAGCTATTTTCTCAGTTCATACCCTCTAGATTTTTAATTCAATTTGTTGGATAGTGAGCCCCTTTTGTAATTCATTATACTTTTAGCAGGGTATAATCTTGTGGACTAACATCCAATGTTGTTTTTCCCTTAATAGGGTTTCCACGTAAAAAAAAAATTGTGTTCCTTGTCTCTCTGATGTGTTAATTACTTATGGTTAATTGTTCATTCATCTATTCTGAGATTAAGGATAAGTTAAGTTAGAAAAAGTTTAAGTTTCTGTGACAACTGATTCACCCCCCCTCTCAGTTGCCTATCCTTGTTTTCCCAACAATTGGTATCAGAGCTAGTTCCTCTAAAGAAGTCTAACAGCTTTACGTGATCTAGGATGACAACATCAACATTCAAGAAGGACAGTCCTAGATTTGATGGCACCAACTACTCACTGCGGAAAGTCAAGATGCAATTTCATCTGTAGTGCATTGGTGATGCTTATTGGAAGATTACAAGAGATTAATATATTATTCCTCAGAATGGTCCCTCCTCTGTTGATGAGATCAAACATGTTGAAAGTAATACCAGAGCCATGGAAGAATTGGTGAGCACTCTAATAGATTCAGAGATGGCTAATGTGATAGGTCTGTAGAAAACTCATGAGATCTGGAAGAAGTTGGAAATTTTTTATGAAGGAGATACACAGGTGAAGATGGCTAAGCTACAGAGCTTAAAAGTCAAGAATGAGAATATGAAGATGGGTGAAGATGAAAATATTACTTCTTTTATGTAGAGAGTAAATGAAATAGTGCTAGGTATTAAATGTGTTGGTGGTTCAGTGAGTGAGGATGAAATTGTGGCTAAGATACTCAAATCCTTGCCTCCTTACAAAATGAAGGTTCATGTTGTTGAGGAATTTATGTCTATAAACAAGATGACAAGAGATACACTGATAGGGAAGCTTTCTACTTTTGAAATAAGTGAATTTGGTGAATCTACACCAAAAATTGAATCTGCATTCAAAGCTACAGGAAAAAATACAGTTTGGGAGAGAGCTCTAGAAAGATATCTAAATATGATGAAGAACTAAAATAGATCGAAGACAAAGAAAGAGAAGTACAAGAATTGGAAGCACTAATTACAAAGCAAGAAGGAATAGGAAAAGGTAAGTATGAAGATGTATTTCCTATTAAATGTTTTTCATGAAGTAAGATAGGTCATTTTGCTTCAAGATATCCTGAAAGAGTTCCTAGGACTAAGCCTAGAAAACCTAGATTCCAAAAGAAATGCTACTTTGCTGAAGAAGCAATAACTGATGATGAGTCTGATAAAGATAATGAAAATGAAGATGATTGGGATTTCATTTCTACCATCGAAAATAAACTTGTGCCTACTGAATCTACTAAAGATAAGAAAGCTCTTATAGCCCAAGTTGAGGAGAAATATTAGTGGGTCATTGATAGTGGATGCTCACATCATATGACTGATGATAAAAGAAAGTTTGTGATTCTAGAGAAGTATGATGGTGGGGTTGTAATATTTGGAGATAACAATGCTTGTGTGATTCATGGAAGAGGTTCTAGTAGCCTTGATGGTAAGGAAAACACTGATGATGTTCTCTATGTTGAAGGCCTAAAGATAACTTGTTAAGTGTTGGATAGATGGTACACAAGGGATATGATTTGTAGTTCAAGAATGGAAAATGCAAGATTTTTGGGAGTTTCGGAAACATGATTGCTACTGGTGTGCAAACTAAAGGTAATATTTTTCACTTGAATATTGCTAGTGGAAGTTGCTTAATTTCTCAAGTAGATAAAAGTTGGTTGTGGCATAGGAGGTTGTGTCATGTAAACTTTGACGACATTATCAAGATAAGTTCTACTCAAGCAGTGAGAGATTTTCCTAGGTTAGTGAAGCCTGCTAATGTAATCTGTCAAGAATGTCAGATGGTAAACAAACTAGAGTCTCCTTCTAGAGTAAATAATTTCATTCAAATAATGTGTTGGAATTGCTACATATTGATCTTTGTGGTTCCTCTAGAGTTAGAAGTATTCATGGAGAAAGGTATTTTATGCTGGTCATTGATGATTACTCTAGAATGATTTGGTTTCCTTCTTAAGAGAAAAGTGTGAAGCATTGGAAAAATTTAAAAGTTTCAAGGCTATGGAAGAAAATGAAAAAGGTTTGAAAATAAAATGCCTGAGATTTGATAGAGGTGGTGAATTCATTTCAAAAGAGTTCAATTCTTATTGTGAAGAACATTGAATTAAAATACAGTTATCTACTCCTCAAACCCCTCAATAGAATGGAGTTGCAAAAAGGAAGAATAGAACAATTATGGATGCTGCCAGAACAATGATGATGGAAGGGAATGTGTCTCAGATGTACTGGAGTGAAGCGGTAAGCACTGCTATATATACTTTGAATTGGGTAAATGTGAATGGTAATTCTGGTAAGACCACTTATGAATTATGGTTCGGTTACAAGCCTATTGTTAAGTATTTCAAGATCTTTGGAAGAAAATGTTATATCAGGAGAGATGATGATATAGGAAATTTTGATGCTAGAAGTGATGAAGGGATCTTCATAGGTTACTCCACAAAGAGCAAGGCATACCGATGCTATAACAAAAGACTGAGAAATATTGTTGAGTGCAAATGTCAGAGTTGATGAGGACTTTGTCAAATCATTTAAACGATGTGGCTATGATTCAGATGAAGACAACACAAATCAAGAGAACACTCAAACACCGAATATACTTCAGATTATTCCATATGTTCCAGTGAAGAAACCACAAGTTGTTCCAGAAAATCAAGTCAGTTAGGAAGCATAGACAAGTGTAAGTGTAGAAGAAAGTTCAGAAGACACAGAAGTTCGAGAAAGTCCCAAGACTCCAAGGTATGTAAAGTTAAATCACTTTGAAAGTAAAATCATAGGAGATAAGAGTAAAGGAGTGCAAACTAGAAGAAAATTTGTAGAAGAATACTGTCTGATTTCCAAGATTGAACCTAAGAGTGTCACTGAAGCTTGTCAAGATGAACACTGGTTGGAAGCCATGAAAGAAGAATTGACACAAATTGAAAAGAATGACACATGGACACTGGTTTCTAGAATCAAAGACAAGAATGTGATTGGTACTAAGTGGGTATTTAGAAACAAGATGAATGAGGAAGGTGAAGTGGTCCAGAATAAGGTAAGATTGGTATGTAAAGGGTACTCTCAAATGGAAGGTATTGATTTTGAAGAAACCTTTTCCCTTGCTAAAATTGAAGTAGTAAGATTATTTATTGCTTATGCTACTTATAAGAACTATAAAGTCTATCAAATGGATGTAAAGTATGCATTTCTAAATGGGGAACTAGAAGAAGAAGTGTAAATTGAACAACCTGATGGATTTCAGCTAATAGATAAGGAAGACATGGTTTGTAGATTGAAGAAAGCTCTATATGGACTCAAACAAGCCCCTAGAGCCCGGTACACTAGATTGGACAAATATCTATTGAAGCTTGGATTCACTAAAGGTACTAATGATAGTAACTTATACTTCAAGTTAGATCATGAAAAGGAGTTAATCATAGAAGTCTTTGTTGATGACATCATTTTTGGTGGAAATGATAATCTATGTATGAAGTTTTTTGATGAGATGAAGAGTGAATTTGAGATGATTATGATTGGTGAAATGAAGTTCTTTCTAGGATTACAAATTACACAGTTAGACCAGGGGATTTTCATATCTCGGTCCAAATATGTGAAAGAGTTGTTGAAAAAGTTTGGTATGAAAGACTCCAAACCTGTTGGTACCCCCATGGTAACCGGATGTAAGTTGAATTAGAATGATGACTCTCCTAAATAAAATCAAACTTGGTACAAATCAATGATTGGTGGATTTCTCTACTTGACTCAGACTAGACCAAATATTATGAATGTTGTATGTATGGTCGCTAGATTTCAAGCTAATCCAATTGAATCACATGTGACTGTTGTTAAAAGAATCTTTAGATATTTGAAAGGAATAGTTGACTTTGTACTTTGGTATCCAAAGGATGATGATCTCACTTTGTGTGCATACACTGATGTTGATTGGGCTGGTGATGTGGATGAAAGAAAAAGTACTAGTGGTGATGCTTTCCTCTTAGGGAAGAAGATGGTATCCTGGTTAAATAAAAAGAAAAACTCAATTTCTCTATCTACTACTGAAGTAGAATATATTGTTTCTGCCAATAATTGTACTCAAGTATTATGGATGAAATAGATGTTGAGAGATATCAGGGTGGTATATGAAGAACCTATGGCCATATACTATGACAATTCAAGTGCAATAAATATCTCAAGGAATCTGGTGCTGCATTCTAAGACTAAACATATATCAATCAACTTCATTTCTTGAGGGAGAAAGTGAATGAGAAAGAAGTCAGATTGGAGTATGTGCCTACCAAAGAACAGATTGTAGATATCTTTACTAAACCATTATCGAAGGATACTTTTGAGTATCTCAGGGGAATGCTAGGGGTAATCACCCCTACTAATAAGAACTAAAAGATGCATTTGCTTCCATCAATCTATGAACCTCATTGCTATATCATGATTTAGATTGATGTTTCCATGGCTACTACTCAAGGGGAGTAGTCAGATGTGTAGATATGTATTTTAGAGTGTGTGTATGGAAAGTTCATAGTTACCTTTGCCATTGATCTCAAAGGGGGAGAAGAGTTATGTGAAAAAAATATTAGGGGGAGAAGTGCTACATGACAAATCTTTTCAGAAATGAAGATTGGGTTGATAGTATTTTTCACATCATGTGTTTCCATCAATGCCAAAGGGGGAGATTGTTGGGAGATTGTTGGATGTTGTGGATGTGTTTTTGATATGTGGTTGTCATTGATGTAAACACTATTAGCATTTGTTGTATCAATTATTGTATATGTCGAGGATATTGAGAAAATTCTAAAAGGAAGTGTTTTGTGTTCCCAGTGGAAATGTGTAGGTCATGATGGCATCATGTTATGTACATTGAATATTAGTTGATGTGGATTAAAGGGTTTATTTTTGAGTATGACTAGATCATCTACCAGAAATTTCAGAGGTTCGCGTGAATTTTTGTGTGAGTTATGGTCTGACAGTGTTTTGTTGGTCTATGTCAGTGTTCCTAAATGAATATTATGTGACTTTGGTTATCTCAGTCATTGTGGATGCTTCTCTGTTGTTTCTTGGTGTTCTCATATGTCTCTAGTTTATTCTCTATCTTTGTGGTATGTCCACATTATTCGGTGAGCTCGTGGTTGAAGATCTTTGTGCGCATGTTCAGTTTTTCATGTTTATGGCTGACATGTTGGTGATAGCTTGTTGTGGATCTTTGAGGTGAAATTAATTAGAGTCTTTTTGTATTGGAGATGTTAATTTGGGTTTCCACTATGTTGTGGCCAGCCTTGAGGGATACACATTAAAATTTTATTTTTAAAACTGGGCTGATATTGCAAATATATTTTATTTTCTTGGCTGACGAAGTTGTGATGGAATCTCATGTAGTAGATATATAAGAGCGATTGTGTGATTGGTGGAATGGACGCTTCATGTGCTCCTATGTGCGTATGTGAAAATATCATTATTGAGCAGAGTGTGAAGAAGATTGTGCGAAGTGTGAAGAAGTGTTGAGCTTAATTGGAACTGTAATTAGGCTTAAGTAGAAGTTATTTTCTCAGTTCATACCCTTCGTATTTTTCATTCAATTTTGTTGGGCAGTGAGCCCCTTTTTTAATTGAGTAGTGAGCTCTAGGCAGTGTCCCTGAATGCATGTGCATTCCTCTTATTGTTCTACATTATACTTTTAGCAGGGTATAATCTTGTGGACTAACATCCACCATGGTTTTTCCCCTAACAAGGTTTCCACGTAAAAAAAAAAAATTGTTCCTTGTCTCTCTGATGTGTTAATTGCTTATGGTTAATTGTTCATTCATCTATTCTGAGATTAAGGATAAGTTAAGTTAGAAAAAGTTTAATTTTTTGTGACAACTGATTCACCCCCACTCTCAGTTGTCTGTCCTTGTTTTTTCAACAGTTGGAAGATAAATGGTTTAAGATTAGATATCTTTTTTAGGAGAAATCAAATAGATATATTTTTTAAACATTGTTGTGTTATTTTGACCATCAACACAGTAGTAGTGAATATTAATGTTTTATGCCTAGTTACTTTTGTTGGGTTAGTTGTGAAGAATAATATATTTTAATAATTGTGGCTGAGTTAATAATTTTGAATTGATTAGATCTACTGATTCACCCCCCACCCCTCTTAGTAGATTGTGTGCCCTTCAATTGGAATTAGATAAAAATTCCTTTGTAGAATCCTAACAGCTTAAGGTAGTTTTGGGATGGTACATTCAATTGCTCATGAAGGATTCTCTAGAAATAAAGCACCACTCTTTGATGGATCTAATTTTTCAGTTTGGAAATTTAGAATAGAGTCCTACTTGATGGCTCTAGTACTTGATATCTAGATGTTAGTCATAGAAGGATGTGAGATTCCTGAAAACCCTCCTAGGGATCAAGATGAAAAAGAGCTTGTGAAATTAATGCTATGGCAAGGAATGCTATTTTATGTGGATTGACTAACTTTGAATTTTTGAAAGTGATGCAATGTAAAATAATGAAGGAAATATTGGAAATTTTATGCCATCTATGAAGGTGATGACAAATTCAAAGAGGAAAAGTTGCAAACTCATAGATCTCAGTTTGAAAGAATAAAGATGAAAGAAGATGAGAAAATCGCCACATTCTTGCTCTGGGTTGATGAAGTTGCCAATCCATTCGATGACTTAATGAGGAATTGAAACAAAAGAATGTTGTGAAAAAGGTACTCAAATCTCTCGCTAGAAGGTTTAATTCTAAAGTCTCTACAATTGAAGAAGTTGAGGATCTGAATGCTTTGAAGATGATTGAACTGCATGGAATTATAACTACTTTTGAAATGAGATTTGAAAGTGAAATTTTATAAGGAAAGAGGTTGCATTCAGAGTATCTAAGAAGCAATTTGATCAAGATTCTGATATTGGATAAGATATGGAGGAAGAAAAATTTGTCAAGAAGCTACAAAGAGGTTCCAGTAAGTGCAAAGGAAAGTTGCTTTTTAAGTGTTTTAATTGTGGTGAAGTTGGAAATTTCATTGTTAAGTGTCCCCATAGGGATTATCACAACGTTGAGAAAAAGTATGGAAATAAATCAGTTTAGAGAAGGAATAAAGTTCTAAGGAAACAAAAGAGTTTCTACACTAATGTGGAAGAAGACTACTCTACTAATGAAGAAGATGAAGATATCTCTGGAGATAAAAATTAAAAGGCTATATTCATGGCTTTTGAAACTACTAAATAAGATGCAAAAGTGGATTTTGGAAACAATGAATATGAAGTAGATATTGTGGAAGAATTGTTGTGTTGGAAAAGAGATTAAGAGACTGAAGAAGTGAAGGCTAAAAAAAAGGTATCTCAGGATTTAGAGAAAGTAGAGAAGATGATTTTTGATCTTAAGACCCAAACAAAAGAAGCAAAAAGGATTGAAGAAGTTCTAATCAGAAAGTTATTGTCAAGAGTCAAGGACTGTGAGAAGATTGAAGAAAAAAATGTGACAATAAGAAAATATTTTGAGAAAGTGAATCAGCAATTGCAAATGAAGTTTGGAAAGAGTACTCAAACTCTAGATCAAATATTGGGATGTCAGAGATCTTCGCATGTCAAAACCAAAATTGGTTTTGATGTTCAAAAGAACAAGGTGATAGAGCAACTTGTGAAACCTGATAATGCAAGTTCAAAAGTAACTAGTTTCAGAAGTACAAATTTTGAAAGAATCATTGCAAGTGATGAAATAAATACACAGAATGATGGCTTTATTCAAGCTTAGAAGAAGAGAAGAATATCCACAAGACATGGATACAACACTAGGTTCATTTATTCTTTTTTTGGTTATTGTTTTAATTATAGTTATTTTAGTCATAAGGTTGTGGACTATACAAAAGCTCTAGTAAGAAGAAATAATTTTGTTAGCAATAATACAGTTGCACCTCTATTCAATTTTAATATCATTTGCTAAAAATGCAAAAAAATTGGACACATTGCTACGAAATGTAGAAGCAATTTTGTGAGTCCTATATCAGAAATAGGAAGGAAAGGATTACAATGTATAATTCATGAATCAAATAAGGTTTGGAAGAAGATTCTGGAAGAGAAAAAGTCAAATAAATCAATGATTTCTCAAAATACACTACATGCTTAGAAAGAGAAGAATATGTGGATCATAGACAATAGTTTCTCAAGCCACATGACTGGAGATAAAAGTACTTTCCTAAATTTCAAGAAATTTGAAGGAGGTTTTGTGACTATTGGAAATAATTATGTTGCTAAAATCATTGGTAAGGGTACTTTGAGTCTTGATCATGGGAGGACAAAGACACATGATGTTTTGTATGTTGAAGGACTAAAACATAATCTCTTGAGTGTAAGTCAAATGTGTGATAATGGTTATAATCTATTCTTTAGTGTTGAAGGATGTGAAATTAGGAAATCAAGTACTAGAGAACTAATTGTTGAAGGAACCAGGATAGATAGTGACATATATCATCTCAGTGAGTTGAATGGAAAGAATTGTCGTACTATGCATAAAGAAGAAAGATGGATTTGGATCAAAAGGTTGGGAAATAAATTTTGATGACATTGTAAAGCTTAGCTTAGGAGGAATGGTTTGGGATATTCCAAATATTAAGAAGCCTCAATCTACCAGTTCCAAACCATGTCATGAAGGAAAAAGTCAAGAAGTAGATTTCTTGCTAAGGAGTATTCTACATCAAAACTAGTGGATTTGGTCCATACAAATCTATGTAAACCTATGAGGAAGAAAAGTATACAAGGAGACAGGTATTTCATGATGCTCATTGATGATTACACTAGGATGAATTGGATTACACTTATAAAAGAAAATTCAGAGGAATTTGAGAATTTTAAGGAATTCAAGGCACTAGTAGATAATGAAATGGAAAGAAAATTTAAGGTTCTAAGATCAAACAAAGGTGGAGAATTCACTTCTGAAAAGTATGAAAAATTCTATGAAGAGCATGGGATTTGGAGGCAATTTTCTACTCTTAGGACTCCACAATAAAATGTAGTTGTAGAAAGGAAGAACCAAACTATACAGGAGATGGCAAGAACAATGTTGGGACAAGAAAATATGCTAGATATGTACTAGAGAGAAGTAGTTCAAACTATGGTATACATATTGAATAGAGTTTATATCATATGTAAGATTGATAAAACACCATATGAGTTATGGAGTGGAATATCAATGTTAGTCAAACATCTTAGGATATTAAAAAGTAAATGCTACATCAAAAGGGATGAAGAAAATTTGGATAAGTTTGATTCCAGATCTAATGAAGGTATTTTTCTTGGTTACTCTTTGAAAAGTAAAGCATATAGATGTTACAACAAAATATTTAAGATTATTGTAGAAAGTGAAAATGTAAAAATTGATGAAACAATTCAATCTCCTACTATTCCAGATATGATGAAGAACCAATCCATAGCAGTGATGAAGGTTTATAATTTGTTACCAAAACTCTCGAAAAGTATGTTTAGAAGAATCACTCTAAAGACTAGATCATAGGAGATAAAGATAGTGGGGTTCAAACTTGAAAGATACTTGAGAAAGAAAATGAGCAAGTACACTTTGCATTACTATCAAAGATAGAACCAAATTCTTATAAAGAATCAAGAAAAGAGAAAGGTTGGATAGAAGTTATGGAGGATGAGCTGAATCAAATCAAGAAGAATGAAACTTGGGAATTGGTCCCAAGACCTAAAGGCAAGAATATGATTGGAACCAAGTGGGTTTTCAAAAACAAGCTAAACAAAGAAAGTGAGGTGATCCAGAACAAGGCTAGTCTTATGTGCAAAGGATACACTTAAGTTGAAGGTATAGGTTTTGAAGAGACATTTGCTCAGGTAGCAAGACTAGAAGCAATCAAGATGTTTCTAGCTCTTTCAACATTCAATAATTTTAATGTATACCAAATGGATGTTAAGTCAACATTTCAAAATGGATAGCTACAAGAAGAGGTCTACATTGACCAACCAAAATGGTTTCAATGTTTCAAAAATTCAAATTATGTGTGTAGATTGAAGAAGGCTTCGTATGGAATTAAACAAGCTCCCAGAGCTTGGTATTTAAGATTGCATGGATACTTTTAGTAGCAAGGGTACCAGAGAGGAAATGTAGATAGTAATCTATACATAAAAATAGAAGGTGATGAAGTGTTGATAGTTGTGGTCTATGCAGATGATATTATTTTTGGTGGTATTAGTGATGACATGTGTAAGAAGTTTCAAAAGGAAATTAAAAATGAATTACAAATGTCAATGCTAGGTGAATTATCTTTCTTTTTTAGGTTAAAGATTAAAAAATCATACAAAGGCATATTCATTTCCGAAAAAAAATATATAAAGGAGATACTAAGTAAGTTCTGTATGGAAGACTACAAACTAGTGGGTACACCTATGGTTACTGGATGCAAGTTGAGTAAAGATAATGAATCTTCTCTGGTAGACCAAACCTTGTACAAATATATGATTGGTACTTTGTTGTATGTGACAACATCTAGACCAGATATAATGTAGGTAGTTGGAATGGTTGCTAGATTTCAAGAAAACCCTAAGGAAACTCATGTCAAATCAGTAAAGAGGAGATTCAAATATTTAAAGGCTATAATGGATTTTGTACTGTGGTATCCAAAAAGTAAATTTTTTACTTTGAATGCATACATAGATGCAAATTAGGCAAGAAGCATAGATGACTAGAAGAGCACAAGTGGTGGAGCATTTTTTCTTGGTGGCAGTTTGATGTCCTGGTTGAGCAAGAAACAAGATTGAGTTTTATTATCTACAGCTGAAGTAGAATACATTGTGGTGGCTTCATGTTGCACTCAGGTGCTTTGGATGAAGTAGAATTTGAAGGAGATGAATATCAGTTTGATGAACTAAAAGGAAATAGAAAGGAGCAATGGAAAGTTCTAATAAAGAGCAATTGTTTGAAGGAAAGAGATTACCAAATAGATTGAAGTAGTCAAACCAAGCACCACCAAAGCAAGAGAGACACAAGAATTTGATAAGGGGAAAAAACAAGAAAAAACCCCAATATTATGAATGGAGGAAAAATGCCTAAAGAACAATAATACAAAGAGAGAGAGAGAGCTTCAGCCTTAGCTTGTAAGGTGACTCCCAACTCAATGTGAGTGCAAAGTGTCACCTCTTAAGTGAATAAAAAACTTTAAAAAAGCCCTCACACACACATGTGTGAGATGAAAAGACAAAAGACTTGTAGGGATTCCTTTGGAATATTCCTACAAGTTAATAAATAATTACAATTAAAGAATAACCTTTACCAAGTAAAGATTAATCTTCTAACATCCCCCCTTAAGCTTTACTTGGGGAGGTTAAATCAAACCCTTCAATGGGTTGTAATCCAAGATTTTTACAATGAAAGAGAAATTTATCTTTACAAAGATCTTTGGTGAGAATATTTGCCACTTGATCTTCACCTTTACAGTACAAAAGAGAAATTTGCTTGTCTTCAAATTTCTCTCTAATGAAGTGATGTTGAAGAGCAATGTGCTTGGTCCTTGCATGAAAAATAGCACTTTTATTATCACAATATAAAGGAGTGGGATCCTTTTGAGGTAGACTCAAGTCTTCAAGTAATCTTCTTAACCATAGTGCCTCTTTAGATGCATTTGTACAACCTTTATATTCAGCTTTTGTAGAGCAAAGAGAAGTAGATTTTTTGTTTCTTACTATTCCATGAGATTGCACCTGATCCAACAAAGAAACAATAACCACAAGTGGATCTCCCATCATTGGGATCACCTCCTAAATTCGAGTTAGTATAACCCTTTAAAAAAAATCACAATATCATTTTCACTATGCTTAATATATAAATTTGGATCATTTTTACTTCTAATGAAACCATGAGATAGAAAGAAAGCATAGCCCAAATTATAAAATGTCAATATATCTAGAAATAGCAATAATAGTTCTAGGTTTTCTCTCACTACATCATTTGTTGTATTGTAAAGGGAAATTGTATCAAGATTAATAATAAAGGACTTTGAAAAATTGGTCCTAAAGATGGTTTTAAAAAAACCATATTGCCTTCAATAAAATAATGAAACGAAAAGGTTTCAAGAACTTGATCCTCATCAATTAAGAAAATAGATCTAAGTTCATCATAAATAAGTAATTGCACACCATCAAGGTGGATGGAAATATTTTCCATGGGTCCCAAAAAAACTCCAATGAGACTTGATAAAATAAATGATTCATTATAGATAGGGCTCCTTATGCAACATTACTGCAAATGCGGCTAACACATAAAATATATATGTAAAGGCTCCATTGAGACTTGATAAAGTGATTAATTTGCAAAACATATATAGATGGAATAAATCCATCAAGAAGGAAAATACTCCAATGAGCTTTTAATTTTCAAAAATATATAGATGAAATAAATCCATCAAAAAACCAAATTTACCAATAAGGCACAATATCAGATTAATGAGACAATAAACTATCAAATTCCCTTTATCAAAACAACATAATTGTAGTTGAGAAGGAAACACTAGGTTTGTTTTAAATATTGTAATAGATCAAGACTTAGGTGAGAATGATAATTTCTCAAGCCACAAATCAAGCCACCTTAAGTTATAAATAATAATAATAATAATATTAAAAAAATTGTGATGGAATAATGAGAATTGCATATTATGAAGAGAATAATTATTATGTATAAATAAGTCATTTAAGATGATATTCATGCATTCATGCCTACATGAATATCCCCTTTTCATATTCTAAATATAATTGAGCAAAACAAGTACACTATTATTGGGTTGATCAAGTCCAATAATAAAGTACTTATGAAGTTATTTAAAAAACAAACTTTTTATGTGAAGTAACATGTTGAGATGCACCTGAATCAATAACCCATTCAAAAGGCTTAAAAACATTAAAACTACGTGTAAAAGCACGTCTAGATTGATTACCATTGTTATGAAACTTTTGATTATTTTGATTCATAGGCTCTTTTTCATTTTTCTTTTTAAAACAAGTATTTTTCCAATGACCACCCTTATTACAATAAGTGCAATGTGGTCTCTTAGAAGAGTTAAACTCTCTAGGATCATTTCCATTATTATAATGAGGTTTGGAATTATAATGTTGTTGTTTAGAATGAGGTTTAAAATTTTGCTTATGATTAAATAAGAAACCATGTTCATTAGACTTAAGAGTACCAAACTGAATTAACTTAGCCTCTTCTTGTCTTAATAAATCATGAAAAATATCATAAGTTAATTGAGTAGCTAAAGAAGGAATAGCTAATTGAACATGAATATTAGTAATGAATTGCTGAAATTGTCTAGGAAGACACTTTTTAAGAATAAGATGAATTAATCTAAGATTATCTAATTTAACTCCTAAACCATCCAATTGACTATTTAAAGCATCAAATTTCAATAAAAAATCATCCATAGATTTAAAATCAGAATACCTCAAATCTTCCTTGAATTTGAATTTTTCTTGATTCATTTGAACTATCATAAATGGTTTTGAGTTTGTCCCATGCTTCATAGGCAGTTGTGCATGTCCCAATGTGAACATAAAGTTTGGGTGACATGGAGATACCTATGAGACCAAGGGCTTCTTCATTTTGGAGATTCCATTTTTCAATTTCATCTTTAGATGCAGACAAACCTGGTTTAGATTTAGAATTTGTAGCTACATCTAAAAGATGTTTAAACCGAAAAATAAAACATATATGAGTTTTCCAAGAATGATAGTTAGAAGAATTCAACTTAATTTCAGGAATTAAAGTAGACATGATTGCAATAAAAAAATTCACAACTTCATGAGAGAAATAATAACTATTGTGAATATTTTCTTAAAAAAATAAAATATATCTTTCTTGATTCAATTAAATCATAAAAAAAAATAACCTCTTTTAAAAATAAATTGTCTAAATTTAAAAAATAAAACCTCTTTAGTAAATATATATATATATTAAAAACATTAAATTGCTTGATATTTTGATTAACAATAATAAGAATAATAATTTTTAAAAAAATGATATATATTTAAATGATAAATATTGTAATTAATCATTAAAATTAAAACTTATTTAATATTTAAGAAAAAATTATAAAAAAATTAATATTAAATATTAATATCTTAATATTTTATTAAAACTTATTAAAATACTAATAATAAAACCTTTTAAAAGAAACCATGAAAAGAACTCGAGCCTTTAAAAGGCTAAGATTCTTATTTTGAAAAATTAGATATGAAAGATATTCTTCTAAAAAAACTTATACTTTGAAGAAGATAAGGGAGCCACAGGTGAGAACAGACGGGCATTTTTAAAAAGACTTTTACTAAAATAAGATGGGCGAAAGACTTAGAAATGGGATTTTAAGAGGTTTTAACACGGGCTTGGACGGTAGCGTTGGGGAGAGGGATGAAAGAATGTAGAGAGGTGGTGCGAAGCAAGGGGAGGGAGTAGAAGCTCAGCCTACGAGAGTAGCATAGCAAGGCAACACAGGTTTCAACCTACGAAAGGCCAAAACTCTATATATATTTTTAAAAGATTATTTTATTTAAATACACATGCAGAGATACACAAAAAAAAAGTTACATATTTTTTACAGATATACACATGCGGATGAGTAGCGTAGGGCAGGTGCAAAGGTCAAGACTGAGGTCACAGAAGCAAGGGAGCAGCAGGAGGGCCACAGGCAGAGCGAATAGAGTTAGGGTTTAAGATTTTTTATTTGATATAAATATGAAAAAAAATAGAAATTAAAAAGAGGGTTTTTGAAACCCTTAAAAAAATAGGGTTAAATTTATTTTTAAAAGATAAGATTTAATGGATATTAGATTATTTTGATAGAGTTATATATATATATTATATATTATTAAAAAACAAATCTAAGCTAAATGAGGGCTAGAGCTCCCAAAAAAAAATTGATTTTTTTACAAAATGTAAAATATAGTGAATTTTTTTACAGATTAAACCTGATGTTGTAAGAAAAAATTACAGATCTTAAAAAAAAGAAGAAATATAACCTCTTTATTAAGGGTTTCTAAAAAAAATCAAAAGATTAAATATGCATGCAAAGCAAATAGATTTGAAATTTTAAATAAATAACTTAGAAATCTTTAAATAAGAAATCCTGTACAAGGGTTAGAAAAAAAAATAGATGATTTTTTATAGATCTAATATGCAGATTTGTATAAACTATAAAAATAAATAAACTTTAAATTGAAAATTGAAAAATAAGATAAACTCTTATTAGGTTTTCTAAAAACTTGCAAGATATACAAATAGATTTAAGAACAAATTATTTAAAATCTGAACAATAGGAAACTAAGATTCCTGCACAAAAAAAGGTTAGAAGACAAAAAACAACCAAGATTAGACACTTTGCTCTTCTTCTCCTCTTTGAGAGTGTCTCCAATGGTGTGCTGAAAAATCTGGTAAACCTTCAACAATGTAGCTCACAAAATATTAGTAATACCAAGCTCTGATACCATGAAAGGAAATAGAAATGAGCAATGGAAAGTACTAATAAAGAGCAATTGTTTGAAGGAAAGAGATTACCAAATAGATTGAAGTAGTCAAACCAAGCACCACCAAAGCAAGAGAGACACAAGAATTTGATAAGGGGAAAAAACAAGAAAAAACCCCAATATTATGAATGGAGGAAAAATGCCTAAAGAACAATAATACAAAGAGAGAGAGAGAGCTTCAGCCTTAGCTTGCTTGCTTGAATCTTGAAGAATGAGAGGAGAGGCACCTCAATAAGTAGAGGTGAGAAGGAGGAGTTAGAATGTAACTCCCAACTCAATGAATGCCACCATTCATCTATGTGTGTGCAAAGTGTCACCTCTTAAGGAGGTGGTTACAAATATTCCTTAATAAAGGAATTAAAAATAAGCCATCCTCACACATGTGTGAGATGAAAAAAAAGACAAAAGACTTGTAGGGATTCCTTTGGAATATTCCTACAAGTTAATAAATAATTACAATTAAAGAATAACCTTTACCAAGTAAAGATTAATCTTCTAACATGAACCTATTTCTATTCTTTGTGATAACACTGGTGCCATAAAAATTTCAAAGAATTTAGTAATGCATTCAAGGATAAAACACATTGCAATAAAGTATCATTTTTTGAGAGAGAGTTAAAAAAAAATAGGTAAAGTTGGATTATGTTGAGACCAAGGAGCAAGTAGTAGATATATTCACAAAACCACTTCCTAAGGATACTTTTTATTTTCTCTGATAGAAGCTAAGAGTTATTTTTCCCTCCTCTTGAATCAAGAGGAAGAATAGGTTGAGGTAGATCTTTGTCTCCCTACCACAAGAAGGGTGGGTGGTCTTGTGGAATACTTTCAAAAGTGGTGATACATGGAATTAGGGGGATTCTATCTAAGAAATAAGTTTCTAGATTGTGTAGAGTATTGGAAATGCAAAAAGGGGGAGTGCTGACCTTTGCCATTGATGTCAAATGGGGATAAATTGAACTCAAAATAATATATCTTCCAAGGGGGAGAAATCAATATAAGCAAATAAAATGTCTTCGTGTTTGTCCAACTAGTTTTATGGGGTGCCCAACATTTTGTTGTTTGTCACCAATGACAAAGAGGGAGATTGTTTAAAAAAGGTTGGCATTGATGAATAGGATTGATGTCAAAGGTTGTATTTGTGTCAAGGAGTACTTCATCTATCATTATATTCCCCTTGACTTATCATTTTGAGTTGCAGATATTTACATAAATATATGTTATATTATTGGTAGTATGTTGTGTGTCAGAAGTTTAGTATGGTTGCATACCTATTTATGTCAATAATTTTGTTTTCATATCAATTATATCACTATATCAAGGAGCATACATTATTATTCTTATTTAGGAGTGACTTCCTTCTAGGATTTGGTGTAATTTTGTATTCTTACAATATCATGCATGTATCTATTCATTGTGACAGTGGCGTTCTAGAAGACTATATCAAAATGTTTAAGTTTAGTATCTATTAGGTTCAACAATTCTCAGGTCTCTCTTCTAGAGATGTTGTAGGATCTATGGTTTGAAAGTATAGTATGCCTACACTTGTTCTTTCATCTTCTATAGTTTCTAGAGGATATGTTCAGCAAGAAGAAAGATTGAAGTGACAAAAGATTCGTTGGGTTTGTTTGTCATCTAGTTGGTGTTTGAGACTAGTGTGGTAATGGCTAGTAGTGTGTGGAATTCAAATCTTTTGTGTAGTGTCAAGATAGGACCTAATTAAGGTCTCTATGGTAGTGCATGGCATCATGTTCTTTTGACAGTAACAAAATTTGATTTTGGTCCAATGTGTTACATGTTTCATGTAATTTGAATTTAGGTCCACCCTATGTCGTCATGGCTATTTGCAGATCCATGTCCGACATGGAAGAGTCTCAATGTAGTATCATGTATATATTTCTTAGTTGTAAAAATGCATGGAGTGAGTCATGTTAAGTAGAATTACATCGATGTGATGAAAAGTTGAATGTAGGTGTAAATTGAACAGAAGGTGGTGAATATAAAAGGGAGAGTTGTATTTCAGTGTGTACTAGTATCAAAAAATCATATGTAGTAAGGAAGAGTGTTAGTTGTAACTCTAGCATGTGTATGAGATATAAAAGATATACAAGCATTATCATTGTATTTTGCTAGGACTAGTGTTCTATTTTTTGTCCTGTTTCAACTAGGGATTGGTGTCTTCAGTAGGTTAGTGCCTACAAACACAATAGGGGATTAGTGTCTCCAGTAGGTTGGTGCCTACTTCATATTGTAAAATTCACTTATATATTTCTTCTTTGCAAGGCTATATTTAGAAAGTAGATCCAAGAAGCTATTCTCACCATGTTTTTTCCCATCTTTGGTTTCTACGTATACCTGGTGTTCTCTTGTGTATATGTGTGCTCTTGATGGTGCTTAGTAGTAGTGAACATTCATTTTTTATGTTTAGTTACTTTTTTTGGGGTTAGTTGTGAAGAATCATATATTCTGATAAGTGTGGCTGAGTTGAGAATTTTGAATTTATTAGATCTATTGGTTTACCCCCCTTCTCATTAGATTGTGTACCCTTTAGATATCTTTTTCATCAGGACAATTGGTTCACTAGGGACCAAATTTCCAAAAAAAATCCTCATTTGTTGTAGAATCTTAAAGAAATAGGGCCCATTTTTTCTCAAGGGAGACAACCAATTGAACTAACATATAGGGGAATATAGATGGCATTTCCATGGTCATATTTAATAAATATTAAAAATCATTTTTTTTTTAATTTTATACATTTCTATAATTTTCATTTTTAAAGGCCTTTGTATTAGAATTAGCCCTTGATATTTTTAATAATTTCTTAGGATTCATATGTTTCCTCTAACTCAAACTAGGTCTCTTGGATTCCTTTCCAACACATCCAACTAGTTTAATTTTTACCCAACAAGCTACAAGTTTTGACACTACAATGTTGTGGTAGTAAAGTTAAATAATTTCCTTTGTAAATTTGAATTTTATTATTAGTTTTTTCTCATTTGACCATCCATTCCAACTTTCAAGGAGGACATAGGTATGATGACTCTTCAACTTTAAATATGAAACCCAATTAATTAGCTTTAGTAAGTTTTCTAGTTTGGTTTTGAAAATATAAAAAATGAGTTGAATTCAAAATTATGTAATAAATTTGGAGGTATGCATCTCTCCCTTAGAGTTTGTTAAATTTATGATCTCGCAATAAAGCTATTTTGATTATCTTTACTAATTATCCATTGATACTCCACTTTTTCAATCACTAGTTATAATACATTCAATCTCTCATTTGTTTATTGTCCTTTTAATTCACAACATATCATATATCACAAAATTTATTGTGTTACAAACTTTTTAGCATTAGCAAGCCAAGAAACAAGAAACTTGGATTTTTTGAACCATTATCCATGCCTACAAGGCCATGGGAGAACAACTTCATGGAATTTGTGGATGGACTTCCAATGACCAAGGTTATACATAACTAACTTTTTGTGGTGATGGAAATTTAATGACAAAGATTAGACATAACTACCTTTTTGTGGTGGTGGACTAGTTTAGTAATATGTGTCTATCAATTGCTTGCAAAGAGAACTTAACCAAAATTGATGCAATAGATCTATTCTTCATGAATGTTTGGATTCACTAGAATTTAAGAGAGCATCATATCAAATAGGGATGATCACTCTATGGTCAAGTTTTGGTGTAGATGGATACATATTTGAAATATTTTTCAATAACTCATACTCAAATAGATGGAGAAATATTGGTTGTGAATAAAACTTTGGTGTAGTTATTACATTGGTATAATTAGAATTTTCTCACAAAGGTTGGGATGAGTACTTGGCATATATTCAACACTTCTATAATAGGGTAGTCCATTATTCTGCAAAGTTGTTACCTTACAATGCACATTTCAAATATCTATATCCTAGCCCATTTGATAATTATTTGCGATTGTGAAAAGAGGGATTCTACACCCAAATATATTTGTTAATTGTGTGGTATTTGAAAGGAAGGATTGCATTCTTGTTAGATTTGTACTTAGGGTGATCCAATAAATCTTGGGGAGTCCTTGAAATAAGGGTGTAAACTTCAAAGCTACCTAAAAAACCTAATTTGATGTGTTTTTAGTTTTTATAGGTGGTATTTTCATCATCTGGTGAATTCACAAATAATTGTCAAAATAAGTTATTCCACTACTACGAAAATAAATTTTGGAAATAAATTATCATTTGACTTATTCCATGTTAGAGAATGAGAGGATATATGAAAGCCATATAATGTTTATTCACAATGTTAAAAGGGTTGAATCTGACTTGTTGGTGATTTGGGTTGTAGACCCCAAATCCCTAAGGTTTGATGAGCTCCCAAGTGCTAGGGGTGTCAAACCTGGGAAAATTACCACAAACCTATCTTTAGGATGGGAAACTAAGGACCAATAGTTGAGGTGGGTAAGACCTCCTTCACTTTTGGATCTACAAGACCAAGGGGGGGTTCCCTAAGGTATTGTAATAGATGTTAATACAATAACACAACATTCACTCTAACACAAACCATACCCATTGCATAGTGCACCCCAATTTTGGTTGTCACTTCATGGTTGTATGCTAGTTTTGGAGAAACAAGGTTAAGTAGCTTCTTATAATAGATTATCTACCATATGATTGGCTGAGAATGTATTTTTTGATAACCCTTTAGATGTTATATACATTCAAACATGGCACTTGGAACACACCAAACTAATAAAACTAAAAAAATGTTTGAGTTGATTGATTTTGAGTGTGTTGAGGATGATGGGGAGAGAAAGCCAATAATATATCGGTTCCTTTATCTATTTGGGAAATAGAGTCCCTTTGTTCATACAAAATGTGTAATAATTGAAACCAAGTTGATGCATTAATCAACACACCACAAAAGAGTCAATTTTCTAGAATTTATGTAAGTTGGACTCTACACATAAATTTAGAAAAATCACAAATAGTTACAAAATATTAAATGATTCTACTTAGTAATTCAATAACATACCCATACACTTCTTTTATTGTTCGAAGATATCTTGTAAAAAATTTACTAGAATTTTATAGTAGTCGTATGACTACTAACTAATCAAAAACACATCAAGAAATTAAAACTATGCACATGGAGACACTTAATAAAGGTTGAATCTAACTTTAATCACTCGATCTATAATAGTTACAAGTGTTATTAAAAAATTTGGGATGAACCTAGATCATTATAGTGCAAAAATAGCATACCAAAAATTGAAAACTATGAACCCTCTAGATTTTTCATGTAAGTT
Organism: Sequoia sempervirens; assembly: GCA_007258455.2. Lineage (NCBI taxonomy): Eukaryota > Viridiplantae > Streptophyta > Pinopsida > Cupressales > Cupressaceae > Sequoia > Sequoia sempervirens. The sequence continues at coordinate 314,582,158 of VDFB02271358.1, read as the reverse complement.
CATTCCTTTTTATACTTCTCTCTCCAAAAAATGTTATCCTCTCCAAAATAATGAAACATAATCTGCATATAACCTGCAACAAAGTTCCTAGAATGGGAAAGGTGCAAGCTTGCATGAGCCCCCTAAATATCCATTATTTCTTGCAACTATAGGTCGTGGCCATGTCCTCTATTAGACATCATAGTTTTTTTTGCACCTAAGGACATGCACAATCGTGTCCTAGAAGTACATATGGAGTATAGGTGTCCATATTCCATTTGCAAACATTCCTTCTGGTCATTAATATCGCTAGGAAAGGAGAGACAAGTTGGCGGATGAACAATTATGTTTAGGGTTTTCAATGTGCTTTTCTACATGACATCAAGCTTCTCTTTCTTTGTTTCCCTTTGATGTTTTGAAATACATTGTTCACTACATTATCATCAAGGGTTAAGAAATTGATTTGATATGAATTTGGAGGTATTAAAAAAATTATATCCCCACTAAAAACTCTTTTCAAAATCAAGTGTCAAGCCTCAAACTCAACACATAATTCATACCACCTCACTACCTTGTCGAGGGTTGGGCTTCAAGCTTAACACATGCCTTATTCCTTCCTCATGTTTACTTTTCTTCATATGTTTATTGCATTTTTTTTTCTTAGTAATTTTTTCTTATGTGTTGGGGGTGTAATACCCCTCGTGTTGTTGATACTCTTTTGTATTGATTTTGTACTTGGTTTGTGATGGTGATCAGTTCACCGGTTTTGGTTGTGTGTGAATTCATAGTTTGGTTGGTTTACTACACTTGACATTACTTATGATGCTTGATGATACCTTACGTGGTGATTATTTTGTTTGGTTATGTTATGGTTTCTTTAATAATATATGTGGATATGTGATTCTATATATTGCTATGGTTTTTGATGTGTTTGTTGGTGTGTCTTGGTGAAAGGATGGTGGCATCACTTGCTCGCGAGTTCCTTGCTACCCCATGATTACCTTTCACAGTGTGTCTGCAATGAAGATTTACATGCTACTTGATGTTTGTTTCTATGCAGGATGCAGGTACTAGACACTCACTCCACTTGCTTGACAGGTTTGAGCGTGTCCCATAAACTCAATGGGTATGATGTTGAAAAGGGAGTTGATAAGGAAGTGTCCCCGTCCCAAGTCTGTAACCTTGTTGTGAGTCCAATGGTGTCTTTGTTTCAACCTCATCTTTTTTTATGTTTGGGTTAGTGTTGATTATTTATTTTAGTATGTAAATGTTTGTTATTTAATTAATCTTTATTTTATGTGTGATTAATTAATGTTATTTAATTGATATAGTTATTTGTAGATAATTATAGTTAAGTTAATTGTTTAATGCTCTTGATTGAGTGAGTAGTTTAAATAAAAATATTAGATGCTTTGATGTAAACTAGAATTTTAAATTTGCATTAGGTAAGTGGTATTGATTTTTTAATTTTTAAATTAATTAAATAGCTTATAATGCTTTATTATTATTAAAAATTAAAAATTAAAAATTAGTTATATTATAATGAGAATGTATTTACGAGAGTGAGTGGGAGTTTAATAAAATTTTGGTATAAAAATATTCTCGAAGAGAATATTGGCATGTTGTGAATGGCAAGAAGTTTCTTCGCGGAAAAAAATTGGCTGTAGAATTGTTTTTGGGTTTTGGGGGTTTCTGGTTTAAAAATTGGAGGAGGTATTCATCATATATTTTTGGACTCATATTTTGCATCTTGCTAGAGGTGAAGTTTCTGGAAAGGATTTAGAAGTTGAACTCAAAAGGCGAAGCTTTGCTCCAACCCTCGTTCCTTCAAGCTTCAGGAAAACAGGTTCCTTTACTATTTATTTAATTTGTTTTCTTGTTTTTAAAAGATTGCCTGAAATTGTCTGTATAAGAGGAAATTGTTGTGAATTAGTTAAAATCCTCTGTAGAAATGTTTGTTGAAAGCTTCTGAGTAGGAAAGTTTGTTAAAAGTTCCTCTGTAGGAAAAACTTTGTTGTCGACTTCTGAAGTTTCACCGAGTTTATTTTTTTTCCTTTGTAGAAAATTTTATAGTGAAATCAGAGAACCTCGTAAAAGGTTATTTAAAAACAAATAAAATAGAAAAACACAGAGGAAAAACAGTAGAGATATTTTGAAACCTCTTAAGTTTTGGCTTGAAAACCTTCCTATTAAAATTAGGAAAAACCCATATCCAATTTTCCTGTAGATGAATATAATTTAAATCTATTTTTCCAATTTAATATATTTGTTTGGAAAATTTAAAAACAAAAATAAGAATAAAATTTACTCTGTGAAAATTTTGGTTCCTGTAGGAAATCTCTGTGTAATTTTTTTCCAGACAATATAGATTGTTTGAGAATAAATTAAAAAATATATATATTTAAAAAAAATAAAATTAATATAAAAAATAAAATTAATAAATAAAATATGGGGGAGGGGAGGATCGGCTGGTGTCGTACCTCCCCACACCCATGGGTCATGCGCAACCACCATGGTTGCGCACAACAACCAAAGGTTGTTGGGCACAGCCTTGGCAGGGCTACGGCTTCCCCACACAGGGGGTGAAAAAAAATGCACCTCCCAATCGTCATTTTGTTTTATTAAAAGAAAAGGACTTAATAAAATTCATTTTTTATTTATTATTTAAAGATTTAAATTTATTAAATTTAATTCAATTTAAATTTGTTAATTTATATTAATAAATATATATATATATATATGGGTTCTAATTATGTGGATTATTTTTATAATGTTAATCTAAATTGCGATATTAAATGTATAATATATATATATATATATATATAATATATATATACACTTGTCCAAATTATAGAAAAATATTACGAAGGTTAATTGCAATGAATTCTTGTTGTTACTGGATAAATTGAAAAAGAATGTTTTATCAAGTCAAAATGAGTGTTTTTAATGAATGAAATAGTTTGAGTTAACTGATAGTTTGACTTCCATGATGGATTTCGTGCAATGAACTATCTTAAAATGTGATTATTAAGTATAGTAAATTTGCATTCTTAAACAAAATCTTGATGTTGAATAATTATTTAATTTTTTTATTTTCTTTAAGTTCTTTGTTTATTTCTTTGAGTTCGGTTATAAACATGTGGGGCCCTTAAATTAGTTGACCTTTCTATAGGAATTAAGGTTATTTTTTAAAACTTCCAGAGGCATGGGAAAATGGTGGTTTAATATGTGACCTTTTAATTTGATACTTGTTTCTATTTTGACTTTAGTTGTGACTTTGAGTTAATTTATTTGGGTTGTACCTAATTTTATGGGAGTTGATTCTTATGACTTTTGGCGAGATGGTTTTGCCTCGCAGTTGTCCTATTTTGTGGGGTAATGTTCTTGTGGGTACAACCCCTTGGAATTTGTTGATATTTTTTGGGGTTTCTAGGGAGAATGGCTCTACGTGGGCGTCGACGCACAAAGTGGCTGTCAGGATAACCCATGTTAGAGTTTGAGTAATAAGTGATAACCTAATTAATTAATTAGGGGGTGGGTAGTTAAACATTAACAAGATAATTGTGGATACCTCATCCACCTGTTAGTGATTTCACATGTAACGCCCGTCGTGCAAACCCCAGAGAACACACATAATGCAAATAATTTTTTTTTTAAAACCAATTAAATTAAACATGCAATGACATTAACCATAACCACATAGCATAACAACACTTGGTTCTCTGGGGCACGCGAGGTTACATCGCAACACTATACACAAATAAATAATAATAAAGATTACAACATAACCATATACTTTTACAATAACCATAAACAAAGATACATCCCATAACCATGATGCGAGCATAGTAAATGTCGCATAATTACATCCAAGATAAATCTCTTAAAAGAGTTACAAAAGAGCCTAACTATTACATCATTGATAAAATTACATTACAATTTTCTTTGATAAATGAATTATATCGAATTTCCCAACATGGGGATTGATACAAGTATAATGAAATATGAGGTACAACTGATCACTGGTACAACTCCACTGCGGAAAGCTGAGAAGACAAGACGCTGATGGGGAACCCAACAGGTGCGGAGCACGTTCCACCCAACCATGTGAATTACAAGTAACTCACCCCCCGTGCTCAGAGGTGACGAGGAAGTGAACCCGACCATGAATGTCAACCGACTCAATAACAACATGATACAATACAAGTACAACTCAAGCATGCAACGCACAACCATCGATGTTCTCCAATCACATAACAAGTTAAAACTAAGAAACTCATCACAATAACATGAAGTACTATCACTTAACAATCATGAATCAATTTCACAAGAATTCAAAGAAACATCATAAAGAGATAACATCCAGAGGCAACAACAACGAAACAACAAGGGTGTCAAGTGGAGAGTGTTATCGCATAGCTCTCATGGGATTCTCCTGGCCCTTCCTCCAACTGAGGCGCCGGCACCCATCTATGGATCTCCTGGCCCTTCCTCCTAACTGAGGCGCCGGCACCATAGGGTAGCTGATGTGGAGCCAATAGTCTCTCATGAAGACGAGGCTATGACTATGCCGACCACGGCCTTCTCAGTCTATCACTAGTCTAGGGTAGCCCTAATGCATAGCCGAGGAACCAATGTTTTATTATCTTGTGTTTTTAAACTACCCAACCCCCTAAATCTATTGTTTAGGTTATCACTTGTTTAGCTTACTCATTCGTGGGTTATCCTGAGCCCTTCCTCATCCAGAGGCGCCGGCGCCCACGAAGAGCCACTCTCCCTCCTATGACCCCTAACATATCTCAAGTAGGCAAGGGTTGAACCAACACATATAAGTCATAAAACCAAAATCCAATACACGAGGCATTAACCATCTCGCAACTGCACATAATCAACAAACTTGCAAACCCGTCCAACCCTTCCTAACATAACCCCAATAACGCTCAAAAAGCATAAACAAGGTAAATACACTTTAAATCACAAGCCTCTGGAACAATATTTTCACAGACCAAAACGGTTCCCACATCGACAACTCTGAACAAAGAAAACCATGACAAACAGAAAATTCAGATAACATTACAAGGTTGCACCCCTATGTTTAATTCCACGCTCGATTATGTAACCAATCACAAATGTCGCAACAAGGTCTATGATCACTGTTAACGTTAAATTACAATATTACAATTTTGTTTATCCAAACGATAAAAAAACAATGTCATTTTAAATATATCAAAATCTCTTAAATAATAACAACATTGAGTATTTAATTTCAAATACACAATTATATTCTTACCATATAACAAATTAATTTAAAATTTAAACAATCAGAATTCCTTTAAAATATATGTTATCAAATAACCTGATTGAAATAAAATACAATACAACTATAATTTAAATATATATATAAATATATAAATATCTTTAATTATTTATACTAATCATCCCACTTTATTGTAATTAACTGATTTTACCCAAACCTACAATATTCTGAACAAATTCACCTACTGGCAAATACGCATATACACAGCACACAAAATATTATTATATTATATATATATATATAAATTAAAACCATTAAAAATTGAATTAATTGAAATCGACCCAATGCCAAAATTTATATACAATAAACAAAAAAAAAATAAAAAAAAATAAAAATAAAAACAATTTTTAATTTAAAGCCATTGCTGGCCGACCGCGCACAGAGGACAGAGGACTGCGTACAATAGTCCTCGTGACTGCTGTGGCAGTCCTTCTGCCATAAAGGGAGAGGGGGACGGGGTACGACCCCTTCCCTTTCCCCAACAATTCCAATGCAAAGTTCGATTTGCATTTTTTTTTTAATTTTATATAAAGTTTAATTTTATATATATTTTGTTTTTAACAAAATAAATTTAATATAAACATAAACGAAATACAAAATTTCGGCTTCTGTGCAACAATAAAAATTTCTTTCGACAGGCGTACGGCCGACGGCCGACGGACAGAGTTAATAAATTATAAAGAAAATACATATACACATACAATATATACATACAAATATATATATATATGAAAGAATATATATATATATATATATATATATATATATGTTGTATGTATATGCTCTATTTACACATATATTAAAATCAGAGAGCATAATACAGAAAACAAAGTAGATCCATCAAAACATTGAGAAAACTCTAATTTTATTTTCTTCAACAACTAAATCATTTTTTCTACACTTCTATCATTTATAAATTGAATGTTTCAGAAGATCGGGGTTCTTGTTTTGACAAAAATTGGGCAGTATATTTACTATGATTTTCTTTGTTTTCTAGTCTAATAATTTGCCCTAGTTTTCAGTTCAACAGAAGTTTTCTATATTCACAAAAAAAAACTATTTTTAATAAAGTTTATTTTTCTTTTCTGAAGCAAACAGATAAAAGAAAGGGTACGAGAAGAAGACTACGAGAGGAACCTGGAGTCCAATGCAAATCTGAAGATGCCTGCTTGACTCTGATGCCCTCGAGCTCGATTCCAATTTTTTAGTCTAGAAACGAACTCCCCAAGACAACACCAGCAACAGATTGAAGACCAATTTCCTTCCTAAAGCTCTCCTCAGATAATAGCAAAAGATTCAAAACTAATCTCTTCAGATTCAAAGTACCTCAACAATCACTTGAGCAACTTCAAACTTTCTGATCTTCTGTGTCTAAACTTACCAAAAATTCTTAATTAAATAAAAGATAATATCCCTCTCTTCTCAAAAACTCTAAAAATCAAAAATAAAAGAAAATCATTCTTTAAAAGCAAGCTTTTTACTCAGATCTGTATTCTTATTGGCTCACACAATCTTTTCATTCCTTTTATTTGTTTTATTGTTTTAATTTCTATTTTTACCACTTTACTTGCACATCACATTATCTATTTAATTTAAATAATTTATTCTTATAATTATCCTCCACCAGATAATTGATTAAATAATTAAAATACCTTTAATATTTAATTATCATTTAATCGAAACACATGACTTTATAAAAATTAAATAAAACATTTAAATATTTTCATACAAATAAATCAACATTAACATACACAATTATTATCCACCTTTAATTAACAAATTCACAACTTATAAAATATCAACATCAATTAAATAATCATAACTTATAAAATACCACATTAATCAACTACGATGACACACAAAACACAAGCCACAAATGATGACAATTACACAAAATGGACAATACCAATCAAACAAGACGATCTGACATCATGGGACGGAAGGACTTCATCGTCACCTCTGTTTCAACATTTAACCGTTGGGTTATTGGTGCTCGCCCTGTCCTGCCGAAGCAGGTGGAATCGAGACTTGTACCTGCAATACCTGCATACAGATGAAGTTGTGTACATGTGCATACATATATATATATAATCGAAGCATTAAATTAAAGCACTGCATTGTGAGAAGGAATCGCAACATAACAGGGCACTCGCAAACGAGTGATGCTATGTTGTCCTTCATCACACCTATTCTAACAATTATACTATAACCAATCAATTAATATTTCTAACTAACAATCATCACATAACATAATTCATTAAATCATTGCATCATAATATAATTCTGAAAATCAACTAACATCTAACCAACCACAATGTCATATGCAATAATCAAATCCTCAAGTGTATAAACATAATCACCAACAGTCTACTAATGGAATAACAACATCATCAAATGTCTAACTATCCAACTCACACAATAACAGTACCATCATAGCCACAAGTAGCAAATGAACGCATAGAAAAATAATAAATCCAACTAGAAAGAGGAGGGGTACTACATCACAGACTAAAGGTGGGCCGAGAAGGCTGTGGTTGGAAAGATCATTGCCTCGTCTCCACAAGAGGTTAACAGTTCCACACGAGTCACCCTATGTGGCCGATGCCTAGAGAGGTTGTCAGGATAACCATAGATGGGGGTCAATGCCTAGAGATAGGCAGTCAGGATAACCCATGTAGGACTATGCGATGACACTCTCCTCTAGCTTTCCCTTGAGTTGTTTTGTTGTTAACCTCTGGAAGTGGTCTATTGATATGTTTTGGTGATTTATTATTGTTATGTTTTGGAAGTGGTCTTTTGATGTTGTGTTTCTCTTTATGTGTGTTTTATCTTTCCATGCTTGGATTTTAGTCTTGTGTATTTTTTTAGATATTCTTGGTCGGGGACCCTTTCTTATTTACTCCTAGCACGAGAGTGGTCAGGTGGAATTTGCTACGCACCCCATTGGGTTCCCCATCTTGCAGTTGTACCTTTCAGTGCAGAGTTTTGTAAAGACAACTTGATCCAAAGTTTATATGTTTCCAGATGTATACTAGTGCTTCTACTATACTGTGTATTGATTTGATACCTCCCCATGTGAATGGGTAGACTTATGATGTAACCTTGAGTAATTGCTCAATGAGATGTACTTGTAGTTTGAAAAATAATTAAAATTAGTTTATATATATATATAATTTGTTGCATTTTTAGTTGTTCTTTGGGGTTTATGCGACAGGGCATTACAACTTGGTATCAGATCCAAGTTTACAAACACTAGGTACTCTGAGTAGCTTGAGTCCGTTAGGCAACCTTTGTGTTAACTCTTGATCTCTTATAACCCCAATTGTTGTGTAGGATCATGCCTCGAGGTAGACGTAATGGCCGAGGAAGAGGTCGGGGTGGTGGCCATGGAGCCAATTGCCAAATTCCATCACCACTGAGTTCCCATGGTTCAGAGCGTGAGGAACTACAGAGTTCCCAAAGCAATCCAACAGGTGGTGGTATGAACCCTGAGCAACTAGGCAAGGAGAAAGTGCAAGTAGGCCAACCGCTAGAAGAAATCTCTGAGGATGAAACCCTGGCACACGCTCTAGTCTAGATCAAGATAGAAGAAAGTAGAAAAACTACTGAATCTAAACTGGTTACTAGGACCAAGAAGCCATCAGTAGTTGGCCGTTAGGGTGTGGACCCCATGCCCCCAAGTTGACAAAAGAGGAGGTAGAATTCCTACGAGCACATCGCCCCTCCTCTAAGATGGCCATGAGGGACTTTGATGAGGACCCAAATGAGTGTCCATTGGCGGATCGCGAGTAGGCACCTTTGTTTTGTGAACCCTTTTTAATAATGCACTTGATACTATAAGTTTCTCTTGGTGCAGGTGCACCCTTTTGTTTGAACTGGTTGACAGTATGAATAACTAGTATGTGTGATACTCTATTATAATGTTTGTGTTATGAACTAAAGAGTGGTGTTTTCTTGAAACTTGTAGTGTGGAATCTTGGCCTTTTGGTTGTAAATGTGTTGGAACTTGTGCTGAAAAGTGAATAAAGTAAATTTTCTGGTGTGTAAATGGAGAAGTGAAAAAAATTTAAAAAATACTGGTGTGAATAATCATGCTAGGATTTTATAGTATTTTGAGGTTAAGATGAAGTTTGAACTATTGACACTAATGTGTTATGTCCTATCATAGTTGGTGATTTCCTAATAGTTGGATTTTTCATTCATTTAACCGTTTTATGCAATAGGAATTTGCTCTTTCTAATTGTAATTGCAAATGATTGATTACTTATTTTACTGCTTGATGTTCAACGCAGAACTTTGTACTCCATTATAGAAATTGATACTCTAGTCTTATTTCCTTTGGTATTTGTTTGAAAGTTTCTAAGCTTTGGTGCATCTTTCTTTCCTTGCTTTTTTGGCTCACTACTAAAAGTTTGAAGATCATTATATGTTAGTTTGGTATCAATAGTAAACCCTTCAATTTACTGTGAAGACTCCATCTTGGTAGTATGGTTGCATTCAAGAATGTAGACTGGGCTTGGTATTCGATTTTGGGTTCCTATTCTTTGTGTTATAACTATGATACTCTGCATTATTATTTGATCTTAGTAAGCATAACATGGTCCTTACTGTATCTTAAATTTGATGCCCTCTTATTACTCATCATGCCGTTAATCTTCACTATTTGCACCCTTTCTTTCCAACTGCATAGTCACGATTTGTCATAGTTTTCAATTTTTGCCTTGATGCATGTATGTTTGCCTGAGTATTGGTAGCTGCTAAATTTGTCAAGAGTCCATTTTTCTTCTTAATGCTTGATGGAGGTCAAATTATATCACACAACCATGGATGAAATCCCTTGCAAAATTACACTAGTCTAGTACGTTTGTTGGAAATTTTGGAGCCCTATCTGTCAAACCATTGTGGTAAATCCTTCAAAGCATAGCATACCATGAGACTTCCAGCATACCGTATTAAACATCGCTAGATATAAATATCCTATCCTCTTTTGGTTTCGTTAGTGATACTCAGCCTACGATAGTATATTATTCTTAGGCACCACCAGTTTATGCACACATGATGACAATCATATATGTAATGCACTAAGGGAGTTCTACTATGTGCTAAAGGTGCTGCCCTTAACCATTAACCCTACATTTTCTCATTGATAGGTTTTTGCATTATGGTCTTCTTGTGCTTATCGTTCTTGCATAGTGATCTTTGAGTTATGTCTGCATATTTATTGGTGTTGGAAATTTGACTTGGAGGGCATGTTTACAATTCGATGGTTTTAGTTAGGTGAAGATTGGCAGTTCAACCCATGAACCAAAACTACATTTTCTATAATTGATATTCGATGGAGTAATACATTGGTCTAAAAATTTGATTCAAACGCTTATGTTTGGAGATAGCTGGAATTTCTCTATGGTTGTAAATTAACTTCTCTCTACTTGGGTTTCCATTGTACTTGATCATTGTTAAATCTTTTGTGTAACACATGTGACTTCCCATCGTATTGACATTTTCATTTTATGATGCATTGGTTTATAGTTGTATTTGTGTCTGTATTCTCTTATTTTCCCTGGACTTTCACTGATGACTGCTAGGAATATGTTCAGGTTGATTTGGTTTTAATTCTTTCGTTGCATTCCATAATTAGTAATGGTTATTCTCGTTTTATGTGAAATTAGCCCTTCCTATGTTTGAGGCATATTTATCATAGTTTCTTGCTTGTTTTCACTTGTTTTCCTTTGAGGGAGTTCATTTTCTTGTCAGCACAGTGTTGCTTGTATGGTAGTTATCCTCCTCGGTATTGTGTTCTCTCCTTTTTGATGTAATGTGTGAGCAAAGACGTATACCATGTTGAATTATTGCATCAAGTAATATTTGGAATTTGATATGTTAGTTTATATATAGGCATAAATGTGCATTGTCTCTGTATGAATTGGTATAATGCATTAAAAATTGTAATTGTCTAATAGTATAGATTTGCATATTAGGTGTTGTGGTAATAGTAATTGTTGATTAAGATTTATGCAGAAATAAATGACTTAGATTGTCTCCGTTAATCAACATATGAGGTATTCCATCATGATTGTTTTTGGGTTGCATAGCTTTATAATTTGATAGTTCATAATTTCCATTTAGTGATAAACTCTCTTTCATAGTCCTAGATTCAAGTTGTGTGGTTGTCGGGTAAATGATTAACTTTATTTTATAACAGGTAGTGAGAGCAAGGGAAATGGATTATAATATGCTTGTAATGGGTAGATATATTTTGTTTATACTAATAATAATACTATGGTATAGGTTGTAGTTTATTAATAAATAGAATGATTTATTTGATAAGGGGAAACAAGTAGGAAAGAATTAAATTATAAAGCTATTCTTACCCTAATAATTAATCAGTCGGGTAAATGAGTTAGTTAGATTGTCCCTTGTTACTGACAATATCATAATGGTATCACGGTAAAAGCATTCCCAATTACGTAAGTATCATGGTTGAGACACGTGTGGGATATAGTGACTAGTTCTGTAGAGGTCTTGAGTAGCCTAAAAGACAAGTGTTGAGACTTCAGTGACATGGGAGGATGCATCCCAAATTAGAGAGGCGTACCCATATTTATTTAGTTGCTTCCAGGAGTAAGCCATGTTCTAGGGGGGGAGGATGTAATACCTCTCATGTTGTTGATACTCTTATGTGTGGATTTTGTACTTGGTTTGTGATGGTGATCAGTTCACCGATTTTGGTTGTGTGTGGATTCATAGTTTGGTTGGTTTTCTGCACTTGACATTATTTATGATGCTTGATGATATATTATGTGGTGATCATATTATGGTTTCTTTAATAATATAAGTGGTGATGTTGTGAATCTATGTTGCTATGGGTTCTGATGTATTTGCTAGTGTGTCTGGGTGAAAGGACGGAGTGGCATCACTTGCTTGCAAGTGCCCTACTACCCCACGATTACCTTTCACAGTGTGTCTGCAATGGAGATTTACTTGCTACTTGACGTTTGTTTCTATGCAAGATGTAGGTACTAGACACCGACTCCACTTGCTTTTCAGGTCTAAGTGTGTCCCATCAACCCAACGGTTATGATGTTGAAAAGGGAGTTGATAAGGAAGTGTCCCCGTCCCAAGTTCATCACCTTGTTGTGAGTCCAATTTTGTCTTTGTTTATGTTTGGGTTAGTGTTGATTATTTATTTTAGTATGTAAATGTTTGTGATTTAATTAATTTGTATTTATGTGTGATTAATTAATGTTATTTAATTGATATAGTTATTTGTAGATATTTATGGTTAAGATAATTGATTAATGTTCTTGATTAAGTGGATAGTTTAAATAAAATATTAGTTGCTTTGATGTAAATTAGAATTTTAAATTTGCTTAAGGTAGTGGTATTGATTTTTGAATTTTTAAGTTAATCAAATAGCTCATAATGCTATATTATTATTAAAAGAAAAATAAATAAATAAATAAAATAGTTAATTTTTATTAGAGTAGTTACGGGAATGAGTGGGGAATTTAATAAAATTCTTGTTTTAAAATATTCTTAGAGAGAATATTGGCATGCGGGAATGACAGGAAGCTTCTTCACGGAAAGAATTGGGTTGTAGAATAGTGTGTGGGTTTTGGGGTTTTTCTGGTTTTAAAAATTGAGGAGGTTTACAGTAGATTTTAGGGCTCATATTTTGCTTTTGGCTGGAGGTGAAGTTTCTAGGAAGGATTTAGGAGTTGAAATTCTGAAGGCGAAGCTTTGCTCCAACCCTCATTCCTTCAGGCTTTAGGAAATAGGTTCCTTTACTACTTATTTAATTGTTTTCATGTTTTGAAAAGATTGCCTAAAATTGTCTGTGTAAGAGGAAATTGCCGTGAATTAGTTGTAACCGTTTGTAGAAAAAATTGTTAAAAGTTCCTCTATAGAAAAACTGTGTTCTTGGCTATTGAAGTTTTGCCGTTATTATTTTGTTACTTCTGTTGAAAATTTTACAGTAAAATCAAAGAACCTCATGAAACAAAATCATTGTTAAACAATAGGAAAACTACAAAATGGAAAAAAAAAGTAGAAAACCTCTATAGGTTGCAGTGGAAACCTCTGTCAAAATTGTGAAATTTGATAACCCTTTATAGAATTTTCTTTTGCACTTATGTATAAATTTTCTTTACAATTTCTGTAGAAATAAACTCGGTGATAAACAATTTTATTTTCATCATTCAAATTTTGGCATTAAGGCCCTAGAATCGAAATATTTGAAATAAATGTTATATATATATATTATTTATATTAAATATATGTTTAAAAAAAAAAAAAACTCAAGAAATAATATTACCGCATCTAAATTGTTTCTTTAAAAGAAAATATAAAAAAATTAAATTTAAATTTTTAAATATATATTCATGGGGAGGGCCGAATCACGCCCATACCCTCCCACTCCCCCATGGAGGGCGAACCCGTGGGGTCAGGCTCCCACATGACCTAATTTAGTCCTCCCAGGTCAAGAAAATGGCTAAATAAAAAAGGATTTTAATTTTTAATTCATTTTTAATTAATATTTAAAGTTTTAAGATTTTATTAAATTAAATTAAATTTGTTAATTTATATTAATAAAATATATATATTTATATATAAATATATATATATGTATATATATTATTATTATATATAAATATATAAATATATATATATATGTATATATATTATTTATTATATATATAGACATATGTATATATATATGTAGATGTATTTATATATGTATATGTATATATATATATATAAATAAATATATATATTTATTTATTCATTTATAAGGATTATAATTATGTGGATTATTTTTATGATGTTAAATTTAAATTGTGATAATAAATGATATATATATATATATATATACACTTGGTTAAAATTTATGGAAAAATATTGCATAGGTTATTTATTATGACTTCATGTTGTTATTGGATTAATTGAAAGAAAATATTTTATCAAATCCAATCGAGAGTTTTTAAGTAATGAAATAAATTGAGTAAACTGATAGTTTAACTTCTAGGATGGATTTCATGCAATGTGATATCTTAATTTGATTGTTAAGCATAGTGAAATTTGTGTTCTTAAACAATATCTTGATGTTGAATAAATATTTAGTTCTTTGATTCTCTTTGAGTTCTTAGTCGATTTTCTTGAGTTTGGTTATAAGCATGTGGGGACCCTTAAGTTAGTCGACCCTTTAATAGGAAATAAGGTTAGTGTTAAAATTTCCAGAGGTATGGGAAAATGGGGGTTTATTATGTGACCTTTCTAATTGATACTTCTCTCGATTTTAACTACAGTTGTGATTTTAAGTTTATACTTGGGTTGTACCGTCTTTATGAGAGTTGGTTTATATGATTCTTTTGGCGAGATGGTTTTGTCTCGCGATTGTTCTATTTTGTGTTTTAGAGTACTTGTAGGTACAACCCCTTGGAATTTTTTGTTGTGTTTTGGGATCTAGGGAGAGTGGCTCTACGTGGGCATTGACACACAAAGGGGCTATCAGGATAACCCATGATAGAGTTTGAGTAATAAGTGAAAGCCTAACTAATTAATTAGGGGGTGGGTAGTTAAACATTAATAAGATAATTATGGATACCTCATTTGCCTGTTAGGGATTTCATAGACTAAAGGTGGACCGAGAAGGTCGTGGTTGGCATAATCGTGAACTCATCTTCACGAGAAGTTCATGATTCCGCATGAGTCACCCTATGGAGCGGCGCCTTGAGATAGGCAGTTAGGATAACCATAGATGGAGGTGACACCTTGTGATAGTTTGTCTGGATAATCCATGTAAGGCCATGCGATGACACTCTCCTCTAGCATTCCCTTTGAGTTGCTTAATTGGAATCCTCTAGAAGTGGTCTATTGTTATGATTTGGTGTTTTATTGTTGTCATGTTTATGAAATGGTCTTTGATGTTATGGTTTCCTTTATGTGTGATTTATCTTTCCATACTTGGAGTTTAGTCTTGAGTACTACTTTTGATGTTCTTGGTCGGGGACCCTTTCTTATCTACTCCTAGCACGGGGGTGGTCGGGTGGAACATGCTATGCACCTCGTTGGGTTCCCTATTTTGCAGATGTACCTTTCAGTGCAGAGTTGTCGAGACAACTTGATCCAGAGTTATATGCTTCCAAATGTATATTTGTACTTTTGTCATACTTTGTATATTGATATGTTACTCTCCCATGTATTGGGTAGACTTATGATGTAACCTTGGGTAATTTCCTCAATGAGATATACTTGTAGAATGATGTAATGTATAATCACATTTTGTAATTCATGCTTTATCCATAATTGTAAATATCCTTGATGTTGTGTTATGTTTGAGAAAATAAGTTCTTTATATTTCCAAGTTAAATTTACTATGAATACATGTATGGTTTCTATATGGTTCATTCTTGTCATATTGCTTATCTTTAATAAATGTTTAAATGATGACATGTGAATGGATGGGTTACGTTAGTAGAATTGGTAAATTACTTTTATCAATTTTGTTATTGGATAGATTATGTAATGTCACCTCGTGTACCCCAAGGGACTTAGGTGTTTAACTTGTAATTGTTAGCTATGTTAGTTGCATTAGTAAACTTAGTGTTTATACTTTTTTTTTTTAAAAAATTGTTGCATTTTGAGTTGTCCTTGGGGTTTACGTGGACGGGTAAGTTACATGATCTTATTTATTTCAATTCCTTTTTGTATTTTCTAGATTGTAATGGTAAAAAACTAACTTAAAATTCTAATTCCCTATAACTATTCCACATGCAAACCATCAATATGGAGTTATTTAAGGCACAAAGTTTGTAATAGATATGTAATGAAAATTTTCTAAACATACTAATGCTAGAGTAAAGGAGGAGTGGGAAAGATATCATGAGAAATATTTTTGCCACATTAATTCATTAAGGTATTTTGATTTACAATTTAAAATTGAATTATGTATTGGAGAATGCCAAGATCAAGAGCATGAAAAAACTTTCAAAAGTGAAAAAAATAAGCACAATAATGTGTCTAACAATATACACAATGAAATAGTGTAAATATACAATGAGGAAGCCTTGCATATATAGGTAAGGTGGGTGAGGTAGGAAGGTAGGACTAAACAACTAACTAACTCTCCAAAGATGGGACACTTGTGAGCTCACTTGACAAGTGTGTGAGAAAGTGTCAATAGGTGTATCAAGTGTTGAGGACACGTGTTTCAATTCTATGAAGTACTAGACAAAAGAAAAATAAACCTAAGTGAACTTAAGCTATGAGTGTGAAAAGGTAAATCCTAGAAAGGTGATTAGCTAACTAGGTAAATACTGAATCATTTTATATGAACAACCCCCTTAATTGAAACTTAGGGAATAATGTTTTTACTAATGATGAGTCTTAACTACAAGGCCATGTTAGGTACTTATGTACAAATATCTCATAAAGTGGAGTAAAGGAGAAAAACCTAGTGGGAAATAGAAACCTTTCTCCAAAAGATAAATGATGCAATGAAATAAAATGTACAAGTGAAGAAGATGGAAGAACTCATGATGACCACCACCCAAGGACTATTTTTATCACATAAGTAAAAGAAATGTGCCCCCATAGGATCATAGAACTTGCAGTGTTGAGTGTGTCATGAAGAAGAAAGCATAGTGTGATCCCTAAATATCAAACAATATTTCTTCCTCATGGAAGAAGATGAACTACAAATAGGTGCATGAAATCTGCCCATGTGAGAAAAATGAAATTATAAGAATGATGCAAAAATAATGGTGAAATTTGTAAAATTTTCTCAAATGCTCCTTGTGAAGGTCAATGTAGAACATAAAATAAATATTTAGATGGGTTGACAATAACATTGTTGTGGTTGTCATCAAAGGTGTTTTCCAAATCTATAAAATGGGATTCACTAAACAAGTCTGATATGTCATGTAGGTAATCATCCCAATCAATTGTAGTGGAAGCACACCTATGAATATCCTATTGTTGTGAATCATGAGAAACCAATAGTGTAGGAGCACTCAATACTAAATAATTATAATATGCAGAAAATGTGATATTAGTTTAAGGTGAAGGAACCACTGAGGAGGGTAGAAATCCAAGGTTCAAATAACAAAATTATATTTCCTTATGCATGTTGAAGGTATTAGTGATCTATACTCAAACCATCATCAAATTTGATATAACCTTGAAAGAAGAAAAGGATTATAATCCAAAATCATTATCAGTATGACTCATGAAAGTGATGTATCTACTCTACAAATATTTGATGATCATGGAATGTGGTGTGAACTCAACTATTTTTCCTATGCCACTATGTGTAATCTAATTTATAGAAATGAGATTATTGGATAAGGTACATAAAGTACATTATTAAATGATCCTTCTCCAATTTTAGATGGATCCTTTTCTAAGAACTAGCATATAAGTGTTATTTTCCATCAATATTGGTAGGAATGAACAAGTCTCAAATGTGGAAAACAGTTCCTTGGATGTAGGCATGTGGTGCAATGCCCTAGATTCAAGAAGCCACTTGTGTGATGTGTTGTTTAGAAGTGATGAGTTTCATACACTTATTTGTATCCTTTCTTGAATATGCAGATGATATGGATAGAGAAAAGGAAGAACCGCCTATCCTAGATGTAGAAAATTGAATTTGATTTTTTTAAGATTCTTCAAGTCATCAATTTCCTTTGTATAACATAGTTTTTCTTCATCCCTAGTTTCTTACAATAAGTAAATTTTGGCTTCTCCTCATAGGTTTTCCCTTTTGATTAAGAAGATAAATTTGATGGAGTCTTTGATTTTGATTCCTTGTCTTGATCCTTAGTTTGTTTCTTTCCCTTAGATGATTGAGCAACTAATGCTTAAATTTTTGAAGAGGTGATACATCCATAGAGATTAACTTAGGTTGTTCTCATGCCAGTCTATCATAAAACTACTCAAAAGAAGGAATTGTATGTTTGTACTAAGAGAATTTATTGTAGAGTAGAAAGAAGAAGAAAAAAATTGATAAGGAATTTTTAGCTTTGAAAAAATAAATAAGACACATTCTTCGTTTATTTTTATCTTACCACAACCCTTAAGTCAAGAAAGAAAATACTTAAACTAAACCAAAAATCTTCAATAGATAGAAATGTTAGTGTAGTGTTAAGTTTTCACTTAGGGTTAATCATGTAGGTGGTTTTTTCCCATATCAGGTAGTTGTTCACCTGTCACATATTTCATTCCTTTAAAAGGATTGTATACTATGTAATTTATCATCTCATCTAAATATATTTTCATCTTTGGTAAAATATCATTGTGCTTCTCTCATCTATGAGGATTTATTTGCAAGTTGTGATTTTGGGCTCGATGGTTGACACCAAAAAGAAATGAATCGGGAGATAATATTGTTGACTCAAAATCCAATTGTAGTATTTTTAACTCATCAATTGTACCAAAGAGATATTTAAGCTTGTCCCATATTTTCTTAGGAGTTTTACATTCTGAAATATGAAATTGTAAGTTATCTAAAACATGGAGACCAATGATTCCCATCTCCTCATCCAACTTGTTTCGATAAGTAAATTATCCAAAATCTTTAGTAAATTACATTTGTTGTCCATTGATCATTTGTCATAATCCCTTAGATTGAAGAAGTTTTTGTATATTTACTTTCCATGTGTGGAAATTATGTGGTGTTAACAATTCAATTTTTGGATCCATGATGTACACACAACAAGACACTTGAATTGTGCCTAATAGAATTCCCTAAAATTGTATTATATCTGAATGTAGACCCCCCAAAAAGATGCAAGATAATATTTACAAGCTTTTGTTAAGTTTGAAAGTGAAATCATTCATTTATAGCTCACTAATATTTTTACAAATATAAAAAAATGACTTTTTAAAACTTATTTTGTATTACAAATCTAAAATCCTTGCAAAATTATGATGAATTTAAAAAAAAATTGTCAATTTTGACAAACGAGGTGAAATCTATGCCTCATCAAAAGTTTAAAAAATTAAACTTATATTTTGAGGATAAAAACATATTAAGAATTAAAAATTTGAAATCATCTCAATGTCAAAATTCCGATGATGGAATTGGCTTCTCATTGACTATTCACACTCAAAAAATTGACTCCTTGTTTGCAAGTTATGCAAAAAATTGGCTTCAATGATGCAAGATAATATTTACAAGCTTTAATTTTGAAAGTGAAATCATTAATTTATAACTCACTAATATTTTTACAAATTTTTAAAAATGACTTTTTAAAACTTATTTCTTATTACAAATCTAAAATCCTTGCAAAATTATGATGAATTTAAAAAAAAAATGTCAATTTTGACAAACGAGGTGAAACCTATGCCTCATCAATTTTTTTAAAAAATACACTTATATTTGGAGGATAAAAACATATTAAGAATTAAAAATTTGAAATCATCTCAATGTCAAAATTTCAATGATGGAATTGGCTTCTCATTGAATATTCACACTCAAAAAATTGACTCATTTGCAAGTTATGCAAAAATGAAACACCGCTAATTTATATGTGATCTAATGGTTAACTAACTATCAAATTTAAATTGTTAACAATTACAAAAAATAGTTAGAATAAGAGATGATGTTAACTCTAACCATAAATAGAGAGTCAAATGGGCATATCTAGAGTAGAAATGACTGCTTGAAGGGAGTCATTGGGAGGATGGTGTATGTGGAGTAGAAAGAAACTCCTCAAAGTATAATGCTTTTTTCTATACAAAAACCAAATGGAGGTCGATCTGTAGAGTGATGGCCACATGTGGAGGGTGAGGTGTGAAGTATAGAGGTGTTGTGATGTGACTTAGACCAAGTCTTGTGCTAGTTGTGTGGAGTTGTAATCCATTCAGGGGCATTGACTTGGTCTAAGGTTGAGATGTGGCGAATAGAACTATTATATGTGACCTAAATTTTTTGTATGTTGCCAATGAAAAATTAGAAGATTGTTGGGTTTGATGAAGCCCAAATATTCTAATTATAACAAAATTTTCTCTCACACTCAAAAGAAATGCCTTTTTTGTAACTAACTTCTTTTTGGCATGTATTTTCTAATTTAGAAGTTGACCGTTTTGGTGGATTTTTTCATTTTGGAGATGAGACTAAATTATAAAAGTTGTTGTTTCTTGAATATTATTTAATTTGTTAAGAATTAATAAAAGAGATTCCCCTGTTGAAAGTGGATCCAGTCTATAAGACGAAGCACTATAAAAATATCATGTTCTTGATTGTGTGTGTTATTGTGGATTCATTTTATTTTCTGCAATATTGTTCTTGTGTTTATTTTGCTGCCATTAAATTCAACAATTGGTATCAGAGCCATGGAAAAGTATTGAGCAGAGATGGAAAATGATTGGGTGTTTGATCCTGAAGCTAGGTGATTTTATATAGTGAAGAGATAGGCTGAAGTGGGAGTTTCAAATGATGATGATGTTGATTCTATCATTGAAGAATTCCTTAATAGTTTAGATTCGGTAGAAAGTAATAGTGCAACTTGAATCAAGGCACCATGTTCATTGGTGGGATGGCTGGAAAAATGAGAAGGATTCGACTGAAGAGGAGGAGGATGCTAGGTTTGTTTCCTTCTTGATTGTTGATGAAGTTGTGGCTACCATTGGCAAAGAGAAAGAAGATAACAACGAGGGTTTGAAGCAATCCCTAGTTAAACAAGGAGAGATTGTGGAGTTTTCCTTTCAAGATGAGGAGGATGCCTCCCAAGGAGAGGAGGATGTAGTTTGGAACCAGGTAAGTGAAGATAAACTTGAGAAAGAGGCTGAGAATTGAGAGGACTACTTGAACAAAGAAGTTGTGATCCTGAAGGAAGAGATTTTGATGCTTAGAGAGTGAAATTTTTGTATGGAGAAAGAAAAAGAAAAATTTGCAAAAGAATGGGAGTTTTCTGGAAAGAAAAGAAATGAAGCATTAAAGATGGAAATGGATGATGCTCTTGTCTATTTGGCCACTAAAGTTCTTATGAGTAATGTCAATCCTAATTCCTAATGCACTACCTAGGCAAGGTATGTGTGGGAAAGGGCCCCGTAGGATTTGGGAGGCGAGGATTTTGACATGCTAGAAGAATTCAGAAAGGATGAGAATAAGGCCTTTGAGGAAATTGGATTTCAAAAAGAAAAAGAGAGATGATTTATTGATGAAGATTGCAAAAGTAGAGACATAGTGGAATGTATTGATTGCAAGTATTGCAAAAACTTCTGCAGGAAATACAAAAAACTCATTGTTTGAGATGGATTTTGGTAATGTCATTGATGTTGACATGGAGCCCGTTGGTGTTGGTGCTAGGTATGGTTATGGAAGTAGTCCTGATGGTACTACATATGGTGGTGGATATGACAGTGCAACTTTATTTGCATGGAAAGGGGAGACCCTTCTAGAGTACTATTGGTGTACAAAAAATATTTTGGATTGGGGCCATGGTGGAGGTCCAGATTTGATTTTGGATGTGGGGGAGGAAATGGAAAGCTTAAAATGTATGGAGGTTATTAAATCCAATGTGGTTTGGAGGAGACTCATCCGAAGCGTTCTTGAACAAAATTTGGTGAAGCTAAAATCTTCGTTGGGGCTGATGTAAATGCTTGCAGTGGGGGATAGCTCTAAGCAGCTATCTCAAGCAATATTTGATCTTCAAGTGGGAGATTGTTGGGTTCGGTGAAGCCCAAATATTCTAATTATAATGAAAATTTCTCTCACACTCGAAACAAATTCCTTTTTTGTAACTGAATTCTTTTTGGCATGTATTTGCTAATTTAGAAGTTGACCGTTTTGGTCAATTTTTCCATTTTGGAGATGAGACTAAATTATAAAAGTTGTTGCTGCTTGAATATTATTTATTGTATTGAGAATTAATAAAAGAGATTCCCCTGTTGAAAGTGGATGTAGTCTATAAGATGAACCACTATAAAAATCCTATGTTCTTGTTTGTGTGTGTTATTGTTCATTCATTTTATTTTCTGCAATCTTTTTCTTTTGTTTATTCTACTACCATTAAATTCAACAAAGACCATGTCTATGGGAGAGGTTTCCTTTGTGGATAACAAATTTATATCAGGTTTTGTATTATGCACAACATGAATAGTATGAGCCACCAATAAAAGAACCCATAGATCGCTATAGGCCATGTGCATGTTGTGAGGGCCCCTTGATTTTAAATGAGACTAAAAATTAAAAAAAACAAATGACTTAGTTTATGTAATATAATAGCTAGGAAAATGAAGTCTTAGTGTATGTAATATAATAGCTAGGTAGTTGTTATTTCTTGTTCCTAGACACCTTCAATAGTAGTTGCTATCTCCTATTGTTCAACCTGGCTGGTAATATAATAGCTAGGAAAATGAAGTCTTAGTGTATATAGTACGCTGAAGGCTAGTAAAAAGTTTCACTACACCTCAAATCAAAGAAACTTGTCGTAGGGAGACTATGAATTGCAGATCTTATTGGCATGACAACCCTCTAGGGTTAATTTTGACCACACATCATAATTTACGTCACAACCAAGATATGTATGGCATGGCTCAATGAGTGATGAAGGATGCCAAATTATAAACAAGTAAATCAACAAACCCTACAAAAAACTAGGCTAGCTAGGCCAAAATATTCCCACAAATAGGTTGAAATGACCAAAATATTTTGATAATAAAGGTCCAAAATTACCAAAATTCTCTACACAATAGGCTTAAATAGGCCAAATTTCTTGCAACAAGAAAATATGAACCCAAACAATGAAAAGGGAACATGAGTAGAGGATCAAATTGGCCTTTTTCTAATTTTTATTTTTGATCTTTTATAATTTTTATACAATAGGCACAAAGGCCAAAAAAATTGAAAAAAAAATAAAGTTTCCAAAATTGACAAAATGAAAGATTTTTTTTTTGTTTCTCAAGCCTTATATCACAATGGCGGTGTATATTTGACTCTGCAACACTACATTGATAGGGCTACGTGAAAGATTCATCTAGATGTGGGAAGGAACATGCTCTTGTGGCTCTGATGCTATGCTAGATAATGTAAACATCAAGAGCACGAAATAAACTTCCATAAGTGAACAAAATAAGAATAGTAGTATGTTTATCAATATACAAAATGAGAGAGTGTACATATACAATGAATAAGCCTTGCATATATAGGCAAGGTGGATGAGATAGGAAGGTAGGATTGAACAACTAATTAACCCTCCAAAGATGGGACACTTGTGAGATTACTTGACAAGTGTGTGAGCAAGTGTCAATAGGTGTCTCAAGTGATGTAGACACATGTCTCAATGCTATGAAGTGAGATAAAATAAAAATAAACCTAACTTAAGCTATGAGTGTGAAAATGTCAATCCTAGAAAGGTGATTAGCTAACTAGATAAATAATGACTCTATTTACACTAATATTATATGCAAGACATAAGGAGGCTTGGAAAACTCTTTGAAAAATATATGATAAAATTGACAAGATTAGAGTGTTAGTGTGAAAAAAGTATTATCAAACTAGCTAGCTTTTGGCATACTTAGTAGAGTCATGTTCACACTACTTTTAAAATTACTTAGAGGTTATCTATACTTTTATCTTACCTCATGTAGACTCACAAAGTGTCCTAAAACTTGTCCATAGAGTCGTACACTTGTTTCATAGTTGGAGGGGTAGTCATAGTTTGACTCCTACCTTCTCATGTCTTCATCCTTGGCTCATTTGTACAATTTATGACACATCACATGCTTATGATATTCTCATTTTTCATACGCTCATTTGTGGATTGTTTTGAGTTTGTAAGTAGATCTTGGTTGCTCCAACATGGTATTAGAGAAGGCTTACAACTCCAATCCCTTTCTCTCTTGAATTTATTAGGGGTGTGGGAATCGAGTTTCAAATGATGCATTCTAGAATAAAATTGACATCACAATTGCACTTAGGAGTGTTGAGAGATGAATTTTGATATATAACACTTGGATATTTGAAGAAAATTCTTTTTCTGAGTTTTTTGGGTCCAACCATAGAGGGTCATACAAAAATCCATACAGTCCATACAAATCCATACAACCATACTATCTCATGTACCATCTTACATCAATGTACCGATTTGTATCAGTCATCTTGATTTGTGTGATTCCTTGGCATCTATGTAACAAAATTTTTAGTATTTTTTTTATTTTTAAGTATTAAAAAATTACTATTTTTGGTTGTTGGTATAGCTACAAGTGTCAAAGAATATTATGTTAGTTCTGAGAATATTTCATCATTTGACGTTAGCATGATATCATTCTTTTTCATCCCCAAGTTTACTCCTTCACTGTTGGCCTATTTTGATTTTTTGGTTCAACTTCAAGAGCCTCATTCTCGATCATATAGATATTTTTTTAGTGAATTTTTTTCATTATACATATTTTTTTCATCCTCTATCTAGTGGTATGCTTATTTTTGTAATATGATGTACAATGCTTTTTGAAAATTCAAATTCTCAGAGGACACCCTACATAGTTCTCATTTTTAGAACTTCAGAGGGCTCATTTCAGTTCATATCGACTCCTTTCTGGGTCCCTTTTTTTAACCTACGTAATTTTTTGAGCTCTACATAGTGGTGATGTTAATTTTTCATGAATATATTCCAAAATTTTAAATTTTGAATATGTCTCTTTTGAGGGTTTGTACATGAAACCCACTTTGTGGAATTTGTAATGCACTAAAATAAAGTGTCATATCATTGTGTAATTTCAAGGGGTGCATTCTTTGAATCATGGGCGTTTTACATTTTTTTATTTTCTTGAAGTTTGAAAATAATACTTGATATATGTCTTCATTGTCCACCTTGTGATATAAACTTATTAGGAATTCAAAACAAAAAATAAGTATGTAAATACACTCATATAAAGTGCCAACAAAACTAAATATATTTTCCTTGAGGGAATTTGGTACTTACACTAAATTATAAAGTGTATTGGTGGGTTGTGTAGTGCCTTGATTTTCCATCATAGTATTGGATCCTCATGATTCTTGCCTCATGCATGTGTGCCTTGATGAACACTCTTTTTTAGTTTCTTGTGCATCTTTTTAGACCTAATGTTGGGTCTGCAGTACATCTTGTTGGCCTTAAAATTTGGCCGAGAAGGCAGTGCCTTATGGGAAACTCAGTTCAAGGGACCCTTTCGCCATGAGTGACCTCCGGGTTTTAAAGAAGTCGGCTTCTTCTATAATGGGCTTTTGGAAAGGGAAAAGGAAGCGGATATAATGAAACAAATATTAATCTAAGGCGATGCGCCAAAGCTTACTGATAGGCACGATAAATCATAGACTTAAGGGCCTGAATGTTATTGTTATGTTCCAAAACATCAGAAACTTAAAGCTATAGCATAAACAATTCATTTAATTGACATAAAATAGTATCGCATACATTCTTACTGCTAAGAAGAGTCATTAAGACATGATTTAGATAAGCAAGTTTGTATTCAATGTATAGAAGTCTCCTCAAATGAAGTGCTTAAGACAATAAGAAGCACATTTTACAGTTTAATCAAAACATGAAAAATAGAAAAGCCGAACAATAGGCACAGTCTGAAAGTTCCCTGCGAATAAACATGGAAAAGAGGCCTGGTGTCTCTTGCTAAAACCAGTATTCTTTCAAAAATCTTGGACCTCTCTCTCTTCGACAGAGAGAGTATATATAGCCGGAGAGCAAAATCCCACCGCTTTGGAGAGCCGTAACAGAAAGATCCCACGATCTCCCGTAATGATGCCCGAATAAGAATATTCCCAATGCCGTTACAAGAGCAACCAGTTAGAACACAGCATCCAGTCGATCAGTTGCAGGCGTGCCCTTTGTAATGATGGCAGCGGTCCTAACCAAGCTTCGAAGCGACAAGTGCTACCCACCGCTTCAGAGAACCATGACGAGCGGCATCCGATAACACTATCCCGCTTAGCCAGCCCATAGCTTGCTTTGATAATCAGTGTAAGGCACGTGGCAACAAATCGCGGCCCGAATGAGAACTCCTCCTACTGCTGCCGAGAGATTGCGAAGAAGCGACACGTGTTCAAGGGACTGAGGTCACTTTGAAAATGGAGGGAAGGCCATATGAACCGGGTGGTGAAAGACGCGTGGCCGCGTTTCGCAACCCGCGGTGTTCACATCCCTGCTGCTGTTAAAAGGCTGCGAATCGTTGACACGTGGCTGAAGGTAGGGCCCGCCAGAAAATAAAGAAGGCCTACAGAAACATTTCGTAGCCCGCAGCTGCATATTCTATCCCTGTAAGGAAAGTTTGCGATACGCCGCCACGTACCAAGATGTGGGCCCCTCTCAGAATCTTAGGAGTGCTGGCCCTTTATGGAAGGCTTAGCAACCCGAAGAGAACACAAAGCAACAGAAAATAAAAAACCCCGTAGGGAAGACACATGGACGCCCAGCGCAGCATTTCAGGACCTAAAAGGGGAGCCGCTAGCCGAAGTTGCGAAGTGA
>VDFB02271358.1:314331760-314555304 GCA_007258455.2 Sequoia sempervirens | reverse complement strand
TATGTATTTCTTTGATTATATTTTTGGACACTAATCTATTAATGGGTGCTTGAGTGTATATGAGATGCAGGTTTGTTGAAGACTGAGAGTGTGGTTGAGGTAGAGGAGGTTAGCCACCTAGCAGGGTTAAGTTGGAACAGATTCTCTCGCATGCACACACCACTTAGTAATCATATAAAATTGCATTAGTATGTTATTTATTTAATTATTTATATTGTTTTACTTTGCAATGTTTATTTAAATTAGTTAGTGGTAAATTTAAAATGCATAGAAATAAAAAAAATAGTTTAGTATATTTTTAGTTGATGTTTTATTTGAAGATTAAGATGTTATTTATTTTATTAAATTGAGTATAATGTGTAGCATAGAAAAAAAATCTTGCTTTCTTTTAAAATCAGATTTATTGGAAAACTTAGAATAAAATGAAATATAGGAAGATTTTTGAAAACAAAGTGATAAGATAGAAAACAATAAAAATAGAAAAATATGAGCAAAGATGACTAAAAAATTAGAAAACAAAATAGAAAACAAAGCAAAATAAAGCTAGAAAAAGGAGAAAGAAAGTAATAAAACTTTATAAAACTCTTATTTTCTACACAAGAGTAAGCATTCTGAAATTATTATCTTCTTTCATCTTCTTCATTTTTCTCTTTGGAAACAAAATTTGAAGCAAGGCAAGAATTGCTGAATTGGGTGAAACTGGGAAAAGAAGAGGAATAGAACAGGAAAAGGGAAACTAAATAAAAGCAATTTTATCGGATTAGCATTGGACTCCAGGTTTTTAATCATTTATTTTCATGAAATTTCTATTCTAGATGTGCGTATGAATGAATCATTTTTGTTTGGATTTAATTTATTTTCAAATCAATATTACTTTGAAAATATATATAAGATTTTTATAGAAAACTCAATCAGACTTTGTTTTTCTATAGAAAACCCAATCATATTTTATATTTTCTGTGGAAAACATATATATGCCACATATTTTCTAAGTAATTATATATATACAAATATATAGAAATATATAGAAATATATATATATATATATATATATATATCTTTCTACAGAATACACACATATATATATAACCTCTGTTTGTTTACAACCAATTATTTAGTTGTTTGTATTGCTTGTATTGTTGTTTTAAGCAATCAATGGAGAAAACACAGTTTATAAGTATTTATATAGTAATAAATTTTATATAAAAACAAAATAGAATACAAATTTAAGCAGTTGTAGTTGCTCTTGGAAGTACGCAGCCTATAGCTGCTCCAAGAAAGGTTATGGAGAGGGTGTTTCCCTCCCCATAGGGGTTGCGCCCCCTCCCCCCCCTTTCTACCATTTCATTTCTTTTATAACATTGAATTTATTTCAATGCTTAAACTTAAATTTTATCTTTGTAAAAATAGTTTGAACTGGCCACCATCAGAAATTTAATTGATAAATATATATAGAGAGAATGTTGAATGATCTGGTATTTGTATAAATAAGAATATGCAGTATGAAGTCTGAGAAATCTGCATTTTGTAAAGTATGTAATTTGATTTGTACAGTTCAGATTTCAAATGATTTTTATAAAATTTCTGAGAATGTCTCTGTATTTATAACAATATTTTATAAAATTCTTGAAATATATATATATTATATATATATATATACATAATATATACAAATGTAATTTTAAATATGTTAAAATTTGTATATTAAGAATTATGTATACAATCTGAGTTTCATTTTTGTTATATAGATATTTCTCCTAAATATATGTATGTATGTATATATATTTATATATATGAGAATATATATATATACATATATATACATGTATATAATTAAAATTCTGCAGAATATTTCAAATCTAATTATGAATATATTTAACTTACATGTATTATGATTATGTGTTATTTCAATTGAACAAAAGAATTTTGTGCAAGTGGAAAAGCTATAGAAACACATATAGATGCAATTTTATGAGAAATACAAGTAATTGTTTTGATTGGGATGTAGAATTACAATGAGCAACATGGTTAATTGTTTTGTACAATTACTTATTGGATATCTCCTTGTCAATAAATCAAAACTTGTATAACATTTAGAAACTTGATGATGAGATTGTAATAGAAAGAGATAAATGATTAGAAAACACTTGAGGATATTATAAACTTGAGACATTTCATACTACATGTATTTCTTCTATGAAACCACTTTTGGGATAGGATGCCAAGTGTGGATATCGAGAAATGATAGTTTCCCTTTTCAAAAATATCACTTTTTGTTATTTTGTTGCTTGGCCAAGCATATGCACCAGTGAAATAGATGAAATTTAAAATCCTAGAAATTATTGATATTAGTCTCTACCACATCTTGCATGCAAGAGATATGTCATTCTAGATTAAGATTACATATAGGCATCAGGCTTGCATCGAGAGTTCCCTCCTGCTTCTCTATTCCAGGTTGCTAGGCTTCTTGCGCAAGGTCAAAGTTTTCTTCGAGCTAGGAAGAAATATGGGGAAGTATTTTGCTTCCTGGTTGGGTGGAAAAGGAACCTAGACCCACTCTTGGTCTCAGCTTTGCGGAAGACAAAGCAGTGTCATGGTGGTTGAGCACCGAGGATTTCTCATCATATGGATATTTATACACATTTATTGTATTACTTTGTATGGCTTGCATAGCCAATTGTAAACTTATCTTGTGAACTTGATGTAATCATTGATATGTACTTATATATGTAACATTGAAATAGATGTTGTAAAACTACTTGATGTAAAATTTTACATTTGACATTGTAATTTCTTTGGAGCAATCTTATTAACATATATATATATATTGTTCATTATGCTTATGTGGAAATGAATTTTATATCAATATCCTTAATTGGAAATGAGAATATTCTAGAGTTTTCCATGTTTAGTAAGTGGGATTGATGTCCTTTACACATCCTAATGAAGTAGCTTATTTTGAAACTGAAATAGGTGTTTATAGGAGAGAAGAATTTATAACCTTTTCAATGTATAGTCCCAATTTCTCACAACCATTAGAAAATAGTGATCCTATAACTACTATTAACCAACAAGTGTTAATTCAGAAACTACAACAAGACAAGCCGGTCCTCGGAGAGGAGGTAGACTTGTGGAGTTTGTTACTCCTGAATTGGTGTCAAGTCCACTATTAGAGTCATTATGAGTTAATGTGTCAACCCTATTAGATATCCTTAACCATGTTTATTAGTTAGGAGAGGCTTGCAAAAAAAATCTTATAACATCCCCGAGTCAGTTTCCATTTGAAGCTAACACTATGAATGTTTTGACAAGAGCAAACAACACACAAGGAGTCTCATTACTCATTGATCAAACTCAAACCCTATCTTATGATTCACAAATGAAGACTAGAGAACTATAGAAATTGTTAGATACCCCTGCCCCTGCTAATCTTCCAATTCCTAAGGAATTACTCAAAGGGATGGTGAATTGCAAGGCTGATAATCATGAGGAGCTATAGGAGATAGTTTTTGCACATCTCTTTAATCTAAATGAAGTACTCAACAATCCTCAAATATAGCAATCCCATGACCTTAGCATCCCAAATTAGTCAAAGCTACCACCTACTTATCTTAAGCAATCACCTGGGACTGGCATGAAGAAAGAAGCCCCAACCCAAGATCAACTATGGACCCTCAAATTTTACTGTTCTAAATCCAAAACAAGGAGTGGAGTTGGAGTAGAACTAACCAACCCGAAAGGGAAAACTTACTTTGATTCTTATAGGTTATAGTTCGGGTGTACTAACAATGTTGCAGAGTACAAGACACTAGCTAGGGGACTGATGTTTGCATATCACAAGAAATTAACAACCCTCGAAGTGATGGGGGATTCTAAAGTAATCATCAAGTAGGTTCAGAGCCAGTACATGTGCCACAACAAAAGCTTGGCTACATACAAAAATAAGGTATTGAATTTGACCGAAGATTTTAATGCTTTTGACATCAGGATGATTCCCAAAGAAGAAAATTAGATTGTAGATGCACTGGTTATAGCAGCTAGTACCTTGGAACCTATGCAAGATTCCAAGCTAAAGAGGTTTTATGTGGAGTTAGTGTCAATTCTAGCCATTCCTGACAATGTTTGGAACTTCTAGGTTTTTGATGATGATCAACATATCCTTTCCTTTTTGGAAAGTTCATACATCTTCGAAGGAAGAATCATTTATGAGTCCAACAAGGATCAAGGGGACTAGAATCCAGATGATTGTGATGCAAAGGGTATAATTAACTTGAAAACCAACAACATTCCCAAGGGAATGCTAGTACTAGGGAGGACATTTGATTTTGATCCTTGAGCTCATAAGAAGCTACCTACAGATGTTGATGGGGGAAAGTATGAAACATACAACTTGGTAGATTTAGGCCCATAGAGAAATATATTCATTGGGAAGACTTGTTCGAAGGACATTCAAGAAAAAATCTTGAAGGTATTGAAGGAAGACATCGTAGCAATTGCTTGGGGGTATGAAGGTTTGAAAACCTTTGATACTTCGGTAATAACTCACACCATCCCTTTAAAGCCTCAAGCAAAGCCATTTCATCAGAAATAATGCTCAATTAATGCCTTGATTGAACCTCTGATCCTTAAAGAGGTACATAAATTACTGTCAACTAGAATTATTTTTCTTGCGAGGCATTCGACTTGGGTTGCAAATATGGTGCCTATCCGCAAAAAGAACAAGGAAATCAAACTATGTGTCGACTTTAGAAACCTCAACAAAGCTTCAAAGAAAGACAACTACTGACTTCCTTCTCTTGAAAAAGTGTTGTAGATAGTTAACGGCTCATAGATGATGTCATTCCTAGATGGCTATTCAAGATATAACCAAGTGTTGGTTAATTATGAGGATAGAATGAAGACTGCTTTTATGACTAAGCAGGGAGCATTTTCCTATCGAAGGGTGCCATTCATTCTCATTAACATTGGAGCAACCTTTCAACATGCAATGGAAATGGCCTTTAAAGATATAGTAGGTAAATGTATCATTATTTACATGGATGATTTGACCTTCTTTTCCAAGAACAGGGAGGACCATGTTGTTGATCTACCAAAGGTTCTCAAAAAATGTATAAAGTATGGTGTCTTCCTCAACCCAAAGAAATGTGTGTTTAGGGTCTCAAAAGTAAAATTGTTGGGTCATATAATATCGGAAAGAGGCATTTCAATCGACCCTGATAGAGTGGAATCTATCTTGAAACTTCCTATTCCAAACAAAAATAAAGAAATTAGATCTTTCTTTGAAAAGATAAACTTCATAAGGAAGTTCATAATTGGGTTTGCAAAGATTTTCAAACCCCTGAATGAGATGATGAAGAAGGATTCAAAGATTGAATGGAGTAATGATGCCAAGGCTACCTTTTCACAAATCAAACATTCTATCTCAAAGGCGCCTATCCTAACCAGCCCCAATTATTCATAGCCCTTCATTATCTATTCTTTTGCATCTAACCATTTATGTGCTACTGTTTTGACACAGTGTAAAGGAAAAGGAGATGAACAATTGATAGCTTTCATGAGTTCCCCCTTCAAGAATGCTAGGATTAGATACCCACCATTGGAGAAGCATACCTTTGCACTGGTAAGAGTGATTAAGAAGTTATTCCATTACATCCTACGCATTTAGATCATAGCCATTGTTCTGAACCCAACAGTGAAGTCGCTCCTCATGCAGAGTGAGCTAGGAGAAAGAGGAGGAAAGTGGATGGTGATTATGTAGGAGTTTGACCTTGAAATTCACCCTATGAAGTTGGTTTGAGGGAAGGTCCCATCCAAAGTGATGGATGACTTTGAATCCAAGATCACCTATTAGTAGTATACAATGTAGTCATTCACAAGAAATCTATGGTATGTTCATATGATTTTTTGTTACTAAATAACCAATGTCCTGATGGGATGAATACCATGTAGAGAAGAGCACTGAGACTTAAGAGTGCTTACTGTATGATAAAATGAGGATCCTTGTATAGAAAGGATCTTGAGGGTGTCTATTTGCTTTGTTTGTATTAGCCGTAGGTGAAGCGGTCCATTACTGAATTTCATGGCAGACATGGTACTGGGCATGGTTCAACCAATGCAATGGCACATCAAATATTGAGATCAGGCTACTATTGGACTCACATGTTTCAATATGCTCATCAACATGTTAGGACATGTCATACATGTCAAACTTCAACATCTAGAGAGTGCAACTCAGTGATGCCCCTGCAACCTATATATGAGGTCAAACCGTTTGCCCAATGCATGTTAGCTTTTGTCAAGGTAATTAATCCAAATTATTCTACAAGTCATGGGTTTATCTTGACTATAACTAATTATTGCACATGGTGGATTGAGGCTCAACCTTATAAGAACTACACTACTAATGTGGTTATCAAATTCCTTAATGAACACATCATTACCATGTTTGGGGTACCATTTGCTCTAGTATGTGATAACAACCTAGCCTTTTATTTTTCACAATACATTCAATGGGATTTTGAATATAAGATAGCTTTGAAATACTTGTCCAACTATTATCTACAAGGAAATGGGGTAGCTAAGTCTACCAATAAATTATTTTTGGAGGTAATCAAAAGTTTGTTAGAAAGTAATCCTAGGGATTGGCACACAGTTGAAGTTCTCCTTATGGGCGGATAAGACTAGAATTAAGGCTTCCCTAGGAAACTCACCATTTAAATTGGTTTATGGCCAAGAGCCAGTTTTCCCTATCCATCTATAGATACCTTTTTTATGATTTATGCAAGAGTTATACTCCAATGATGATAGAATCAAGGTCAGATTAACCAATTTTCTCAATCTAGAAGAACAAAAGGATGTTGCCTTACAACAGTTTTCCAAACATTAGGCTGTATTCAAATGCTAGTTTGACAAGAGAGAAAAAATCAAGGCCTTTAGGATATCAAACATTGTGCTACTATGGGATAAGGCTAGAGAGAGGAAGGGTGATCACCAGAAGTTTAAAAGACTTTGGTTAGGACCATACCAGATCACTGAGATCCTTGGTGAGAACGCTTTCCAACTTAGCACCCTAACGGGAGAACCTATTCCATTGCTAGTCAATGAACAGTCTCTCAAACATTACTTTGTCCCATGAAGGTCTAATTATCCATCCATTATATATATGTAGTTTAGTGGTTTTCTTGTTTTGGTTTGTTTGTTTGTTTGGTTTCCTTTGGTTTTCTATTTTTTTTGTTTGTTTGTTATCTTTGATTGTTTTCTTTTTGTTTCTAGGGACTTTCATTTTCATCATTTTGGGATAATGGATAGTTGTTTAAAGCATACTGAGGGTACTATGGTAGAGAAATTGATTAGGTATTTTTCAGGTATGTCTGTCATTCTTTTTCATTTCAAAACTTATGTTTTATGTTCATCTTAATGATAGTTTCAAAGGTCAAAACAAACAGGTATATTCTAAGAGATCTTATAAACCACAGCTAAATTTGTCACATATTAGATAAAGTTATTTACTTCCTTGAAGGCCTAGTTGTCTTAAGGGGACTGTATTCATGATTTAGGTGAAAAATTTGAGTCCTAATGTTGTCATGAGGTCCATCATAGTTTTCAACCTGATTTTCATATTATTACATTTGAGTATTGAGGGAAAATATAAGAAAATAACTACTTCAAGAAAAATATAAAAGGAAAAGAAAAGAAAAGAAAAGAATTAGAAGTAAACTCAATATTATAAGGGTGATTTAAGTATCTCTACCGGGGCTATGGATTCTTGGCTGGTAGTGGAGAAATGCTTTGAGAAAACAAGAGGTATCTTCATCGCGGCTATAGATGCCTGGCTGGTAGAATTCCCAAGATATCATTGCACGATAGCTAAAGTGACTCACCTCATGTGGCTTGAATCTAAATACAGTTATTTCAAGTATAGGTAAAGTATTTAAGGAAAGGATGTACCATAAATGCACACACTTAGATTCAAAGTTGTTATACTGATTCACAATTTGAGATTCCAACTCAACCTTGTTTACTATAGCCAATCATGCTCAAGTTAAAATATTCATAAACCAGAGGTTCTGGGTGACTGAATTCTTTAGTATCTTGAAAATGGGTAATTTTCCCTGTTGAGTCACCAATTGTTATGCCTTGTATAACCACCCCATTTATTTTTTATTAAAATGGGTCCCCCTTTGTTGTTTTTGTCTTTGGTTTTCTTGTTCGGGCTTTGGGAGTTGTCTTTTTCTCCCAAGTCTTTGATTTCCTTTGTTTGTCAGGTTCAGGTTTCAAACTGTCACTAGTACTTGACACCTTTAAATGTGTGAAGTCCAATTTTCATCTCTATCCCGCTTCCCTAATTTTGTCTTGCTTTTTTTTTTTGTTCTTTTGAGTTCAAATATCGATTCGGAATTGACACTTGGCACCTTTACTAAGTTCAAGTGTTGGTTTCTTCCTGATTCCACTTCCCATCCTTTGTCTTTCTTGTTTTGGTCGGACTCAAGTTTTGGATTGAAACTTCCACCTTGCATTTTCTAAAAATACATGTGCCCATTTTCAACCTGATCCTGCTTCCCACTTTTTTCCTCGTGTTTAATTTTTTCTATTGGAGTTGGGTTTCGAAATGGAACTGGAACTGAGAACCTTCGTAGGGTCTTGTTCATGTTTTCATCCTGATCTCAATTTTTGACTTTTTGTTTGCTTGTGTGTTTTGAAATTGAGTATCAGACCGAAACCAGAACCAATAACCTTCTCAGGGTTCTTGTTCCTAGTTCCATCTCGATCCTAATTCCTGCGTCCTCTTGCTTCTTTTTCTTGTCAGGTTTGGATTTTGGAACCTTCTAGGAACTTTGCACTCATTAGGGGTTTTGGTTCCTTGTTCCATCCCGATCCTAATTTTCACTTGTCTATTTTATTCGTGACTCTACATTTATGATCTCCACCTTGATCCTGAGGCTTGAACTACTACACAATAATGACAAAGGGCTCACACAAGTGAGCCATTTTATAATCTTGCCACTCCTTGATTTTTTCTCATTATTACTTGGTATTTTGATGAAGGATCCATAGTCGAGTGAGGGGCGCGAGACATAGGTCGAGTGTGGTGATTTCTTGCTATATTTTTTTGCTGAGGAGCTACTGGATTTTATGTCATGTTTCTTGAGATAGGTATTTCCCTTTGTGCATTTTTCTTTCCTTTCTTTC
This sequence comes from Sequoia sempervirens, assembly GCA_007258455.2. Lineage (NCBI taxonomy): Eukaryota > Viridiplantae > Streptophyta > Pinopsida > Cupressales > Cupressaceae > Sequoia > Sequoia sempervirens. The sequence continues at coordinate 314,546,115 of VDFB02271358.1, read as the reverse complement.
CTATGTGTTTCGTGTTTGTTCTTTTGTTGGTTTGTGTTTCCCTTTCTTTTTTGGTTTTTGGTGGGCCTTTTGTGCTTGTTTCTTGTTTTATTTCAAACCCTCTAGTTCGTTTGCTTCTCTTTTGTTTTGGGTTTTCTTTAAAAAACATTTCTCATATTTTTCTTAATTCTTTTGGTGCAGGTTTCTTGTTCTTGTCGTGCCCTAGTTTACCTAGGGTTTTCGTACCTCTTGGGTTGAGTTTGTTTTAACTTCATTGAACTTTAAAATTTGACCATTTCAATCTATGATTCAAAACCCTACCTTGTCCTGTGTCTGATTTCTGAGTGTAATGGAAATATGGTCAAAGTTTGAATCAGTCTTTTGGAGGGTTTTGGAACTATCCTGATCTCGAAGGTGTGTTTGAATATATTATAAAATCTATTTAAAATGCCTTCATGTTTGATGTTGTTTTGATTCTGATTCACATATTCTTATCATAATCAGGTTTCAAAACAAAACTTTAGCCCATTGTCACCACCTAGGTCTAGGTCCAAATGATGTCTCGATTCTAATTCCTGATCTATCATGAAAACCAAATTTTGGATCGAAGCCTTACTGAGTAATTTTTTTTTTCAAGTACCATGTCATGCCCTGATTCTGATCCCTATATTGTGATTGAGATCATACTTTGGAAGAAACCAAACCCTTGACACAATATTAGATTTTGATGCTTGGTGCCATCACGATCCCAAATTTTGGCCTCTAGTTAAGATCAAAACTCAGAGTTGATGCATACCCATTCATGTCTCAAACGGTTCAAGTTTAGATTACATCTCGATTCTGACTTCTAATAACTCTTCAAGATTGGACTTCAAAAGTGAACCTAACTCCCAGCTCTGTGTCAAGTCTCTAATCCAATCCTTCTCTTGACTCTGACTTCTGACCTCTTGTCGGGATCGAAACTCGAGATTAAAGTCGAAGTACTTACATTTTCTAACTCCCAATGTTGGGTCCAAAATCAATCCTGACTTCTGATATGTTTTCCTCCAGGGTTCTGATGCAGAACATAATCCTAATCCCAATGCCTAACATGTATTATATGAAGTGTTATTAGTGGTCACATTCTAGGTGAAAAACTGATCCCGACTCCGAAAATTATTGGAATATCATTTGGAAAAACACTTCTTTCAGATCATAGGCTTTTAATGTAAGATGTATGTGATGTCTGACCCTTTCTATTTCTCTTATTACCTAATTAATGTCATCATTTGTAGATTTAGTTAAATGCCTTCATCAAAGGAGGATATTGGCATTGAAGAGGTGCAAGGAGGGAAAGAAGAGAAAAGAGGACAAAGGGGACAAAAACCTAAGAGGCTTAAACCAAAACACTTGCATTACACTATGAAGTACAAATACTAAGGAAATCCGGTCCCCTCCAAGTTTGGGTTAGAAGTAATGGAGATAGCTAACACATCAGTTGGCCATATTGACTTAAAACAGTTTGTCAAGGAAACTTTTGTATAGGATGCTAGTCCAAGAGTAAAGAAAATTGCTAACTCAGGGTTGGCACATAGCCTCATTTCCCATTGTTGTACAGTGTCCTGAATTTATACTAGCAGCTGCAAATTCCTATAATGCAACTCAAATAAAATGCATTGATTCTTGGGGCAATGATATCATTGATTTTCCACCAAGGATTATGAGATTACTATTTGATTTTCCTCCTTATCCCAATCTCAAAATCATAACCAAGGCCCAAGCACTAGAACAATATCAAAAAGATGTAGATGGAAACAGTTCATACATCAATAAGAGATGGTTAAAAACTGAGAAGAAGTCCATAAAGAAACTTCCCCCAAAGCCTAAGAGGTATGATTTATCAGCTGAGGTAGGTGAGATTATTACACTATTATCTAGGGAATTTAGAAAGAGAGACTCACATGCCTTCGAGGACTGGATTTTCCCATTCATTTAGTTCATTCTTGATGGAAAACAATACTTGGACTTGGGATAGATGGTGTCAAATGCAATCCATGATCAAATCACTAAAGTGAATGATACCAAAACATTTTATATGATCTCCTATGTCATATATTGTGCTACTAAGATGGGGAATTTCCCAAGATTGACTACAGTAGGTGTGCATGGAGAGGAAGATGAACATAATAAGGTATGGTAATATTATGACCAATTGGAACTCAAGAAGGCAGAAAGACATTTCAAGAGAGTAAACGATGCCTTCTTGTATGTGTTGATCAACTAGCTCACTGGAGATGTAGGTTTCAAATTATCTAAAGAAGAAATGGATTTTGTCGAGGAATGGGGAAGTTGGTTCATTCAGTACCCCAGAACTACATATATTAGATTATTTGGTTTTGACAAATCCCCTTTCAAATTTCCAAGGTGTTGTAGTGACAAGATGATATTAATGGAATTCTCCAAATAGGTAGCTGAGGTAAATACCAAGTTCTTAGAAAAACATAAAGTAGGCTGCCATTCTTTTCCTATGAAGCTAAGCTTTTATTCATGCCAATCATTAGTAGAAGCTAAGACAACAACAAAATAATTCCAGGCATGCAACTTAATTTTTTATGAACAAAGGAAGAACTATGACCCTAAAGGGAAGACGAATGAGATATATGTTTTGGTGTTTCCTTTTCATGAAGACCACCTTGAGGATTTTTGGGTCAACTTGCAAGACCAATTTGAGGTCAAAAAAAGAGGATATGAAAGGTTTTCTATTCCTCATATGAGGTATTTTGGTATCAAGGAAGATATACCAGAAGGGACTTCAGATGATGGGATGATTCTTGATCCTTTGTATGAAATGGATAAAGTGGCTACATAGGATTTGGATCCAATCAATTGGATGGAGAAAGAGGAAACAAACATTGAAAAAAATTCATAGGTAGTTGTGGAGAGAAGTCTAAAATGGATCAATCTTCATCTCAAATAGCCAAGGGTTAAGGCCTCAAGGAAGAAGAAAGATTCTAGCAGTGAGCCTACTTCTTCAACCAAAATAAGGCAATATAAGAGGTTGAAGAAAGTTGTTGAACAGATAGAAGAACCTGCCCCAGCAACGGGAAAAGTCAACGAAGAAATTTACTGAAGCCTTAACACAGGCTAAAGTCACTTACGTTGTTGCTACTTTAGGGGTTGTTGCGGGTCTTGGTGTTACATCCCTAGCTAAAGCATACCTTGGAGAGGAAACTGCCTAGGAAGGTCCTTCTATTGTTCCTATGCAAATTGAGGATATCCCTCCCACTATACCTTCAACTACAGAAGTTTCCCTAGTGATTGATGTAACAGATTCACCTATACCTTTTAATTGTGAGGAGACTCCCCTTTAGAAATACTTTCCCAAGCAAAAGGGAGAAGAAGAAGAATATTCTAAGGAAGATCCTAAGGGAGGGGATGTTGAATTCGAGGAGGGGAACCTTTGGAATGAGGTAGAAATGGGCCATATTTTAATTGAGGAAGAACATAAAGAAATATTGGAGAGTTCTCAAAAGCAGGCCTCTAAGGACCTTGTTCGTGAGGAAGAGGAGGCTGCAGAAGCACAAAAGAAAGCTAAAATGGACAAAGAAGTAGAGGAGGAAGCTCAAGCAATGGAATTGGAACAATAAAGACAAAAGGATGAAGAAGAGGATGCACAAAAAGAGTTAGAGATGAAGAAGATAGAGCAAGAGATATTATTGAAAGAAAAATAAGAGAAACAAAGACTTCTTCCGAGAAAACAGTGGTAAAAATATCATATACACCTCCCTCATCAACACCTCTGAGTACCTAGTAGGTAACACCTAAGCTTGCATCTCCTACATGGTTAAAGTTAAACCTAGAAAAGAGAAAACATGTTCAAGCCCAACCAGTGACTTGGGATGATATGGTAAAGGAGGTAGACAAAGTGAAGCACAAGAAGAAGCCCTGAGCCATTCATTCCACAAGGCTCATTGATAATAGGGACATGGTGGTAGAAATTACAACTCCAATGGCTAACAAAGATGACAGGGAGTTACAAGCTTCAGATTATCAGATGAGTACTTTCAATCTAGGTGAGCAAAAAAGGAATCAACATATGAATCTCATTGACATTGTGGCTACCACTACCAAATCAAGAATTATTAAAGATAAGCAAGCCAAGGATGAGCTTAAGGCTTAGGTAGGGTAGATGAGAAGGTTTTTTAAGGAACTCACTACTTCTACTTCTGAACTGCCTGCATCAACATAAATACCTATATTAATGAGTTGCAAGGAAGTTGATGTGCTAAGCGAGATGAAAAGAAAGGCTCAAATGATGGATAAATGGGTTGAAATTCTTAAGAAGGAGATAGTGAAACTTTTCACTACTAGTTCTAAGAGTTATACAGAGGTAGGTGAGTTGATCAAGTCTCTAGAAAAATAAACTCAACAACTAGGAGGGGAAGAAGATAAATATGCAAAGTATATGCAAAGGTTGAGGATTTTGAAGAAGGTACCTAAGGTGGATGTAATTGAGTATGCTATTTTAGAGGATCAAGATTTTAGCTATATTGATAAATGTATGAACATAATAATCTTGAAAAAAAAGGTTCTCATGGAGCATAGAAGGATATTGCAACATGCTCAGCAAGATTTATCTGACAAGAGAAAGGTGATTAAGGGTATTGTTGCTGAAGTAATTGGAAAGGAGGTTTCATCAGATCCTGATTTGATTTCCTTACAAGAGATGAAAGATCAATGGAAAAGCAGGTTATAAAAGATGATAAAGGAAGGAGATGATGATGAAGGGCCTCTTCCGAACAAGCTGATGGAAATCGGATTTTATGTATGAGACACTACCAAAAAAATTAGCCAACTACAAGATATGTATACTGCCACTACCAAGGAGTTTGAAAGGGTGATGTTCAAGGTGGAATGGGTAGATGCACCTGAAGATTAGACCTTGCAACAAATTTTTAGCAACACAGAAGAATACTTCAAACAAGTCAATGCAGCCAAAACAAATAAAGCAGCTAAGTAAAAGAGAGAATATTCTATTTTTCAAAGGGAATCTAGTCAACAAAGGTCGAATCCCAGATCAATTTTGGTAGGCTAGGAATTGGACGTAGTGATTAGCAGTAGTGGACAACAACAACTCCTAGTTAATTGGAATGAGGCATACTCCTTCACTTTCAATAATTTTAGAAAAAAGAAGACTCAAATTCAACTAGAAGTTCCCCTATAATTGTGGATCTAGGCCCCGATCGGTGGATCATGATTTTTGAAAGGAGAAATTAGTGTTTAATTCTTTCTATAAGTTATAAATTCCTCCTCATTGTAAGGGTCAACAAATTGAAGTTAGATTTGCTAACTAAGACTAGATATTTTATTTTTATAGCTTTATGCAAAGAGTTAAACATTTTTCTACAGTTTTAATGCAAATAGTTAATTTCCAAAAGTTTTTTAGTTTAATGATGATGACAATAGACCATGGTTTTTTGTATGCCAATGAATCTTGTTGTGCATAATTTTTTCTTAAAATCAGTGAAAATAAATAAGAAGAGGTCGAATTTAAAACTATCTATTGTGTTATTTGTGGATGATATTTTCTTGTTGTTAATTGATTTGTGAATTCTATAATGAGCTTGTGATGTATGTTGTTGATAATTAATTCTAAAAAAAAGTGATGATGAATGGTGAACTATGTATATCAAATCCGCATTGTGGATGAATGTCATTGCATGAACCTTTCGTGAATTATTTCATTCTATAGTTCTGTCTAAATTAGGAAATGCTCATTATAGAAATTGCATGTCTTAATTTAAGAGAATTTTTGTTCATATCTTCTTGTTCTAAAAATTTTATCTATAATTTTCTTTTTATTTGAAACCCCCCTGGTAGAATACTTTGTAATATCTAGTTTGTACTATTTTACCAACAAAGGCCTCTTGAATATTATAGTTTCATGAATCACTGAATGATGACAACATAGTTGAGAGCCAATTACCAAGACCTTGGTGTTGGGAGATTGTTGGATGTTGTGGATGTGTTGTTGATATGTGGATGTGTTGCTGATATGTTGGTGTATCAATTGTTGTATATGTTGAGTACATTGAGAAAATTGTAAAAGGAAGTGTTCTGTGTTCCCAGTGGAACTGCGCAGGTCATGATGGCATCTTGTTATGTACATTGAGGATTAGCTGATTTAGATTAAAGGGTTTATTGTTGAGTATGACTAGATCATCTACTAGAAGTTTTAGAGGTCTGCGTGAAGTTCTGTGTGAGTTATGGTCTGATAGTGTTTTGTTGGTCTCCGTATATGTGCCTGAATGAAGATTATGTGATTGTGGTTATCTCAATTGTTGTGGATGCTTCTCTATTGTTTCTTGGTGTTCTCAGATGTCTCTATTTTATTCTCTATCTTTTTGCTATGTCCACATTATTCAGTGAGCTCGTGGTTGAAGATCTTTGTGCGCATGTTCAATTTTTCATGTTTTTGGCTGACATGTTGGTGATAGCGTGTTGTGGGTCTTCGAGGTGAAATTAATTAAAGTATTTATGTATTGGAGATGTTAATTTGGGTCTCCACTATGTCGTGGCTGACCTTGGGGGATACACATTAAAATTTTATTTGTAAAATTGGGCTGACATTGCAAATATATTTTATTTTCTTGGCCGACGAAGTTGTGATAGAATCTCATGTAACGGATATATAAGAGTGATTGTGTGATTAGCGGAATGGATGCTTCATGTGCTCCTATGTGCGTATGTGAAAATATCATTACTAATCAGAGTGTGAAGAAGTGTTGAGCTTAATTGGAACTATAATCAGGCTTGAGCAGAAGCTATTTTCTCAATTCATACCCTCCAGATTTTTAATTCAATTTGTTGGGTAGTGAGCCCCTTTTGTAATTCATTATAATTTTAGCAGGGTATAACTTTGTGGACTAACATCCAATGTGGTTTTTCCCTTAACAGGGTTTCCACGTAAAAAAAAAAATTGTGTTCCTTGTCTCTCTGATGTGTTAATTACTTATGGTTAATTGTTCATTCGTCTATTTTGAGATTAAGGATAAGTTAAGTTAGAAAAAGTTTAAATTTCTATGACAACTGATTCACCCCCCCTCTCAGTTGCCTGTCCTTTTTTTCCCAACAATTGGTATCAGAGCTAGTTCCTGTAAAGAAGTCTAACAACTTTACGTGATCCAGGATGACAACATCAACATTCAAGAAGGATAGTCCTAGATTTGATGGCACCAACTACTCACTGTGGAAAGTCAAGATGCAATTTCATCTGCAGTGCATTGGTGATGCTTATTGGAAGATTACAAGAGATCAATATATTATTCCTCAGAATGGTCCCTCCTCTGTTGATGAGATCAAAGATGTTGAAAGTAATACTAGAGCCATGGAAGAATTGGTGAGCGCTCTAACAGATTCAGAGATGGCTAATGTGATAGGTCTGCAGACAGCTCATGAGATTTGGACGAAGTTGGAAACTTTGTATGAAGGAGATACACAGGTGAAGATGGCTAAGCTACAGAGCTTAAAAGTCAAGAATGAGAATATGAAGATGGGTGAAGATGAAAATATTACTTCTTTTATGTAGAGAGTAAATGAAATAGTGCTAGGTATTAAATGTGTCGATGGTTCAGTGAGTGAGGATGAAATTGTGGCTAAGATACTCAAATCCTTGCCTCCTTACAAAATGAAGGTTCATGTTGTTGAGGAATTTATGTCTATAAACAAGATGACAAGAGATACACTGATAGGGAAGCTTTCTACTTTTGAAATAAGTGAATTTGGTGAATCTACACCAAAAATTGAATCTGCATTCAAAGCTACTGTATCCGGAAGCTACAGGAAAAAATATAGTTTGGGAGAGAGCTCCAGAAAGATATCTAAATATGATGAAGAACTAAAATAGATCGAAGAAAAAGAAAGAGAAGTACAAGAATTGGAAGCACTAATTACAAAGCAAGAAGGAATAGGAAAAGGTAAGTATGAAGATGTATTTCCTATTAAATGTTTTTCATGAAGTAAGATAGGTCATTTTGCTTCAAGATGTCCTGAAAGAGTTCCTAGGACTAAGCCTAGAAAACCTAGATTCCAAAAGAAATGCTACTTTGCTGAAGAAGCAATAACTGATGATGAGTATGATAAAGATAATGAAAATGAAGATGATTGGGATTTCATTTCTACCATCGAAAATAAACCTGTGCCTACTGAATCTACTGAAGATAAGAAAGCTCTTATAGCCCAAGTTGAGGAGAAATATGAGTGGGTCATTGATAGTGGATGCTCACATCATGTGACTGATGATAAAAGAAAGTTTGTGATTCTAGAGAAGTATGATGGTGGGGTTGTAATATTTGGAGATAACAATGCTTGTGTGATTCATGGAAGAGGTTCTAGTAGCCTTGATGGTAAGGAAAACATTGATGATGTTCTCTATGTTGAAGGCATAAAGATAACTTGTTAAGTGTTGGATAGATGGTACACAAGGGATATGATCTGCAGTTCAAGAATGAAAAATGGAAGATTTTTGGGAGTTTCAGAAACATGATTGCTACTGGTGTGCAAACTAAAGGTAATATTTTTCACTTGAATACTGCTAGTGGAAGTTGCTTAATTGCTCAAGTAGATGAAAGTTGGTTGTGGCATAGGAGGTTGTGTCATGTAAACTTTGACGACATTATCAAGATAAGTTCTACTCAAGCAGTGAGAGATTTTCCTAGGTTAGTGAAGCCTGCTAATGTAATCTGTCAAGAATGTCAGATGGTAAACAAACTAGAGTCCCCTTCTAGAGTAAATAATTTCATTCAAATAATGTGTTGGAATTGCTACATATTGATCTTTGTGGTTCCTCTAGAGTTAGAAGTATTCATGGAGAAAGGTATTTTATGCTGGTCATTGATGATTACTCTAGAATGATTTGGTTTCCTTCTTAAGAGAAAAGTGTGAAGCATTGGAAAAATTTAAAAGTTTCAAGGCTATGGAAGAAAATGAAAAAGGTTTGAAAATAAAATGCCTGAGATTTGACAGAGGTGGTGAATTCATTTCAAAAGAGTTCAATTCTTATTGTGAAGAACATTGAATTAAAAGACAGTTTTCTACTCCTCAAACCCCTCAATAGAATGGAGTTGCAAAAAGGAAGAATAGAACAATTATGGATGCTACCAAAACAATGATGATGGAAGGGAATGTGTCTCAGATGTACTGGAGTGAAGCGGTAAGCACTGCTATATATACTTTGAATTGGGTAAATGTGAATGGTAATTCTGGTAAGACCCCTTATGAATTAGGGTTCGGTTACAAGCCTATTGTTAAGTATTTCAAGATCTTTGGAAGAAAATGTTATATTAAGAGAGATGATGATATAGGAAATTTTGATGCTAGAAGCGATGAAGGGATCTTCATAGGTTACTCCACAAAGAGCAAGGCATGCCGATGCTATAACAAAAGACTGAGAAGGATTGTTGAGTGCAAATGTCAGAGTTGATGAGGACTTTGTCAAATCATTTAAACGATGTGGCTATGATTCAGATGAAGACAACACAAATCAAGAGAACACTCAAACACCGAATATACTTCAGATTATTCCATATGTTCCAGTGAAGAAACCACAAGTTGTTCCAGAAAATCAAGTCAATTAGGAAGCATAGACAAGTGTAAGTGTAGAAGAAAGTTCAGAAGACACAGAAGTTCGAGAAAGTCCCAAGACTCCAAGGTATGTAAAGTTGAATCACTTTGAAAGTCAAATCATAGGAGATAAGAGTAAAGGAGTGCAAACTAGAAGAAAAATTGTAGAAGAATATTGTCTGATTTCCAAGATTGAACCTAAGAGTGTCACTGAAGCTTGTCAAGATGAACACTGGTTGGAAGCCATGAAAGAAGAATTGACACAAATTGAAAAGAATGACACATGGACACTGGTTCCTAGAACCAAAGATAAGAATGTGATTAGTACTAAGTGGGTATTTAGAAACAAGATGAATGAGGAAGGTGAAGTGGTCTGGAATAAGGTAAGATTGGTATGTAAAGGGTACTCTCAAATGGAAGGTATTGATTTCGAAGAAACCTTTTCCCTTGTTGCTAAAATTGAAGCAGTAAGATTATTTATTGCTCATGCTACTTATAAGAACTATAAAGTCTATCAAATGGATGTAAAGTCTGCATTTCTAAATGGGGAACTAGAAGAAGAAGTGTACATTGAACAACCTGATGGATTTCAGCTAATAGATAAGGAAGACATGGTTTGCAGATTGAAGAAAGCTTTGTATGGACTCAAACAAGCCCCTAGAGCCTGGTACACTAGATTGGACAAATATCTATTGAAGCTTGGATTCACTAAAGGTACTGTTGATAGTAACTTATACTTCAAGTTAGATCATGAAAAGGAGTTGATCATAGAAATCTTTGTTGATGACATCATTTTTGGTGGAAATGATAATCTATGTATGAAGTTTTCTGATGAGATGAAGAGTGAATTTGAGATGAGTATGATTGGTGAAATGAAGTTCCTTCTAGGATTACAAATTACACAGTTAGACCAGGGGATTTTCATATCTCGGTCCAAATATGTGAAAGAGCTACTGAAAAAGTTTGGTATGAAAGACTCCAAACCTGTTGGTACCCCCATGGTAACCGGATGTAAGTTGAATTAGAATGATGACTCTCCTAAATAAAATCAAACTTGGTACAAATCAATGATTGGTGGATTGCTCTACTTGACTCAGACTAGACCAAATATTATGAATGTTGTATGTATGGTCGCTAGATTTCAAGTTGATCCAATTGAATCACATGTGACTGTTGTTAAAAGAATCTTTAGATATTTGAAAGGAATAGTTGACTTTGTACTTTGGTATCCAAAGGATGATGATCTCACTTTATGTGCATACATTGATGTTGATTGGGCTGGTGATGTGGATGATAGAAAAAGTACTAGTGGTGATGCTTTCCTCTTAGGGAAGAAGATGGTATCCTGGTTAAATAAAAAGAAAAACTCAATTTCTCTATCTACTGCTAAAGTAGAATATATTGTTGCTGCCAATAATTGTACTCAAGTATTATGGATGAAACAGATGTTGAGAGATATCAGGGTGGTATATGAAGAACCTATGGCCATATACTATGACAATTCAAGTGCAATAAATATCTCAAGGAATCTGGTGATGCATTCTAAGACTAAACATATATCAATCAGCTTCATTTCTTGAGGGAGAAAGTGAATGAGAAAGAAGTCAGATTGGAGTATGTGCCTACCAAAGAACAGATTGTAGATATCTTTACTAAACCATTACCGAAGGATACTTTTGAGTATCTCAGGGGAATGCTAGGGGTAATCACCCCTACTAAATAAGAACTAAAAGATGCATTTGCTTCCATCAATCTATGAACCTCATTGCTATATCATGATTTAGATTGATGTTTCCATGGCTACTACTCAGGGGGAGTAGTCAGATGTGTAGATATGTATTTTAGAGTGTGTGTATGGAAATTTCATAGTTACCTTTTCCATTGATCTCAAAGGGGGAGAAGAGTTATGTGAAAAAAATATTAGGGGGAGAAGTGCTACATGACAAATCTTTTCAGAAATGAAGATTGGGTTGATGGTATTTTTCACATCATGTGTTTCCATCAATGCCAAAGGGGGAGATTGTTGGGAGATTGTTGGATGTTGTGGATGTGTTTTTGATATGTGGTTGTCATTGATGTAAACACTATTAGCATTTGGTGTATCAATTGTTGTATATGTCGAGGATATTGAGAAAATTGTAAAAGGAAGTGTTTTGTGTTCCCAGTGGAACTGTGTAGGTCATGATGGAATCATGTTATGTACATTGAATATTAGTTGATGTGGATTAAAGGGTTTATTGTTGAGTATGACTAGATCATCTACCAGAAATTTTAGAGGTTCGCGTGAATTTTTGTGTGAGTTATGGTCTGACAGTGTTTTGCTGGTCTATGTCAGTGTTCCTAAATGAATATTATGTGACTTTGGTTATCTCAGTCATTGTGGATGCTTCTCTGTTGTTTCTTGGTGTTCTCATATGTCTCTAGTTTATTCTCTATCTTTGTGGTATGTCACATTATTCGGTGAGCTCGTGGTTGAAGATCTTTGTGCGCATGTTCATTTTTTCATGTTTATGGCCGACATGTTGGTGATAGCTTGTTGTGGATCTTTGAGGTGAAATTAATTAGAGTCTTTTTGTATTGGAGATGTTAATTTGGGTTTCCACTATGTTGTGGCCAACCTTGAGGGATACACATTAAAATTTTATTTGTAAAACTGGGCTGATATTGCAAATATATTTTATTTTCTTGGCTGACGAAGTTGTGATGGAATCTCATGTAGTAGATATATAAGAGTGATTGTGTGATTGGTGGAATGGATGCTTCGTGTGCTCCTATGTGCGTATGTGCAAATATCATTACTGAGCAGAGTGTGAAGAAGATTGTGCGAAGTGTGAAGAAGTGTTGAGCTTAATTGGAATTGTAATTAGGCTTAAGCAGAAGTTGTTTTCTCAGTTCATACCCTTCGTATTTTTCATTCAATTTTGTTGGGTAGTGAGCCCCTTTTTTAATTGAGTAGTGAGCTCTAGGCAGTGTCCCTGAATGCATGTGCATTCCTCTTATTGTTCTACATTATACTTTTAGCAGGGTATAATATTGTGGACTAACATCCACCATGGTTTTTCCCCTAACAAGGTTTCCATGTAAAAAAATAAAATAGTTCCTTGTCTCTCTGATGTGTTAATTGCTTATGGTTAATTGTTCATTCATCTATTCTGAGATTAAGGATAAGTTAAGTTAGAAAAAGTTTAAATTTTTGTGACAACTGATTCACCCCCACTCTCAGTTGTCTGTCCTTGTTTTTTCAACAGTTGGAAGATAAATGGTTTAAGATTAGATATCTTTTTTAGGAGAAATCAAATAGATATATTTTTTAAACATTGTTGTGTTATTTTGACCATCAACACAGTAGTAGTGAATATTAATGTTTTATGCCTAGTTACTTTTGTTGGGTTAGTTGTGAAGAATAATATATTTTAATAATTGTGGCTGAGTTAATCATTTTGAATTGATTAGATCTACTGATTCACCCCCAACCCCTCTTAGTAGATTGTGTGCCCTTCAATTGGAATTAGATAAAACTTCCTTTGTAGAATCCTAATAGCTTAAGGTAGTTTTGGGATGGTACATTCAATTGCTCATGAAGGATTCTCTAGAAATAAAGCACCACTCTTTGATGGATCTAATTTTTCATTTTGGAAATTTAGAATAGAGTCCTACTTGATGGCTCTAGTACTTGATATCTAGATGTTAGTGATAGAAGGATGTGAGATTCCTGAAAACCCTCCTAGGGATCAAGATGAAAAAGAGCTTGTGAAATTAATGCTATGGCAAGGAATGCTATTTTATGTGGATTGACTAACTTTGAATTTTTGAAAGTGATGCAATGTAAAATAATGAAGGAAATATTGGAAATTTTATGCCATCTATGAAGGTGATGAAAAATTCAAAGAGGAAAAGTTGCAAACTCATAGATCTCAGTTTGAAAGAATAAAGATGAAAGAAGATGAGAAAATCGCCACATTCTTGCTCTGGGTTGATGAAGTTACCAATCCATTCGATGACTTAATGAGGAATTGAAACAAAAGAATATTGTGAAAAAGGTACTCAAATCTCTCGCTAGAAGGTTTAATTCTAAAGTCTCTACAATTGAAGAAGTTGAGGATCTGAATGCTTTGAAGATGATTGAACTGCATGGAATTATAACTACTTTTGAAATGAGATTTGAAAGTGAAATTTTATAAGGAAAGAGGTTGCATTCAGAGTATCTAAGAAGCAATTTGATCAAGATTCTGATATTGGATCAGATATGGAGGAAGAAAAATTTGTCAAGAAGCTACAAAGAGGTTCCAGTAAGTGCAAAGGAAAGTTGATTTTTAAGTGTTTTAATTGTGGTGAAGTTGGAAATTTCATTGTTAAGTGTCCCCATAGGGATTATCACAACGTTGAGAAAAAGTATGGAAAGAAATCAGTTTAGAGAAGAAATAAAGTTCTAAGGAAACAAAGGAGTTTCTACACTAATGTGGAAGAAGACTACTCTACTAATGAAGAAGATGAAGATATCTCTAGAGATAAAAATTAAAAGGCTATATTCATGGCTTTTGAAACTACTAAATAAGATGTAAAAGTGGATTTTGGAAACAATGAATATGAAGTAGATATTGTGGAAGAATTGTTGTGTTGGAAAAGAGATTAAGAGACTGAAGAAGTGAAGGCTAAAAAAAAGGTATCTCAGGATTTAGAGAAAGTAGAGAAGATGATTTTTGATCTTAAGACCCAAACAAAAGAAGCAAAAAGGATTGAAGAAGTTCTAATCAGAAAGTTATTGTCAAGAGTCAAGGACTATGAGAAGATTGAAGAAAAAAATGTGACAATAAGAAAATATTTTGAGAAAGTGAATCAGCAATTGCAAATGAAGTTTGGAAAGAGTACTCAAACTCTAGATCAAATATTGGGATGTCAAAGATCTTCGCATGTCAAAACAAGAATTGGTTTTGATGTTCAAAAGAACAAGGTGATAGAGCAACTTGTGAAACCTGATAATGCAAGTTCAAAAGTAACTAGTTTCAGAAGTACAAATTTTGAAAGAATCATTGCAAGTGATGAAATAAATACACAGAATGATGGCTTTATTCAAGCCTAGAAGAAGAGAAGAATATCCACAAGACATGGATACAACACTAGGTTCATTTATTCTTTTTTTGGTTATTGTTTTAATTATAGTTATTTTAGTCATAAGGTTGTGGACTATACAAAAGCTCTAGTAAGAAGAAATAATTTTGTTAGCAATAATACAGTTGCACCTCTATTCAATTTTAATATCATTTGCTAAAAATGCAAAAAAATTTGGACACATTGCTACGAAATGTAGAAGCAATTTTGTGAGTGCTATATCAGAAATAGGAAGGAAAGGATTACAATGTATAATTCATGAATCAAATAAGGTTTGGAAGAAGATTCTGGAAGAGAAAAAGTCAAATAAATCAATGATTTCTCAAAATACACTACATGCTTAGAAAGAGAAGAATATGTGGATCATAGACAATAGTTTCTCAAGCCACATGACTGGAGATAAAAGTACTTTCCTAAATTTCAAGAAATTTGAAGGAGGTTTTGTGACTATTGGAAATAATTATGTTGCTAAAATCATTGGTAAGGGTACTTTGAGTCTTGATCATGGGAGGACAAAGACACATGATGTTTTGTATGTTGAAGGACTAAAACATAATCTCTTGAGTGTAAGTCAAATGTGTGATAATGGTTATAATCTATTCTTTAGTGTTGAAGGATGTGAAATTAGGAAATCAAGTACTAGAGAACTAATTGTTGAAGGAACCAGGATAGATAGTGACATATATCATCTCAGTGAGTTGAATGGAAAGAATTGTCGTACTATGCATAAAGAAGAAAGATGGCTTTGGATGAAAAGGTTGGGAAATAAATTTTGATGACATTGTAAAGCTTAGCTTAGGAGGAATGGTTTGGGATATTCCAAATATTAAGAAGCCTCAATCTACCAGTTGCAAACCATGTCATGAAGGAAAAAAGTCAAGAAGTAGATTTCTTGCTAAGGAGTATTCTACATCAAAACTAGTGGATTTGGTCCATACAAATCTATGTAGACCTATGAGGAAGAAAAGTATACAAGGAGACAGGTATTTCATGATGCTCATTGATGATTACACTAGGATGAATTGGATTACACTTATAAAAGAAAATTCAGAGGAATTTGAGAATTTTAAGGAATTCAAGGCACTAGTAGATAATGAAATTGAAAGAAAAGTTAAGGTTCTAAGATCAAACAAAGGTGGAGAATTCACTTCTGAAAAGTATGAAAAATTCTATGAAGAGCATGGGATTTGGAGGCAATTTTCTACTCTTAGGACTCCGCAATAAAATGGAGTTGTAGAAAGGAAGAACCAGACTATACAGGAGATGGCAAGAACAATGTTGGGACAAGAAAATCTGCTAGATATGTACTAGAGAGAAGTAGTTCAAACTATGGTATACATCTGGAATAGAGTTTATATCATATGTAAGATTGATAAAACACCATATGAGTTATGGAGTGGAATATCAATGTTAGTCAAACATCTTAGGATATTCGAAAGTAAATGCTACATCAAAAGGAATGAAGAAAATTTGGATAAGTTTGATTCAAGATCTGATGAAGGTATTTTTCTCGGTTACTCTTTGAAAAGTAAAGCATATAGATGTTACAACAAAAGATTGAAGATTATTGTAGAAAGTGAAAATGTAAAAATTGATGAAAAAATTCAATCTCCTACTATTCCAGATATGATGAAGAACCAATCCATAGCAGTGATGAAGGTTTATAATTTGTTACCAAAACTCTCAAAAAGTATGTTTAGAAGAATCACTCTAAAGACTAGATCATAGGAGATAAAGATAGTGGGGTTCAAACTTGAAAGATACTTGAGAAAGAAAATGAGCAAGTACACTTTGCATTACTATCAAAGATAGAACCAAATTATTATAAAGAATCAAGAAAAGAGAAAGGTTGGATAGAAGTTATGGAGGATGAGCTGAATCAAATCAAGAAGAATGAAACTTGGGAATTGGTCCCAAGACCTAAAGGCAAGAATATGATTGGAACCAAGTGGGTTTTCAAAAACAAGCTAATCAAAGAAAGTGAGGTGATCTAGAACAAGGCTAGTCTTATGTGCAAAGGATACACTTAGGTTGAAGGTATAGGTTTTGAAGAGACATTTGCTCAGGTAGCAAGACTAGAAGCAATCAAGATGTTTCTAGTTCTTTCAACATTCAATAATTTCAATGTATACCAAATGGATGTTAAGTCAACATTTCAAAATGGATAGCTACAAGAAGAGGTCTACATTGACCAACCAGAATGGTTTCAATGTTTTGAAAATTCAAATTATGTGTGTAGTTTGAAGAAGGCTTTGTATGGAATTAAACAAGCTCCCAGAGCTTGGTATTTAAGATTGCATGGATACTTTTAGTAGCAAGGGTACCAGAGAGGAAATGTAGATAGTAATCTATACATAAAAATAGAAGGTGATGAAGTGTTGATAGTTGTGGTCTATGTAGATGATATTATTTTTGGTGGTATTAGTGATGACATGTGTAAGAAGTTTCAAAAGGAAATTAAAAATGAATTAAAAATGTCAATGCTAGGTGAATTATCTTTCTTTTTTAGGTTAAAGATTAAAAAATCATACAAAGGCATATTCATTTTTGAAAAAAAATATATAAAGGAGATACTAAGTAAGTTCTGTATGGAAGACTACAAACTAGTGGGTACACCTATGGTTACTGGATGCAAGTTGAGTAAAGATAATGAATCTTCTTTGGTAGACCAAACCTTGTACAAATATATGATTGGTACTTTGTTGTATGTGACAACATCTAGACCAGATATAATGTAGGTAGTTGGAATGGTTGCTAGATTTCAAGAAAACCCTAAGGAAACTCATGTCAAATCAGTAAAGAGGAGATTCAAATATTTAAAGGCTATAATGGATTTTGTACTGTGGTATCCAAAAAGTAAATTTTTTACTTTGAATGCATACATAGATGCAAATTAGGCAAGAAGCATAGATGACTAGAAGAGCACAAGTGGTGGAGCATTTTTTCTTGGTGGCAGTTTGGTGTCTTGGTTGAGCAAGAAACAGGATTGAGTTTTATTATCTACAGCTGAAGTAGAATACATTGTGGCGGCTTCATGTTGCACTCAAGTGCTTTGGATGAAGTAGAATTGGAAGGAGATGAATATCAGTTTGATGAACCTATTTCTATTCTTTGTGATAACACTAGTTCCATAAAAATTTCAAAGAATTTAGTAATGCATTCAAGGATAAAAACACATTGCAATAAAGTATCATTTTTTGAGAGAGAGTTGAAAAAAAATAGGTAAAGTTGGATTATGTTGAGACCAAGGAGCAAGTAGTAGATATATTCACAAAACCACTTCCTAAGGATACTTTTTATTTTCTCTGATAGAAGCTAAGAGTTATTTTTCCCTCCTCTTGAATCAAGAGGAAGAATAGGTTGACGTAGATCTTTGTCTCCCTACCACAAGAAGGGTGGGTGGTCTTGTGGAATACTTTCAAAAGTGGTGATACATGGAATTAGGGGGATTCTATCTAAGAAATAAGTTTCTAGATTGTGTAGAGTATTGGAAATGCAAAAAGGGGGAGTGCTGACCTTTGCCATTGATGTCAAATGGGGAGAAATTGAACTCAAAATACTATATCTTCCAAGGGGGAGAAATCAATATAAGCAGATAAAATGTCTTCGTGTGTGTCCAACTAGTTTTATGGGGTGCCCAACATTTTGTTGTTTGTCACCAATGACAAAGAGGAAGATTTTTTAAAAAAGGTTGGCATTGATGAATAGGATTGATGTCAAAGGTTGTATTTGTGTCAAGGAGTACTTCATCTATCATTATATTCCCCTTGACTTATCATTTTGAGTTGCAGAGATTTACATAAATATATGTTATATTATTGGTAGTATGTTGTGTGTCAGAAGTTTAGTATGGTTGCATACCTATTTATGTCAATAATTGTGTTGTCATATCAATTATATCACTATATCAAGGAGCATACATTATTATTCTTATTTAGGAGTGACTTCCTTCTAGGATTTGGTGTGATTTTGTATTCATACAATATCATGCATGTATCTATTCATTGTGACAGTGGCGTTCTAGAAGACTATATCAAAATGTTTAAGTTTAGTATCTATTAGGTTCAACAATTCTCAAGTCTCTCTTCTAGAGATGTTGTAGGATCTGTGGTTTGAAAGTATAGTATGCCTACACTTGTTCTTTCATCTTCTATAGTTTCTAGAGGATATGTTCAGCAAGAAGAAAGATTGAAGTGACAAAAGATTCGTTGGGTCTGTTTGTCATCTAGTTGGTGTTTGAGACTAGTGTGGTAATGGCTAGTAGTGTGTGGAATTCAAATCTTTTGTGTAGTGTCAAGATAGGACCTAATTAAGGTCTCTGTGGTAGTGCATGGCATCATGTTCTTTTGACAGTAACAAAATTTGATTTTGGTCCAATGTGTTACATGTTTCATGTAATTTGAATTTAGGTCCACCCTATGTTGTCATGGCTATTTGCAGATCCATGTCCGACATGGAAGAGTCTCAATGTAGTATCATGTATATATTTCTTAGTTGTAAAAATGCATGGAGTGAGTCATGTTAAGTAGAATTACATCGATGTGATGAAAAGTTGGATGTAGGTGTAAATTGAACAGAAGGTGGTGAATATAAAAGGGAGAGTTGTATTTCAGTGTGTACCAGTATCAAAAAATCATATGTAGTAAGGAAGAGTGTTAGTTGTAACTCTAGCATGTGTATGAGATATAAAAGATATGCAAGCATTATCATTGTATTCTGCTAGGACTAGTGTTCTATTTTTTGTCCTGTTTCAACTAGGGATTGGTGTCTTCAGTAGGTTAGTGCCTACAAACACAATAGGGGATTAGTGTCTCCAGTAGGTTGGTGCCTACTTCATATTGTAAAATTCACTTATATATTTCTTCTTTGCAAGGCTAGATTTAGAAAGTAGATCCAAGAAGCTATTCTCACCATGTTTTTTCCCATCATTGGTTTCTACGTATACCTGCTGTTCTCTTGTGCGTATGTGTGCTCTTGATGGTGCTTAGTAGTAGTGAACATTCATTTTTTATGTTTAGTTACTTTTTTGGGGGTTAGTTGTGAAGAATCATATATTCTGATAAGTGTGGCTGAGTTGAGAATTTTGAATTTATTAGATCTATTGGTTTACCCCCCATCTCATTAGATTGTGTACCCTTTAGATATCTTTTTCATTAGGACAATTGGTTCACTAGGGACCAAATTTCCAAAAAAAATCCTCATTTGTTGTAGAATCTTAAAGAAATAGGGCCCATTTATTCTCAAGGGAGACAACCAATTGAACTAACATATAGGGGAATATAGATGGCATTTCCATGGTCATATTTAATAAATATTAAAAATCATTTTTTTTTAATTTTATATATTTCTATAATTTTCATTTTTAAAGGCCTTTGTATTAGAATTAGCCCTTGATATTTTTAATAATTTCTTAGGATTCATATGTTTCCTCTAACTCAAACTAGGTCTCTTGGATGCCTTTCCAACACATCCAACTAGTTTAATTTTTACCCAACAAGCTACAAGTTTTGACACTACAATGTTGTGGTAGTAAAGTTAAATAATTTCCTTTGTAAATTTGAATTTTATTATTAGTTTTTTCTCATTTGACCATCCATTCCAACTTTCAAGGAGGACATAGGTATGATGACTCTTCAACTTTAAATATGAAACCTAATTAATTAGCTTTAGTAAGTTTTCTAGTTTGGTTTTGAAAATATAAAAAATGAGTTGAATTCAAAATTATGTAATAAAGTTGGAGGTATGCATCTCTCCCTTAGAGTTTGTTAAATTTATGATCTCGCAATAAAGCTATTTTGATTATCTTTACTAATTATCCATTGATACTCCACTTTTTCAATCACTAGTTATAATACATTCAATCTCTCATTTGTTTATTGTCCTTTTAATTCACAACATATCATATATCACAAAATTTATTGTGTTACAAACTTTTTAGCATAAGCAAGCCAAGAAACAAGAAACTTGGATTTTTTGAACCATTATCCATGCCTACAAGGCCATGGGAGAACAACTTCATGGAATTTGTGGATGGACTTCCAATGACCAAGGTTATACATAACTAACTTTTTGTGGTGATGGAAATTTAATGACAAAGATTAGACATAACTACCTTTTTGTGGTGGTGGACTAGTTTAGTAATATGTGTCTATCAATTGCTTGCAAAGAGAACTTAACCAAAATTGATGCAATAGATCTATTCTTCATGAATGTTTGGATTCACTAGAATTTAAGAGAGCATCATATCAAATAGGGATGATCACTCTATGGTCAAGTTTTGGTGTAGATAGATACATATTTGAAATATTTTTCAATAACTCATCCTCAAATAGATGGAAAAATATTGGTTGTGAATAAAACTTTGGTGTAGTTATTACATTGGTATAATTAGAATTTTCTCACAAAGGTTGGGATGAGTACTTGGCATATATTCAACACTTCTATAATAGGGTAGTCCATTATTCTGCAAAGTTGTTACCTTACAATGCACATTTCAAATATCTATATCCTAGCCCATTTGATAATTATTTGCGATTGTGAAAAGAGGGATTCTACACCCAAATATATTTGTTAATTGTGTGGTATTTGAAAGAAAGGATTACATTCTTGTTAGATTTGTACTTAGGGTGATCCAATAAATCTTGGGGAGTCCTTGAAATAAGGGTGTAAACTTCAAAGCTACCTAAAAAACCTAATTTGATGTGTTTTTAGTTTTTATAGGTGGTATTTTCATCATCTGGTGAATTCACAAATAATTGTCAAAATAAGTTATTCCACTACTACGAAAATAAATTTTGGAAATAAATTATCATTTGACTTATTCCATGTTAGAGAATGAGAGGATATATGAAAGCCATATAATGTTTATTCACAATGTTAAAAGGGTTGAATCTGACTTGTTGGTGATTTGGGTTGTAGACCCCAAATCCCTAAGGTTTGATGAGCTCCCAAGTGCTAGGGGTGTCAAACCTAGGAAAATTACCACAGACCTATCTTTAGGATGGGAAACTAAGGACCAATAGTTGAGGTTGGTAAGACCTCCTTCACTTTTGGATCTACAAGACCAAGGGGGGGTTCCCTAAGGTATTGTAATAGATGTTAATACAATAACACAACATTCACTCTAACACAAACCATACCCATTGCATAGTGCACCCCAATTTTGGTTGTCACTTCATGGTTGTATGCTAGTTTTGGAGAAACAAGGTTAAGTAGCTTCTTATAATAGATTATCTACCATATGATTGGCTAAGAATGTATTTTTTGATAACCCTTTAGATGTTATATACATTCAAACATGGCACTTGGAACACACCAAACTAATAAAACTAAAAAAATGTTTGAGTTGATTGATTTTGAGTGTGTTGAGGATGATGGGGAGAGAAAGCCAATAATATATCGGTTCCTTTATCTATTTGGGCAATAGAGTCCCTTTGTTCATACAAAATGCGTAATAATTGAAACCAAGTTGATGCATTAATCAACACACCACAAAAGAGTCAATTTTCTAGAATTTATGTAAGTTGGACTCTACACATAAATTTAGAAAAATCACAAATAGTTACAAAATATTAAATGATTCTACTTAGTAATTCAATAACATACCCATACACTTCTTTTATTGTTCGAAGATATCTTGTAAAAAATTTACTAGAATTTTATAGTAGTCGTATGACTACTAACTAATCAAAAACACATCAAGAAATTAAAACTATGCACATGGAGACACTCAATAAAGGTTGAATCTACCTTTAATCACTCGATCTATAATAGTTACAAGTGTTATTAAAAAAATTGGGATGAACCTAGATCATTATAGTGCAAAAATAGCATACCAAAAATTGAAAACTATGAACCCTCAAGATTTTTCATGTAAGTTCATTCCTTTTTATACTTCTCTCTCGAAAAAATGTTATCCTCTCCAAAATAATGAAACATAATCTGCATATAACCTTCAACAAAGTTCCTAGAATGGGAAACGTGCAGGCTTGCATGAGCCCCCTAAATATCCATTATTTCTTGCAACTATAGGTCGTGGCCATGTCCTCTATTAGACATCATAGTTTTTTTTGCACCTAAGGACATGCACAATCGTGTCCTAGAATTACATATGGAGTATAGGTGTCCATATTCCATTTGCAAACATTCCTTCTGGTCATTAATATCGTTAGGAAAGGAGAGACAAGTTGGCGGATGAACAATTATGTTTAGGGTTTTCAATGTGCTTTTCTACATGACATCAAGCTTCTCTTTCTTTGTTTCCCTTTGATGTTTTCAAATACGTTGTTCACTACATTATCATCAAGGGTTAAGAAATTGATTTGATATGAATTTGGAGGTATTAAAAAAATTATATCCCCACTAAAAACTCTTTTCAAAATCAAGTGTCAAGCCTCAAACTCAACACATAATTCATACCACCTCACTACCCTGTCGAGGGTTGGGCTTCAAGCTTAACACATGCATTATTCCTTCCTCATGTTTACTTTTCTTCATATGTTTATTGCATTTTTTTTTTCGTAGTAATTTTTTCTTATGTGTTGGGGGTGTAATACCCCTCGTGTTGTTGATACTCTTTTGTATTGATTTTGTACTTGGTTTGTGATGGTGATCAGTTCATCGGTTTTGGTTGTGTGTGGATTCATAGTTTGGTTGGTTTACTACACTTGACATTACTTATGATGCTTGATGATACCTTACGTGGTGATTATTTTGTTTGGTTATGTTATGGTTTCTTTAATAATATATGTGGAGATATGATTCTATATATTGCTATGGTTTTTGATGTGTTTGCTAGTGTGTCTTGGTGAAAGGACGGAGTGGCATCACTTGCTCGCGAGTTCCATGCTACCCCACAATTACCTTTCACGGTGTGTCTGCAATGAATATTTACATGCTACTTGGCGTTTGTTTCTATGCAAGATGCAGGTACTAGACACTCACTCCACTTGCTTGACAGGTTTGAGCGTGTCCCATAAACTCAATGGGTATGATGTTGAAAAGGGAGTTGATAAGGAAGTGTCCCCGTCCCAAGTCTATAACCTTGTTGTGAGTCCAATGGTTTCTTTGTTTCAACCTCATCTTTTTTTATGTTTGGGTTAGTGTTGATTATTTATTTTAGTATGTAAATGTTTGTTATTTAATTAATCTTTATTTTATGTGTGATTAATTAATGTTATTTAATTGATATAGTTATTTGTAGATAATTATAGTTAAGTTAATTGTTTAATACTCTTGATTGAGTGAGTAGTTTAAATAAAAATATTAGATGCTTTGATGTAAACTAGAATTTTAAATTTCAATTAGGTAAGTGGTATTGATTTTTGAATTTTTAAATTAATTAAATAGCTTATAATGCTTTATTATTATTAAAATTAAAAATTAAAAATTAGTTATATTATAATGAGAATGTATTTACGGGAGTGAGTGGGAGTTTAATAAAATTTTGGTATAAAAATATTCTCGAAGAGAATATTGGCATGTTGTGAATGGCAAGAAGTTTCTTCGCGGAAAGAAATTGGCTATAGAATTGTTTTTGGGTTTTGGGGGTTTCTGGTTTAAAAATTGGAGGTATTCATCATATATTTTTGGACTCATATTTTGCATCTTGCTGGAGGTGAAGTTTCTGGAAAGGATTTAGAAGTTGAACTCAAAAGGCGAAGCTTTGCTCCAATCCTCGTTCCTTCAAGCTTCAGGAAAACAGGTTCCTTTACTATTTATTTAATTTGTTTTCTTGTTTTGAAAAGATTGCCTGAAATTGTCTGTATAAGAGGAAATTGTTGTGAATTAGTTAAAATCCTTTGTAGAAATGTTTGTTGAAAGCTTATGAGTAGGAAAGTTTGTTAAAAGTTTCTCTGTAGGAAAAACTTTGTTGTCGACTTCTGAATTTTCACCAAGTTTATTTTTTTTCCTCTGTAGAAAATTTTATAGTGAAATCAGAGAACCTCGTAAAAGGTTATTTAAAAATAAATAAAATAGAAAAACACAGAGGAAAAACAGTAGAGATATTTTGAAACCTCTTAAGTTTTGGATTGAAAACCTTCCTATTAAAATTAGGAAAAACCCATATCGAGTTTTCCTGTAGATGAATATAATTTAAATCTATTTTTCCAATTTAATATATTTGTTTGGAAAATTTAAAAACAAAAATAAGAATCAAATTTACTCTGTGAAAATTTTGGTTCCTGTAGGAAATCTGTGTGTAATTTTTTTCTAGACAATACAGATTGTCTGAGAATAAATTAAAAAATATATATATTTAAAAAATAATAATTAATATAAAAAATAAAATTAATAAATAAAATATGGGGGAGGGGAGGATCAGCTGGTGTCGTACCTCGCCACACCCATGGGTCGTGCGCAACCACCATGGTTGCGCACAACAACCAAAGGTTGTTGGGCACAGCCTTGGCGGGGCTACGACCTCCCCACACAGGGGGTGAAAAGAAATGCACCTCCCAATCGTCATTTTGTTTTATTAAAAGAAAAGGACTTAATAAAATTTGTTTTTTATTTATTATTTAAAGATTTAAATTTATTAAATTTAATTCAATTTAAATTTGTTAATTTATATTAATAAATATATATATATATATATGGGTTCTAATTATGTGGATTATTTTTATAATGTTAATCTAAATTGCGATATTAAATGTATAATATATATATATATATATAATATATATATACACTTGTCCAAATTATAGAAAAATATTACGAAGGTTAATTGCAATGAATTCTTGTTGTTACTGGATAAATTGAAAAAGAATGTTTTATCAAGTCAAAATGAGTGTTTTTAATGAATGAAATAGTTTGAGTTAACTGATAGTTTGACTTCCATGATGGATTTCGTGCAATGAACTATCTTAAAATGTGATTATTAAGTATAGTAAATTTGCATTCTTAAACAAAATCTTGATGTTGAATAATTATTTAATTTTTTTATTTTCTTTAAGTTCTTTGTTTATTTCTTTGAGTTCGGTTATAAACATGTGGGGCCCTTAAATTAGTTGACCTTTCTATAGGAATTAAGGTTATTTTTTAAAACTTCCAGAGGCATGGGAAAATGGTGGTTTAATATGTGACCTTTTAATTTGATACTTGTTTCTATTTTGACTTTAGTTGTGACTTTGAGTTAATTTATTTGGGTTGTACCTAATTTTATGGGAGTTGATTCTTATGACTTTTGGCGAGATGGTTTTTCCTCGCAGTTGTCCTATTTTGTGGGGTAATGTTCTTGTGGGTACAACCCCTTGGAATTTGTTGATATTTTTTGGGGTTTCTAGGGAGAGTGGCTCTACGTGGGCGTCGACGCACAAAGTGGCTGTCAGGATAACCCATGTTAGAGTTTCAGTAATAAGTGATAACCTAATTAATTAATTAGGGGGTGGGTAGTTAAACATTAACAAGATAATTGTGGATACCTCATCCACCTGTTAGTGATTTCATAGACTAAAGGTGGGCCGAGAAGGCTGTGGTTGGAAAGATCATTGCCTCATCTCCACAAGAGGTTAACAGTTCCACACGAGTCACCCTATGTGGCCGATGCCTAGAGAGGTTGTCAGGATAACCATAGATGGGGGTCAGCGCCTAGAGATAGGCAGTCAGGATAACCCATGTAGGACTATGTGATGACACTCTCCTCTAGCTTTCCCTTGAGTTGTTTTGTTGTTAACCTATGGAAGTGGTCTATTGATATGTTTTGGTGATTTATTATTGTTATGTTTTGGAAGTGGTCTTTTGATGTTGTGTTTCTCTTTATGTGTGTTTTAGCTTTCCATGCTTGGATTTTAGTCTTGTGTATTTTTTTAGATATTCTTGGTCGGGGACCCTTTCTTATTTACTCCTAGCACGAGAGTGGTCAGGTGGAATTTGATACGCACCCCATTGGGTTCCCCATCTTGCAGTTGTACCTTTCAGTGCAGAGTTTTGTAGAGACAGCTTGATCCAGAGTTTATATGTTTCCAGATGTATACTAGGGCTTCTACTATACTGTGTATTGATTTGATACCTCCCCATGTGAATGGGTAGACTTATGATGTAACCTTGAGTAATTGCTCAATGAGATGTACTTGTATTTTGAAAAATAATTAAAATTAGTTTATATATATATATATAATTTGTTGCATTTTTAGTTGTTCTTTGGGGTTTATGCGACGGGGCATTACAACTTGGTATCAGAGCCAATTTTGCAAACACTAGGTACTCTGAGTAGCTTGAGTCCGTTAGGCAACCTTTGTGTTAACTCTTGATCTCTTATAACCCCAATTGTTGTGCAGGATCATGCCTCGAGGTAGACGTAATGGCCGAGGAAGAGGTCGGGGTGGTGGCCATGGAGCCAATTGCCAAAGTCCATCACCACTGAGTTCCCATGGTTCAGAGCGTGAGGAACTACAGAGTTCCCAAAGCAATCCAACAGGTGGTGGTATGAACCCTGAGCAACTAGGCAAGGAGAAAGTGCAAGTAGGCCAACCGCTAGAAGAAATCTCTGATGATGAAACCCTGGCACACGCTCTAGTCTGGATCAAGATAGAAGAAAGTAGAAAAACCGCTGAATCTAAACTGGTTACTAGGACCAAGAAGCCATCAGTAGTTGGCCGTTAGGGTGTGGACCCCATGCCCCCAAGCTGACAAAAGAGGAGGTAGAATTCCTACGAGCACATCGCCCCTCCTCTAAGATGGCCATGAGGGACTTTGATGAGGACCCAGATGAGTGTCCATTGGGGGATCGCGAGTAGGCACCTTTGTTTTGTGAACCCTTTTTAATAATGCACTTGATACTATAAGTTTCTCTTGGTGCAGGTGCACCCTTTTGTTTGAACTGGTTGACAGTATGAATAACTAGTATGTGTGATACTCTATTATAATGTTTGTGTTATGAACTAAAGAGTGGTGTTTTCTTGAAAATTGTAGTGTGGAATCTTGGACTTTTGGTTGTAAATGTGTTGGAACTTGTGCTGAAAAGTGAATAAAGTAAATTTTCTGGTGTGTAAATGGAGAAGTGAAAAAAATAAAAAAAATACTGGTGTGAATAATCATGCTAGGATTTTATAGTATTTTGAGGTTAAGATGAAGTTTGAACTATTGACACTAATGTGTTATGTCCTATCATAGTTGGTGATTTCCTAATAGTTGGATTTTTCATTCGTTTAACCATTTTATGCAATAGGAATTTGCTCTTTCTAATTGTGGTTGCAAATGATTGATTACTTATTTTACTGCTTGATGTTCAACCCAGAACTTTGTACTCCATTATAGAAATTGATACTCTAGTCTTATTTCCTTTGGTATTTGTTTAAAAGTTTCTAAGATTTGGTGCGTATTTCTTTCCTTGCTTTTCTGGCTCGCTACTAAAAGTTTGAAGATCATTATATGTTAGTTTGGTATCAATAGTAAACCCTTCAATTTACTGTGAAGACTCCATCTTGGTAGTATGGTTGCATTCAAGAATGTAGACTGGGCTTGGTATTCGATTTTGGGTTCCTATTCTTTGTGTTATAACTATGATACTCTGCATTATTATTTGATCTTAGTAAGCATAACATGGTCCTTACTGTATCTTAAATTTGATGCCCTCTTATTACTCATCATGTCGTTAACCTTCACTATTTGCACCCTTTCTTTCCAACTGCATAGTCACGATTTGTCATAGTTTTCAATTTTTGTCTTGATGCATGTATGTTTGCCTGAGTATTGGTAGCTGCTAAATTTGTCAAGAGTCCATTTTTCTTCTTTATGCTTGATGGAGGTCAAATTATATCACACAACCATGGATGAAATCCCTTGCAAAATTACACTAGTCTAGTACGTTTGTTGGAAATTTTGGAGCCCTATCTGTCAAACCATTGTGGTAAATCCTTCAAAGCATAGCATACCATGAGACTTCCAGCATACCGTATTAAACATCGCTAGATATAAATATCCTATCCTCTTTTGGTTTCGTTAGTGATACTCAGCCTACGATAGTATATTATTCTTAGGCACCACCAGTTTATGCACACATGATGACAATCATATATGTAATGCACTAAGGGAGTTCTACTATGTGCTAAAGGTGCTGCCCTTAACCATTAACCCTACATTTTCTCATTGATAGGTTTTTGCATTATGGTCTTCTTGTGCTTATCATTCTTGCATAGCGATCTTTGAGTTATGTCTGCATATTTATTGGTGTTGGAAATTCAACTTGGAGGGAATGTTTGCAATTCGATGGTTTTAGTTAGGTGAAGATTGACAGTTCAACCCATGAACCAAAACTACATTTTCTATAATTGATATTCAACAGAGTAATACATTGGTCTAAAAATTTGATTCAAACGCTTATGTTTGGAGATAGCTGGAATTTCTCTATGGTTGGAAATTAACTTCTCTCTGCTTGGGTTTCCATTGTACTTGATCATTGTTAAATCTTTTGTGTAACACATGTGACTTCCCATCGTATTGACATTTGCATTTTATGATGTATTGGTTTATAGTTGTATTTGTGTCTGTATTCTCTTATTTTCCCTAGACTTTCACTGATGACTGCTAGGAATATATTCAGGTTGATTTGGTTTTAATTCTTTCGTTGCATTCCATAATCAGTAATGGTTATTCTTGTTTTATGTGAAATTAGCCCTTCCTATGTTTGAGGCATATTTATCACAGTTTCTTGCTTGTTTTCACTTGTTTTCCTTTGAGGGAGTTCATTTTCTTGTCAGCACAGTGTTGCTTGTATGGTAGTTATCCTCCTCGGTATTGTGTTCTCTCCTTTTTGATGTAATGTGTGAGCAAAGACGTATACCATGTTGAATTATTGCATCAAGTAATATTTGGAATTTGATATGTTAGTTTATATATAGGCATAAATGTGCATTATCTCTGTATGAATTGGTATAATGCGTTAGAAATAGTAATTGTCTAATAGTATAGATTTTCATATTAGGTGTTGTGGTAATAGTAATTGTTGATTAAGATTTATGCAGAAATAAATGACTTAGATTGTCTCCGTTAATCAACATATGAGGTATTCCATCATGATTGTTTTTGGGTTGCGTAGCTTTATAATTTGATAGTTCATAATTTCCATTTAGTGATAAACTCTCTTTCATAGTCCTAGATTCAAGTTGTGTGTTTGTCGGGTAAATGATTAACTTTATTTTATAACAGGTAGTGAGAGCAAGGGAAATGGATTATAATATGCTTTTAATGGGTAGATATATTTTGCTTATACTAATAATAATACTATGGTATAGGTTGTAGTTTATTAATAAATAGAATGATTTATTTGATAAGGGGAAACAAGTAGGAAAGAATTAAATTAAAAAGTTGTTCTTACCCTAATAATTAATCGGGCAGGTAAATGAGTTAATTAGATTATCCCTTGTTACTAACAATATCATAATGGTATCATGGTTGAGACCCATGTGAGATATAGTGACTAGTTATGTAGAGGTCTTAAGTAGCCTAAAATACAAGTGTTGAGACTTTAGTGAGATGGGAGGATGCATCCTGAATTAGAGAGGCTTACCCATATTTATTTAGTGGCTTCCAGGAGTAAGCCATGTTCTAGGGGGGGAGGGTGTAATACCCCTCGTGTTGTTGATACTCTTTTGTGTTGATTTTGTACTTGGTTTGTGATGGTGATCAGTTCACCGGTTTTGGTTGGTTTGCTACACTTGACATTAGTTATGATGCTTGACGATACCTTACGTGGTGATTATGTTGTTTGGTTATGTTATGGTTTCTTTAATAATATATGTGGAGATGTTGTGATTCTATATATTGCTATGGTTTCTAATGTGTTTGTTGGTGTGTCTTGGTGAAAGGACGGAGTGGCATCACTTGCTCGCGAGTGCCCTGCTACCCCACGATTACCTTTCACGGTGTGTCTGCAATGGAGATTTACATGCTACTTGACGTTTGTTTCTATGCAGGATACAGGTACTGGACACCAACTCCACCTACTTGACAGGTTTGAGTGTGTCCCATAAACCCAATGGGTATGATGTTGAAAAGGGAGTTGATAAGGAAGTGTCCCCCTCCCAAGTATGTCACCTTGTTGTGAGTCCAATGGTGTCTTTGTTTCAACCTCGTCTTTGTTTATGTTTGGGTTAGTGTTGATTATTTATTTTAGTATGTAAATGTTTGTTATTTAATTAATCTTTATTTTATGTGTGATTAATTAATGTTATTTAATTGATATAGTTATTTGTAGATAATTATATTTAAGTTATTTGTTTAATGCTCTTGATTGAGTGAATAGTTTAAATAAAAATATAGATGCTTTAATGTAAACTATAATTTTAAATTTGCATTAGGTAAGTGGTATTGATTTTTGAATTTTTAAATTAATTAAATAGCTTATAATGCTTTATTATTATTAAAAATTAAAAAATAATTAAAAAATAATAATAATAATTAAAAATTAGTTATATTATAATGAGAATGTATTTATGGGAGTGAGTGGGAATTTAATAAAATTTTGGTATAAAAATATTCTCGAAGAGAATATTGGCATGTTGTGAATGGCAAGAAGTTTCTTCATGGAAAGAAATTGGCTATAGAATTATTTTTGGGTTTTGGGGGTTTCTAATTTAAAAATTGGAGGAGGTTTTCAGCATATATTTTTGGACTCATATTTTGCATCTTGCTGGAGGTGAAGTTTCTGGAAAGGATTTAGAAGTTGAACTCAGAAGGCGAAGCTTTGTTCCAACCCTCGTTCCTTTACTATTTATTTAATTTGTCTTCTTGTTTTGAAAAGATTGCCTGAAATTGTCTATATAAGAGGAAACTGTTGTGAATTAGTTAAAATCCTCTGTAGAAATGTTTGTTGAAAACTTCTGAGTAGGAAAGTTTGTTAAAAGTTCCTCTGTAGGAAAAAATCTGTTGTCGGCTTTTGAAGTTTCACCAAGTTTATTTTTTTACCTCTACAGAAAAATTTATAGTGAAATTAGAGAACCTTGTAAAAGGTTATTTTTAAATAAAAAAATAGAAAAACACAGAGGAAAAACAATAGAAATCAGAGAACCTTGTAAAAGATTATTTTTAAATAAAAAAATAGAAAAACACAGAGGAAAAATAATAGAGATATTTTGAAACCTCTTAAGTTTTGGATTGAAAACCTTCCTGTTAAAATTAGGAAAAACCCATATCCAGTTTTCCTATAGATGAATATAATTTAAATCTATTTTTCCAATTTAATATATTTGTCTAGATTTTTTTTTTAAAAAAGAATAAAATTTACTCTGTGAGGGGTTTGCCCCGCAGCCCGAACGGTCGGTATGGTTGAGCTAAGGCTTTGGGTTCGTCCCATATAGGTCGAAGGTTAGATTCACGCTGGCCGGGTTAACCCAGAGGAGTCCTGTTGCAGGCTCGGGGCTTCTTCCCAGAGGGACTAGTTTCGCCTTGGCTCTCCCCACCATCACCCCAAAAATCGGCAATATGTAAGCCCGAGGCAAGGTATGGTGGGAATCGCTGGGGCTTGGTTGGAGATACCTCCTGTGTATCGAAAAAAAAAAAATTACTTTGTGAAAATTTTGGGTCCTGTAGGAAATTTGTGTGTAATTTTTTTCCAAACAATACAGATTGTCTGAGAATAAATTAAAAATATATATATATATTTTTTTAAAAAATATATTAATATAAAAAAAATATTAAAAAAAATAATAATAAATAAAATATGGGTGAGGGGAGGGTCGGTTGGTGTTGTACCTCCCCACACCCATGGGTGGTGCACAGCCACCATGGCTGCACACAGCAGCCAAAGGCTGCTAGGCGCAACCTTGGTGGGGTTGCGGCCTCCCCACATAGGGGGGGTACACACCTCCCAATCGTCATTTTGTTTTATTAAAAGAAAAGGACTTAATAAAATTTGTTTTTTATTTATTATTTAAAGATTTAAATTTATTAAATTTAATTCAATTTAAATTTGTTAATTTATATTAATAAATATATATATATATATGGGTTATAATTATGTGGATTATTTTTATAATGTTAATCTAAATTGAGATATTAAATGTATAATATATATATACACTTGTCCAAATTATAGAAAAATATTACGAAGGTTAATTGCAATGAATTCTTATTGTTACTGGACAAATTGAAAAAGAATATTTAATCAAATCAAAATGAGTGTTTTTAATGAATGAAATAGTTTGAGTTAACTAATAGTTTGACTTCCATGATCGATTTCGTGCAATGAGTTATCTTAAAATGTGATTGTTAAGTATAGTAAATTTGCATTCTTAAACAAAATCTTGATGTTGAATAATTATTTAATTCTTTGATTTTCTTTGAGTTCTTTGTTGATTTCTTTGAGTTTGGTTATAAACATGTGGGGCCCTTAAATTAGTTGACCTTTCTATAGGAATTAAGGTTATTGTTTAAAACTTCCAGAGGCATGGGAGAATGGTGGTTTAATATGTGACCTTTTAATTTGATATTTGTTTCTATTTTGACTTTAGTTGTGACTTTGAGTTAATTTATTTGGGTTGTACCCGATTTTATGGGAGTTGATTTTTATGACTTTTGGCGAGATGGTTTTGCCTCGCAATTGTCCTATTTTGTGGTGTAATGTTATTGTGGGTACAACCCCTTGGAATTTTTTGATATGTTTTGGGGTTTCTAGGGAGAGTGGCTCTACATGGGCATTGGCGCACAAAGGGGCTGTCAGGATAACTCAAGTTAGAGTTTGAGTAATGAGTGATAACCTAATTAATTAATTAGGGGGTGGGTATTTAAACATTAACAAGATAATTGTGGAAACCTCGTCCACCTGTTAGTGATTTCGCAGACTAAAGGTGGGCCGAGAAGGCCATGGTTGGAAAGATCGTTTCCTCGTTTCCACGACAGGTTAACAGTTCCGCATGAGTCACCCTATGGAGTTGGCGCCTAGAGAGGTTGTCAGGATAACCATAGATGGGGGTTGGTGCCTAGAGATAGGAAGTTAGGATAACCCATGTAGGACTGTGCGATGACACTCTCCTCTAGCTTTCCCTTGAGTTGTTTTGTTCCTAACCTCTGGAAGTGGTCTATTGATATGTTTTGGTGATTTATTGTTGTTATGTTTTGGAAGTGGTCTTTTAATGTTGTGTTTCTCTTTATGTGTGTTTTAGCTTTCCATGCTTGGAGTTTAGTCTTGTGTATTTTTTTAGATATTTTTGGTCGAGGACCCTTTCTTATTTACTCCTAGAACGGGGGTGGTCGGGTGGAATGTGCTATGCACCCCGTTGGGTTCCCTATCTTGCAGTTGTACCTTTCAGTGTAGAGTTTTGCAGAGATAGTTTGATCCAGAGTTGATATGTTTCCAGATGTATACTAGTGCTTCTACTATACTATGTATTGATTTGATACCCCCCCATGTGAATGGGTAGACTTATGATGTAACCTTGAGTAATTTCTCAATGAGATGTACTTGTAGTTTGATGTAATGTATAATCACATTATGTAATTTATTCTTGAATCATAATGGTTAATATCGTTAAGGTTGTGATATATTTGAGAAAATATGTTCTTTATATTTCCTATTAAAATCTATTATGAATGCATGTATGGTTTCTATATGGTTTATTCTTGTCTCATTGCATATCTTTAATAAATGTATAAATGAATACATGTGAATGAATGAGTTATGTTAGTAGAATTGGTAATTACTTTTATCAACTTTGTTATGGGATAGATTACATAATGTCACCTCATGTACCCCAAGGGACTTAGGTTTTTAACTTGTAATCATTAGTTATGTTAGTTGCATTAGTAAGCTTAGTGTTTATTCTTTATGTTTTCAAAAAAAAAAAGTTGTTGCATTTTTAGTTGTTCTTTTGGGTTTATGCGACTGGGCATTACAGGGGGTGGAGTAGGAACTAGGAACCCATCAAGGGTCCTATGGTTCCTAATACAATGTATTTATTGATAGTTTCCTTCATTTTTATACTTAGCCAACTTTTTGGGACTCAAATTTGGGTTTTTGGCCAAGGAAACAATATGGGGTCTAGGTATAATATCCAAAGGCACAAAAGCACTCAATATTTCCCACTTATGATTTATCAGGTTGTCTATTAACAATGGGAAAGCAAAGACATAGAATAGACCATTAGAGTAGATGGAAAAATGAGATAGAAATTGAAATGGGGTGCCAACATTTCCTCTAGTTGAGGATGTGTGTCTCTTGTAGGTACCACAAGAATCCAGATCTTTGGGAGCATATCAAAATTGGGAAAGAATTTAACTATGAAACTATATACATGGTGAACCTCACAGTAATGAAATGAAATCACATAATATTAAAGATATGGCTACACAAAACTTACCACTTTTTTGCATGTCAAACCCTACAATATACCCATGGCACATAGTCATGAACAAATTGTTGCATTTGCTTGCCTTTGCCAAAAATAAGCTTATCGAAGGATCCAATATACCTCAAACCAATAATAGCATTATAACCCACTTGAATCCAATGAGTCCATATATTTATATGCATCCACCTACATATGCTCCCCAAGAGGTAAAATTGTGCCTTGAGCATTACCACTATAGGATAACCATACATAATAGGAGTTGGACTTACTTCACAATACACCATGTATGCATATGATGGCATGGGTAAAAATTTGTGAAGTTTGGTCATCAATAAAAAAAATGACACCCATGGAAGAAAATTAACTCCCATCACACATGAGTACACTATTACCATATCCATCGTCCTCCTTAGGTGAATTGTGTTTCATTTTGGTTGACATTGATGTCAAAAGTTCTATGGAGAGTGTTGTAGATCGGTTCTTTGGTTGCCAAAGTCTTTGAGAAATTTTCTACATTTATCCTTTGATGTTGTTTTTCTCATATGGTTTGAAGGACAACTTCATATTGTGTCAAGGAATCTGTGATCCAAGTTTCAAATCTTTTGGGTTACTAAAAAGGTGTTTTTAAGAGTGATAGATTGAAGTCTATATTGATTCTATATGCATATTCTCAAAAGTGAAAAGGTTGGCTCTACATATCTCCACTTTTGAAAATATGGTCATGTGGTTCAAAGTTCATTGAGATGTGAAGGTGTTATATCCAAAGTTTAATGTCAATAAATCCTTTTGCAGAGAAATTTATAAGTGGCAGTGTATCAGATTGTGTTGCTTGGAGATTGGTTTCATGTCTATTGGCTTGCGCTAGCTTGTTGTTGCATAAATTTGTGAAAGGGATGTATATTAATATTCTTAAATATCATGTGATTATTGTTGATGTTTTGCAAATTTTTTTTTGGATTCTTCAGCATAATTTGTGGTATGAAATGAATGTTTTGTTGGCTTATGCTTCTGTTGGGGTTAACTAAGGTATGTTGGTGGTGGGCACCACAAGTTCAAGTGTGAGAAGAGCTTAAGGATTGATTGAATATGTTGTATGGCTCATGTCGAATCATTTGGAAGAGATGAAATTAATGTTTTATTATTATTGTGTACCACCAATGGATGTGAAGTCCGACATACTACATATTTCATGTTTTCTTATTTGTGGCCAACCTAATTTGTATTTGAAAAGCATGTGGATAATTTCAATAGAATATCAAAGGTTTGAAGATAGTTTGGGGCTAGGCTAAGTGTGTGTTGAAATCTACAAGGCATGTTCCTCTTCCTGGTGTTTGTGTATTCTTTTGGGTCTTTCCATCTACATGTGTCATGTTGATTATTTTACCTTTGGCCGACTTGAAGATGTAATATTTTTTATAGGCCAACATGAGATGTAATCAATGTAATGTCATTTATAAATTCTAAACCTAGTTTATCTAGGATGTGTGTAATTATGATGAATATGTAAGTGACCGAAGGAGAAAAAGAAGTTGTGGTAGATCTTGTCTAGTTTCATTTTGATCATATCCCTATGATAGAAGGAATGTAAAGAAGTGTGTTCAATTGTAGAAGTGTGCTTAATTGTTTGTTGGAG
Organism: Sequoia sempervirens; assembly: GCA_007258455.2. Taxonomy (NCBI): domain Eukaryota; kingdom Viridiplantae; phylum Streptophyta; class Pinopsida; order Cupressales; family Cupressaceae; genus Sequoia; species Sequoia sempervirens. The sequence continues at coordinate 314,509,509 of VDFB02271358.1, read as the reverse complement.
GTAGTGATCCAATGACAATTACTTCTTGATTGTTGAAAGTAGTGAGCTAGTAGGTAGCTAAGAAGAAATTTGAAGAAGTGACAAAGTAGAATTGCAATCATCAAAAGAAGAATTGTAATCATCAAAAAGAGTGGGCTTAATTGTCAGTTTTAGACAGTGGAAGGATTGTCATTCTGTAATCATTCATGAGTGTATTCTCAAATCAGGGAGTTGAATCTTCCTTAGAAGTGACCCTAAAACTATAATCAATGAGTCGTAGCATCCTTGGGTTGTTTCCCTAAAACAAAGTTGTAAATGTTGCTCATCTTGTGAAGCTAGATTAGGATAGTATCTCCTAGTAGATTTTCTCACCATGGTTTTCTCATGTGGGATTTTCCACGTATATCTAGTGTTGTGTTGTGTATTATCTTCTTCTTTCATGTTCTTACTTATGCGGTAGATTTTAAAGTATTTTTTTGTTCTAGACAAGTTGAGATTTGATAGAATATTGATTCACCCCCTCTCAGTATTCCAATGTGTTCAAAAAATTGAGATAAAAAAGAGAATGTCTCCAATTCACATGGAAAATAAAATTGTGTCTAGATACATTGTTGATCTAAGTAAAGAAAAGCTTCCTCTACCAAGTCAAACTAAAATTTTTGGGACTTTGGAACACCATGTTGATCTCCCTCATGAAATATGTGTTTTTGCTCAACACCATCACTAGATTTATGCTTCGAGATAACCAACAAGAAGAATTCCTCACTATCATTTGAATCATGAAACAATTTGAATGAAGAGCCAAATTCTTCAAATTATCTCATTATTTGATCCTTCTATTAGTAATATGTTACAAAAATGGCTACAAAGAAAACTATCAACAATCAATTCTTCCTACAAGTCAACAATTTGATTCATCTAAGAACATACAACTTTAGTATCTACATGCTCAACTAATGATCTTAAGAATATTTCCTTAATCCTATCCACCTCAACAAAAGAAAAAAAATCAAATACAAGCTCTAGAAAAAATCCCATGTCAAAATCTTCATGTGAGACCTCACCTTTCTATGATCCTATTGAGTCTATGTCTTTGATGGTTCTTGTCCAATGTTTTATGTGCTTCTATGTTTGGATATTATACATGAGTTTATGAGTGATAGTTGTTCCTATACATCAATGATGTTCATATCCTTGGCTATTATTAGATAGGGTTAACTGAATAATTCTATCTATCTAATGGTTGTTGTGATTTCTCTATGATAATCAAATGAGTTCATTTTATTGATTATGTAAGTATGTGTTGATAAATATGTTTAGTTATGGTGATTTATTGGTTATTTATTGTTATTAGTAGTATTATTATGTATATCAGATGGATTGCATTATGTTGATAGGGGTTTTTGAGATGATTGATTTTATTATTATTAGATGATGTATATTTAATTTTTCATGGATGATATTTGGATGTTCCTATGGATGTCAGATTTTATGATGATTATTATATTTCATATGTTATTCACTCATGATATCATTGTTAATATTAGATATGTGAATGGAGAATTATAAATGTCATTTTTATGATTGTTAGTTGATTTGTGATAACATGATGTCTTAAATAATGGATTTTATTTGACTATATGATCTAGATATCGTACTAACACTTTTTGTTTGTGTAAATAGGTGGATTTTTAGTGCCTATAGTTGATGGGGTTATTTAACCACTTTTATGTCTTCCTAGTGTAATTTCAAACCTAGGTTCATATGGAGTAATAATATTTTTTGGCCCATATTGTGAAAAATGTGTTGGTGTTATGTACTAATGTGAAAATTTATCTAATTGTCTTTTGGAATCATTTCCTGAGTGAGTTTAAAATTTTATAATTTTATGTAATTTTATGAGGTTTAAGTTTTATTTTATGGTTTGGAAATTTTCTTAGGTGTGGGGGATATAGGTTGGGAGTTTATTTTTATCGTTAAACACTTTAAAAAGGGTTTTATGATCCTCCTTTATACCCCACTTTCAAAAGTGGCGACAATGGGGAAGTAGTTATTTAGTTGAGTTAGTTTTGGGAAAGAATTTACCTCTTCCTCTTCTTTATAACTCTTCTTCCATAGTGTGGATAGGGTGGATTCATTTTTCTTTTCTAAGATCTTTCTATTTTGCTTGAGTTCTTTTGGGAAGAGAGAGGAGTGCGAAGAAGGAAGGAAGGAAGAAGGAGAAGGCTTGAGGGGAAGAGATCTTCAACCCAAGGTTCATCTATTAGTAGGATTGTGTTATTTCAAGGTAGGATATTTTCCTTTCTTGTTGAATAAATGTGAATGTTTGTCATGTGTTTTGATCATTGAGATTTTGGTAATTTTGGTTTGGTAAAATGTTATGCTAATGTTTTATGTGCTCTTCTTTTGTGTGTTTTAGTAGGGGATTTGACCCCCTCTTGAGAGACGTTATTTTGGTCCTCCATGTGCAAGGGGTTGAGTGGGTGTGGCTCCCTCTAAGGGAAATTTATTTCAAGGTATGAGTACCTATTATTATGTGTAGAGATATGAGTATCCCATATTTGATTTTGTGATGGACGGAAAAGGAGTGGATGTGGTTGTGTTGGTGATGTATTATGATATGTGGAGACATGATATGGAGATTTACATTTGGGTATTGTGATACTTTTACTCTCCCTTACTAAGTAGAGCCCCAACTCCCCCTAAGTGGATTTCATACAATATATCCAATGTGTTAGAAAGTGTTTATTATGTAAGCCCATGTATGTATATGTGTGTAATATATGATTAAAATGTTTACTCAAATCTAGTGGTGGTTGTGAAATGTGTAAGTGTCTACCCAAATGGCTAAATGACCCCAAGCTCGGAGCTGGATTGTCTCACAACCATATGGTTGGGTGGATATCCCATTGGATTTAATATTTTTTCTCTCTTATATTTTGTTGCTTCCTTTCTAGGTCTTGTGAAGTGTGCAAAAGGTTTAAAGATGACTTAACTATGTTTATTGTGTAAGACTTAGGAACAATTGTAAAAGTGTAATGTAAATTTGTATTCAAGGATTTACTTAAAAGTGTAAAAATGTGTATTTTGAAGAAATAAGAAGGAAAATCACATCTTGGTTTGTAAAAAAAAAAACAAAGAAAAATATTTTGTAGAGTATTCATTATCTTCCTTAATGTGCATTTAATCTATGCATTTTTGTCCTTTAAGTTATCATTAATATAGATTTTTAAATTGAATATAGTTTTAATAGCTACATGAGAAGGTTTTGGAAATACTTTAAAATGTATTTTCAATTAAGTGTTTTTCTATTTGAATCAATATAACTTATTTGATTGATCAAAAGTTATGGTTATAACACTATTGCCCCTATGTCAAACAATAAATTGTTATAAAGTAGTCTTACGGATTTAATCATAGAAAATTATAAACATGATATTGAAGTATAAAATTTAATGGGTTTTACTAACAACAATGAATCATATTTCATAAAAAATAATCTATCATAAAATAATATTACATGTTTGATCTCACATAATGATGAACAAAAAATTAGGGGATAAAATTTAAAGGGATTTTTTATTATATAGATCGGTTAGACATATTTAAAATTTGGACCAACCTAGTAAACCTATTATAAGCTATAATTAAGACAATGCTATCTATTAGATACACAAGACAACTAAGAGGGTGGGTGAATTAGTTGTATACTTTTAAAACATCAGAAGCCCTCATTTATTCGAATCTACATTAGTTCTTAAACCCTTATCCACAATTAAACCCTTAATACACATTAACAAAATGTAAACAATTAAAATAGTAATGCATACACATCAAACACATAAGAAAACTAGATTTACGTGGAAAACCAAAGAAGGGAAAAACCACATTGAGGATTAGCTCACCAATATATGAATTGCAACACTGAATACAATAAGGCTCACTATTGAGGGCTCACTGCCCAAAAGGTTAAAGAAAGGCTCACTGTTGGTGGCTCACTATCAAAGAACTCACTATCCAGAACAAAGAAGAAAGAAGGGGTTTCTCACTACCAATTTGAACTAATAATAATGCATCTCTCATATGCTAAAGGTACAATTCCATTGAAGCACACACAACACATCAAACAAACTGAAATGTAGAAATCGTCTGCCCACTACTTTAGGAAGTCATACACATTAAGGCTCACACTCAGATCAACACTCTTGATCACTTTTGCATCTCTCGCATCACACACACTTCTTACAATCCACACAATAATTATCCTTGCATTTATACTCTTTGCGACCTAAAACAATCTCAATTTGGTCGCCTAAATGAAACATATACACCTCAATCGTGTATCACCAAATAGGTCAGAACCAAACACTTCCACAACATAAATAAGTGAAGAAAAACCATGCCACTACTTAATTGGGACCTGAATCTACACAAAAATTCTTCTTAACACTTCCTTAATCAACAATTATCTTCCACAATTAGCACTAGCATGTCAGGTTAGCCGAACTTGCACTAACACTAACAAGCAATTCCAAACACACTTCTCAAGGTCCATAAACTTCTCGCAAACCACATAGGAACACTCCATGATATTCATTCAACATCTTTGAATACTCCAGCACCATCATAATATTCTACACAACCACTACAACCACTTGAATCTCAAGAACACCTTAATTATGTGAAACTAGACATATTGGCAAAGACATCCAACACACTAAACAACCTTCCAGAACAACTCAACACTTGAAACTTCAAGGGAAGGTGGATATAAACATTATAAGAACATTCCTAGATCCACAATACTAGAAAATTTACTATAGAGAAATGCAGAGCAATCTTATTTCTCCCAGACCACACTGCTTCACAGTTCACACACTAGTGAACACAACTTCTGCCACATGATCCAAAACATGGAACTCTAGATATAACACCTTGGAACGCCTCTGATCATCATGTCCAAAATATATGAGTGCATCTTCAACCATGAATAAATGTGGAGAAAAACACTAAACAACACTTTGTCACAATGAACTTTCTTTTATTCATTTTTTCTCAAAAGCACTTGGAAACCAAACACCACAAACACCAACTCAAAATCTGCAACACCTTCTTAGCATCTCAACCACATAAGAAGTTGAAACTAGTGATAATACTAATGACAACATAATGCAACCAACACACTTGAACACACTTGCTTCCTCAAGGGTTGACATTAATGCAACAATGCTATGTTGATATCAATGACAACACAACTTTCCAACAATCTCCTCCTTTTTCATTGACGGAAACAATTAATATGAAAAACCATCAATAGTAACCAGAAACTCTAATCAACAATAGATACAACTCACTAGTACACACTGCTCCCCCTTACACCAACATTTATTTTCTCCTTTTCTTCATATAGCTAACTTTCTCCCCCTATGGTCTTTAGACCATATCCATTTCTGCACTTGGTTTTTCAACTACTTTTCTCCAACTAATTTTCTCCCTCTTTGACATCAATGGAAAATGACAACACATAATTTCTTTTCTTTTACTCCCCCTTTGTCATTACACATCTATACCTGCTCTCCCCCAAAGGCAACACTTGTAAGGGATAACAACTGTAGCCAAATATTTTCCACTACTTTGCATTTGCTGCTCTCACTTCCTTTGACAAAGCTTCAAAGGACAACACCATCTAAATGAATACTACACCAACCAACAACCACTTCTACCTACTCCCCTTGAGAGGTATCCTTCAACATCATTCTAAGACCGAGACGTATATCTTGAAATTCTTCCCGGATAGATGCACACACTTATGCATCTAGTTGAAAGGAGGGTCAATAAACCCTAACTTCTCCTAGAGATACTCACAGGTATCTTTTGGAAGAGCCTTTTTAAAGTATCAGCAACATGATCCTTAGGATTCACATACTCCAACTTCACCTAATTCTCTACAACTTTCTCCCTGAAGAAGTGATACCGAATTGAGATATGTTTTGTTCTTGAATGCATTACTAGATTCTTTGAAACATTGATTGCACTTGTATTGTCACACATGCTAGGAATAGGTTCATCATATGAAACTCTGATATATTTCAATGTTTTCTTCATCCACAACACCTACGTACAACATGATGTTGTTGTGATATATTCTGCTTTTGCAATAGATATTGACACGGAATCTTTCTTTTTACTTAGCCATGAAACCAACCTACTTCCAAGAAAGAAAGCACCACCACTTGTCTTTTTCCTATCATCTACACATCTAACCCAATCTACAACTATATATGCACTCAAAGAGAATTCAATGTCCTTAGGATACCACAAACCATAATTTGGAGTTCCCTTCAAATATCTAAATATCCTCTTCACTGCTACATGAGATTCTTTGGGATCTTCTTGAAATCTACCATAATAAAAATTGAATGCATGATATATGGTCTAGTAGCAGTAAGGTATAATAGTCCACCAATCATTGATCTATACTTTCTTTGATCTATCTTAGGAGATTCATCATATTTTCTCAACTTACAACCAATAACCATAGGAGTACATACCGGTTTAGAGTCATCCATTCCAAACTTATTCAACAATTCATTAACATACTTACTATGATATGAATATACCTTTCTTTGATTGATTGATCTACAAAGGAAGAAATTAATCTCCCCACACATTGAAATCTAAAATTCTTTTTGCATTTCCTCTGTGAACTTCTTGCACATATCTTCATTTCCTCTTAATATTACGTCATCAAAATATAATACCACCATCAAGATTTCTTCTCCTTCAACTTTGAAATATAGATTGCTATCCATAGTACCATTTTTGAATCCTTGTTGCAATAAATACATCTCTAACCTTGTACACTAAGCTCTAGGAGCTTGCTTCAATCCATACAATGCTTTCTTCAACCTATAGGCCATATTTACATTTTTTGATAGTTGAAAACCTTTTGGTTGTTCACTATATACATATTCTTCCAATTCACCATTCAAGAATGTAGACTTCACATCCATTTGATATACTTCAAAATATTTGTGCTACAAAAGCTAAGAACATCTTGATAGCTTCCATTCTTGCAACCAAAGAAAAATTTTCCTCAAAGTCTATACATTCAATTTGTGAGTAACCCTTACACACAAGTATAGATTTTTTTTTTCTGACAAATTTTCCATCTTCATTTAGCTTGATCTGGAATCTCCATTTTGTACCAATCACATTCTTGTTTTCTAGTCTTGGGACCAATTCCCAAGTTAGATTCTTCTCTATTTTTCATAACTCTTCCTACATTTCTTTGACCCAATTTTCATCTTTGCATGCCTCATTCACTGTTTTTGGTTCCACCTCATAAAGTAAACAAAAATTCACTTGTTCCTTTGTCATTGAAACTTTTCTCCTTGTTAGAAAACCTTTTTCTCTTATCTCCAATGATCTGATCTTCTGAATAATTCTTTTGCACACACTTAGGAGTTTTAGGATTCTTTTCTAGAGCTTCCTCTTGTTCAACTGTCACCTCTTTTCCTTTTTCTTCAACCTTTTCATCTTCATTGCAAGGGGATTCATCAAATTCATATCCTTTTATTAGTATTAAACTTTGATGTGGTTCTTCATCCACCTTGACACTTGCACTCTCAAAAATCTTATTCAATCTCTTGTTGTAACACTGGTAGGCCTTTCTTCTTGTAGAGTATCCAAGGAAGATTCCTTAATCATATCTTGCATCAAACTTTCCTAAGCTTTCTTCATCTCTTCTAATATAACATTTGCTTCCCAAAACTCTAAAATACTTCATAGTAGGGGGTTTACCATACCATAACTCATAGGGAATTTTTGAACTATTTTCTCTTGCTTGAACTTTGTTAAGAATGTAGACTATAGTATGAACTACTTCTCTCCAATAGACATCCAAAAGATTACTGTCCTTCATCATTGTCCTAGCTACTTGCTAAACTATTTTATTTTTCTTTCCACAACTCCATTTTTTGAGGAGTTCTAGAGGTTGAAAACTGTCTCTTTATTCCATGATCTTCATGTTGGCAAAACAAGGACACACAATTGAGAAGGGAGGGTGAATCAATTGTGACAGAAACTTAAACTTTTCTTACTTAACTTAATCTCAAATATGATGAATAATAAATTAACCACAAATAATTAACACATCAGTGAGACAGATAACACCAAGATTTTTTACGTGGAAACCTTGTTAGGGGAAAAACCACGGTGGATGTCAGTCCACAAGATTATACCCTATTAAAAGTATAATGATAAATAATAAGGGGAATGCACATGCATTCAGGCACATTTCCTAGAGCTCACTACTCAAATACAGAAGAGGACTCACTGTCCAACAATATAGAAATATGGATTAGATCCACAAAGTATGAATTGAAAGAATAGCTTCTACACAAGCCTAATTACAGTTCCAATTAAGCACAGAAAACCTTCTTCACTCTTCTCTCAATCTTCTTCACACTTTGCTCTGCTATCAAATGATTAGAATTCTATTCGCACATCTACACTTTCTTTGGCATACATTCACACTTATGCACACACTAACTTTTCTTAAACAATTGCTCTTATATATCTACTACATGAGATTTCATCACAACTTAGTCGGCCAGGAAAATAAAACATATTTGCAATGTCAACCCAATTTCACAAATAATTTTTTAATGTGTATCCACCAAGGTCAGCCACAACATAGTGGAGACCCAAATTGACATCTCCAACACAAAAAGACTTTAATTAAATTTACCACGAAGATCCACAACACGCTATCACCAACATGTCGGCTAGGGACATGAAAAACCAAACATGTGCAAGAAAATATCTTCAACCACAAGCTCTATGAATAATGTGGACGTACCACAAAGATAGAGAATGATCTAGAAACATCTGGGAACACCAAGAAACAAAAAAGAAGCATCCACAACAACTGAGATTAACAAAATTACACAAACTTCATTCAGGAACACTAACAGAGACAACATAAACACTGTCAAACCACAACACAATCAAAACTTCACGTGGACCTCTGAAAATTTTGATAGATGATCTAGAAACACTCAACAATAAACCCTTTAATCCACACCGACTAATCTTCAACGTAAAGAACAAAATTCCTTCTTGATCTGCACAATTCCACTGGGAACCTACAACACTTCCTTTTATAATTTTCTCAATATCCTTGACATATACAAACTTTAATTCACCAAATGCTAATAGTGTTGACATCAATGACAACCACATATCAGAAACCATATCCTCAACATCCAACAATCTCCCCCTTTCACATTGATGGAAATACATGATGTGAAAAATATCATCAACCCAACACACTGACTCTTCTTCTCAACTGCACTTCTCCCCACAAGGCTCTTCTCAGAAATATTTTTCACATTGCACTTCTCCCCCTTTGACATCAATGGAAAAGGTAACCATGACCTTTCCAAATACACACTCTAAACTACATATTTGCACATCTGACTACTCTCCCTGAGTAGTAGCCATGGAAACATCAATCTGGATCAAAATACAGCAATATAGCTCACAGATTGATGCAAGTAAATGCATCTTTTAGTTCTTATCAGGAGGGGTAATCACCCCTAGCATTCCTCTAAGATACTCAAAATTATCCTTCGGCAATGGCTTAGTAAATCTAGAGGTGAACTCACCAGCTTTGTCAAATCTTAGGCACTTGATTTTTAGGCCTTTCTCATTTTCTGCCATAGCCTTAAAACTTTTGAACTTTTCCAATGCTTCACATTTTTCTCTTAAGAAAGAAACCCACATCATTCTAGAGTAATCATCAATAATCAACATAAAGTACATTTCTCTGTGAATACTTCTGACTCTGGAGGGACCACAAAGGTCAGTATGTAGCAGCTCCAGCAAATTATTTGAATGAAACTGTTTGCTCCAGAAAGAGACTCTAGTTTGTTTACCCATCTGACGTTCCTTGCAGATTATGTTAGTAGGCTTTACTAGCTTAGGTAGATCTCTTATTGCTTGAGTGAAACTTATATTGATAATTTTTTCAAAATTTACATGAAAAAATATCATATGCCATAGCTAGCTTTCATCTACTTGAGCAATTAAACAACTCCCACTAGTAGTAGTCAGGTGAAAGATATTACCTTTTGTTTGTTTACCAGTAGCAATCATATTCCCAGAACTTCCATGTATCTTGCATCTTCCATTTTTGAATTGAAGATCATATCCCTTGTGCACCATCTGTCCTACACTCAACAATTTGTGTTTCAAACCTTCAACATACAAAATATCATCAGTGTTATCCTTACCACCAAGGAAAATAGATCCTTTTCCATGAATCACACCAGCATTTTTATCTCCAAATCTTACAACCCCACGGTCATACTTCTTTGGACTCACAAATTTTCTTTTATCACCGGTCATATGATGTGAGCATCCACTATCAATGACCCACTCATCTTTTTCTTCAACTCGGGCTACAAGAGCCTTTTCATCTTTAGCAAATTCAGTAGTCATAGAATTATCTTCAATGGTAGCAATGAAAACCCATTCATCTTCATTTCCATTATCTTTATCAGACTCATCATCAGTCACTGCTTCTTCAACAAAGTAACATCTCCTTTGGAATCTAGACTTCTTAGGATTATATCTAGGAACTCTTTCAAGACACCTCAATGCAAAATGGCCTATTTTACTACAAGAGAAACATTTAATAGGAAATACATCTTCATACTTACATTTTCCTCTGCCTTCTTGTTTTGCAATCAACACTTCCAATTCTTCTACCTCTCTTTCTTTATCTTCAAGCTATTTCAATTCTTCATCATACTTGGATACTTTTCTGGAACACTCTCCTAGACCATATATTTGCCTGCTACTTCCTGATACTGTAGCCTTGAATGTTGATTCAATCTCTGGTGCAGATTCACCAAATTCACTTATTTCAAAAGAAGCAAGCTTGCCAACTAGCATGTCTCTTGATATCTTTGTTACTGATATGATTTGTTCAATAGCATGAGCTTTCACTTTGTAGGATGGAGGAAAGGATTTGAGTATCTTAGCCACAATTTCATCTTCATCCACAAAACCATCGACACATCTAATACCCATCACTATCTCATCTACTCTCTGCATAAAATAAGTGATATTTTCATCTTCGCCCATCTTCAAATTCTCATACTTGCCTTTCAAGCTTTGCAGCTTAGGCATCTTCACCTAATCATCTCCTTCATACAAAGTTTCTAGCTTCGTCCAAATCTCATGAGCTGTCTGCAACCCTATCACATTAGCCATCTCCGAATCTGTCTGAGCACTCACCAAAGCTTCAATAGCCCTAATATTATTTTCAACATCTTTGATCTCATCAGCAGTGGAGGGACCATTCTTAGGAATAACATATGGATCTTTTGTAATCTTCTAGAAAGCTTCACCAATACATATTAGATGACATTGCATCCTAGATTTCCACAGTGAGTAGTTAGTGCCATCAAATCTTGGACTGTCCTTCTTGAATTTTTTCATCCCAAATCACCTCAAGATTTTAGACTTCTTCACAGGAACTTGCTCTGATACCAATTGTTGGCAAAACAAGGACACACAACTGAGAGGGGGGGTGAATCAATTGTGATAGAAACTTAAACTTTTCTTACTTAACTTAATCTCAAATATGATGAATAAGCAATTAACCACAAATAATTAACACATTAGTGAGACATATAACACCAATATTTTTTACGTGGAAACCCTGTTAGGGGAAAAACCATGGTGGATGTCAGTCCACAACATTATACCCTATTAAAAGTATAATGAGAAATAATAAAGGGAATGCACATGCATTCAGGAACACTACCTAGAGCTCACTACTCAAATACAGAAGAGGACTCACTATCCAACAATATAGAAATATGGATTAGATCCACAGAGTATGAATTGAAAGAATAGCTTCTACACAAGCCTAATTACAGTTCCAATTAAGTACAAAAAACCTTCTTCACTCTTCTCTCAATCTTCTTCACACTTTGCTCCACTATCGAATGATTAGAACGCTACTCACACATCTGCACTTTCTTTGGCATACATTTGCACTTATGCACACACTAAATTTTCTTAAACAATCACTCTTATATATCCGCTACATGAGATTTCACCACAACTTAGTCGCCCAGGAAAATAAAACATATTTGCAATGTCGGCCCAATTTTACAAATAAATTTTTAATGTGTATCCACCAAGGTTGGCCACAACATAGTGGAGACCCAAATTGGCATCTCCAACACAAAAATACTATAATGAAATTCACCATGAAGATCAACAACACGCTATCACCAACATGTTGGATAGGGACATGAAAAACCGAACATGCACAAGAAAATATCTTCAACCACAAGCTCTCTGAATAATGTGGGCATACCACAAAGATAGAGAATTATCTAGAGACATTTGGGAACACCAAGAAACAACAGAGAAGCATCTGCAACAACTGAGATTAACAAAATTACACAAACTTCATTCAGAAACACTAACAGAGACCACAGAAACATTATCAGACCACAACATAATCAAAACTTCATGCGGACCTCTGAAACTTCTGGTAGATGATCTAGAAACACTCAACAATAAACCCTTTAATCCACACCAACTAATCTTCAATGTAAAGAACAAAACTTCTTGACCTGCATAGTTCCACTGGGAACCTAGAACACTTCCTTTTACAATTTTATCAATATCCTCAACATATACAACCTTTTAATACACCAAATACTAATAGTGTTGACATCAATGACAACCACATATCAACAACCATATCCTCAACATCCAACACTTCACAAAATTTGTTGAACTCATTGAAGTAAACTCACCACCTCTATCAAACCTCAAACATTTGATTTTCAATCATAGCCTTAAATGCTTTAAACTTGTCTAGAGATTTTGATATTTCCTTAATAAATGTAACCCAAGCCATTCTAGAATAATCATCAATTAATAACATGAAATACTTGTCACCACATGAGCTTCTAATTTTGATAGATCCACATAGATTTTTATGCACTAACTCCAAGGGACCTGGGGTAGAATATTCTTTTTTCTTGAATCTTTCCTTTTTTCTTTCCAACTTGACATTCTATGTAGATTGCATTGATAGGCTTTGTAATCTTTGGAAAATATCTCATAGCATCAGTATAACTTATCCTTGCTAGGCTATCAAAATTGATGTAACCCATTCTTCTATTCCATAGCCAAATTTCATTAGTTCGAGACATAAAGAACTTTGCACCATTACCTTTGAGTTGATAGACATTACCTCTTGTCCTTGTTCCAGTAGCAACTAGAATACTAGAGCTTCCTTTTCTAATTTCATAGCCACCATTCTAAAATGCAAGAGTATATCCTTTGCTACACATTTTTCCTACACTTAGAAGATTATGTTGAAGATCTTTGACATAAAGAACATTATCTATATTATGCTTTCCATCAAAACTAATTGAATATTTTTCATAGATCTTAGTAGATGTATCATCACAAAACTTAACAAGACCAACATCATACTTTTCAAGATTAATAAACTTACTCTTATCACCTTTCATATGATTTGAGCATCCACTATCAATCATCCAATAATTATTCTCCTCTCTAGAATGAAAAGAAGTCAACATAGTTCCTTCAATGTTATGACCTATTTTTGGAGCACTTTCCTTCACACATCTTTCAATATTAGTAGAATTAATTCCAACATTTAGAGCCATTAATAAGCATTCATCACTATCTTCATTCTGATAATTTGATTTGTAATCATCAGAAACACCAATGTCCTTTTCAACATAATAACTCTTCTGGACAAATTTACCCTTATGATTCTTTTGTTTGTCATTAGTAACTTTGATTGGACATTTAGATGCATAATAACCATTTGAAAGGTAGCTTACCTCTATATTTTCTAGTACCCTTTTTCAATCTCTTGACAAATTTTTCTTCCACCTCATCAAGATCATCTAGGTTTGATCCATCATCCTTTTCCACTTTTTAGACTTTAAAAGTAGTTTCTTTGCTTGTAGTATCTTGAAAAAAATATCTCATTTCAAAAGAAGTTAAAGCACCAAACATATGATCTCTAGAATAATGATCCAAATTTTGAGCTTCCTCAATAGAAAAAAACTTTATGACTATAAGCTTTAGGCAGAGTTCTTAATACCTTTTTCACAACTTCACTTTCATCCAGATTTCCACCAAGACCATTGATGGCATTGACAACTTCAACAACTTTGAGCATGTAGGCATAAATATCTTCATCTTTAGACATCCTTATGGTTTCAAATTTGGCTTTGTAGATTTGTATCTTTGCTTGTTTGACCTTGTCATCTCCTTCATAGATTGCTTCTATCTTTGTCCAGAAATCTTTAGCAAACTTGTAGCTTATAACTATCATAAGTTCTAAATTAGTAATACCACTTAGGATTGTATTCCTTTCTTTTCTATTGTTATCATATACCTTGATCTCATCATCAATTGATGGTCCATTTGTAGGCACAATATAACATCTTTCAATATAATGCTAGAAAAAATCCAAGGGAGACTAAGAAAGACTCCATCCTATCTTTCTAGTAGGTGTAATTTGTTCCATCGAACAAGGGAGCTTTGACACCTTTCCAGTACACTATTTGGACCTACCACAAGCGGTTGAGCTTCTTACTAGGAACCACAAATTTGATATACCAATTTTTATATGCATAGAACAACTTAGAGGGTGGGGATGAGTCAGTTGTATACTTTTAAAACATCAAAAACCATCATTAACATTTAGATTTTTATTATTTCTTAAACCCTTAACATACATTAATAGAATGTAAACAACTAAAACAGTAATGCATACACATCAAACACATAAGAACACTAGATTTATGTGGAAAACCCAAGAAGGGAAAAACCATGGTGAGGATTAGATCACTAATATATGAATTGCAATACCAAATATAATAAGGCTCACTGCCAAGAAAGATAAAGAAACGCTCACTGCTAGTGGCTCACTTCCAAATGAAACACTATCCAGAAGAAAGAAGAAAGAAGGGGTTTCACTGCCAATTTTAATGGCTAATAATGCATCTCTCATATGTCAAAGGTATAGTTCCATTGAAGCACAAACAACACATCAAATGGAATTGTTGACATCCCAAATGGCACAACAACATTGCAAACAGAATATTGCTACTCTGTTTCTCCTGAAAGAGAAAGATGATCACATGGATATCTTAGCTCCCAAGGTCTTGGTAGTTGGGTCTCAACCGTGTTGATGTCCCTCAGTGGTCAATGTAACAGTAATGTTCAAGGGGCCTACTGGTGTGAGCTTTTGCACTATTATGAGAGCAAACATAAACTTAAAACCTATTCTAACCAAGGTTTTAAAGAAATATAAAAAGATGGATCGGGGCTTTGGAACATAAAAGAATGAAAATTCATCTGAATTAACCAGACCTGTCACCTTCCAAGGAATTCCTAACTACAACTGCATAATAGAATTAACTTGTGACTAACACATAACTTCACCCATTCACAGTGCTGATTTCAACAACAGATTGCAAGTTACCATTCAAACAAAATAGAAAACCAAACTTCATTCCTTGAAAGCCTCCTAAATTAGATGATTAATTCAAGACAAACACCATTCTGAAACACAACATGAAGTAGATTTTAATCTGGTTGCTTCTAATGTTCATAAAATAGATAAACAACAATTACAAAGCTGGCACAATCACCAGTGTATAGAAAATTTATGACTCCAAGATATTTCCATTTACACTAAGAGAACTGAAAGATACATTAGTCTATTCTGAATCTAACTCCTACTCTAAAAGTCCTCTATCTACTACTTTCTAACCATACAGAGTTCCTAAAAGTTCTAATCTAGAATTCCTTACACTAAAAGTTCTCTAACCTTAGAAGTTCTAACCTTTACAAAGAGGAAAGAATGCCTTATATACATAATGCATCAAAAAGAATGTGTTGTCCCTCTATATTAGGGTTTACAAAATATCTGCAGACTATACGCCAGTCGACTCTCAGATCTTTTGAAGAGATTCAATGTGTATTCAATGTGAAGCCCTACTATCCATGTTGATGAAGGATTTCTGGGAAAGATCTGTAGATCTTTTGCATCTGCAACATTAACTCCTCTATCTGCATGTCCATCTTCGAACTCTCTTGCAGTCCACCTTGAATGCTCCAAAATATCACCGCTAATATTGATCTGCCTGTCAGTGGTCATTACAGCTGTCCTTGTAACTCATAGTTCCTTTCTTTAGCCTCCTTTCTATTTTGGACTTCTCTGTAACTTTGATCATCTTCTGGAAGCACCATCGGGCCTCCCTGTAGATCTTTGCACTTTGCCCAAGCTGATCCATTGCCTTCTAATATCAAAAAGAATCCATCTGGTTTACATTCTATTGGTCTTCCACAGGGGCGGTCAATTGATCAAATTGTCGCAAGTCAGCCCTCTTAACTCCTGATTGGTTAGAAATTCACCACGCAAGCTTCTCGGGCATTCAAAGTGGTCCACCTTGAACCGCATGTCGGTGAGACACTCATCGTGTCTCCCCGATGTGATTTCATTTTAACAGTTATCGGCATAGCATATGGCAGTCGGCAAGACACTTCAATGAGCTACAGATGTTATACCGAGCTCACAAAACCCATCGGCAAGACTTCATTCTTTCACTGAGACCACATGGCGAAGCTTTTATTTTCTTTTGTAGTCTCCTCGACATCCTCCGTGTTATCGGCGAGACTTCTGAATGTTGGCCAGACCTCTTGGTGCATACCTTCCTCTCCCCGAAGGGACATCCTATCGGCATGACCTCCTTCCTTCGCCAAGACCTTATGGTGAAGGCATTACCCTCTTGGCAAGTTCCATTTCTTTCAGTGGGACCCCCGCTTTATGTCGGCATGACCTTCGCTTGTCGCCATGACCTCATAGCGATGCCCCCTCATTTGTTGGGAGTCTCCTCGAATTCCTTTTGTTGACCTTCTTGTGCCAGCTTCTCTTTTTGTTTCGGCGTGACCTTCATGAGTCAGTGAGACATTACACCGAGTCCCATATCCTTCGGCGAGCTCATCTTACCGGTAGAACCCTTCCCCTTTAGCGAAACTTTTCGCCGAAGGCAACATCTCTTGGCGACCTTGCCTTGCTATCGCCGAGACTTTTGTATCGGTAGGACCTTTCACCAATTTCTTTCACTTTCGCCGAGCTTCCTCCATGTCGCTGAGACTCTCTTTGGTCGGGGAGATGTCTTATAGAAACCTCATGTTTGGGCGAAAGCATCTGCACGTTCTTTCTTTGGACACCGAGACTTACTAATTCTCTCACCGAAGACCCTTGATAGAATCCCTTTGTGGCATGTCGGTGTGACTTTATGAATTCGCCGAGACCATATGCCGAAGAAGATGACTCCCGCCGATGCGCTTTTGTCGCTGTGACCTCACCTCCTCGACCAGACATTATACCAAAGGTTTTATCCTTTGACGAACCTTTGATTTCGTTTGGGGCCTCCTTCCTTGTTGCCGAGACTCCTGGCGACTCACGTCCATGTCGCCAAGACTTTAGCACTTCGGAAAAACTTCCCGCCGAAGGTGAACCACTCTCCCCAAACCTGTTCTAATCGGCGGTCGGCAAGACTTTGAGATTTCACTGAGACATCTCTCTAAAGACAAACTTATGCCGATAGGAAACTCCTAGTCGCCGAGACAATGAATGATGTCTTGGCAATAGACACCTGTATGTGATTTCTGATCGCCGTGGCATCTTTGGGGTCTTGCCGAAATGTAACACAGACGCATGTTGAGTAGAATGCACTGGTAGTTGGCAAGACATCTACAAGGTCTTTCCGACTTTCTTCTTAGCTGATTTTTATGACCAACTGAACCGGGGAAAGCATTCCAGCTGAGCTCCCTTGACAAATATTGTCCTGTGTGTGATTTAATCCTGCATTCAACGAAGAAAACCAAAATAAAGATCACACGAACAACAGTTAATTAATCAAAATCATCATTGAAACGAATCCTATGTCAATAGGGTACCGTTAAATTTTCAAACAAAATGATCATACAAGCAGTTCGGGTTTCAGGCTTACCCGCGGAATCCAAGCCAGGGAGGAATTTTGGAGAATTCTGAGTCAGGCGGATTCCAGCGAAATAAGCATGAAAACACCCATTACAAACTTAATCTGATCATTATCAATCCAGGAACAACATGTGAGATCTCAAACTAGCATCAATTAAACATAAAATGCATCATCATTTACTAACTAGCATGCTACTTCATACTTCTTAACATTTCAAAAGATTCCGAGGAAATCCGCGCAGGACGGATTTCGAAGGAGAAGACATTCCGGAAAATCTGGAACAAACAGGGAACAACGGATTTCGGGAAAATCCGCAAGAGAAGGAAATCCGCGAAAAAGAAGACATTGGGAAAATCCGGTCCATGCGGAATTCCGTGAAAACCAAAAATCCCCGAACAACAAATGTTTAGTCGGAGTTCGAGTGAGATCCAGGAAAATCCAAATGGGATGGAAAATCCCGAACTCAAGAGAAAACCTGAAAAACCCCAAGAGCAAAAGCAAAAATAACAAATCCAAACAAAACCAAACAAAAGGGGGACCCATTTTCATCCAAATCAAAGTGGGGTGGTTATGCAAGGCATAACAAATGGCGACTCGGATGGGAAAATGGTTTAACCATTTTCAAGAATCTGAAGGATACAGCTACCCAGAACTCTTGGTTCATGAACATCACAACTCCAGTTGGGTCAGTTTTAGAAGCAAGGTTGAGCTAGGATCTCAAATGTAAGTCAACAATAGCTACCCCTTAATCTATGTGTGTGCTTGATTGTGCATCACTCTCTCATGAAGTTTTCTTTATCTTTTGGACAACAACGTGTAGGATTTGAGCTACATGAGTTGATTTTCTTTTTAGCTGTCATGCAATGATATCATGGGCATTGCTCCATTGCCAGTTAGGCATCCATAGCCCCAACGAAGATACCTCTAGTTCTCTCACAGCATTTCTTTACTGCCAGTCAGGCGTCCATAGCCCCAGTAGAGATACTGGAATCACCCATTCATATTGAATCCTCTTTTTCTTTTGATAATTACTTTCTCTTTTTCTCTTTTTTTTTTTGAGTTGTAGATATTCAATTCAATTCCTTTTCAATATGTCAGACGTTTAACACCTGATCTAGGTTGAAAACTACCATGGACCTCATGATAGCACTTGGAAAATTGGATTTTTCACTCAAGTCTTACAACATTTTCATCCAAGGACAAATATACCATTACAAGAGGAGATGATCTTATTGATTTGTGAAAGATTCAGAGGGAGATAATGAAGGTTATTTACTTTGCACATTATTTTCAAGACGTTCCACAACTCTTATTGACAATGGGCATGAAACAACGAATTTAGGACAACATCACCCAACCAGAAAGCATGAAAATATCTAAACCATTTCTTCTCCAAATGACCATAGTATGCTTCAGATAACAACCACCATTTTAAGATGGGATAAAACAGGTAAACCCCAAAGGACAAAACAAAAACAAAGACAAACAACAAAGCTATTTACAATAGAAGCAAAAGCAGAATATTTACAAACAGAAAAACAAACTATCTAAAAACAAAAACAAAAAGAACAAGAAAAGGAAAAAAAAACAAAACGAAGGAAAACTAACCAAACCAAAAACTAACACTAATCTATCCTAATCCTAAACTAACTCAAAAGCTAAGCTCTACAAACACAAAACTGTAAAAATTTATACATTGACTTGACTGATTTTTTCATTATGTCAAGCAATCTTAACTTACTAGGCATAGTTATAAGCCTAGCAAATTTACCTTTATACTTAGAAATATAAATTTTATAGGCAATAAGTTCATTTTGAGAGCATAAAGCTTGAAATATTATCAACTGTGGGTTCTCAATTTTCTCATGATTTACCCACAAACATGTTTTACTATCCCCAATGCCATGATCAAACTGAAAATTATTAAAACATAGAGGATAATGAAAGGACACCACCTGATTCTAAAGATTTCTAGTTACCAATGCAAGATTGTGTTGTATGATATCCTCCTCATGAGGTATCAGCTCATGGAACACCACTGAATCAAGATTCCTCCTACAGTTAGGATACTCACTCACTAGCATTTGTGTATTCATCTCGGGCACAGAGTCAAAAAAAAATTGAATTTCTTGAGATAAAGTCTCACTTTGAACATTCTCTTGCAAAAGGTCATCCCCTAGGGTTTGAGAATCTGCCTCCAGCTTATCACCATTGGTGTTAGAGATACTTGCACATGGTGAACAAGGATTTCCTTCAAACTCATTTGAACTCACGGAGTCAGAGACAGGAAAACACTCTCTCAATTCATTTTTTTGCACCTCTTCAACAAGCACACGCCACTCAGCATCAAATTCACCAGTGTTAAGAACAAATTGATTAGTGGATACTAAGCAAGGACCTTCTTCCAACAACACATTTGAGCAATTAGAATCAAATCCAAGAAAATACTCCCTTGTCTCATTCTCTTCGTAATATTGAAGAGATTCAACTTGTGAGATAAACTCCTGGTTGCTTTCTTGGCATTCCCCTGCTTCATCCAAATGTACTCCGTCATGAACTTCTTTAGGGAACAATTGACTGATCTGCACATCTACTTGAATTTCTTCCCTTAAAATTTCATGCTGACATTTAAGTCCTTGACTTTGACCACCAGATTCACTGGCAATCTCATCTTTAAGTGTGCTATCTGTTTCAATCCGCCCACCACTTAAATCAGCAGAGTCATCTTCTTGTGTTAAACCATCAAGATTCGTCTCTTCCTCATCCTCATTGGGGGGATAGGTACTCCAAGGATCCTCCATAAGTATTCCTTCAATAGTGATCACTTGCTTGAAATACAAATCCATCCTTCCTAGGAAGACATGGCAGTTCATCTGAGAATGCTGCTCAGTTTGATGTATCCTACATCCACTTGGCCCAACAAATTCTGATAGTTTCAGACCTCCCAGCTCTTCTAATTTCTCCCTTATTCGATTTTGTGCACGTGGGATATCAATCTAGCATGAACCATGTCTCTATGTCCATCCCTCATCACTCTGATTCTCCTCTTGGTCAGAAGAGTTTACCTCATCTCCTTCACAACCATTGTTGGTACTAGCGTTCTCAACAAAGCTAGATTTGATGTTGAGATTTCCATTATGCTTTGAATTTAGATCCATTTCATGCTTTTCACCAAACAAGTCATCAAAACTATATTCTGGTGAATGAAATGTTTTATTCACAACTTCATTGTGATGTAATGGACTATGCTTTGGAAGATGACTGAAAAGAGATGATATGGTTATAACTTCATTATCGAGTGAAGTACTCAACTCTATGATTGGATTTTGCAGGAGTGAATTCCCCCAATGGTCTTGTGTGTGATTGACCTAATAAGGGGTGTTGGGAAATGCGGTGCTTGGAATCATAGGAAGGTTGTTGCTGCTTGGTGAGAAAGATTATATCTTGGCAGGGGTGGTGGTTGGAGTAGCATAAGGCTACAGATGATGGCAGTTTGCAAGCACAAGAGGATTATAACCCTAAGTTTGGCTATCTGAATTTCTAGTGTCACTTCCGAATTGTGCCAATAAGAAAGCCTTTTTAAGTGCATCATGCAAAGATGTAGCCTTACCACAACCTCTGACTTTGGTTGCCAATGAAAAATTTAAACCCCAATAGTAATGTTCTATCAGTATATGATCATCAACAACCAAATCTAAGGATTGAACCCTTTGATACATGAACAAAAATCTGTGATTAAATTGATCAATGGGTTCTAATGGTATCCTTTTTGTAGTTGCAAATTCATGTAAGGGGTGTAATGCATGAGGATCAAACTGATCTAAAAATAAGGTTTCTAGTTCTGTCCATGAATAAATAGATTCTGGTAGAAGATTATCATACCATTGTCTTGCTGAACCTTGAAGTGTTTCGACAAATAACTGGAAGATGATATCCTGATGCTGAACCTGGAGAAAAGTGAGAATACGGCTGCAAGTTTCGACATGTTCAGAAGCATTTTTCCCACTGTTAGGGAAAAATAAAGGAAGGCTATCATACAGGTGACCAGGGATTTGATGGAAAAATCCTGGTATATACAAAAGGCTACCCATTAGAGCTGGGTTTTCCAAGACCTGGCCCACTCCAACTCACAATGATCCACAATTACTCATAGGGCCATCCTTCTAGCTCCAGTTCCTGTTTACGTCCCAAGTGGCACAACAACATTGCAAACAAAATATTGCTACTCTGTTTCTCCTGAAAGAGAAAGATGACCACATGGATATCTTAGCTCCCAAGGTCTTGGTAGTTGGGTCTCAACCGTGCTGATTTCCCTCAGTGTTCAATGTAACAGTAATGTTCAATGGGCCTTCTAGTGTGAGCTTTTGGACTGTTATGAGAGAAAACATAAACTTAAAACCTATTCTAACCGAGGTTTTAAAGAAATATAAAAATATGGATCAGGGCTTTGGAACATAAAAGAATGAAACTTCATCTAAATTAACTAGACCTGTCACCTTCCAAGGAATTCCTAACTACAACTACAGAATAGTATTAACTTGTGACTAACACACAACTTCACCCATTCACAGTGTTGATTTCAATAGCAGATTGCAAGTGACCATTCAAACAAAATAGAAAGCCAAACTTCATTCCTTGAACGCCTCCTAAATCAGATGAATAATTCAAAAAAAACACCATTCTGAAACACAACATGAAGTAGATTTTAATCTGGTTGCTTATACTATTCATAAAACAGATAAACAACAATTACAAAGTTGGCACAATCACCAATGTACAAAAAATCTATGAATCCAAGTTGTTTCCATTTACACTAAGAGAACTGAAAGATACATTAGTCTATTCTGAATCTAACTCCTACTCTAAAAGTCCTCTATCTACTACTTTCTAACCCTACAAAGTTCCTGAAAGTTCTAATCTAGAAGTACTTACACTAAAAGTTATCTAACCTTAGAAGTTCTAACCTTTACAAAGAGGCAAGAATTCCTTATATACATAATGTATCAAAAAGAATGTGTTGTCCCTTTGTATTAGGGTTTACAAAATATCTTCAGACTGTAGGAGAGTCGGCTCTCAGATCTTTTGAAGAGAGTCAATGTGTATTCAATGTGAAGCCCTGCTGTCCACGCTGATGAAGGATTTCTGGGAAACATCTGTAGATATTTTGCATCTGCAACATTAACTCCTTTGTCTGCGTGTCCATCTTCGAACTCTCTTGCAGTCCACCTTGAATTCTCCAAAATATCACCGTTAATATTGATCTTCCTGTCAGTGGTCATTATAGCTGTCCCTGTGACTCATAGTTCCTTTCTTTAGCCTCCTTTCTATTCTGGACTTCTCTATATGTTTGATCATCTTCTGAAAGCACCATCGGGCCTCCCTGTAGATCTTTGCACTTCGCCCGAGCCGATCCAATTCGTTCTGATCTCAAAAAGAATCCATCTGGTTTACATTCTGTTGGTCTTCCACAGGGGCGGTCAATTGATCAAACTGTCGCAGGTCAACCCTCTTAACTCCTCCACATTGGTTAGACATTGAGTAGAATGCACTGGTAGTCGGCAAGACATCTACAAGGTCTTGCCGACTTTATTCTTAGCTAATTTTTATGACCAACTGAACTGGGAAAAGCATTCCAGCTGAGCTCCCTTGACAAATACCATCCTGTGTGTGATTTAATCCTACATTCAACGAAGAAACCCACAATAAAGATCACACAAACAATAGTTAATTAATCAAAATCGTCATTCAAACGAATCCTATGTCAACAGGGTACCGTTAAATTTTCAAACAAAATGATCATACAAGCAGTTCGGGTTTCAGGCCAACCCGCGGAATCCAAGCCAGGGAGGAATTTTAGAGAATTCTGAGTCAGGCAGATTCCAGCAGAATAAGCATGAAAACACCCATTACAAACTTAATTTGATCATTATCAATCCAGGAACAACATGTGAGATCTCAAAATAGCATCAATTAAATGTAAAATGCATCATCATTTACTAACTAGCCTACTACTCCATACTTGTTAACATTTCAGCAGATTCTAGGGAAATCTGCGCAGGACGGATTTCGAAGGAGAAGACATTTTGGAAAATTTGGAACAAACAGGGAACAACGGATTTCGGGAAAATCTGGAAGAGAAGGAAATCCGCGAAAAAGAAGACATCGGGAAAATCCGGTCCATGCAGAATTCCACGAAGACCAAAAATCCCCAAACAACAAATGTTTAGCCATAGTTCGAGTGAGATCTGGGAAAATCCGAATGGGATGGAAAATCCCGAACTCAAGAGAAAACCTGAAGAACCCTAAGAGCAAAAGCAAAAAAAAAAAGGCAAACAAAACCAAACAAAAGGGGACCCATTTTTATCCAAATCAAAGTGGGGTGGTTATGCAAGGCATAACAAATGGCAACTCGGATGGGAAAATGGTTTAACCATTTTCAAGAATCTGAAGGATTTAGCTACCCAAAACTCCTGGTTCATGAACATCACAACTCCAGTTGGGTCAGTTTTAGAAGAAAGGTTGAGCTAGGATCTCAAATGTAAGTCAACAATAGCTACCCCTTAATCTATGTGTGTGCTTGATTGTGCATCACTTCCTCATGAAGTTTTCTTCATCTTTTGGACAACAACGTGTAGGATTTGAGCTATATGAGTTGATTTTCTTTTTAGCTGTCGTGCAATGATATCATGGGCATTGCTCCGCTGCCAGTTAGGCATCCATAGCCCTGATGGAGATATCTCTAGTTTTCTCACAGCATTGCTCTACTGCCAGTCAGGCGTCCATAGCCCTGGTAGAGATACTGGAATCACCCATTCATATTGAATCCTCTTTTTCTTTTGATAATTCTTTTCTCTTTTTCTCTCTTTTTTTTTTATAGTTCCAAATATTTAATTCAATTCCTTTTCAATATGTCAGACGTTTAACACCTGATCTAGGTTGAAAACTACCATGGACCTCATGACAACACTTGGAAAATCGGATTTTTCATTCAAGTCTTACAACATTGTCATCCTAGGAAAAATATACCATTACAAGAGGAGATGATCTTATTGATTTGTGAAAGATTCAGAGGGAGCTAATGAAGGTTATTTACTTTGTACCTTGTTTTCAAGATGTTCCACAACTCTTATTGACAATGGGCATGAAACAACAAATTTAGGACAACATCACCCAACTAGAAAGCATGAAAATATCTAAACCATTTCTTCTCCAAATGACCATAGTATGCTTCAGATAACAACCACCATTTTAAGATGGGATAAAACAGGTAAACCCCAAAGGAAAAAACAAAAACAAAGACAAACAACAAAGCTATTTACAACAGAAGTAAAAGCAGAATATTTAAAAATAGAAAAACAAACTATCTACAATCAAAAACAAAAAGAAAAAGAAAAGGAAAAAAAAACAAAACGAAGGAAAACTAACTAAACCAAAAACTAACACTAATCTATCCTAATCCTAAACTAACTCAAAAGCTAAGCTCTACAAACACAAAATTGTAAAAATTTATACATTGACTTGACTGATTTTTTCATTATGTCAAGCAATCTTAACTTACTAGGAACAGTTCTAAGCCTCGCAAATTTACCTTTATCCTCATAAATATAAATTTTATAGGCAATAAGTTCATTCTGAGAGCATAAAGCTTACAATATTATCAACTATGGGTTCACATTTTTGTGATGATTTACCCACAAACATTTTTTACTATCCCCAATTCCATGATCAAACTGAAAATTATTAAAACATAGAGGATAATGAAAGGATACCACCTGATTTTGAAGATTTCTAGTTACCAATGCAAGCCTGTGTTGTATGATCTCCTCCTCACAAGGTTTCAACTCATGGAACACCACTGAATCAAGGTTCCTCCTATAGTTAGGATACTCACTCACAAGCATCTTTGTATTCATCTCGGGCACGGAGTCAAAAAATTTCTGAATTTCTTGAGATAAAGTCTCACTTTGAACATTCTCTTGCAACAGGTCATCCCCTAGGGTTTGAGAATCTGCCTCCAGCTTATCACCATTGGTGTCAGAGATACTTGCACATGGTGAACAAGGATTTCCTTCAAACTCATTTGAACTCACGGAGTCAGAGACAGGAAAACACTCTCTCAATTCATTTTTTTGCACCTCTTCAACAAGGACATGCCACTTAGCATCAAATTGACCAGTGTTAAGAAGAAATTTATTAGTGTATACTAAGCAAGGACCTTCTTCCAACAACACATTTGAGCAATCAAAATCAAAGTCAAGAAAATACTCCCTTGTCTCATTCTCTTCATAATATTGAAGAGATTCAACTTTTGAGATAACCTCCTAGTTGCTTTCTTGGCATTTTTCTACTTCATCTAAATGTACTCTTTCATGAACTTCTTCAGGGAACAATTGACTGATCTACACATCTACTTGAATTTCTTCCCCTAAAATTTCATGTTGGCATTTAAGTCCTTGACTTTGACCACCAGATTCATTGGCAATCTCATCTTGAAGTGTGCTATCTGTTTCAATCCACCCACCACTTAAATCAGCAGAGTCATCTTCTTGTGTTAAACCATCAAGATGCATCTCTTCCTCATCCTCATTGGGGGGATAGGTACTCCAAGGATCCTCCATAAGTATTTCTTCAATAGTGATCACTTGCTTGAAATACAAAGCCATCCTTCCTAGGAAGACATTGCAGTCCATCTGAGAATGCTGCTCAGTTCGATGTATCCTACATCCACTTGGCCCAACAAGTTCTGATAGTTTCAGACCTCCCAACTCTTCTAATTTCTCCCTTATTTGATTTTGTGCATGTGGGATATCAATCCAACATGAACCATGTCTCTCTGTCCATCCCTCATCACTCTGATTCTCATCTTGGTCAGAAGAGTTTCCCTCATCTCCTTCATAGCCATTGTTAGTACTATCATTCTCAACAATGGTAGACTCGATCTTGAGATTTCCATTATGCTCTAGATTTAGATCAATTTCATGCTTTTCACCAAACAAGTCATCAAAACTATATTCTGACGAATCAAGTGTTTTATTCACAACTTCATTGTGATGTAATGGACTATGCTTTGGAAGATGACTGAAAAGAGATGATATGGTTATAACTTCATTATCGAGTGAAGTACTCAACTCTATGATTGGATTTTGCAGGAGTGAATTCCCCCAATGGTCTTGTGTCCGATTGACCTGATAAGGGGTGTTGGGAAATATGGTGCTTAGAACCTTAGGAAGGTCGTAGCTGCTTGGTGAGAATGATTATATCTTGGTAGGGGTTGTCGGTGGAGTAGCATAAGGCTGCAGATGATGGCAGTTTGCAAGCACAAGAGGATTATAACCCTAAGTTTAGCTATCTGAATTTCTAGTGTCACCTCCGAATTGTTCCAATAAGAAAGCCTTTTTAAGTGCATCATGCAAAGATGTAGCCTTACCACAACCTCTGACTTTGGTTGCCAATGAAAAATTTAAACCCCAATAGTAATGTTCTATTAGTATATGATCATCAACAACCAAATCTAAGGATTGAACCCTTTGATACATGAACAAAAATCTGTGATTAAATTGGTCAATGGGTTCTAATGGTATCCTTTTTGTAGTTGCAAATTCATGTAAGGGGTGTAATGCATGAGGATCAAACTGATCTAAAAATAAGGTTTCCAGTTCTATCCATGAATAAATAGATTATGGTAGAAGATTATCATACCATTGTCTTGCTAAACCTTGAAGTGTTTCGACAAATAACTAGCAGATGATATCCCGATGTTGAACCTAGAGAAAAGTGAGAATACGGCTGCAAGTTTCGACATGTTCAGAAGCATTTTTCCCACTGTTAGTGAAAAATAAAGGAAGCCTATAATATAGGTGACTAGGGATTTGATGGAAAAATCCTGGTATATACAAAGGGCTACCCATTAGAGCTGGGTTTTCCAAGACCTGGCCCACTCCAACTCACAACGATCCACAATTACTCATAGGGCCCTCCATCTACCGCCAATTCCTGTTTATGTCCCAAATGGCACAACAACATTGCAAACAAAATATTGCTACTTTGTTTCTCCTGAAAGAGAAAGATGATCACATGGATATCTTAGCTCCCAAGGTCTTGGTAGTTGGGTCTCAACCGTGCTGATGTCCCTCAGTGGTCAATGTAACAGTAATGTTCAGGGAGGCTGCTGCTGTGAGCTTTTGGACTGTTATGAGAGAAAACATAAACTTAAAACATATTCTAACCGGGGTTTTAAAGAAATATAAAAAAGATGGATCAGGGCTTTGGAACAGAAAAGACTAACACTTCATCTGAATTAACCAGACCTGTCACCTTCCAAGGAATTCCTAACTACAAATGCAGAACAAAATTAACTTGTGACTAACACACAGCTTAACCCATTCATAGTGTTGATTTCAACAACAGATTGCAAATTACCATTCAAACAAAATAGAAAGCCAAACTTCATTCCTTGAAAGCCTCCTAAATAAGATGATTAATTCAAGAAAAACACCATTCTAAAACACAACATGAAGTATATTTTAATCTTGTTGCTTCTACTATTCATAAAACAGATAAACAACAATTACAAAGCTGGCACAATCACCAGTGTATAGAAAATCTATGACTCCAAGCTGTTTCCATTTACACTAAGAGAACTGAAAGATACATTAGTCTATTATGAATCTAAATCCTACTCTAAAAGTCCTCTATCTACTACTTTCTAACCCTACAAAGTTCCTAAAAGTTCTAATCTACAAGTCCTTACACTAAAAGTTCTCTAACCTTAGAAGTTCTAACCTTTACAAAGAGGCAAGAATGCCTTATATACAGAATGCATCAAAAAGAATGTGTTGTCCCTCTATATTAGGGTTTACAAAATATCTGCAGACTATAGGAGAGTTGGCTCTCAGATCTTTTGAAGAGAGTCAATGTGTATTCAATGTGAAGCCCTGCTGTCCATGCTGATGAAGGATTTCTGGGAAAGATCTGTAGATATTTTGCATCTACAACATTAAATCCTCTATCTGCGTGTCCATCTTCGAACTCTCTTGCAGTCTGCCTTGAATGATCCAAAATATCACCGTTAATATTGACCTGCATGTCAGTGGTCATTACAGCTATCCCTATGACTCATAGTTCCTTTCTTTAGCCTCCTTTCTATTCTGGACTTCTCTGTACGTTTGATCATCTTTTGGAAGCACCATCAGGCCTCCCCATAGATCTTTGCACTTCGCCTGAGCCGATCCATTTCCTTCTAATCTCAGAAAGAATCCATCTGGTTTACATTCTGTTGGTCTTCCATAGGGGCGATCAATTGATCAAATTGTCGCAGGTCAGCCCTCTTAACTCCTCCTGATTGGTTAGACATTTTCCACGCGAGCTTCCCGGGCATTCAAAGTGGTCCACCTTGAATCACATGTCGGTGAGACACTCATCATGTCTCCCTGATGCAATTTCGTTTTAACAGATATTGGCATAGCATATGGCAGTTGGCAAGATGCTTCGGCGAGCTACAAAAGTTATACTGAGCTCACAAAACCCATCGGAAAGACTTCATTCTTTCACTGAGACCACATGGCAAAGCTTTTTTTTTCTTTTGGAGTATCCCCGACATCCTCCGTGTTATCGGCGAGACTTCTGAATGTCGGCCAGACCTCTTGGTGCATACCTTTCCTCTCCCCGAAGGGACATCCTGTCGGCATGACCTCCTTCCCTTGCCAAGACCTTATGGCAAAGGTATTACCCTCTTGGCGAGCTCCATTTCTTTTGGTGGGACCCCCGCTTTATGTTGGCATGACCTTCGCTTGTCGCCGTGACCTCATAGCGACGTCCCCTCATTTCTTGGGAGTCTCCCCGAATTCCTTTTGTTGACCTTCTTGCGCCAGCTTCTCTCTTTGTTTCGGCATAACCTTAATGAATCGGTGAGACATTACACCAAGTCCCATATCCTTCGGCGAGCTCATCTTTTCGGCAGGACCCTTCCCCTTCGGCGAAACTTTTTGCCGAAGGCAACACCTCTTGGCAACCTCGCCCTGCTGTCACCGAGACTTTTGTATCGGCAGGACCTTTCGCCGATTTCTTTCACTTTTGCCGAGCTTCCTCCATGTTGTTGAGACTCTCTTTGGTCGGGGAGATGTCTTATAGAAACCTCATGTCTCGGTGAAAGCGTCTGCACGTTCTTTCTTTGGTCGTCGAGACTTACTAATTCTCTCGCCGTAGACCCTTGATAGAATCCCTTTGTGGCATGTCGGTGTGACTTTATGAATTCGCCGAGACCATATGCCAAAGAAGATGACTCCCGCCGATGCGCTTTTGTCGTTGTGACCTCACCTCCTCGGCCAGACATTATATCAAAGGTGTAATCCTTTGGTGAACCTTTGATTTTGTTTGGGGTCTCCTTCCTTGTCGCCGAGACTCCTAGCAACCTGTGTCTGTGTCCCCAAGACTTTAGCACTTCGGCCAAACTTCCCATAGAAGGTGAACCACTCTCCCCAAACTTGTTCTAATCGGCGGTCGGAAAGACTTTGAGATTTCGCTGAGACATCTCTCCAAAGACAAACTTATGCCGATAGGAAACTCCTATTCGCCGAGACAATGAATGATCTCTTGGCGATAGACGCCTGTATGTGATTTCTGATCGCCATGGCATCTCTGGGGTCTTGCCGAAATGTAACACGGACGCATGTTGAGTAGAATGCACTGGTAGTCGGCAAGATATCTACAAGGTCTTGTTGACTTTCTTCTTAGCTAATTTTTATGACCAACTAAACTAGGGAAAGCATTCTAGCTGAGCTCCTTTAACAAATATCGTCCTCTAGGTGATTTAATCCTGCATTAAACAAAGAAAACCACAATAAAGATCACACGAACAGCAGTTGATTAATCAAAATCGTTAATGAAATGAATTCTATGTCAACAGGGTACCGTTAAATTTTCAAATAAAATGATCAGACAAGCAGTTCGGGTTTCAGGCCGACCCCCTGAATCCAAGCCAGGGAGGAATTTCGGAGAATTCTGAGTTAGGCAGATTCCAGTGGAATAAGCATGAAAACACCCATTATAAACTTAATCTGATCATTATCAATCTAGGAACAGCATGTGAGATCTCAAAATAGCATCAATTAAACATAAAATGCATCATCATTTACTAACCAGCCTGCTACACCATACTTCTTAACATTTCACAAGATTCCGGGGAAATCCGTGTGGGACGGATTTCAAAGGAGAAGGCATTCCGGAAAATCTGAAACAAACAAGGAACAACGGATTTCGAAAAAATCTGGAAGAGAAGGAAATCCACGAAAAAGAAGACATCGGGAAAATCCCGTCCATGCGAAATTCTACGAAGACCAAAAATCCACGAACAACAAATGTTCAGCCGGAGTTCGAGTGAGATCCAGGAAAATATGAATGGGATGGAAAATCCCGAACATAGGAGAAAACCTGAAGAACCCCAAGAGCAAAGAAAAAAAAGCAAAGGAAAATAAAACCAAACAAAAGGGGGACCCATTTTGATCCAAATCAAAGTGAGGTGGTTATGCAAGGCATAACAAATGGCGACTCGGATGGGAAAATGGTTTAACCATTTTCAAGAATATGAAGGATTCAGCTACCTAGAACTCCTAGTTCATGAACATCACAACTCCAGCTGGGTTTTTTTTAGAAGCAAGGTTGAGCTAGGATCTAAAATGTAAGTCAACAATAGCTACCCCTTAATCTATGTGTGTGCTTGATTGTGCATCACTCTCTCATGGAGTTTTCTTCATCTTTTGGACAACAACGTGTAAGATTTGAGCTACATGAGTTGATTTTCTTTTTAGCTATCGTGCAATGATATCATGGGCATTGCTCCGCTACCAGTCAGGCGTCCATAGCCCCGACAGAGATACCTCTAGTTTTCTCACAGCATTGCTCTACTACCAGTCAGGCATCCATAGCCCCGGTAGAGATACTGGAATCACCCATTCATGTTGAATCCTCTTTTTCTTTTGATAATTCTTTTCTCTTTTTCTCTTTTTTTTTTTTTTAGAGTTCTAGATATTTAATTCAATTCCTTTTCAATATTTCAGATGTTTAACACCTGATCTAGGTTGAAAACTACCATGGACCTCATGACAGCACTTGGAAAATCAGATTTTTCACTCAACTCTTACAACATTGTCATCCTAGGACAAATATACCATTACAAGAGGAGATGATCTTATTGATTTGTGAAAGATTCAGAGGGAGCTAATGAAGGTTATTTACTTTGCACCTTGTTTTCAAGACGTTCCACAACTCTTATTGACAATGGGCATGAAACAACGAATTTAGGACAACATCACCCAACCAGAAAGCATGAAAATATCTAAACCATTTCTTCTCCAAATGACCATAGTATACTTCAGATAACAACCACCATTTTAAGATGGGATAAAACAGGTAAACCCCAAAGGATAAAACAAAAACAAAGACAAATAGCAAAGCTATTTACAACAGAAGCAAAAGCAGAATATTTACAAATAGAAAAACAAACTATCTACAAACAAAAACAAAAAGAACAAGAAAAGGAAAAAAAAACAAAATGAAGGAAAACTAAGTAAACCAAGAACTAACACTAATCTATCCTAATCCTAAACTAACTCAAAAGCTAAGCTCTACAAACACAAAACTGTAAAAATTTATACATTGACTTGACTGATTTTTTCATTATGTGCAGCAATCTTAACTTACTAGGCACAGTTCTAAGCCTAGCAAATTTATATTTATACTCGGAAATATAAAGTTTATAGGCAATAAGTTCATTCTGAGAGCATAAATCTTGAAATATTATCAACTATGGGTTCTCAGTTTTGTCATGATTTACCCACAAACATGTTTTACTATCCCCAACCCCATGATCAAACTAAAAATTATTAAAACATAGAGGATAATTAAAGGACACCGCCTGATTCTAAAGATTTCTAGTTACCAATGTAGGCTTGTGTTGTATGATCTCCTCCTCATGAGGACTCAGCTCATGGAACACCACTGAATCAAGGTTCCTCCTACTATTAGGATACTCACTCACCAACATCTTTGTATTCATCTCGGGCATGGAGTCAAAACTTTTCTGAATTTCTTGAGATAAAGTCTCACTTTGAACATTCTCTTGCAACAGGTCATCCCCTAGGGTTTGATAATTTGCCTCCAGCTTATCACCATTGGTGTTAGAGATACTTGCACATCGTGAATAAGGATTTCCTTCAAACTCATTTGAACTCATGGAGTCAGAGACAGGAAAACACTCTCATAATTCATTTTTCTACACCTCTTCAACAAGGACACGCCACTCAGCATCAAATTCACCAGTGTTAAGAACAAATTGATTAGTGGATACTAAGCAAGGACCTTCTTCCAAAAACACATTTGAGCAATCAGAATCAAAGTCAAGAAAATACTCCCTTGTCTCATTCTCTTCGTAATATTGAAGAGATTCAACTTGTGAGATAACCTCCTAGTTGCTTTCTTGGCATTCCCCTGCTTCATCCAAATGTACTCTGTCATGAACTTCTTCAAGGAACAATTGACTGATCTGCACATCTACTTGAATTTATTCCCTTAAAATTTCATGCTGACATTTAAGTCCTTGACTTTGACCACCAGATTCATTGGCAATCTCATCTTGAAGTGTGTTATCTGTTTCAATCCGCCCACCACTTAAATCAGCAGAGTCATCTTCTTGTGTTAAACCATCAAGATTCATCTCTTCCTCATCCTCATTGGGGGGATAGGTACTCCAAGGATCCTCCATAAGTATTCCTTCAATAGTGATCACTTGCTTGAAATACAAATCCATCCTTCCTAGGAAGACATGGCAGTCCATCTGAGAATGTTGATCAGTTCGATGTATCCTACATCCACTTTTCCCAACAAGTTCTGATAGTTTCAGACCTCCCAGCTCTTCTAATTTCTCCCTTATTCAATTTTTTTCACGTGGGATATCAATCCAGCATGAACCATGTCTCTCTGTCCATCCCTCATCACTCTGATTCTCATCTTGGTGAGAAGAGTTTACCTCATCTCCTTCACAGCCATCGTTAGTACTAGCATTCTCAACAAAGCTAGATTTGATCTTGAGATTTCCATTATGCTCTGGATTTAGATCCATTTCATGCTTTTCACCAAACAAGTCATCAAAACTATACTCTGGCGAATCAAATGTTTTATTCACAACTTCATTGTGATGTAATGGACTATGCTTTGGAAGATGACTGAAAAGAGATGATATGGTTATAACTTCATTATCGAGTGAAGTACTCAACTCTCTAATTGTATTTTGCAGGAGTGAATTCCCCCAATGGTCTTGTGTGCGATTGACCTGATAAGGGGTGTTGGGAAATGCGGTGCTTGGAACCTTAGGAAGGTCGTAGCTACTTGGTGAGATTGATTGCATTTTGGCAGGGGTGGTGGCTGGAGTAGCATAAGGCTGCAGATGATGGAAGTTTGCAAGCACAAGAGGATTATAACCCTGAGTTTGGCTATCTGAATTTCTAGTATCACCTCTGAATTGTGGCAATAAGAAAGCCTTTTTAAGTGCATCATGCAAAGATGTAGCCTTACCACAACCTCTGGCTTTGGTTTCCAATGAAAAATTTAAACCCCAATAGTAATGTTCTATCAGTATATGATCATCAACAACCAAATCTAAGGACTGAACCCTTTGATACATGAACAAAAATCTGTGATTAAATTGATCAATGGGTTCTAATGGTATCCTTTTTGTAGTTGCAAATTCATGTAAGGGGTGTAATGCATGAGGATCAAATTGATCTGAAAATAAGGTTTCTAGTTTTGTCCATGAATAAATAGATTCTGGTAGAAGATTATCATACCATTGTCCTGTTGAACCTTGAAGTGTTTCGACAAAAAATTGGCAGATGATATCCTGATGCTAAACCTGGAGAAAAGTGAGAATATGCCTGCAAGTTTCGACATGTTCAGAAGCATTTTTCCCACTGTTAGGGAAAAATAAAGGAAGCCTATCATACAAGTGACTAGGGATTTGATAGTCAAATCCTGGTATATACAAAGGGCTACCCATTAGAGCTGGGTTTTCCATGACCTGGCCCACTCCAACTCACAACAATCCACAATTACTCATAGGGCCCTCCTTGTAGCGCTAGTTCTTGTTTATGTCCCAAATGGCACAACATTGCAAACAGAATATTGCTACTCTGTTTCTCTTGAAAGAGAAAGATG
Source organism: Sequoia sempervirens (assembly GCA_007258455.2). Lineage (NCBI taxonomy): Eukaryota > Viridiplantae > Streptophyta > Pinopsida > Cupressales > Cupressaceae > Sequoia > Sequoia sempervirens. The sequence continues at coordinate 314,474,227 of VDFB02271358.1, read as the reverse complement.
ATCACATGGATATCTTAACTCCCAAGGTCTTGGTAGTTGGGTCTCAACCATGCTGATGTCCCTCAGTGGTCAATGTAACAGTAATGTTCAAGGGGCCTGCTGGCGTGAGCTTTTGGACTTTTATGAGAGCAAACATAAACTTAAAACCTATTCTAACTAGGGTTTTAAAGAAATATAAAAAAGATGGATCAAGGCTTTGGAACAGAAAAGAATGACACTTCATCCAAATTAACCAGACCTGTCACCTTCCAAGGAATTCCTAACTACAACTGCAGAACATAATTAACTTGTGACTAACACACAGCTTCACCCATTCACAGTGCTGATTTCAACAGCAGATTGCAAGTTACCATTAAAAAAAAACATAAAACCAAACTTCATTCCTTGAAAGCCTCCTAAATCAGATGATTAATTCAAGACAAACACCATTCTGAAACAAAACATGAAGTAGATTTTAATCTCGTTGCTTCTACTGTTCATAAAACAGATAAACAACAATTACAAAGTTGGCACAATCACTATTGTATAGAAAATCTATGAATCCAAGCTGTTTCCATTTACTCTAAGAGAACTGAAAGATACATTAGTCTATTTTGAATCTATCTCCTACTCTAAAAGTCCTCTATCTACTTCTTTCTAACCCTACAAAGTTCCTAAAAGTTCTAATCTAGAAGTCCTTACACAAAGTTCTCTAACCTTAGAAGTTCTAACCTTTACAAAGAGGCAAGAATTCCTTATATACAGAATGCATCAAAAATAATGTGTTGCCCCTCTGTATTAGAGTTTACAAAATATCTACAAAATGTAGGAGAGTCGGCTCTCAGATCTTTTGAAGAGAGTCAATGTGTATTCAATGTGAAGCCCTGCTGTCCATGCTGATGAAGGATTTCTGGGAAAGATCTGTAGATCTTTTGCATCTGCAACATTAAGTCCTCTGTTTGCGTGTCCATCTTTGAAATCTCTTCCAGTTCACCTTGAATGCTCCAAAATATCACCGTTAATATTGATCTTCCTGTCAGTGGTCATTACAGTTGTCCCTGTGACTCATAGTTCCTTTCTTTAGCCTCCTTTCTATTTTGGACTTCTCTGTACATTTGATCATCTTATGGAAGCACCATCATGCATCCCTGTAGATCTTTGCACTTCACCCAAGCCAATCCATTTCCTTCTGATCTCAGAAAGAATCCATTTGGTTTACATTTTGTTGGTCTTCCACAGGGGCGGTCAATTTATCAAACTGTCGCAGGTCAGCCCTATTAACTCCTCCTGATTGGTTAGACATTCACCACGCGAGCTTCCCAGGCATTCAAAGTGGTCCACCTTGAATCGCATGTCGGTGAGACACTCATCGTGTCTCCCCGATGCGATTTCGATTGAACAGTTATCAACATAGCATATGGCAGTCGGCAAGACACTTCGGTGAGCTACAAAAGTTATACCGAGCTCACAAAACCCATCGGCAAAACTTCATTCTTTCGCTGAGACCACATGGCGAAGATTTTGTTTTCTTTTGGAGTCTCCCTAACATCCTTCGTGTTATCGGTGAGACTTCTGAATGTCGGCCAGACCTCTTGGCGCATACCTTTCCTCTCCCTGAAGGGATATCCTATCGGCATGACCTCCTTCCTTCGCCAAGACCTTATGGCGAAAGCATTACCCTCTTGGTGAGCTCCATTTTTTTCGATGGGACCCCCGCTTTATGTCGGAATGACCTTCGCTTGTCACTGTGACCTCATAGTGACACCCCCTCATTTGTTGGGAGTCTCCCCGAATTCCTTCTGTTGACCTTCTTGCGCCATCTTCTCTTTTTGTTTCGGCGTGACCTTCATGAGTCTGTGAGACATTACACCGAGTCCCATATCCTTCGGCGAGCTCATCTTATCGGCAGGACCCTTCCCCTTCGGCGAAACTTTTCGCCGAAGGCAACACCTCTTGGCGACCTCGCCCTACTGTCGTCGAGACTTTTGTATCGGCAGGACCTTTCGTCGATTTCTTTCACTTTCGCCAAGCTTCCTTCGTGTCGCTAAGACTCTCTTTGTTCGGGGAGATTTTTTATAGCAACCTTATGTCTTGGTGAAAGCGTCTGCACTTTCTTTCTTTGGTCGCCGAGACTTACTAATTCTCTCGCCGAAGACCCTTGATAGAATCCCTTTGTGGCATGTCGGTGTGACTTTATGAATTTTCCGAGACCATATGCCAAAGAAGATGACTCCCGCCGATGCGCTTTTGTCACTGTGACCTCACCTCCTCGGCCAGACATTATGTCGAAGGTTTTATCCTTCAGTGAACCTTTGATTTCGTTTGGGGCCTCCTTCCTTGTCGTCAAGACTCCTAGCGACTCACGTCCGTGTCGCCGAGACTTTAGCACTTCAGCCAAACTTCCCGCCGAAGGTGAACCACTCTCCCCGAACCTGTTCTAATCGGCAGTCGGAAAGACTTTGAGATTTCGCTAAGAAATCTCTCCGAAGACAAACTTATGCCTATAGGAAACTCCTAATCACCGAGACAATGAATGATGTTTTGGCGATAGACACCTGTATGTGATTTCTGATCGTTGTGGCATCTCTGGGGTCTTGCCAAAATGTAACACGGACGCATGTTGAGTAGAATGCACTGGTAGTTGGAAAGACATCTACAAGGTCTTACCGACTTTCTTCTTAGCTGATTTTTATGACCAACTAAACTAGGGAAAGCATTCCAGTTGAGCTCCCTTGACAAATAATGTCTTATATTTGATTTAATCCTGCATTCAACGAAGAAAACCACAATAAAGATCACATGAACAGCAGTTAATTAATCAAAATCATCATTGAAACGAATCCTATGTCAGAAGGGTACCATTAAATTTTCAAACAAAATGATCATACAAGCAGTTCGGGTTTTAGGCCGACCCACGGAATCCAAGCCAGGGAGGAATTTTTGAGAATTCTGAGTTAGGCGGATTCCAGTGGAATAAGCATGAAAACACCCATTAGAAACTTAATCTGATCATTATCAATCTAGGAACAACATGTGAGATCTCAAAATAGCATCAATTAAACGTAAAATGCATCATCATTTACTAACTAGCCTGCTACTCTATACTTCTTAACATTTCACCAGATTCTGGGGAAATCCACGCGGGACGGATTTCGAAGGAGAAGACATTCCGGGAAATCCGGAACAAACAGGGAATAATGGATTTTGGGAAAATCTGGAAGAGAAGGAAATCCGCGAAAAAGAAGACATTGGGAAAATCTGGTCCACGCGGAATTCTACGAAGACCAAAAATCCTCAAACAACAAACGTTCAGTTGGAGTTCGAGTGAGATCCGGGAAAATCCGAATGGGATGGAAAATCCTGAACTCAGGAGAAAACCCGAAGAACCCCAAGAGCAAAAGCAAAAAAAATAAAGGCAAAGAAAACCAAAGAAAAAGGGGACCTATTTTGATCCAAATCAAAGTGGGGTGGTTATGCAAGGCATAATAGGAATAAAATGTAGAAACCTTCTACTCACTGCATTAGGAAGTCATAGGCATTAAGGCTCGCACTCAGATCAACACTCTTGATCACTTCCGCATCTCTCACATCACACACTTCTTACAATCCACACAATAATTATCCTTGTATTTATACCCTTTGTGACCTAAAACAATCTCAATTAGGTTAGCCTTAATGAAATTATACACCCCAACCATGTATCATCAAATAGGTCGGCACCAAACACTTCCACAAAAAAAAAAAAGTGAATCCAACCACACCACTACTTAACTGGGACCCAAATCTACACAAGCATGCTTTTTAACACTTTCTTAATCAACAATTATTCTCTACAATCAGCACTAGCACACTAGGTCAACCAAACCTGCACTAATACTAACAAGTAATTCCAAACACACTTCTCAAGGTCCTAAAACATATCACGGACTACAAAAAAACACTCCATGATATTCATACAATATTTTAGAATATTCCAGCACCATCATAATATTCTGCACAACCACTACAACCACCTGAAACTCAAGAACACCTTCATTCTATGTAACCTGACATACTGGCATATACATCAAACACAACAGACAACCTTGTGGAATAACTCTGCATCTAAAACTTAAGGGAAGGTAGATACAAATATGATAAACGCATTCCCAAATCCACAATACTAGAAAATTTATTGTGGAGAAATACGGAGCAATCTCATTTCTCTTAAACCACACTACTTCACAATTCACACACTAGTGAATACAACTTATTCTGCCACATGATTTAGAACCTAAAATTTTAGATATACCTCAAAACACCTTGGATCATCATGTCCAAACCACATGAGCACATCTTCAACCATGAAGAAATTTGAAGCAAAACAATGAACACCACTTTCTCACACTGAACTTTCTTTTATTCAAATTTTCTCAAATGCATTTGGAAACCAAGTGCCACAAAAACCAACTCAATATCTGTAACACCTTCTCAACATATCAACCACACAAGAGGTTGACAGTGGTGATAATACTAATGACAACATAATGCAACCAGCCCACTTGAACACACTTGTTTCCTCATGGGTTGGCATCAATGCAACAATGCTCTGTTGACATCAACGACAACACAAGTATCCAACACTATCCTCTTTTTCAATATTAAAAAAAATAATTTGAAAAATAATTGGGAGTATAACCAATTGGCGACTCTACTGGGGGCAACAAAGAATCTGTGCCTTAATCATAGAGTCAGAAGTCCTATATATAGACTCCGATGGGAATAATAAGTAACAATCTTTTTCTCACTTTCAAGAAAGTGAGTGGCGACTCTAATCAAACATTGCAATATGAATGGAAGAAGATCTCAATTTAGGGGAGGTCATTCTGGAGCTCCTCCTGGTAATAGTAGGTGGACACATAAAGATGATAAGGCTGACAAGGGTAAAGGGAAAAGTGAGGACATGTGCTTGACAATCAAAGACAAATCATCAATACCTTATGGTGAGAATTGTTTTGAAACATGGAAAGATAGTTCAACTGAAGAGCCTTGTACCCCAGAAGATCAAAAAAATCCTTTTTACAACCCTCAAAAACAAGCCGAATTTGAAGCTGGACTCGAATCTGAACGACTCAGAATTCAATATGAATATGACCAAAACATGCAAGGTAATCAGAATGGACCTACTAATCAAGAAATTCATCAAGAAGATTATGAATCTTTAACTTATGAAGAAGTTAAAGAACGTTTTGAATCTCAGAAAAAGGAGAGGGAAGAGTAGGAAAAATCCCAAATGATTCAAGCAATGAGAGAATTCAAACTGCAGAAAGCTCAGAACATTCCTCACGCATCTGGTTTTCCCCCAAAATATGTACCACCCCATAAACAGGGTAATCATGGTGCTGGGTATTCTGAACCACCAAGGATTCCTCGCCATCAAATTGGGAATCAATATAGACAGCCAAATCATCCACCTTATATTCCCACACAACATACAAATAATTATCCACCTCCTAGTTAGCATCATGTGCCACAGCGAAATGTACAATATAATAACCCTATGTACTAGTATCAATATCCACCCAACCCTCCTCCTCATCAGTATACCACTATGATTAGACAATTTGATTTGGCAGGGTTTCAGTTGTACCCTTATCCTATGGATGGTTCTTGGAGAAATTTGGTGCCTAAATTTATAGGGAGTAATGCAATCACTACCGAGGATCATTTAAGGAGTTTCAATGCCTTCATTCAAGATTTGGATGTACCTTATGAATATTTGCATATGAGGTTATTCATGATGTCCCTTATTGAGGAAGCTAGGGATTGGTTCAATAGCCTGGCAACTTCTTCTATTTATTCTCTCCAGATATTTCAAGATCAATTCCTTGAACAATTTGGGAATCTAAGTGCACCAGACGCCACTCTCCATGAACTAATGTGAATTCAGAAAGGTTAGAATGATTCAATCTTTGATTTTAACAGAAGATTCAATAAATTGCAGAATAGAATACCTCCCGGATTAAAGTTACCCGATTTTGTAGCATTAAGTGTTTATCTGAATGCATTCGACCCTAAAACAGGGTATGAGCTGAGAAACAGGTTCCCAAGGGACTTAGCTAAAGCACAAAAGATAGCATTAACAATTGAGAACAACAGAAAGGATGTTGGGATAATGAATAAGAGAGACAACCCTAGAGCTCCTCAACAAAACAATAATTATCAATATAAGCAGGAGAACACATATAGGAATGACAGGCCTAGGCTGCATGATATGCCTTATAACACAAACTGGAAAGATGGAAAACCTATGATAGATAGGCCTAGAAACAAGGATACTCCTGATCCATTGAGAAAGAAGGGAACGTATATGGTGAATAATAATTATTTTTGTGAGGCTTGTGATAAGCCACATTCCCCTAAGTATTGTGTTGTAGCCCAGAGGATGCAAGAAGAAGGAGTGTTAATGGGAGATGGTGGAGAAGATCACACGATCTACTTAACTTCAAATGCTATTCACCATGTTGATGAGAGATACTCATCTTCGGAGGAGGGAGGTTATGAATATGATGTTGCAGAACAAAGGTACAATGTCCATATGGCTGAGCAACATGTATTTTCTGACTCTAAGGATGATTATGTAAAACCACAACCTGTTGAGGTGCCCGCTCACAGTAATGTGAGGAGAATTACTGAGGAGGAAATAGAGAGATTAATTGTTGCTGTAGTTGAAGAAGCGAAGAATAAGTACTGGTTGAGAAATAGGACAGTAAATGACAAGGAAGGTGTCCCTAGGGGTGTCTTTATGAAAGATCAAAAAGTTGTACAAGGAGTTTCAAAGAAGACTGAAAACAAGCAACGTGAAGAAAGCAAACAAAATCCTATCCAAAAGGATGCAGTAAAATAATTACACAAAGAAATTCAGAAGACAGAACAATTAGGTAGAAGAGAAAAAGAAGAGAACAAAGGAGAAACATCAGAACAAAAGAAAGTGATTAACGCAGAAGGTTCCTCTTTTCATTTCACTCAAGCCTTGTCTCAGGTAAAGATGTCTGTCCCACTTCTTGAAATGATGAAAATTAAAGAATACAGGGATAGCACAGTGCAATTGATAACAAATGAAAGTGGAAAACATGTAAGTTCTGAAAATAAAATGGCTGCTAAAAATAAGTAGGATAAAGTAAACATCCCAGAAATTTGCTTGAGTAATGTATTGACAAGTCCACCACAAGTTGATCCTTCCTTTATTACATTGCTCATAAATAACAAATTATTGAGGAATTGCATGATAGATTCTGGTGCTGCCATGAATATTATGCCAGTGGGAGTAATGAAACAACTAGGCATGTGGGTGGATACATATGAAGGAAAATGTTATGCAATGGATAACAGACCCGTTCCTGTGGTGGGTATAATGAAAGATGTAGAAGTCAAGTTAGCTGCTTATCCTCAAGTAGCTTACAATATTGATATAATAGTGATAAACACCCCTCCTCAATTCGGTATGCTTCTATCAAGACAGTGGATGACAACTGTTGGTGGAAATGTCCAGTTCGATCTATCTTATGCAACAATTCTGGTAGATGGCTAAGAGGTGAAGTTGTACAGGGAGCCGAGGATGAATCAGATCATTGACTGTGTGCCACAAGACCAAATCAATTGCTTTTGTGATGTTGATCTTGGGAGTTTCAATGTAGAACCAACCCAGCCAAAATTGACCAATAGTGATCCAATTGAGAAGCATGTTGCACAAAACTACAACGGTGTATGGAAGATGTACTTTGATGGAGCCTGTAGCCAAGAAGGTAATGGAGTAGGGATAGTATTTGTTTCACCAGAAGGTATTACCTTTAAGTATTCATTCCTGTTAGCATTTGAATGTACAAATAATGTGGCAGAGTATGAAGCCTTATTAACAGGATTAAATATAGCTGTGAAACATAAAATCAAACCGTTGGCTGTTCTTGGGGATTCAGAGTTAGTTGTCTCACAAATTAAGTCAAAGTATGTAGCAAAACACAAAAGACTAAAGCAGTATAGAAATGTTGTATGGGATACAATTGAGCTGTTTGATGCCTTCTCAATTGAGTGGGTAGATAGATCAAAGAATATAATGGAAGATTTTCTAGCTAATGTAGCGTTGAAAAGAGATGATATTACATTGGCTAGAATGTCACAAATTGAATTCAAGACAAGGCCTGCTGTGCCTGATAACATATATAGTTGGCAGGTTTTTAATGATGATACTGACCTTTTAAAATTTATGCACTGTGTTGATCAGTATGAAGCCCAAGAGATCGACTTCAATGCCTTTGTTGAAGAAGTCGATGGAAAGAAACAGTATTTGGAAAGGAGATTTTGTAGCTTAAAACCAATAAACTTCCTAAAGGGTTGGTGGCACTTGAGAGGGTATATGATGGAAATGATCGGTCTTTAATGAAGCAAACACCAGTTGGAAGGGATGATATTGAAGAAATTAAATTGGGAACTGAGATGGCACCAAAAAAGGTGTACATACGTAAAAAGATAAGTCCTGCAATTAGAAGAATGCTGATTGAATTGTTGAGAAAGTATAAACATGTATTTGCTTGGTCTTATGAAGATCTAAAAGCATATAGGGAAGACTTGTTTCAACATGAAATACCATTGAAGCCAAATGCTAAACCATTCAGACAAAAGCAAAGGCCTGTAAATCCAACTCTAGAACCTAAAATGCAGGAGGAATTGGCGAAGCTCAGAGATGGTGGAATCATTAAGCCAATCAGACATTCAACATGGGTTTCAAATCTGGTCCCTGTCACAAAGAAAAATGGAGATATCAAATTATGTGTAGATTTTAGAAATCTAAACATAGCGTCCCTCAAAGACAATTATCCTTTGCCTAATATGGAGGCCATATTGCATAAGGTGATAGGCTGTGAATTGTTGTCCATGATGGACAGATTTTCAGGATATAATCAGGTTAAGGTTAAAGAGTCTGAGCAATACAAAACAACATTCACAACTCCTTGGGGAACGTATGTTTATCTAAGAATGCCATTTGGTCTCACTAATGCAGGGGCGACTTTCCAAAGAGCCATGGATGTGGTGTTTGCTGATTTGATTAATATTCTCATGGTGGTGTATCAGGATGACCTCACTGCTTACTCCAAGAAGGCTGAAGATCATGTTCATCATTTGGAAAAGGTATTTATAAAAGCCCTTGAATATGGTATTAGCTTAAACCCTAAGAAGTGTAATTTTGCAGTTACAGAGGGTAAACTTTTGGGACATATTGTTTCAAAGGAGGGGGTTAGGATAGACCCTAAAAGGGTTGAGGCCATTGATAAAATTCTTGTCCCTAAAAATGTTAAGGCAATACAATCATTCTTTGGACAGATAAATTTTTTTAGGAGATTTGTCTCTAACTTTGCTGAGATTGTTAAACCCATAGCAAGAATGTTGAGGAAAGGACAGAAGATAGAATGGACTGCAGAGGCTTTGGACACTTTTGTATCTATTAAACGAGCCATCAAGGAGGCTCCTGTTCTTAAATCTCTTGATTTTTCAAAACCTTTTCAGATTTTTTCATTTGCCTCAATGCACACTGTTGCAGCTGTTATGCTACAGAAGAATGAAGATGGTCATGAACAGCCTGTATCTTTCTTCAGTAAGTCATTACAGGGATCTGAATTAAAGTATGATATAATGGAGAAGCAAGCATTTGCACTAGTGAAAGCTGTAAAAGCTTTCAGACCATATCTTTTTGGAGCAAAGGTAGTTGATTATGTTCCTCATGCAGCAGTCAAGGATATTCTGACACAGTTTGAAGTAACAGGTAAAAGATGCAAATGGATCAACAAAATCCAAGAATTTGACCTGGAAATACAAATCACTAAACTGGTCAGAGGTCAGGGTTTGGCTAAACTAATGGCAGAGGCAAATATCGAAGCAAATCAGATTTGCAACGTAGAAGAAGAAAATGTAATTCCAAGCATTGGGCACACTCAATGGTATACAGATATCATGTATTATCTTAAATACATGAAGTGTCCAAAGGGAATGAATGACAACCAGAGAAGAACGCTGAAGTTGCAGGTGTCTAAATATGTTTTTATGGATGGAGATTTATTTTGGAAAAACAGTTATGGTATATTATTGTTATGTCTGGATGAATTTCAATCTAAACATGTTTTGAGTGAAATGCATGGAGGGGTTTGTGGGGGACATTACTCAACAAAGACAACTGTGCATAAAATTCTCAGGGCAGGGTACTACTGGCCCAGGGTTTTTAATGACTCTTTCACCTATGTAAGAAAATGTGAAGCCTGCCAGAAGTTCTCTAGAAGACTAAAATATCATGGAGCTTTGCCACTTCGACCCATGCAGGCTGATGCTCCTTTCCATCAATGGGGAATTGATTTCATTGGAGAAATACAAGAAAAATCAAGTGGTGGACATAGATGGATACTGGTGGCCACTGATTATTTTACCAAATGGGTAGAAGCAATCCCAACTAAATAGGCTACAAGTAGAGTTGTGAAAAAAAATTTAATGGACAATATCATTACTAGATTTGGTACACCAATAAGATTGATCACTGACAATGGGATGTGTTTCAGGTTAGATGAATTCAAGAACTTCTGTAGCACATATGGTATCGCCATTTCATATGCAACCCCTTACCATCCACAGGCTAATGGTCAAGCAGAATCTAGCAATAAAAGTCTTCTAAATATTATAAGAAGGATGCTAGGTCAGAACAAGAAGGCTTGGGATTCGAAATTAAGACTGGTTGTATAGGCTGATAGAATTATGGTGAAGAAGGCAATTAGGAAGTCCCCATTTGAGTTAGTATATGGGATACAAGCTAGGATGCCTTTGCAGAACTTGTTACCAGTCTACAATTTTTTTCCTTCAGGAGGATTTGGATATTCCTGAACCTATGGAGGAAAGAATGGAGCAGCTAGCTGAACTAGATGAAATAAGGAGAGTGGCTCAAAATCAAAACATAAAGTTACAGACGTAGATGAAATATCTATTTGACAAAAAAGCAAAGAGTAGGAAATGTGAAGAAAGTGATCTGGTACTGATGTGGAATGCCAGGTGCCAAGAGAAAGGAAAACATGGGAAGTTTGAGGCTTTGTGGTTAGGACCTTTTGTGGTGGTTGGAAAGAAAGGCGAAGACTCATACTATCTGCAGAATATGGCTGGTGAAGATCAGGAATTGCCTGTACATGGGAAATTCTAAAAAAAAATTTCTCTTGAGTAGTATAGAGGATTAAGGGTTTCCATTGCATGGACAACTCTTGATAATCTTCTTTAAATAATTTTCCATGCACAATAGTTTAGGACATAAAAGGAACAAGACTTGCCAGTACATGGACAATCCTGATTTTCCTTTTTTCAAAATAATTTTCCATGTACAGTAGTTTAGGGTCTCATTCTTTTCCAATGCCATTTGTTCCATCATGCTCACGTATTCCATCATCTTGAGTTTGGTCTGCTCACCTAGAAATCTGGATCCTTGCAATGATCTTACTATCATTCATCCCCAGACGGAGTCACTGTTAGAACTGTAAAATTTTGAAATTTTTACAGTCTATTGCATTCAAGAGTTTTTTGCATTGAGTCCTCATCATAAGCATAAAATTTCCTCTTTGTATTGTCTTGCTTATTTTCTGTCATGTGACACATTTGAATCCATCTAGTCCTTCATATTTCATTAAAAGACCCATATCGGCAAGACATAGTAAAAGTCTCCCCGACCTATATTTTCACTAACATGTATTTGTTGCAGACTATTGGCAGGACTTTTCTTTTCTTTTGGTGACTGTGAAGATTCATATCGGAAAAGGAGGCATTTCGAGGTAAAGTCATAGCGAAGTATTTTTTCTTGCCGATCGGCATATAGAAAAAATATATCGGCATAAGTTGGGGCGTCGTTGTAATGTCACGGCGAGTTCAATTTGTCTTACCGATTAGCATGTAATAAGGGTCATTTTGGCCAAACTGATTGGTATCATTGAGAAGTCATGGCGAATACATTGTGTTTCTCCGACTGGCACATGAGGAAGTATATCAGGAAGACTAAAGTATGTCAGGGTAATGTCTTGACGAAGGTGTCGGGTCTTGCCGATAAGGTGTAGGGGATTCAAAATGCTATCGAGTGAAGCTATGGAGTCTTGCCGATTTAAAAGATATCCCGATAAGTGATATGCATCGCCAGGAGAAGAACTCTTCAGCGTAAGTTTCACCAAAGTTTGAATGTTGTACCGACAAAATATTTCGGGGTGAGTCTTGCCAAATGAAGTAATCTAGAGGAATGGATTCAGCCAGACATTTGGTGTTGGTATGAGTCTTCCTGAAGGTTCATTGTCTTTCCGAAGGTATTGTTTCATTTGTAGGGTTTATTTCTTCGGTGAGAAAACTTGGTGGTCACGCCGAAATGAAATTTCATTGGTGAAAGGGTGATTTTGTCCCAACGATTGGAAAATGATTTGAAGAATGCATATCGGTATGACACTATGAAGTCTATGTAACATCTCCCCGACTCAGAATTGTTATAGCGACATGAAAAAATAGAAGTGATAGTCATCATTTTGATTCCAAGTGTCGGTATGACTGTATAATGTCTTGGCGAAAGGATAAATAAACGTTGCAAAAGGACTTCGCCCCAAATTTGAAAATCTCTCACCGACAGGACGTTCGATGCGACAGTGCCAGTTTCAAATGGGTCTTCATTCATGCTTCATTAATGGCATGATGGGATATAACAGTAAAGTTTTAATCAATTCTTCAGTTCTGAATTGATTACAGGTGAATTGGCATGCTGAACAGAGAACCGAGATTTTTCTCAGCCTAAGGAGCTCGAGCAGAATACTATAAGTAATTGCTTCTTGGTTTGTTCACATTTTGATTCTATAAGCTTGAGAATGGAGTCTTCTGGTTCTGGAAAGGGTAAGGGTAGAAATCCTGGTGAGAGTAGTCTGTCAAAAGGAAAGAAACAAAAGGTTGATGCAGGGCATGAGGGCACCGAAAGGAGGTTGAATCAAGACCTTATTGATCAGTTACCTGGCTCGGGGCCTAAAGCTAGAAGGTCTGCACAACTTAGGGTTGAAGTTGAAAAGTTAGAAGATAAATGCAAGTTCATAGGTGATGTCTAGACTACCGTAAGAGGGTATGAACTTTTCAATTTTCACTATCATAGGAGAAATTGCTTTGAACTAGTCTGTAACCCATGGAAGCTGAATGTAGGGAAACTGGTGTGCCCTAATATTTTTGTAAATGCAGAATTAGTGAAATTGCTTGCAGATAATTATGATCCAAAACATAAGGCTATATGTGACCCATCTGGAAAACCATAGATATATGTGTCTAAAGAAGCAATAGGTGAGGTTTTCAAATTGGAAGGGTTTTGCGATGAGGAGATCAATTGTGAAGAGTTGGAAAAGGAATTTTCAAGAATGGATACAATCTATAAGGGTTGGAGGTTGCCTATTCATAGAATTAAACAGGGTAACAAATCAGAACCTCTGCAAGATAGTGAGGGGCCTCCTTATCATGTAGATTTGTTTGAACCTTATATGAAGTACACATATTTCTCAGTGTGTCAAGTATTGGGGATGGATGCCCCAGAACTCATGTCAATTGTGCTAATGATTATCACAGCAGATATCCATTATCACAACTCCAGACCATTTGAATATGCTTCATATATTTCTAGGGGGCTTGATTTAGGGTTGAAGGCTATCAAGAGCGGATCATCTATTGTTCATCTTAGACACTATTCATTGTTGATGCACTTGGTGCTGTATTTTGGACAGGAGTTGGGAGTATGGCCTCCAGAAATGAGAATTTCTCAAGTTTGTAAGGAGGGTGAAGCATTGCCTGTTTAGTTGTGGACTACTATTCGGGACAACAAGTTTTCTAGTTCTAGTTTCATTCATTTTGAAGAGTATTTTGTAAAAACATTGTATAAGTTGTATCAATATCCTTGTAATTATTCTTTGACTGATGAGATTAAGAGATTCCTGTGGCCAACATATTTCAATGGGCCAATTGATCATAACTGGGGTGACTGGTATTGTTTGGAGGGAGCTACAATGATCAGAGTATATGGGTTTGAAGATGCTCCTCTCATTCTGCCAAGGACAGTTCCAAACAGAGTTGCATATTTGGAAATTGTCAGATAGATGGATTACTGCAGTGTGATGCATTTTAGTTCTTTTGGGAAGTAGGCTTTTATGCCTAGTACCTTGTGTTTTTGTGATTTCACTGTGATGGCCAAGGAAGGATACAATTCAATCCTTGATAGATTGTTGCATTATAATATGAAAAGAGGACCACCTAGGAAGAGCTTTGACCCAGAGGGATATATAAATTCTGCTAAGATGAAGATAAACTTTGGGGTATCAGCATGTACCCTATCCTTTTGATGATATGATCAGGAATCTGAATGAAGATGAAGCTGAAATGGTGGTTGAGAGATATAACCAAGGGTTGTTGGAGATAGAGAAAATTTCTTCAGGGGAAGAAACACCAAAGGGTAATGTGCCACAGGGTAGACCAGAAAAGGTATCCAGGTTGAGGACTTAGCAATATGTTTGCCTGGTTAGAGAATAGAGTATTGAAAGTGGTGATATTGATGCAAGGCACATGGAGTATAGATCATTTATCTCTGATGATGAGTTTATAAATTCCCCAGAGTTCAAGGCATTCTTGTACAAGCAGAAGGGGAAGGAAATAAGATAAAATGTTGATGATGTTACTTCAGGGAATGAGGAACAGTTGCTGGGTCAACTGAGAAAGTGTGTGGATGATGAAATGACAAATATGACTCCTGAAAAAGGGAGGAAAATGTTGGAGAATGCTGGTGTCATGATCTTTCCTGGACTTGACTTGAACTTTGCATTGGCCTTTGATAGTTTCTTGAAGGACAGTAATGCTACACACAAGCTTGACAAAGAAAAGGTGACATAGGTGTATGCAGGCTCCAAGTATAACACTGATGAAGGATCATTGATGATTTGGACTTTATACCCACCCCATAGGAAATCAGTGGTAATTGACACAGAGAAGGAATTTGGCCATGTCATGACTCTAAAATTTAGAGAGGCTGATCCTATAGCTATTGCAGAGATTGGGGTCAATATTGCAAAGTTGAATAAAGCACAAATTCAGTTGTTGATAAAAGAAAGAGAAATGTACAAGGAAAACAATGAAAGAATGTTGAGAGAGAATGAGAAACTGAAAGATTTGGTTGGTATTTCAATGGATCCATCCAAAATTCTCACTCAAGGAGAAAGCTCTTGGGAAAAAGATCATTGGGTAGGGTCAAGTGCTTATGCTCAGGGAAAGTATGATGCAATTGCAGCAATTGTCAAGAAGAGGCAGGAAATTTGACATCTTGGTTGAATAAATTATGGGGAAAATATTCTCATACTCTGGCTAGATTAAAGGAGCATGAAAGGATGGATGGATGAATAATGGATAAGTTTCATGAACTGGCCCAAAGTGATGTTTCCAGCAGTGCAGCACTTGAAGCTGCAAATCATATTTTGAGTCGTCATCGAAACTTCTATGAGGAATTGTAGGGGAATGAACAAGGATTAATTAAAGCTACCAATAAAACTATGATCACATTCTCTGATGACAAAGGGGAATTGAAAGAAGCCACCAGATGGAGAAATGAATGTGAGTCAATGTTGAATGAAGTCATGAAGACAGTTTCTACAGAGGATACAGCATTGGAGGAAGTGAGTGAGCAAAATGAGGAAATGGTCAAGATGGAAATCATGATCTGGAATGTTGTTGGAGATGCAGACACGTATGAGCACCAGGATTATTTGGACCACCTCGCTAAGACTCATTTGTGGCTAAATAGAGCCTAATTATTCTCTATCTTTTGTTTTGTAGTTTGATATTTTCTATTCCTAAAAGGATGTGTCCTTTCGTATTCTCAATGTATAAATATCCATTTTGAAAACAATATGCGGGAGATAGGTAGAATAGGATAGAGAATAGAGAAGAGACGGTAGAATACAATTTTTTGGCAAGGATGAGACTGGTTGCATATGTAAAATCATGGAGATATCAATGAAAATATAATACTATGGTGCAGTTGTTTCTGGGATTGGTTGTTTATGGTATTCGTTGAAAAATATTATTGAAGTTGTCTCTGTAATGGTGTTTTCTGGTTATTAGAATTGGTGTAACAAGTTTATACCTAGTTCGTCAATCCACATTTGCTACATCTGTATGGTCAATTAATATTTTCTTTCCAGTAAAGATTAAATTCTTTGAATTGATCATAGTAATTAGGGAATGTCAATTGGATTACTAAGAAGTATTCAATAATCACAATCCTGCATGTTTATACAAGTTATAAACCAAATAAAATGTTAAATAACTTGAATGTCTGCCAGAACAATGTACTTGTTTCAGATTTCTCTTGACTCCGTAAATCCTATAAGGCACTGGTCTTTTCGTTTTCATTATTTAGTTTCACTCACATTTTTTACATCTGTTAACTAAGCATATTAGGTTTTAGTTTTGAATACTGGTATACAATATATACCAAATTTGATTTAGTTTGTTCATTTTCATATGCCAACGTGGAAAAATCATTGCATGAAAGATAATTATAAGCCAAGCCTGCGTAATTTAGATAGGTATACCCGCCTAGGTCTAGCAGCACCTGAAGAGTAGAAGGTCCAAAGTCTTTTCGACCTTGTCTGTTACCCTAAAGCGTTATGAAATATTGGCAACCTTTCTTGGTTCAAACCTGTGTTTTCGAGAGCTAACATAACCAAGTATAAATTTCATGAAACCATACTAATCCAAGAGAGTTGCAATATGTGTCTTTCAATTCCATACCATTTCCAAACTTGCAAAAAGAAATGAGGAAATGAAAGAAGAAACCCTTGTTGTATCCTCTTTCTTAGAAGTTAGGGTGGTTCTAGGTTGTTATTAAATCTAATGGCCCATTGCATATATATTTATATAAATTCTAACCTAGAATAAATTTTATTATTGATGAATATAAAGAATTTTGTACCTAGAAATATGATAGGAAAGGTTATAAAAACTATAATCTAAAAACCATTATGAAAATAATATAAAATTCAACAATAATTAACTGTAACTTGGTTGAAATACCATTCCTCAAACAATTTCAAAAAATGAGAGAGATAGGTGTTTAAAAAGAAAAGAAAAAGTGGTTACAAATTAGGTTTTTGCTAGTAAAATTAACAACTTTTGTTTAGAAAATTTTCCTTTTGCATTAGTGAAAAATAATATATATATAAATAGTATTATATATATGTATATATGTCTCCTATGTCATTTTGGTAACCATATTGTTGTACTTTCATAAGTTAATAATTAATTTTTTGAGGAATTTAGACTTCTTATTGAATTATTATATTATGATGATGATATTTTATTCATATTCAAGATGTATCATTTTTAGATAAAAATTTAATTATAGCTAAGCATTCTTAGTTTAAAACTTTTTATTGAGGAATTAGATTTTGGAGGTTTTCCCATAGATTAAATTAAAATGTAGAACCATTAATTACTTAATTTCAATATCTTGATCATCTTTGAGATGCTTCATTTGTGATCAAATTATTTAGCATTCTAGACAAAAGTTTTACTTAATTATTAATTCACCAATTTCATCAATAATTATGGTAGATGAAAATTATAGAGTATATATTGTCTTAAAATAGTTATTGGAAAATTATTATTATTGGATTTGGTAAAGAAGGTTGCAAATGGTATTTAAATTTCTTGTTAATAGATTAGAATTATAGCCAATTATTAACAATTGTTAAGAATGTGAATTATGTATCCTTAAGTTATAGCTAGAAAGTAGAACATTAGTTTTTACTTCCGTTAACTAGGATTATTATCAAAAAATTCCTATAGTTCCTTTCATGCATCTCATGAAGTTTTCCTAGTAAATTTCCCTTATGATTTAGGGATCATGTTATAGTTTTCTCCTTAGGTTGTTATTGTTTTCCTTTCTTTGGCTTGTATATCATGCACATGATCACATTGTAAAAAAGACACCACCAAATGTGAAGTGTATCCCGATAAATCATGTATTGAATTATTTTGTTATGTAAAAGATTGCTAGTTTTGTTTTTGTTAAGGAATTATATCCACTTGTTATACCTTTGACTCTCTAGAAGAAATTTGGGATGTCTTAATTAGGACTACTTAGGGTAGAAGGAAAATTAAAATTCCTCCTATTAAAGTTAGAGCAATATGATGACATTGTAAACTTTACGTCATGGCTTGCAAGTAAACTTAAGCATATCTTAGTGGCAATAGAAAATTGAAAAAAAATAAGGTTGAGTATATTTTAGGTTGAGAAAATTTATGGCATGAAATTTGATATTAGAGTGAGGTTCCAACATTAGGAACTTTGAGTTTTTGTTAATTGGTCTAATCAATTTTCATTTTGCATAGGTTCCTAATTGATTAAAGTGGTGTGTATTATGTTGAATAGGACAACTAAGAGGGGGGTTGAATCAGTTGTCATAGATTTGATCTTTTAATTCAATCATTGAAACTAATTCTTAACACTACTTAAATGATTAATCATCAAATGCCAATGCAGAAACTTAAATCCAACACATAAACACAATAACACTAGATTTACATGGAAAAACCAATAAGGGAGAAAACATGGTGAGTATTAACTCACACTATAGAGAATATCAAAACAAATTACAAGAGGCTCACTTCTTGAGAAATAAGGCTCACTACTAGAACAAGGAATCACTATCCAACAGGACTATCAACCCGGAGGGCTTACTACCACAGAGATACAAAGAAGACTTGTTATAAAGAGAAGACAATCTCAATTCAATAAAGGATTCCACCAAAATCACTCATAGATATACATGAATGATAGAGTTCACCTTCTACTCACTAATCCAAAAACTCAGCATTTAGGCTTAGCACTGATCTACCACACTCGCATCACACACACTCACTAGATAGCATCAATTTTTCCATCTATCTTCTCTTTTTTATTTTTACTTATCTCTCTTCTTCTCTCTTGTATATTTTTCACCAGTAACTCATCCTATATTTATACCATTTTCAACTTTGAAACATATCCAAAGTCGGCCATCCAAATTCAAATTCAAATTAGGTTAGTGCCAAAACATCCTAGGGTGGAATTAGAATGAGGGCACCCCAAACACACGCTCATAGGGACCCAAATAGATCCAACATGATTCATCAACTTTGAAAGTAGTGTTCAACACAAGGTCATCCAAACCAATGTAAAACACATAGAACCATTAAGCACAAACTTTCCAGATGCCAAAATTTTCTTCAACACAATCAAGGAAACTCAATTGCAGAAATACAAGTCATAAGAATTCATCAAATATAAATCTGGACCAACAACATTCCTCTTGAACCTCAACTAGAAACATAGAAACACCACAGTTCACAACTCGTGAACACAACTCACACTGCACAATGAATCAACAACTATGGATATAACATCTTCTAACAACCATGATCAACATATCTGAATGAATGAACATAGAAGAAAATCCAAAGCAAAACCCGAGGCAACCACTCAACACTTGCAACATATCTTCATTACAATTTTCTCAATATCCTTGACATATAAAACCAACAATCTGTATCCATGACACTAATGGAAACAACAACCATTTGATAACCAATTGACATCAATGACAACACCTTCAATATTTTTATTATTCCAACGATCTCCCCCTTTTTCTTTGATGGAAACACATGATGTGAAAAACCATCAAAAACACCATACTAGCTCTTAATACACTTCTCAAGATTTTTCTTTCTGTTTCTCCCCCTTAGTAGATAATTTTTTATATTCTTCCTCTTTTTCTTCACATGCTTCCTCGCTTTTTCTTTTTTTTCACATGCTTCCTCTCCCCCTTTGACATCAATGGCAAAGGAAAAATATATTTTACATTGATTTCTCATTTGACATGAAAAATAGAATACTCACAATGACAACAACTAACACCACCTGCTCCCCCTTAGAGGTAGCCACCAAAACATCAGTCTAGAAGAAAGATAGATCCATAGATCCACTAGACTGATGCATCTCCATATACATCTAGTTCAAGAAAGGAGGGGAAATGACCCCTAACTTCTCCTAAAGATACTCAAAAGTATCTTTAGGAAGAGCCTTTGTGAAAATATCAGCCACTTGATCCTTTGTCAGAACATACTCAAGATTTACTTCATTATCCATTACCTTCTCTCTCACATACTTAGACTGTGAAATAAAATTCCTTTCTCTGTTTGATTAATCTATAGCCCAAGAAAGAAATTCATCTCTCCAAACATAGAAATTTCAAATTCTATCTGCATCTCTTCGATAAACATCTTGCACATATTTTTATTTCCCCCTAATATAATGTCATCAACATACACAACTACAATCAAGATTTTTTTATTTTCAGTCTTAAAATGCATATTACTATCTATTGTACCTTGTTGAATCAAGTACCTGTCTAACCTTGCATACCAAGCTCTAGGAGCTTGCTTCAATCCATAAAATATCTCTTCAATCTGCACACCATATCTGATTGATCTTTCAACTGAAATCCTTCTAGTTGTTCCATGTAAACTTTTTCTTCTAGCTCACCATTCAAAAATGTTGACTTGACATCCATCTAATAGACCTTAAAATATTTATGAGTAGAAAATGATAGGAACATCCTTATAGCTTCCATTCTTTCTACTAGAGCAAAAGTTTCCTAAAAAGCTATGCCTTTTACTTGTGAGTAACCTTTACACACAATGTCTTGCTTTGTTTCTAACCACTTCTCCATTATTATTCAGCTTATTTTTGAATGCCCACTTTGATCCAATGATTTTTTTATCTATCAGTCTTGGGACCAATTCCCAAGTTTCATTCTTCTCAATATACATAATTTCTTCTTTCATTGCTTCCATCCAATGTTCATCTTTACAAGCTTCACTTAAAATATTTGGTTCAATCTCATAAAGTAAACACAGATTCACTTCAACAGGAACTTTGCTTCTAGTTAATTCACCTTTTGTCTTGTTAGCAATAATCTAACTTTCTGAATGATTCTTCTGTACATATCTAGGTGTCTTAGGGGAGATCACTAGAACATCTTCTTCTCTTTCATTTTATTCATCCTACTTCTCTTTCTCATCTATTCTTCAATCTCTTCTATTCTTACACAATTAGGTTCATCAGATACATATCCTTCAATGTCAATAGAATTATTCATTGTCTCATCAACCTTGACATTTTCACTCTCTACAATCTTTCTCGGTCTTTTATTGAAACATCTATATACCTTTCTATTAGTAGAATATCCAAGAAAAATTCCTTCATCACTTCTTGCATCAAACTTTTATAAAGTTTCTTCATCTCTTCTAATATAACATTTGCTTCTAAATACCCTGAAATACTTAACGGTAGGAATTCTTCCATACCATAGCTCATAGGGAGTCTTTGTATTGTTTTTTCTTGATTTAACTCGATTGAATACATAAACATTAGTATGAATAGCTTCTTTCTATTAAACTATCCTTAGTAATCATTGATCTAGTAGCCTCTTGAACCATTCTATTTTTCCTTTCAACAACTCCATTATGCTAAGGAGTTATCGGTGAAGATAATTGTCTCTTTATTCCAAGCACTTCACAAAACATAATAAACTCATGGGAGGTGAACTCTCCACCTCTATCATACCTTAAGCATTTTATCTTCAAGTTTACTAAATTTTCAACCATAGCTTTGAATGTCTTAAATCTATCTAATGCATCTAATTTATCTCTAAAAAATGTAATGCATGTATATCTAGAATAATCATCAATTAAAGCATAAAGTACCTTTCATCAAGCAGAATTTTCACTCTTGTAGGACCATGAAGATCTGTATGAACTAAATCCAATAGTCTAATAGTAGACTATTCCTTTGATTTGTAATTATTTCTTGCTTGCTTTTCAAACTAACAATTCCTGCACATAACATTAATAGGCTTTGTAATTCTAGGTAAATCTCTCATGACCTGAATAGCACTAATCCTTGCCAAGTTATAAAAATTCATGTGACACATTCTTTGATATCATAACCAACTATCATTAATCTGAGTCATAAAACATCATCCATCAACACCCTTAAGTTGATAGATATTTCCTTCAGATTTCTTTCCTGCAACAATCAATGTTCTAGATCCTTTCTAGGTCTCACATCTCTCATCCTTAAACACAAGATCATATCCCTTACTGCAATCTGACCAACACTCAAGAGATTATTCCTTAAACCCTTAACATAGTATACATCATCAGTATGATGCTTTCCATTAAAACTTATTGAACCTATCCCACAGATTTTAGCACCAATATCATCTCCAAACATAACCAAGACTCCATATTTTTCAAGCTTAAAAAACTTACTTTTATCACCAGTTGTGTGATGTGAACAAACACTATCAACTACCTAATAATTCTTTTCTTTTTTAGCATGTAGGGCAGAGATAATCATACCTTCATTTTTCTCCTTCTCCAAAGGGCTTTCCTTTACCTTTTTTCTAGAATTAGTAGAAATAGGTTCATCCTTAATCACCAATAACAAGCATTCATTGTCATCAAGATCTTCATATTCAAAATCTTCATCAGATATGCTAGCATTCTCATTCACATAATATGACTTTTTAATCTTCTTTCCTTTCTTTTCTCTCATATCTTTGTTTATTCTTTTTAGCTCTTTTTGGACACTTTGTAGGATGATTACCTATTTCTCCACAACTAAAGCACTTAATAGGTAACCCACCTTCATAATTCTAGGAGCCTTTCCTCATTCTTCTTACAAAGTTAGCTTCTATTTCATCAAAGTCTTCTTCATCCAGATCTTCAGCTTTTGTAGCCTTAAAATCAGTCTCTGATTTGCATCCATTCCTTAGATCTGGCTTCCTCATCTCATAACATAAGGCCTCCTTGATTGGTATAGTGATCTTTGATTCCCCTCTTGATTTGAATTTCCTTCTTCCTAAAGAACAACAAATCACTCATAACAATGACAAGGATGAGAGAATCACCTTAGATCCTCCTCCTTCGCATTCAATTTGAGAAGTTGGTGAATCTAGAAAATGAAAAAGGCCTTACAAATTACAAAAAATAAAGTTTCCTTGTCTGCCACGTAAAAGTGAAAGGAAACTACAATTTATTTTGAACAAATAACTCATAACATTACCACCAATAAAAGATAAACTTATGCTATATCCTAAAGGTGCAAAAGTTCCACATTGTCGATACCACAAAATTCTTGGACATAGTATTGATGAATGTCATGCGTTCAACTTAGTCTTGAAAAAATTCCACTTCGATGGCAATGACTACCATCCAGTGATTCCATAGTTTGTCATTTTCCATCCCTTGTCATGTAATGGTTGTAGAACATTCTATTCTCACTATTACATGACCTTTCCAATCACCTACCTCGGCTCATTCTTGTCTCACACTCAATGAGGGAAATAATTTGATAGCCCTGTCCTAGTAATGCATTTGTTGTTGTCCCTTAGTTGCATTGTCTACCTTCTGATTATATAGATTGAGATTGAGAGGTAGATGACTTGCTCATACGTTGACTCGCATGTGCCTTACCAGTCTTTTGCATTATTTATTTTTCATTTTATTTTGTGTGATTGCATGTGTGTAATGCGATCCCCCGTGATGTTATTTTTGACGTTTTGTCTCTCTTTGTGACATTCCTCTATTTGTACCTTAATTCTTCTCTATGTTGTCAATCTTTTACTTTTCACTTTTTTCTCTTTTCATTTTTTCTTGTGTTTTCCTTTTGGAAATGACGCAAGGCATTGCGACATTCATGTCTCTTCCATGTTGACCCAAAAGGCTTTCTTTTTCCTTTGCCTTTTCTTTTTCCTTGTGTTTTCCTTTTGGAGATGATGCAAGGCATCGAGACATTCATGTCTCTTCCATGTTGGCCCAAAAGGCTTTCTTTTTCCTTTGTCTTTTCTTTTTCTATTTTTCTCTTTTATCTTGTTTTTTCCTTTTTGGGATGACACAAGGCGTCGAGGCATTCATGTCTCTTCCATGTTGACCCAAAAGGATTTATTTTTTCCTTTGCCTTTTATTTTTCTCTTTTTCTCAATTGTCTTGTGTTTTCCTTTTAGGAATGATGCAAGGTGTTGAGACATTCATGTATCTTCCATGTTGACCCAAAAGGTTTTTCTTTGCTTTCACTCTCTTTGTGTCATTCTTCCAGTTCTATGTGTATTTGGGGGATGATGATAGTTCTAAGCTCTCTAGAAAGAAAAGCATTGCAATAAAGAACATACTAACCCCAAATCTATAGATCTCTTATGTGTTTGGTGTTTTCATTTTGGGGGAAACCCTTCTCTTTTATTTTTCTCTTACATGACACAACTTCACTTGGAAACATATGACTTGGCATAGGGCTTTCCAAGTTATCTCTTATTTCTTCTTTATTGTTTACATCTATCCTTTGCAACTTTAAATTAATTGCTCACAATATGGTGTTTAGCAATTCCTTTAAATTGGGGGCATACATTGGCATTATTCCTTTGCATTTTTCTTTTTCATGGTTCTTGGTGCAGTGTTCTTATTTCAAACTATGTGTTTGTCACTTTTTGGATGACATTGGGTGTGATTTCTTTCAAGAGTGTGATCTCTCTCAGCATATTACATTCCTCTTAGTGGTTGGATGCGACACACTACATCCCCTAAGTTGTGAATTTTATATTCTTTGATTGGTCCTCTCTTGGAGATATTAGGCACAATGTTCCCTAAGTTAAAGACCTCACATGAACTAAGCAAGACTCCTTTGAACATTATTTGCATGTTGCATTTTGCATTTGTTGTTATATGGTGACCTTGCATAGCATAGCTTGCATGCCTATAGAGACATCATGTTTGTTCATGAGCTCCAAGCATATGAATTTTTTCTTGCCTCATGAAGCTCAAAAACCATTTTTTGTGTGGTGTCTTATTAAAGTTATCAAGGGGTATAACTTTGCTATGGTTTGAGTGGAAAGCCTGATCTGAGGCATGACTTTCCCCATAGCCACTTGTGTGTGTGTGAGTGCATTCTATCCATGAGTGTATTTTTCTCACCTTTTTGGACTTCTCACCCGGCGGACAGCCTAAAGTTTTGTCACCTTAGAGTGAGTATGCATTTTTTGGACAACAACCTAGATCTAATCCACATCGGGATGGAAAAATGGTTGAATCTTGATCCAATTCTCTTTTATCTTTTACCTTTTCTCTCTTTCATCTTTGGTAGTGCATGCTTGTGCTTTGTTGTTGTTCTTTACATCATTCTAATGTGTGTTCTTGTGTTCCTATGTTAGTTTTCCATGGGATCTTGATCCTGGGTGCTTGACCATCCCTCTTGATCATTATCTCATCTTATTGGCATTGGTACATTTGAACCCCTCTTGATGTGTGATTATATACTTTAGTGTGAGTTTGAAGCAAGTTCATCCTCACACTAAAGTCGGAGCTAGATGGAGTCACCAAAAAAGTAACCCTTCTACTTTTCTTGGCTTGTTCGGGCCCTCCTTGTGATTTTGGCTTAATGTTGCATTGATTTAGTGTTGTAATGTGGTTGACACATTCACATTAGGTCTTGGTCCCTTATGAACTAATGTATTTTAATTGCACCTTGCTAAAGTGTTGTGAAGTGTTGTAACACGCTTTCACACCTTTCTAGGGTTTTATCAAATAATTAAACATAATAAACTTATTTTTAATCAAAATCAAGATTAATATTGCCTTATTTGGAGTTTTGTAAAGTGTTTTAACACACTTTCACACTTTTCTAGGCTTTTCATTAATAATTGGACTTTCTTATGCTTTAATTGGCCCCATTTTGCATCCACAAGTCTCATTTATTGCATATTTTTTAGGATAATCCTGACACCAATCAGTAACCAATCATAATTCAGGTGTTTTTGGCTTGTGTGGCCTAGATTTAGGGATCTAGGACTCCTTCGCCACCTTGGGAAAATGGGTCCCACCTGGATCTTTTGGCCCTGAACCAATTTTCACACATTTCTAAGCACTTTTAATTTTTAGTCCCATACATTATGCCTGATGGGACTCATTCGCCACCTTGGGAAAATGAGTCCCATGTGGCCCAAATTCAAATTTAATTCAAATTTCCAATAGGATTTTATTCTCCTAGATCTGATGTTGGTTTGTAGTGTTGTAATTTCAAGGAATTCTTGCATAATCAAGTATAAATACAAGGTTCTTTCACTCATATTCTCACCTAGCATTCAAGAGAGTTCACAAGATCATTTTAGCATTCATAAGAGAATTCAAGATTCTACAAGGACAGATTATCAAGAATTTTAGAGCAACATTCAAGTGCCAATCATCATGTCAAAGATTCTATATATCATTTTTGTTATTGTGCTAAAAATTGTGATGTAGGGTTTATGATTCAAGCAAGTGTTTCAAGCAAGATCAACATCATTCAAGCAAGAGTCAAGAACCATATCCATTGCAGCCATTTCAAGCATAATTGTAGCACCTTATTGCTAGGGTTTGGTGAGTTGCAACATTGTCTTTTGTTCATTCATCATTCTCCATTCATTTTTCTTTCATTCCAAGGTTTAATTACTAACAAGGGGTTTGACCAAGGAAAACCCCTATTCACTAACCCAACAACATTTTCCCTCTCATTTGTGTGTGAATTGCAGATTTAGGTTGCATATTTCATAAGGAGCAAGATTGGGGAAAAGTTGTCAAGAGATACAAAGTTGCTAAAGTTGTCGTCAAGCCTTAGAAAGACTTGGAGAAGGCCTACAGGTGGCAATCTATAGTTTTAGATCTAGAAACCAATCGAGAAGAGTAGAGTAGACTAAAAGGAACAAAATCAAGTTTGAAACTTCCAGAAAATTAGAAGTGGATTGATTTGCCACAAGTGGTGAATGAGTCCCACTATATAGGCCTGACAGATATTTTTACAGATCTCGATACCCTTTTGGCAGAAATATATTCCTGCACATTTTCCTAGAAACAGGACCGATTTTCCTAGGTTGGTGAATGAGTCCTAGTTAGCCTTGACAAAATATTTTTTAGTGATTCAAACCTCCATTCTGCCTTCTTTAGTTTCCAAAGTGCACACTTTCAGTTTTACAATTTTCTGTTGCATTTCATTCATATTTCTAGGTCATTTAGAGTTAGTTTGCATTCAATTACGGTTGTGCATTACATATTACATCTCATTGTCTTTTCCAAGTGTCAACTTGGTGGTGATCCCCTCATTAGATCATATTCAATTCCTAGGACAGCCCTATTGCAATATCTCTTTCTCTTTTGCATTGAGATATCTAGGGTTATCCTTGAGTAGAATATCTTTGAAAGTGGGTGTGATAGCACTTAATCATGCTTTCCCCCATTTTCATAGGTTTCATGATCATGTGTAGCATTTAGACACTTGAATTCTTCTTCTCACATGGGGAGATTGCATGGACCTATATATAGTTCTATTTCTTCCACAAAGGAGAAATGTATTTGAAATTCAAGGCTTACCTTTTGCATTCTTCTTTGAGTATAATGCATTCCTCCATTTCCTTCAAGTCCTAGCCATCCATTAGACATTTTATCTTGGCCATTGATTTTCCTCTTGGAGAAGGTATAAATTAGAGACCTCTCATCCCATTTCATCTACTTATATGCTATCATTATGCTTCCATTTCCTTGATCTACCATTCTAATCCTAATATCATGATGTTGGTTTACTAAGTGACTATATTCCACCCATTAAAAAATAAAAAAATTAAGTGGAGAAAGAGTGCACTCCATTTCCACTCAATTGAAGGAAAACAAAAAGAAACAAGGTAAAAGGTTCCATATTTCTTAGAGTATTTATATTTTTATATCTTAAGGTTCTACCTATGGGAGAAATAAAGAGAGCACTACAAGATTTCTCATCTTATTGGGGAGCTATATAGTCTCTCTTTATTTCTCCCATAGGTAGAACCTTAAGATATAAAAATATAAATATTCTAAGAAATATGGAACCTTTTACCTTGTTTCTTTTTGTTTTCCTTCAATTGAGTGGAAATGGAGTGCACTCTTTCTCCACTCAATTTTTTTATTTTTTAATGGGTGGAATATAGTCACTTAGTAAACCAACATCATGATATTAGGATTAGAATGGTAGATCAAGGAAATGGAAGCGTAATGATAGCATATAAGTAGATGAAATGGGATGAGAGGTCTCTAATTTATACCTTCTCCAAGAGGAAAATCAATGGCCAAGATACAATGTCTAATGGATGGCTAGGACTTGAAGGAAATGGAGGAATGCATTATAAAATTATCCTTGTTGAAAGTTTTGCAAGAGAAACGGAGGTTAAGAGCTATGTGTTTCACACACATGTGCACAAGCACACCATTGTAAGGAATAGGGTTGCTTAAGAAAGGGACAAGTGAGAGAGTAAGGTCACTACTTTATGACATCTATAAGAGGTAAGGTGGCTACACATGTGAGGATAATTATCACACATGTGTGAGAAATGAGTAGGGTAGGTAGGTATTCTCACACATGTGTGAGAAAGTAGGGTACATAGGTATGCTAACATATGTGAGAGAATGAGGGAGGTGGGGACACTTGTCACATGATATAAAGTTTAAATTTTGATCCATATAGATGGATTGAATAGTTTGGATTAAATAGAAAAGGGTTAAAGGTGATATGGATTTAAATATTAGAGGAAATGGTAGGAAGATTAATTATCCTGAATTAATTAATTAAATAAGTATTTATTATTGATTTAGTTGGAGGATTTGGGAGATAAGGTTAAATTTAATTAAATAGGTATTTTTATTTAATTAAGGTTGTGGGATAAAGGTATAATATAGATGAATTAATTAAATAAATATTATGTATTTATTTAATTTATATCTAGAATATGGTAAAGTGAAATGTAGTTAGGTATAAGAAAATTTAGGTTTCTACATTTTCTATCTTTGATATGGCACCATGACTGTAAGAAGTGACATTGTGTAATACCTCAAGTCGACAGGATCATAAAAAAGTTCAATGGAACAACTTTTTTTTGAAATAACACACTAGTAGAAAAACAACGATAAATGACTAAAAAAAACTAGTAAAAATTGCATATAAATGACTAAACTTGGTCACGTGACTATTAGTTGTTTATTGCCGGTCATTTATAACATGGCCAAATTTATGACTAAACCATTTTTAGTCATTTATTTGGTCATTTTGATTGATCAATTTGGTAGTATATTTAGTCATATTTATTCACTGAGCTTGGTCATGTGACCATTAGTAGTTTATTGTCAGTCATTTATAACGCGACCAAATTTATGACAAAACCATTCTTAGTCATTTATTGGTTGTTTTGATTGATCAATTTGGTAGTATATTTTTAGTCATATATTTAGTCATATTTATTCACTAATTTATGTCAATTGATAGTATATTTACTCACTGATTTTTGTCAACTAGTAATATATTTAGTCATATGTTTACTCATATTTATTCATTGTTTTTTGTCAAATGGTAATATATTTAGTCAATTGGTAGTTTATTTAATTGTTTTTGTTCACTGATTTCTGCCTAAAAGTGTTGGAAGTGAGACAATGCTTTTGAGGTTTAAACATAAAACACAGAAATACATAATCAATCATTCATTTGCACATAATGAAACAGCTATTAAGAAGGAAAAATACTAAAATTTTATTGAGAAAAGGTGTTCTTACAATAGATACAAGACTTAAATATGTGTCTTTTCTTTGAAAAAGGTGTTACAAAGTGTGTTTCTCAATGTTGTGACTGAGAAAACTAAGTTACAATGCTCTATTTTTTTCTTATACATCTCCAAAACATGAAATAACTACTTGAAAAATGAAGCCTAAGGGTCCTATGAAAGACTTCTCTATAGACTTCACACCATGAATACTCAGTATGGATTGAGAACTATGTTATGCATATACCTTGACTGAAATGCTTTACTGAACATGATAGTGGACAGCAATAACATGCTTTTACAAAGTCATGTTTACATTTGAGACTTTCAACTATTGATACTCCAACTTTAAGCATAACACCTCTTCATACTTACAGCAAAAAGAAACAGGTTCATACATTTTTTATGCTTTAGAAGAGATTATATGTTCTACCATTTCATAATTGCTCGTATAGAGTGATTCACTATCATACAAAGGCATAGATAAGCCTTTTATGTTCAATGTTTTAAAATTTGTCAATCTAAAACATATTATCTGAAACTGTTGATGCTAAGAAAAGATCAAGTTACTACATATCCTACAGAATTCAGTGAGGTAAAAGCCACCAAACCACTGGCAATTAGTGAGGTAATAAGCATTAAAAAACTGGTAAACCCAAACCTATATACTTCACTTTCCAATCATTATACAAGAGAAGATATTCATTGAGTAGTTATATATTATTCACTAGCAAGCAACATGAACTTTGTGATTAGACCGTACACTTCACACTACACTGGCAAGCAACTACTAATATATACCACTATACCACCAATTGGTCGATTGCATGAGAAAAATTCACTCTACAATAGATTCATGATGCAAGATAACTATATGGCATTGAAAGGAAGTCACTATCAACATTATGGAATTAAAAGGAAGTCATTGTCAAAAGCATCATAAGAAAGATGTATACCACTATCACAAGCTCAAGAAATATTTTGAGTTACCAAGCAACCACTGTGAACACAAACTATCTGTAGCATAGAGACCATACAAGATTTCACTGGCCATTGAAAGAGGACTACTCACAGTGAGGTAACTATATTATCTAGTTCATAAAGGTGTACTATCAACAATGACACTATAATGTTATCACATCAAATTTTATTTCAAGAAAATTGTCTACTAGCAACTACTGACACAAGAGTTATAAGTCACTGTCATAAACCAAACAACCAATATCATTGTCATGTCATATCAACATTGTCAAGTCAAGCAAATAAAGACAACTATCACTATCAAGAAAACATTCATTGTCTCTATCTCATTTGGAAACTAAAGAACCAATGCATCCACAATACCATAGACCTTTTTTCATCAAAAGCATAGTGATAGAAAGGAAAATAGATTGTACACTGGAAAAGAGGCATATCATTAGCAAAGATAGAACAAAGACTTCATGTTGCAAGACCATCAAGATACTCCACTCAACTCCACATACCACTTCACTATGCTATACAAAAATTCATAACACTTCCAGTAGAGACCTACAACTAATCATCTAAGTAGAAGGGATACAAGGACACGAAAATATAGAAGCACTGTCTAAAATCATGAAATAACATCGTCAAGTTAGAAGGCTTGCTATCACACCATCAAAGAACTACTACCATTAGGAACATGAGGCATAATACACATGGATCTATATATTGTATTTGTAATCACTTCCATTACATGTAATAACTCCCCAATTAATCACTAATAAAGTGTGGTAATTAGTGATTAATACAAAGATAATGTAGATCTAATCTAGGGGAAGTCAAGCATTGTCTTAACTTTTCTTTTTCAAATGAAATGACTCCATATTTATTACCATTAACATAATCCATTATACAATACTTCATATGACCATAAAACTGAATCATTATAATGTATGGATATCGGTATACATGCCTATAAACCAGATTGATGACAAATGCACTAATCTACTTATAGAATCCATGCTCTTACACAACTATTCATGCTACAATATTGTAAATGAAAATGATAAGCAATCAAGAGTCATTTATTCAACTCAATCAATAATACATGCCATAAACAATTAATCATCATTTACATTATATAATCTACACCATTTACTTCTATATCTTAAAGTGGAAGGAAGAGAGAGAGCATATTCAAAGTGATATCCACCCTACCATGAAGCATTAGATTCCCCATGCAACTCCACTAGAGAAGCTCGACCTATCACAAAGGTTCTAGCAATATGTAACCAACATGCATGATGGAATCTAGCTCACTATGTGAGTCCTTGTCAATAGTGTACCTATATGCTCATGCATCACATATCCAATACACACGAATATTTAAAACATATCATTGAGGATGACGTACATCAACTAAGGTAACACACTTATGCATGGAAATCAATGAAATTCAATGTTTACAATCTATAATATCTCAAGCTTTTCACAATAATGTCTTGAAATTTTGTAAGATGGGTAAACTAGTAACCGTTTGTACTTTCAAGATAATGGAATTTATCAAATGGTATGCCAAAAGGATACTTCATTTCCCACATGCTCCCTAAAACTGGACTCACTACTATTGATTTTGGAACCAACAATCTTATTTCCTCGTTGGTAATTTCCCAAGTTTATAACCCTTGCCTAATCTCCAATGAAAGGCTAATAAATAAGTCACATAAAATCATCATATTATACTCTTAAATAGTGATATTAAGCATTCAATTTTTGTACTTGCATTATGCAAATCAGTTCATAATTTTCAATCTATAGATTTCAGTAGAAGGGAAGCATTCAAATAGTCATAACTTTTACATTACTAAGTCAAATTCAAAACTTTGATATGTTATGGAAAGGTGGAAGAATGAAGAACAAAACCTAGAAATTGTTTTCCATGAATCCCAACCACTTAAGAGCAGTTTTTTCTACAATACTGCTCACTAATTGCCTAGAACAACAATCTGGATAAAAAAGAACATTTATAAACTAAGTTTCCATGCACTTTACAATATTAAATATCACTTTAGTTATAATTTCAATGAAAATATTAAAGTTTTCCTTGGCAATAATGTGTTCCAATATGAAATGGCATATTACATCGACATTTGTTGAACGAAGGGGAATAGCTTCTACCCATTTTGTGAAATAATTTGTTGCAGTAATTATGAATGTATGTATGGCAAAGGAAGGTGGTGAAATCTTTCCAATAAAATCCAAATCCCATATCGAAAATTGCCAAATAGGTATTTGAGCATGAAGTTCAGAGGCAGGAGCATGAATCAAATTTCTATGCTCTTGACATTTGTGACATTTCTTAACGTATTTGAAGCAATCTTGTTCCATGTTCCTCCAATAATATCTCATGTGGGTTAATTTTTGAACTAATGATCTTCCTCCAAAATGGCCTCCACAAGCACCTGCATGAGCTTCTGCAAGTGCTATATATGGGGATTTCAGATTGTTTAAGACATCTAAGTAAAAGACCATCAAAGGACCTTCTATACAACATGTCAGCAAGGATTATGTATCTAGACACATGTTTTTGAATTCGGGCTCAATTATTCTTAGTTTTCAGCTCTGGAAAGGTACCTTCTTTTAAATAATGAAATATTGGTGTGTACCATTCACTAGAGCTTTCCACAGTGGTCGATAATACTTCTTCCATTTTATCTTTTATTGATGATTTCATAATTTTATGGACAATAAATGTGAAATATTTTGAAGTATCTTGAGCATATATAAAGGAAGCCGCACTTGCCATTGCATCTGCATTTTGATTATCTTTACGTGGGATGTTATCAATGGTGAATGAATTGAAGGTTTCTAACAAAGTCATTGTGAGATCCTTATATTTTGATAATTTGTCATGTTTTGCTTGATACGATCTATTTATTTGCTTAATGACTAATTGTGAATCACCAAATATTCGTATGTCTTGAGCTCCCATGATTAAAGTGGTGCATAGTCTAGAAATTAATGATTCATACTCTACAATATTGTTTGTGCATAAGAAGTTTAAATGATAAGACAAGGGAATAGGCTTTCTTGCAGGTGGGACTATTATAACCCCTATGTTGGAGCTTGTTCTACACTTAGAGTTGTCAAAGTATAACTCTCATGTATCAGTTTCAATTGTCAACATGTTATCGTTAGTGAATGAATCATTATTAGTGAAATGAAATATTTTGGGACCTACTTTCTTTCTAGCGCTTCTAGGGTTTTTCACCTAAAAGGAGAAAGATGGGTCCAAAATGCATAGTGTTTCATTCAATATTAATGTAAGGATGGATGGGATATTGATGTAAAGTGTGTGTGGATGTGTTTGAATGCTTACAAATGCAAATAAATGAATGTAAACTAACCTAATGCAAGATGCTGGAAAACACAATGTTGATTGCAAATATGAACTAGAAACTTAAACAAATGAAAATAGAAATGAATGAGACTGATCAAAGTGCACCTGGAGGTAGATTGTTGTTGTTGGAAGGTTCTGGAAGGTTCTAGAAGTCATTGTTAATGGCCAGTAGGATTGATTCACCATGCATGGAGAATCAGTCCTACTTCTGGTGAAAAGTTTCAGAAATAGGTTTCTAACTACCGGGAGCTGAATTCTGACAAAATCACTTTTCAGGCCTATAGATGGGACTCATTCGCTATAGGTGGTGAATTATTCCACCTATAGGAATCAAAAAATTCAAGAGTTTATTTGGTGGAGCTATATCTGCACTTTTGTTTCCTACAGGTGTCCACTTTTGAAATTGTCGGATTCAAGTCTGAAAGTGACTTGTTGTTGATTCTTTGACTTGTTGAATGAAAAGAGGACTTTAACAACCTTGCAATTTGATCTTCAATGATTTCCAAGCTTCCAAAGGACCTAAATAACACACAAGAAGAGAAGAAGAAATGTTGATTGTTAGGGCATGGGGGTTTTCCTTGGTCAAACCCCGTTTAGGTAATTAAACCAAAATGATAAAAGAAAGGAATGAAACATGTAACAATGGAATGGATTACCTTGCCATGATGATTGATATTGAAAGTCTGCAACATAACATGTAGAATCTACCCTTGAATGTCTTAGGAAGCTAAATTGATGTCTTGCAATGTGAAATCCCTAACTTGCTTGATGAGATTAAGAGATGAATGAGAGATTAAAGATTAGAAGATAAGAGGATAGATGTCAAAATGAGGTGAAAATCACATATTTATACACACTTGTGCCTTAGTTAACCATTCATACCTCATCACAGGCCGACATCAAGTGATTTTGAATAAAATTCTGAAAGGAAGTTTAAAATATTTTGAATTTGGGGCCAAGGGGGACTCATTCGCCACCCATGGCGAATGGGTCCCACCTAGGACCTAGAAATATGTGTCAAGAAATATGTTGTATTTAATGTTGTTTGTCGGGATAATACTAAAAAATACACTTAATTAAGCATATGAGAGCATAAAGGGGCCAAATAAAGCATGAGAAAGGGATAAATAGTGAAGATGTGCCTAGAAAAGCATGAAATATTGTTACAAGAATTTACAACACTTCAAAATATGACTTGTTGATGAGTAAAAAGGTGATTTGTCATTAATAGAGTCTAGAAGAATGTATAAATGTCTTCCAACACTTCACAACACCTTCACAAGACATCATTAAAAGCATTTTATTTAGTTTGCAAGGGTCCAAGACCTAGTGTGGATGCATAAAATTCCTCACAACACTTGAATCAAGGCCTCATTAAGTCCAATTATTATGAATTATTCCCATGTCAAGAAAAGGGTCCTTTTTTCTACAGCACAATTAGGTAACACTAGAGGAGGAGAATCATCTAATTGGTTGGTTAATGCTTGTCCTTTAATTGCCTTTTGTGAGACAAAATTAAGGTCAAACTCAGTTAACAACATAACCCACTTAGCTAAATGTCCTGATAAATTTGTTTTAGCAAAATGATGTTTTAAAGGATCGAATTTCATCATCATATGTATTTCAACATTCAGTAGGTATTGTCTCAACTTACTTGTAGTGAATACAAGAGCCAAACATTATTTTTCTATTGTTGTGTATCATGTTTCATAATTAATTAGAGTTTGGCTAATGTAATAAATGGGATATTCTTTACCATTTTCATCTTGTTGAGCTAACAATGTTGCAAGAGCATGGGTCGATGTTGATGTATAAAGGATAATAGTTTGTCTTGCATAGTGGGTTTTAAAATAGGTAGAGTAGCGAGGTAATATTTCAAACTCTCAAAAGCCTGTTTATAATCCTTATTCCAATTAAATTGAACCTCTTTCTTAAGAAGATGTGTAAATGGTAATGTCCTATCTATTGGGGATGCTACAAAATGACAAATAGCATGAATTCTTCCTTGTAAAGTATGCAATTGAGAAATATTTCGAGGAGGTGGCATGTTAACTATAGCATCAATTTTCTTTGTGTCCACCTCAATGCCTCTTTGAGAAACTATAAAACCTAAGAGTTTTCCACTATCTACACCAAAGATGCACTTTTTTGGGTTTAATCTCATGTTATAGTTTTGCATTCACTCTAAGATTTTTTGAAGAATATTGGCATTGTCTTGTCAATTTAAATATTTTTCTAGAATATCATCAATGTAATATTCCAAGATCTTATGTATGTAATCATGAAATATCAATATCATAGCTTGTTGATATGTTACACCAGCATTCTTCAATCCAAAAGGCATGACTACCCAACAAAATGTTCCCCAAACTATAGTGAATGTTGTTTTGTACTGATCTTGAGGGTTGATGAAGATTTTATTATATCCAAAAAAAACCATCCATGAAGGACAATAAAGCATGCCCCATAGTCGATTCTACTGTCATGTCGATATTAGGAAGGAAAAAATCATCTTTTAAAGGTGTTTTATTCAAATCATGAAATTTCGTACACATCCTAATACGATTATCAGGTTTTGCAACTAAAACAATGTTCGAGATCCAAGGAGAATAATCTATAGGACGTATAAATCTAGCTTCAAGGAGTTTCTCAATCTCGGCCTTAACTAGTAGGGCTATATTAGGGTTCATCTTTTTTATCTTTTATCTAATTGATTTACAATTCTTGGCGAGGACTATGTTGTGTGCTACTATCTTCGCATCAATTCCTAGCATATCCGAATAATTCCAAGCAAAAAGTTCAGGAAAGCCATGAATCAAAGTTGCATGGTCTTCTTGTTCATCTTCATCAAGGAAATTTCCTAACTTTATCACTTTCTCCTTATTTCTAATATCCATTAGTATTTCAATCGTATCTCTCAAAGGAAGTGCACTTTGTTTCAGGAATTCAGAGTTGTATTTTTCGTTGTCCTTATTAATCTCTTTACTTCCCTTTTCGCCATCTTTTTGCTTAGCACTAATCATAGCACATGTAACCTATTTCTTTTTAGGATTAGATGGTTTGTCATAAACTCCTCACATTTCTTTCAAGGATTCATCATCTTCGAAGTATTCCCATAATGGTTCACAAGTTGTATCAAGCAATTCAGGATGCTTCAAGGTGAGAGTTGTTTTAGGATTACATGTGATGGAATTGTGGTGTAGGAGCACCATGTTGCATTCAAGCCTCCATGAGGCCTATTTGTAAATAAGTGTTTAAGGAGTGCTTAGGGGTCATTCAATAAGGTCTTTCAAGACCATTATAATGTGTTTAAGTCATTTCATAGGTGTTTGGATAGGTTATGTGGTCATTGTATCCAATTTGCAAAAATTGAAAATGTTGTCAAATGAGGTCCACAATAGGTTTTAAGTGTTTTGTCATTAGAATAAGGACTTGGTAGACCATTTTATCATGTAATCAATCAATTTAGAGGTCTTTAGGCCTTTTGGGGTACAAAAAGTGCTAAAAAGAAAAATCTTGTAAAAAATGCTGTCAACGAAAACATTTAAAATGATGGAGAATCTTGAGGAAGAGGTTGGAGGGTTGTAAATAAAGAAGAATCAATAATGAAGCCCTATTTTATATGCAAAATTCTGAGTTTTTATTGGTAATTTTTTGTTGCAGAGCATTATACGGCCCCGTATAGTCATGTTTTTGAGGGGAAGTCATTGGAATTGGTAAGGATATGAGTCTACTACATTTTACTTTTTGTTTCATTCAATTACATTCAGTTTTGAGTGAAATATTGCATGCTTTCTTAAAATGGTTCAAAACCCTTGTTTAGGGTAAACAGTATTAAAAGAAATGGTATTTCTCCTTCTTTAACTGATGGAAAAAGTTATAAACTTGTGAAAAGGTTCATCATTGTGTATTATTTCATGTTCTAAGGCTGCAGGTTGTGAAGATTAAGTTTGTTGTTGATATTATGATGCCCTAGGTCTATAAACTTGTGTAAAAGACTGGTAAAAGCAGAGTATAGTGAAGTTTGAGCATTTAATTTGTGGAATGGATATGTTTCTTGGGTAAAATTAATTGAAAGGGGTTGTTAAATGTATTGGGATGCCTTGTTAGATAGGATGTGGTGAAACCATAAGGTTTTGTGTCCATTTGATTATTGTCCTGTTCAAGCAGATTTATGACAGTTAAGGTTTTGAGTCAGGAGTTTGTTAAAATAACATGAAATATGCATGGAAGATGGTCGATTTAGTAAGAGTAAGTATATTTGAACATGTTGGAGGCTTTGGTAAGGTGGTTGAAGGGTTGGGTTGCACATTTCCAATAAACCCTTATGAAGGTTGGCATAAACCTATGTTTAGAGTTTTGTCACTTGAATGGTTGCTATTACTGATGTAGTTTGTTGATTTTTGGCCTTTTGTCACCTATTGAGTGTGCTTGAATGGAGTTTGAGGGTCTGAGTGAAGGATATCTTGGATTTGGTTGTTCATATGGCCTAATTGGGCCTAGCTATTGTAGGACAGTCTATTTTGAAGGGTGTTGTTACAAAACATCCCTATTTGAAATTTGATTTGTTTGAGGATAGAATAAAAGGTATTCACATTTTGGAGGATGTACTAAAGGACAGGAAGAGTGTCAAGTGTCAAGTTGTTGGTTTCTTATGATGAGTAGTCAAAGAATGCTTCAAAGTGTTAATGAATATGGTTTGTGAGATCAGTACTTTGAGTTATTTGTGGAATTGATAAATTTGTATCTTTGAACCCCTTAGCACTGCATCAAATTGATGTTCAACGAGGGTTGTTTATTTTCTTGCGTTATCTTAGAAGGAAAATATCCAAAACCACTCTTTGTTTCTTGTACATTAGGATCTATAGGAACATAGATGCCTTGTTCCTTCTTTCCACATCCCTTTCCACTATAACCAATTTGTTTCATAAGCGTGTAACCTCTTCCATAAAGTTGCTCCATTTCTTTCGGGTTTGGTGGTTGTTGATAATATATCTCATCAAATTTTGTCATATAGCTTGTGTCATCTTCAAGGGTAGATGAGATAGATGCTTGTGATTTTTCTTTCAAATTTTGTGTTGACATCACCATTGGTTGCTTTTGTTTCTTGGTTTCTCTTTTCATGATTATGTATTCTCCCATAAACGAAAGTGTGAACTCTAAGGAACCCCAATCATCTTCCAATACCTTCGACACTATTTTCATCTCTTGTTTTTCTTCTTGCATAGGTTCTATGTTCGATGTTGTAATTAGTGTGTTTAGAGGACTCTCCATTCCTTTTTCAACTTGTAAGAAACTTTCAGGCTCGGGGTCTATTTCAACTTGGTATACTTTATTAAATTATAGACATAATTCATTATACGATGAAGAGTTGAAGGCATTGCATGCATCTCATGAATCCAAGGTCACCCTAAAAGAAGATCGTATGAAAGATTATCAAGTATGACATGAATTGGAGTTTGCAAGTTATCATTTCTAGCTGCAATAGGCAAAGTAATCACACCAAGTGGTTGCTTTCCTACATTATAAAATCCTTGAATCGATAAGGAGCCAAGTCTATCCAAAAGGGTCACACTACACACACTAAGGGTAGAGCCATTGTCAACAAGGGTTCTTTTTATTCCTAACCTATTATAGATAGCTATTATCATGAAGGAATCATTTTTCTTTCTCATTTCCAAAGGAGGTAGCTCATGTTGATGAAAATTAATGACTACATTAACTGCATTCATTCCTTGGATTAGAGCTGACACATCATTTGCATTTGTACCTAAGAGAACCACTAATCATTGGAAGGTGGTTTGAAGCATAGTGTGATAATTCAGTGAATTTTGAATTAGGTCCCATAGGGATATCTTTGTCGGAGTATTCTTAAGTTGTTCAACAAGATCATACTCATTTCCACTATTCGAGGGAAAAATGAGGGGCACTAGGAAAGACGGGGTTAGGCAAAGGTCAAGATCTTGGAGTTGGTTGTAGATTGTTTCTAGTGTTATATGTATGAGAAATGGTATTATGACTTGATTGTTGCAAAAAACTATTTTTTGGTGATGCAAGGGTGAAAAAGGTTTGTTTTGAGTTTGATTTTTTTGTGAAGGTGTGTAAAGGATAAGTTGAAGTTGAATCATGTTAGCTTCTCTTGGTTTTGGTTTGTCATAACAAGACTTAGTGGATGAACCTTGTAAGATGAAATCATCAAGGGATTCATCTAACATGTCAAATTCATCACTACTAAAAGGCTTGAGGGTTAGGTTAACTTGGAAAAAGGGATTTGACATACTCAAATAACTATGATTTCTCCAAGTGGTTCATCGGTTTATAAGTGTTTTTTTTTTGTTTTCTAATGAATGCCAAATGTAATCTAAGCTTATCAAACTATGAACTAATGTTGGAAATGAAAAGGAAAGTAATCTAATTCTATCCACAATTGCAATGAATATAAATTAAGCTAAATCTAATGAAATGAATGAAACAGAAACTCAGTAAACTGAAACAAAAAACTAATGATAGCAAATAGAAACACAAAAATGGAGTTTTTAATGCTGTAAAATGTAGTTTAAAATCTAAAACGAGACTAAATTTCCCAAAGGGGTGTATGAGTCTCAATCAAGGTTTTTTAGGGATTTGAATGTTGAATAACAATCACCACAAAATACCCAAAAATCAAGGAAAACCACTTGTGTTGGGACTAAATCACCCAGAGGGGTGTATGAGTCCCATATTAGGGTTTGTGCACCATTTTCAGAAAATTCTATGTAAATGTTATGTTTTCTATCTTGGATGATGTCTAAACTAAATTAAAATGCATATTTCAGATGAAATTCAATGATGCAAGAGACAAAAATGCAACCTATATGCACTTTCACTAATGCAAGATTTAGAAACCCTAGATGCAAATTAACTAATGAAAGACCTAATGCAAAGTTAATGTAAGCTAGATCTAGGATTATGATGTACTCCAAATTAGAAATAAGGGTGTTCTAAATGCAGGTTCACTAAAATGAAATCTAGGAAATAGGGAGCTCCAACTTTTAGGAGATGGAACACTAGGGTTAGGGCCTGTTTCACTTAGTTTCACTCAAGGAAACCCTAGAGATCTCAATACAATGATGGACTAGGGGAAAGAGATATACTAAAGGTTGTCCTAGGGTATGATCAAAGACTAAAAGGGGGTTCACCACCAAGCTAGGGCTTAGAAAGACAAATGACATGCAAAATCTAATGATAAAACCTAATGTTATGCAAACCTTAAATGAATGACCTAGAAATGAATGCAAATCAAAATAGTAAACTGGAAAAGTATAGAGGTGCACCCGAAAACCTGTATAAGCTCAGATGAAGGTTTGATATTCTAAAAAATGCTAAAATTAATGCACACTAGGACTCACACGCTAGGCTGGGTGATTCAGTCCCAGATTAGGGTTTCTGGGCAAGAACAAAAATCTAGTAGTGACAACTTTGGAACTCCTAAAATCTGGAAAAATCATTGTACTGGGAATCATACACCACAAGTGGCATATCAGTCCCATTTTTCTTTTTTGAAAATTCAAAGTATGAATCTTCTCTTCAAACTTAAATCGTTCTTCCTAATCTAATTTCTAGATCTAAACCTGTAAAAAGACCTACAAAATAGAATATAGTGTTGATTTGCTTATGGGGGTTTGCCTTGGTCAAACCCCCAATCGGGTAATTAAACCTTGATAGAAATAATGGATCTTGAAAGTAAATGTGCATAGAAACCCTAATATTAAGTGCCTCTAAGATTAGGAAATCTAAAAATGTGATATAACCCTATTCTAATGTGCTAGAATGAGATGCATGAATGAACATGAAAATGGAGGACTCACTTTGGGAGATTTCCAATCACCCTAATAAGTAATGATAATGCATGTACCTTCCTTTAGGCTAAAAGTAGATTGATAACGGAGGATGGAATCACTTAGGAAACAAGTCATTAGGCTTTTCTTGATGGATAGTTCCATCTCCCGAACCTAGAATCCATCATGATTCACTATAGGTGACCATCATCAATCCTTTACAATGCTAGATATTGAATGAAATTGAGCTTGAAGACATGCAAAAACACTATAATGCTGCTCCAAGACTTCAACCTTGCTTGCTCTTGAAAACTTGAAAATCTCCTTTGAAGACTCTTGCTTGAAACTCTAGAATGAATTGGCTCTTGAATCACTTTCTCTAGATGAAAATAATGACTTGAAACCTTGTTTATATAGGAACTTCATCTAATTTACCATTTATTTAGATCTCAAATGTCAACATAAACCAAAATTTTGAATTAAAAACTTGAATTTCTTGCTCAAACTCTAAAAAGGGGCCACATGGGACTCATACGCAACTTGTAGCATATGGGTCCCACCTAGGGGGACTCATATGCCCAAGGTGGTGTATGAGTCCTTCCCTATTTTTTTGGGGTGGGACAGTGATGGGTTAGAAAATTTAATGCTTTTGTTGATTTTGTCATGATTTTAGTTAAAATAAGCCTTTAGATCCAAAATAAGGGGTCCTAGGGGCCTATTAATGATGATTTAGGTCATAAATGCAAGGGTACTAAAATAGGTCCTAACTAAGTGTGAAATTGTACCATCTCCAAGAAGGGAGTACAATTTTCTACACTACAATGCTATATCGCTCACTTGTCATTGCTCAGGGTTCATCAAGCCATAATGACTATTTTAGTGGAGAAGTGGCATTCCAAGACCTCTTCATTTCATTTACCTACCAAAGAGTGCACCATGACCTTGGAGGAGTAGGACAATTGGAGGATTATCAATATCCCCATTAATGGAGAGCTTGTTACATATGATGTTCGGTAGGGTACCTTAGCGATGTAGAAACTACTAGATGTGGAGCAGTTGTAGGTCGTCAATTTCAAGATTGATTTTGGATCTCTTTGTGATGGTGTTGAACCTATGGTTACCATCTTGGCAGGTATTATCACTAGACCTTTGATTCCCAATAGGATGTCTAAGAGGTTCCTTGTTGGTTGGGGTATCATTATTGAGTAGATGATGGAGGAGGCCATAGTGTATGCTTGGGGAAAGTGTGTGCTAGCTCACCTTTATAGAGATATGTATGAAGCCTTTTATAGAGATGGTAGAAGTATATCTTCCAAAGCCATTTTATTGCATTTTTGGTCCTAGGAGAGGATAGCGATCACTCGACTAGAGGGCATGTGGGACAAGGATGCTCATGATCCCATTGCTTATCAGTATCATGACTATCTTCATTATACTCAACTTGGTAGACTGTCTTATTAGAGGGAAGTTTTTGATGATGTGACAGACTTTATATGGCAGCCATACAAGGATTGAAAATCATGGCTAGATGACTAGGATCAGCTGGTCTACTGTAGGCAGACCTATTTCTTGATTGGTCACTCTAATCTCTTGCTTGCAAGATATCTACCTAACAGAGTACTAAGACAGTTTGGTGAGTGCTAGAATCGGCTCACTGATGATTATATTGCTATTTTTGGATGCACTACATGGGAATAATCTACTTGGGGGGCTCATGAGGATTTTTGCATAGCAATGGTAGTATTTCAAGCATTAGGAGCTTTTCCATTGGGTTGGGCAGTAGGTCTCGTAGATCCTAGGACGAGACATGATTTTGATGGTTGGTGGGCCTTTCATAGGCCTTTGAGATTGACCATTCCTCTAAGAGGTCCAATTATGGGAGTTCATAGAGGAGGTCATGTTGGGCATCAACAAGATCGACAGTGCCTTAGGATTTCTCACGAGTAGTTGCAGCATGTTCAAGGTCAGCAGGATCAACAACATGACGACCACCACCACCAGGCACCACAGGTTCCTTAGGGTCCTCCCCCACAAGGGGATATGGAAGCTTAGCTAGCATAGATGATAGCTAAGAGGGATACAGTTAGAGCAAAGCAGGATGCTGAGGTTATGTGGCGAGAGGCTGCTAAGGCATAGGTTTTGACTATGACTAGAGAAAGGGACACATTTAGAGTAGAGTGAGATACTCTCCATCAAGGGAGAGACTCCTTGAGATAGGAGTTGGTTTCCAAGAGGCAGCACAAACTTATAGTTGGGATATCTCTAGCCTCTGCCATTCCCTTAGCCAAGTATCAGGCCAAGCGAGACAGAATCTTGCAGCAGGTGACATATTATCAAACTTTGTATGAGGCATTTATGCCGAGGGATCAGATACATCCGTAGTTTGGTGAGCCGAGCACAACTATAGGTGCAGATTCGAGTGAGTAGTCATTCAAACAATCTCCAATCATGCCCCAACCATCCCCTCATCATAGTGAGCATCAGCTGAGATCTCCACCATCGACTGTCCAGTAGAGCTGATTTTGTTTATGATCCTTTATATGTGTTGTATCAAATATTTATGTAGACATATTTTTGTATATATATTCATCGACCAAACTAAGGCCTCGTATATGTATTTATTTTGATCTCCTTTGATGTTTTATCACACATGACATTTGATGATGACATTATCTAGTTTTGATGATATATGATATACCATGTTTTGATTCGGCTTTATATTTTCTCATGCTTTTGTTCTTTTTCTAATGTATGCATATGATATGGATGTATGATTTATATATATATGTGATGAATGATGATGGATAATGATATATTATGTATG
The DNA here is from genome assembly GCA_007258455.2 of Sequoia sempervirens. Classification (NCBI taxonomy): domain Eukaryota; kingdom Viridiplantae; phylum Streptophyta; class Pinopsida; order Cupressales; family Cupressaceae; genus Sequoia; species Sequoia sempervirens. Next base: position 314,429,512 of record VDFB02271358.1, on the reverse strand, counting down.
TGATGGATGATGATACATTATGGATGATTTTTTATCAATTTATTATGGTCATGATTTGTATTGATGAATTTTGTGGATGCAGGATGTGTGTGGTGCTAATGATATTGTGATCCAGGGTGGAGTTGTTAGTTAGAAGAAGTGTTTGATTATTTAGAGATAGATAGAAATTTGATGTTGTTAGTTAGTGATGAGTTTTGTTTTTTCTTTCATAGAGGCTTTGTATCTTTTAGCAATCCTTTTGATGTAGGAAATAGACACGATGCACCAGGGTATTAATAACCAAGGTGGCTTTGTATCCATTGTGTGGACTTTGACTCAACACAGAATATTTGTGCTCATACCAAACATACGGAAACCTTGTTTAGAGTGTATGGGTGAGTTGTGTCAAAACATTTTAGACTAGTTACACAGAGAGATATGAAGTACCTAACATGCAATTGCTACATGAATTGCCTCAAAACAACTTCCATACACAAAACAAAGCAACTATTCTCTATGGTAGTATCACAAAAACATCTAACAAACGAAATAAATAGAAATCAACCGTTAATGCCACCGTTCCTTCTCTAAATCCTTATGGACATCCTCAAGAGATCTTGGGAATGTGGTATTAAGATAAATCAAAAAGATAAGACTATTAAACATAAACAATGTTGTAATATCACTTCCCATAGTTTTTTTGATGTTTCATGATGAAATCCATTGATGATGTCTATTGTAGGAATGTTGTATCCATTAAGGCTCATGTTTAGGACTTGTTGATAATGATTTTAAAATATGTATGGTAGTCTATAATTAAGCCTTATTTTCACTTGATAGTGATCTAATCGTGTCGATCTTTACTTTGGAAATTTTGATTTTGATGTTTGTTTTACTTGCTGATTTCTTTGTCAAAGGGTAAAGGTGAGGATTGTTTATTGTTAATGGAAGGTTTATTATGGACAAGTGACAATGGATATAGGATCTTTTATAACTTTATGATTATTTGATGTTGTTTTTGTTGTTTTTGAGAAATTTAGAAATAAATAGGGGAACCTAAAGGGACTGACCTAGTGCCTCAAGGGCTGATTAGAGATTAGCCTTGCCTATGTGATGAATGTAAAGACATCATAGTTTGACTATATTGATTGACATTGTTTTTGGAGTATTATGACTTTATGAATGTTTTTGGAATTTTTTTATTAAGTTGAAAGACCATTATGGACACCTAAGGGGATTGACATTAGGCTTCATGGGTTGATCAAAGATTAGCCTTTCCTATGTTACACATGTAGAGACCACGTAGCTCGGCTAGTGTTGACTCAAAGCATTAACATGATTTTTGATATTTTGATGTTTTTGACTCTTTTTTTATTTTATTTGTTTTTTAGATGTTTTTTATTTTGATAGTTCTTGACCATGATGGGATTTACAAGGATCCAATCCACTAGTAGTTTCCAGAAGTTGCCCCCAGTTCGAGACAAGATTACGCTTGCTAGGTGAATCTTCTATGATATTTTGTTGGGTAGATGGATGGTAGATGGCTTCAAGGGTTCTTACAACCCAAAACATATATTTGAAAAGATCACTTAAATATTCATCAAAATTCACTTCATTGAAACATGATTCCACAAGGCTAAAAAGACAACAAAAATGGTATTATGACCCAAAAAACATATTGGACTCATAATACACCTTAAACATCATGATTTTAATAGGATCAAACCAATAAAATTCTCTTATAACACTAATTCAATAGTTCATCCATTACTTACACCATAAAGACCTAATTGCTTGTAGTAGTCCACATTGACAAAATCGGGTGTATCTCTTAAATCATATTGAATCTCCAAGAAAAAATACACTTCCAAGAACCCATTTTGACCTACTTGAACATATCAAGAAACAGAGTAAGCTTGTTTTGGAAATTTTGCCTCTAAAAATGGTTGTCCCACAACAATAAGGCTCAATTAAGCCTATTTAACAAAGCATGTATCAACTAATTCACTTCCCAACCCCAAATAACTATGGAAAGACCCTTACCAGGTTATAAAACTTTAGAATCAACAAACTTTTGGCCACTTAAACCCTTACTAATGCAACAAAACACAAACCCTTGTTCTAGGCTTCACTATGCTCAATCAATGAGGGTTTATTGAAAGTATGCATTCCAAACCTCCAATCCCTTTGCCAATGCTTCAAAAACCCTAGAATATGTCTGTACATGGTAAATAAACCATCTCCAAACCTTTATCCCAGTTTTTTTTGCAAACTCCATTATTTAGCCATCAACTTTGAATCAAAAATCAATGAAAATCAATTAGGGTAGCAACAAAACTAATGCAAATTGCCTTCCCCTACATCTGCCAATACAAAAAAAATGAAAAACACTCTAAATTAACCCATTCCACTAATTTACAAAGCCTCCATCAGTGGAATGGTTGTTTAATCTCTCTTTGACTCTCAAAACCCTTTAAATGAGGGTTTCTAAAATAGTTTACAAGAAGAGGACTCAAACAGGATTTATACTTAATAAAATCCCTCCAAATCAAGTTTAGTTGAAAGCCAACTCACTTTTCTACCAAAAACAATAAAAACTAAGGCCTAGTAGTGTTGTACAAGCCGTACAAAGCTTGTAGACAACAAAGAAAACACTATTTTTGTAGAACAGGGTACTTTTATTCACAAAACCTCTTCAAAAATACAATGTTCCATGCTTTTCTCACCTTCACAAGGATCTTATAAGATGTTACATTAGTTAACATAACTTCCCCTTCAATTTTGGCTGACCAACAACCTTCCCTAATAAAATGACTCTTCAACTTCTTAGGTTTTTGTATTTTGCACCTTTGACAACAATTGCAAGATTTTGCACTATTTAACAATTTGAGCATAAAACCTCCTAGAGATCTAATCAACTGATTGAAATACATCAAAATGGTCGAAATATGACCCAATTACAGTTATAACATGATGAAAATTCAAATTTTACAAGATCGCCTCATGGAGGCATAAGATTGGCATGGTGCCTTGCACTAGGGAGACAGATTTATATGGTGCGGAAAGGTTCAACAATTGATTAGTCATCAAGCCATGGTTGGTTTGCATATTTTATTATGAGATGAATTGGGTGGATGTTTTTAGATAGTGTTGATAGATAACGATGTAGGTCTTATTCAAATGTAGCATTTTTTTGTCAGGTTTTCACTATGGTATGTCCTAGAAGCGCCACAAAGTGGTTTTCACTTAAAGAAAATTTTGTTTCTCTTTACTATTTTTTGTTTTTTGATTTTTTTTCTTTTTTAGCTTTTTTTGCCTCGGATACTTTGATGTGTTCAAGTATAAAAAAATTTAACATAGATGTTGTTCAGAGGTTCAGCCAATGGTTCTCCTTCAAGAGTATCCAACTGATATGCCCTAAATCCATAGCTTGATAAGATGATGAAAGGACCTAACCAATTTGGTTCAAACTTCCCCTTCCCATCCTAATGTAGTTGGATCTTCTAATTCTCTTTTAGTACTAGGTAACCAACTTGAAACCTTTTTTATCTTTTTGTTGTAGCTTTGTTTAAGCCAATTTTGATAAAGTTGGAGATGGTTTAACATGCTCAAATGTCTTTCATCAAGGACTCATTCAATTTGGACACCTGATATTCGTCATTACTAACCATTCCTTTTAGAGATACTCGTAGTGAGGGGATTTCAAATTCAATAGGTAAGATTGCTTTAGATCCGTAGACCAAGGGAAAAAGTGTGGCACCTGTAGGTGTACGAATGTTAGTTAGGTAAGCCCATAGGGTTGGGTTTAATTGTAAATTCCAATCACAACTAGCATCATTAACAGTCTTTTTCAATATTTTTAGAATGGTTTTATGGGACGCTTCAACATGAGGATTTTCTTAGGGATAGTAGGGCATGGATAATCGATGTTGGATAGAAAACTTTGAACAAAGCGCACGAACATCTTGATTTTTGAATGGTGTTTCGTTGTTTGTTATGATAGTTTGGGGAAATTCCATATCGACAGATCAGATAATTCAAGATGAACTTGGATATTTGTTTCCCTAAGATGTATGTTAATGGAGATGCTTCTATCCACTTTGTGAAGTATTCAGTTGTAGTGATAATGTACTTGTTCCCATTAGATGAAGCAAGAGATATCTTACCTATCAATTATAATCCCCACTGTGAGAAAGTGCATGGTGTTGTTATAGGTCTCAGTTCCTATGTTGGTGCATGAATAAGATCACTATGTTGTCAGCATTGGAAACATCTTCTTGAGAAATGGATGGATTCCTATTCCAATGAGGCCCAATAATACCCTATTCTTAGAAATTTCATACTAGATTAGGTCCACTAGAGTGAGACCCACAAATACCTTTGTGCACTTCCTATAAAGCGGTTTATCCTTCTTCCACATTGAGACATTGAAGTAATGTTTTGTCTAGACTTCGTCTATATAGGGTATCTCCTAAGATAGTGAATCAGGATGTTCTATGGAAAAATGTTTCCTTTTGGTTTGTCATTAATTCAGGAGGTATGATACCATGCTAGATATAGTCAAATGTATCTTGGTACCATGGTGAGTTAGGACCAACAACATCACAAACAAGTTTTGATTTTGAGATATCCAATGCAAATTTGAGTAGTTGCTCCATGAGGAATTTTTTATTTAGGAATATTTTGAGGAATGTTGAGGAGTGAACCTATTGTCGCCATAGCGTTGGGATGTTATATTGTTGATCCTAAGAATCTATTCAAAGGTGATGATGACAAAGTACTGTTTGAAACTGTCCACCATTATTTTATATGGCATTAGCTTGTAATCCTTTGTTTGATATTTATCATTCACCTTCTTGATGACTAGTTGGGAGTCTCCATAGACATGTAGTTCCTTTATCCTCCATTTGATGGCCATCTTTAGTCTTGTGATTAGCACTTCATATTCAGAAATTTTATTGGTACACGGAAAACAAATTCTATAAGCCTTAGGTATACTATCTCCTTGCAGTGTGAGAAATAAGATACTAGCTCCTGAGTCATGTTGAGTGTGGGACCCGTCAAAGTACAAGGTCCAATGGAGAGACTTATCAATCAGAAGTATGCGTTCTTTTGGAAATTCCATTGCTAGAGGCTGATGATCCTCTATTGGTGCATTTTCTAGTTGATCTTTTATGATTTGTCCTTTGATAGCTTTTTGATCAATGTACTCTATATCAAACTCACTAAGTATCATTACCCACTTAGCAATCCTCCCTATTAGAGTTTCTTTTTCCAATAGATACTTTAGGGGATCTACTTTTGATATCAACTTTACTTATTTGTTTAATATGTAGTGTCTCAACTTTTGTGCCACAAAGATGGTAGATAGACACACTCTTTCTATGGGTGAATAGTTCAATTCATATCCCACTAGTGTTCGGCTGATATAATAGACTACTCTTTCCTTGTTATTGTCATCTAGTTTTGCTAACAGAGCTCCTAACATTGCTTGTTTTGTAGATACATATAGGATAATTTCCTTATCTGGAATTGGTGGCATTAATACTGGAGGATTGAGTAAGTAATCCTTGACTTGTTGGAAATCCTGATCACATTTTCATCCCATTTGAATTTTATGTCTTTGTGTAGCAAATGGGTGAATGGATGACACTTGTTTTCCAACTATACAATGAATCTTCCGATGGACTGTAGTTTACATTTTAGTCTTCTCAGATGCTTCAATTTTTTAGGGGGAAGCATTTTTAATATAGGTTTCAACTTGGTAGGATCTACCTCAATGCCTCTTCTTGATATTATGTAACCCAACAATTTTCTAGAAGTCACTTGGAATACACACTTCTTTGGGTTGAGACACAAGTTGTATTGTTCTAGCCTATCAAATAATTTTTCTAGGTTGGTCAAATGGTCTTCTCTTGATGGATTTTTCTAGTATTTCATCTACATAATCCTCTATAGTGGTATGCAAAATATCATGGAAAATTGTGGTCATTGCACGTTGATAGGTTGCCCCTGCATTCTTTAGACTGAATGGCATGATGTTCCAACAAAAGGTTCCCCATGCACAAGTGAAATTTGTTTTATGTTGGTCCTCAGGGGATATCTTGATTTGATTATATTCAGAGAATCCTTCCATCAATCATAGCATCCATTCCCTACAATTAGATCTATAATCATGTCAATGTTGGGTAGAGGGAAGTCATCCTTTAGGAAAGCCTTGTTTAGATACCATAAGTTTATGTAGATCCTTATGCCACTAGTGGGTTTTGATATAGTACTATATTAGATACCCATTCAAGATAGTCAATGGGTCTGATGAAACCCACATCTAATAGTTTCTAAAGTTTTACTTTTACCAAAAGAGTTATCTGTGGATGCATCTTTTGTAGCTTTTGTTTAATGGGTTTAGCTCTACGGAACACTGCTAGGTGATGTACGGATCTATCCCTAGCATGTATACATATGTTGACACAAATTTGATTTTTCTTTCATTGATAAATGCTGAGAAGTTCACCTTTTCTTCAAGATCGAGTGATGTTGCATGATATGTGATTTTGGGTGTTTCTATTGTGCCAACATTGATAGGCTCGGTGTCTTCAACTAGGAGTTATGATTTCTCTTGATGTTATATGGTGGGGAGATTGAATGCTCCATCTTTGGGCACCTAAAAGAGGTTTTCACCCTCATATGTTCCCTTTGTTTTTCTCTTTTTCTGATCCAATAAAGCCACATTGTGGTTTTCTTTAGGGGACCTCTTTTTTATTTTTAAATTTTGTAGTTTATTTTTGTGACTAGAATACACAATCTCCCCTCCAAAATATGCTCCTTGATATAATTCCATTACAAACCCTACTTTATGATCTCCTTGTGGTATATTAGTTTGAAGTCCCATGAACTCTGCAATATCCTCATCATTCTAGAATGTGTCCTAAACCAGAGTATGATGTTGTCGGTCCCAATCTATCAACTGTGGATAATGCAAGGATATTTTTTCATTAGTATTGAAAAATATTATGGATGTTGTTTCTAGGGTAGGAACATTGGTTTTATCAAACCCCCATAGGGTTTCTAGGTTATAATACTTACTAGAGTCACAAGAATCCCATTTGTATTCATTGGAATCTATCTTGATATGGTCATCATCAAATGTAGATTCGATAGTGAGGGTATTTACATTGAGGTTTTCAAACATGTTTTAGATATACATATAGTCATCTAGACATTCCCAATTATTTGATGTTTCATCAATGGTAGAAGTAGCTCCTTCCTCATAAGAGGTGCTTTCAGCAGTTGGAGTAATCACGTTAGATAAACCATAACCCAGTCCAAGATTCTTCGGCACTTTTCTATAATGATTGGTTCTCTTCTACCTTTTCCATGTAGACCAATACCACCATGTCTAATGAATCCCATGCTTTTGGCTATTAGATTTCCTTTACTCTTGTCATCAATAGAAAGGGGAGGTAGTGGTTGTCCCTATCCTCCTTCTTTGTAGATCCACAAAGATAGATCTTCTTCGCACACCACTTCATCTTGCATGTTGCCCCACTTGGTGAAGATGGGTTTGACTACCATTGTGATAGTTTGTATATGTGTGATCTCTTTCGATCCTCCATAAGTCTTAGGTGTTGGGGGTAGCATTCCAATACAAAAATATTTGTTGGAGTGGTATTCCCCACAACCCTTGTCAAGTATTTGAATCTTGGTATCAGATTTAGGTAGCTCGGTTGATGATGGTGTAGTGGAGGACGAAGCTAGTGATGTTGGGTCAATGTAGGAAAAGGAGTGAAAAGATATATCATTATTGGGTATTTGTTGAATATTTTTGTACTTTTCCTCCAATTTAGCACAATAATGGAAAGGTTCGAGTTTGGCATATATGGTAACTTCATTATTTTCATAAGGAAACTTTACACATTGATGGAATGTGGATGGGATTGATTTTAAAGCATGGATCCATGTCAACCTAAGAGTAGATTTTATGGAAGATCGAGATCCAGTAGTTGACATGTAGTTTCTATTATTGTTGGTCCTATCTAAATAGGTAGCCTGATGGTTCCTTTTGAATTTCGCTCCATGCCATCATAAGCTTTGATGGTGATGCTCTTGTTTTTATCTATGACATCATCAAATTATCCTAGTTGTTTCACAAATTTTAAGGTACAAATATTTAGACATGCACTGTTATCTATTAGTACTCTCTTGACTTTGTGTTTGTGGACACACAGTTCTAAATAAAGAGCTTGATTGTGGAAAAAAATTTGTGGAAGGCCTTTCTCAGAAAAGACTAAATGATGGGTGGATGTGATATTGCCAACCATGGCTTGAAACTGATTAGAATCAAGGTTGTTTGGGACTAACATTTCAACAAATTCTTTCTTCAATATTTCCTTATGTGTTGGTGATAGTTTTAAGAGCTCCGAGATGGAGATTAAGGTAGGAGTTTTCTTGAGCTGTTCCACAATGCTATAGTCATTTGATGGCTTACTTGTGGTTTTTACTGGGGGTGGTGCTCCTCAGATTGTTACTCTTCCCCTTCGAGTAGTCACATTACATTCATGATCTCTTCCTAGTATGGTTACCACATGGATGGTATGATCATCACAAGATTTCCTAGAATGGTATCATTGTCATAAGAGAAGGTGAGCTTACACTAATATTTTTATTTTCCTTTATTGGATCCTTGTAAATATTAGGTCTTTATTTCTAGGCCGCTGTTCTATGTTGACCTCTCCCTTTTCAATTAAATCTTACCCCTTGATTTTGTGAAATTCACATTGGTTGTTTTCATATACCAAGGGGGTTTGAAGTTGGGTTCTTCATAGTTTTCTCTATCATTAATCTTGATGAGGTTCTTTTGGACTAGTTTGTGCATAATCACCTCAATGGATTCTCCCAATGGAGTAAATTTTCTTCACGATTGGCCATATTGTCTTGGTTGTCTTCTTTCATTATCATGTCCTTGATTTTTTTGTTGGTTGTTTGGTTGATTGTTCTGGGGATAACTGAGTTGGTTGTTCTATTGATAATTGGGTCATTTGTTCTGTTGATAACCTTGTTGTGTTGTTTGAACCTGATTTTGTGGTACATTGGGTGTTTGTATATTGTGTACAACCTTAGCATCAACTACTCCATCATTGGTTGCATTCTTTTTTTAAGCCCATATCTTATGTTTGTTATTTGAAGTCGAAGGTTGATCCTTAGGGTTGTAAATTTTTATTACTCCTCTTGCAATGAAGGATCTTTCAATAAGTTTTCCCTTTTCAATAGTTTCTTCAAAATTGCTTGGGCATAGCACAGTGAATAAGTAATTGATATATGCATGTATGTTGGAGATAAAGATATCTACAAGCTATTTCTATAGAACGGACCATTTACATTTCCTTGCTTTGTGTCTCCATCTTTGTAGGCATGAGGAAAATAATTCCCCTTGGTTTTTCTTTATTTTATAGAGGTCGGTGATTGTTATGTCTTGTTCTATTTTACAAGAGAACCAATCTATAGTGGGCCCAATGAGACTCCATAGAAAAATCCTCATCAAGTAGGTGTCATTTCGTTGTAGTTCCATGATAGATACCAAAAATTCATGTGTGTGCTCTATTGGATCTCCTTTTCCCCTATACTTGTCAAATTTTGGTATTTCAAAGCCTTTGGGGAAAGGTACCATGGATAAATTTTGATCAAAAGGATACGAACAAATATCTTGTAGAGCATAGCTCTTTTTTATCTTTTTTATTTGTATATCTAATATCCTTTGATTGATTGTTTGTAGTTGCACATTTATGTCATTGTTTGGTGTGCTTGTTTGAGGATTTTGGGTATTGTAGATCTGTTGTCCCATGACGTTTGTTGGGTTGTAAACCAAATATTGTTTAGTCATGGAACTTGAGGACCATGTTGTGTATAAGGTATGTTGGGTCTTTGTTGTGCATAAGGTGGGTTAGGTCCTTGTTGTGTACCTTGATATTGTTGTTGAGGTACCCCTAGGTATTGATTGTGTTGTCCTCCTTGATTTTGATTTTGGGGGATACCGTGGTACTGTGTTTGAGGTAGTCCTTGGTAATTTATTTATGGTACACTTTTTTGTTGTTGTGGAGGAATACCTTGATGATGTGTACCTTGGTAGTTTGTTGTTTGGGGTACATTATGTTGTTAGGGATTGTGTTGAAGGGTTCCCTAGTAGTTTGTTTGTGGCACACCTTATTGTTGTGAATGTTGTAAAAGGTTACCTTGGTATTGCATTGATTGCACACCTTGTTGTTGTAAATTGTGTTGAAGGGTATCTTGGTATTGTGTTTATGGTACACCTTGTTGTGGATTGTGTTGAAGGGTACCTTGGTATTGTTTTGATGGTACACCTTATTGTGGTGAATTATGTTGAAGGGTACCTTGTTGGGTCATTGAGGGTGCGCCTTGTTGTGGATTGTGTTGAAGGGTACCTTGGTATTACATTGATGGTACACCTTGTTGTATATTTTGTGAATTGTGTTGAAGGATACCTTGGTAGTTCATTGAGGGTACACCTTGTTGTGGCTTTTTTGATAATTTCCCTTGTTGGTATTGTACGTTGTTGGAAGGGTCAATGTATGAGGTATGGTGTGGCATGTATTTCCCTTGTGATTGGTTTCTACCTTGTTGGTCCATTGGAAATTTCCCCATGTTTTACATAGTGTTGTGTTGTGGCATTTTTTGTGGTGCATTTTCTTGATATTGTTGTGCCACAAATGCTTGTTCAATTTGGGATGGTGGTCTAAATAATGGGTTATCCATGGGTTGTGTTTGATCATTTTTTTGTGAAAACAATGGTGGTATGTTGGGATTCATAGTTGGTTTTGGAATTTTTCTAACTATTGTTTGATCTCCTAGTGGAATAAGATTAGGATATCTTAGCATGTCCACATTGAAATCAATGGGTAGTTTTGCACCAATTTTTGCGAGTACGAGAAAATGTTGGTTTGTGTTTATCTCAAGCATCTTGTCCATAAGCTTTTTCATCTTAGGATTTTGGTAATATTGTAAGAGTCTTTACTCAATAAGTTCCTTCTCACTATCCTCTTCTTCTACGGTGTAAGTTTGAGAATCATGAGGTTGGTTTTGTCAAGTATTTCTTGGTGTCTATGAAGTATTTCTACCTCACTAGGTGGTTGGTCTTGGTTTTCTCTAAATGTGGTTTCTCTTTGAGGAGTTGTAAGATAATTTGGTTTGTAACCCCATGGTTGTGTTTCCCCATTGGTGGTGTTTGTCATAGGTGCACTTGAACTACCTTTATTGGCTTCCATATTTTTCCTATGTTGAGATCTTATGGTTGTCATAAACAAGTTCCAAGACTTTGGGAAATTTGGTGATCACTAACTTATGGAATGAAATGGTGTTTTATTTTTGGGATTTTTTGTTTAAAAGAATATTTCTTCTTCTTTAACTTCAAGAAATTCTTGAATCTCGAGATTTGTGTTGGATTATCTATTTCCACACAAGAGGTGGTAATACTAGTCTTCCGACTGTAAGATCACCTTTTTTTCTTCGTCTAGAATAGTATCTGTGTTTCTCCATTGAGCAAGTGTTTCCCTTTTTTCAAACATGAAAATTCTCAAACTACTAATAATGTCTAATTGCTCGCCTTCAACTCATGTGAGATTTGGTTGTATAACAGGAGCAATAAGATCTAGTTGTTCAACAAGAGCAGTAGGATGCCAAATGGTCATTCCCATGATATAAAGCATAAGCTTTTCTTGATGTTTGATCTTTTTTCTGTTTAAAAGAATGATGAACGAAGATGATGTAAAAGAAAACCTTTTAAACAAAGGGTTTGATGGTTTGCTATGGTTTTGTGATACTCAAGACCCTAAAGTATGAATGATGTTTGATGGATGTTTTGGAGATGATGCTAATTTTGGGACTCAAAGTGTACGAAACTTGGATACTTGGACCAATATGTTACTCTATTTTTCTAGATGATACATGTTGAGGATCTACTTGAACTAGCATTTAGGTTGAAAGCAAATGTTAATATCATAAAATTGAGAGCAAAGGAATAATCCAAGTTGGTGTTTGTTTTGAATACTAAAACTAGGTTAATTGTTTTGATGTGCAAATGTATATGGGAAGATGTAGATATGATTTTTTTTGGTTTGATTGTTTTGTTTTCAATAATATGGATGATTTAACCAATTTTGTGCTAATATCTTATTTGTGCCAAAAAATAGGGCAATAGCAGTAATCTTTTAGGTCAATAGTGGTTGATATTTCTAAAAAAAGTGGTCAAGTTTAGCAAAAGCGACTCTATTTTGATAGTGACTATCAAAAACCAAAGACAACAATAGTGGAAATTTTGAGCAATAGTGAGCAAGTTTGAGTCAACAGCGGTAATGTTTAAATCATTCACAGAAAAATTTTCAATAGCGACTTTGTTCAGGTCAAAAGTGTTCCTATTTTTCAAAAGTAGCCTTCTTTTGACAGTGATTGTCATAAATAGGGACAACAAAAGTGATTATTCTGAGCAATAGCGAACAACTTTTAAGTCAAAATAAACCCTATTTAGATCAAAAGCGACCCAGTTTAAGTCAATAGTGACTTTGTTCAATTTATCTCCAGTTTTCATTTAATAGCAATTTGGACAAGTTTGCAATTTTTGATGTTTTGGTTGATCTAATTGTTTTGAGAATGATTTTTCTGAAATTTTTGCAAGTGATAAAAATCACACCAAACAATTTGAAATCCAATGACATAGCTCAAAGATAATCATTCAACACATCCTAAGTAGGTACGTTTCTTTGAGGTAGGCTTACCTCATGCCCCGAAGGGATGATTTTACATGCAACTTATGGAGTAAACCATAAATCATACTTGGTAAGTAACTTCTCGAAAGAAAATTTCCAATGCACCACTTTCAAAGAATGTTTTGAAAAACAAGGATGGCCTCTAAAATAAGGTATTTAGTGACAACCGTGAACACCGAGATGTATAGATCAAACATAAGCCACTTAATACTTTAGTTGTTCTTGCCTAGCCCATATGTCTTGACAAGGATGAGGCACGGTATGTTACTCCCACCATAGATTGAAGCTACTTTCATTTACAATTTCACCACTTTATATAGCCTACCGATAAACATGCTTGTTTTAAGAGTCACTTATATGAGTTTTCCATTGTGGGATGTGTCTCATTAGTAGGCCCTTATCCTAAAAAGAAAATGGGTGACCAAAAAAATGTAAAATCCCAAAGTGTTTATTGTCACCTAGGATCGTCAAAAAGATGTAGGGGGAGAGGATACACACTTTTCTCACCAATCACAGTGAACACGGTATACAATTCATTGCAATTTCTTTTTAAGTCCCAAAATTTGAAATGTGAAGATATCAATTCATTTTTTACATGCATCAAATTAAAAGCATTTGAGGCTTCAAAAAAATGTAGCAATTCTACCAGTTGAGACTTGAACCTTGGTGGCCACAACAACAATTTTACCACTTAACCATTGCACTATGAGATGAACCCTAGTATAGCCAGTTATTAACAATTGTTAAGAATGTGAATTATGTATCCTTAAGTTATAGCTAGAAAGTAGAAAATTAGTCTTTATTTCTATTAACCAGGATTACTGTCAAACATTTCCTATAGTTCCTTTCATGTGTCTCATGAAGTTTTCCTAGTAGATTGCCCTTTTGATTTAGGGATCATATTATAGTTTTCCTTTTTGTGGCTTGTGCATCATGTACATGATGATATTGTAAACATGGCCCCATCGGATGTGCAGTGTATCCTAGTAAATCATGTATTGAATTATTTTTTATGTAAAATATTATTAGGTATGTTTTTGTTAAGGCATTATATGCACTTGTTATACATTTGACTCTCTAGAAGAAGTTTGGGATGTCTCAATTATGACTACTTAGGGTAGAAGGAAAACTAAAATTTCTCCTATGAAAGTTAAATCAATACGATCACATCATAAACTTGATGTCATTGCACTAGTAGAATTTGGAAAATAAATGACTACATGACTAAAACTTTTAGTCTCGTGACTAACACTAGTAGTATTTGGAAAATAAATGACTAATTTGGTCATCGGGTAAAATAACAACTAAATGACTAAATAAATGACTAATATCAGACAAATAGAAATGACTGAATAAATGACTAAATAAATGACTAATATTAGAAAAATAAAAATGACTAAATAAATGACTATTACTCCTCTATTCTTTTTTCTTTCGAATTTGATCATAATCCATAGAGTTTAAGCCCCTCTCATGGGACCCCTACCTAAGTGGGCCATTTGGCCGCCTAGGTTGTTTGGTGCACCAAAAATACCTATTGCATGGAAGGCATTGCCTCTCGGTGCAATCTTAAGGCCTTCACATATTTTATAAAAAAAATTAACATTTACATTCTTTAATTTTTATTACTCCTTATGTTAGGGAGCCCTAACTTCAACACATACTCTCTAACATATTAACATACATAATTTAAATGAACACATATATAAATAAAAAAGAAATTGCCTAGGTATACATTACTACCATTGCCACTTAGCATTGGCTAGGAGTGCATTAAATTTGAAGCTTCTATGAATGAATGTGAAACACATTACATTTGTTATTTTAGAAGAGTTGCTTCTTGAAAATTCCAATTCATTTACCATTGCTCCAAACCATTTGCCACATATAAAGATATAGAATTTTATTATTCAACTAAATATTCTATTAATACCACTTGTTTCATTTACATATACTAAATTGAAACTATTAAATTATACCATGGACTAAAATCTAAAAATTATGGCATTCCATCAATATTTAAAAAATATATTATTCATAGAAATTAACTAATAAAATTGTGTCCATATCAATGCAAGACGATTAAATGAATCTTGATAATGGTGTTTCCTAGATTATCGTCCAAAGAAGGAAGAGAGGTCTTCCTAAAATATATATGTTTCTAATAGACACATTTTTGGTGTGCAAGTTGCTAGGTAAAGGCCTAGTGTGGTGTATGCAACTAATCCTTTGGTTATTTTTGGGTTTGTTATTGTTGTAAGGTGGTTGTAGTGGGGTGACTAGGTTGTAGTTGTAATGTTGTTTGGCTTTTGTTTCAAGTTGATGTTTGTTACATAAAGGATTTTAGGACCCCTTCGAACCTATTTTATCCATATAATTAAAAATAGTTTTTTTCCATATATATTTTTTACTATTAAAAAGGGCTATGACTTACCACCACAATAGTCGTGACCACTATGGTGGTTGTGTTGCCACAACCCCACACACTAGTGACCATAATGGCTATGTAGCCACAATTGTACATGAGACTTTTAATCTTAAGTCATTTTAACACATTTTATTTTATAATTTATAAAAATATATGTATACAATATTTATTATGTTAACCATATAATATATTTGTAATTTATACATGTTTTAATATTTTCAATTGTATAATTATTTTATATATTTTTTCATATATAATTTTAAATTTTTATTTAAATTTCTATCATATGTAAATTTATTTTATTTGTTCTTTTATAAAATTAGAATATCAGGAGAATGAAAGCCCTTTTTTCGAATGTTTTTCACAGTTTTTTTGCTACTTTTCCCACCACTATTGGTTTCCCACTCCTCCAAACTCTTCCTCGTTGGTATTTACCTTTCACTTCTCCAATTTGGCGAGCTACAACCTAAAAATAAGGTTTTGACGATGGTTTTAGAGTATGTATCATCATCATCTTTGACACCATGACACAATTTGTGTAGCATTTTTAGGTAAGTCACTTGCCATGGTTTCAATGAATTTTATTTTTTGGAATCTTTAGGTGTTTGTTGTGATTGCTTTTTTTACCAACTGACCTGAATCACTACTTGGTTTTCCTGAAAATGCTTTAGCACATCATTTTCCATAAATCCAACGTAAAGAGACTAGAAAAATAGGAACAAGGAAGAATAATTCCCATAAATAGCTTTAGGAGGCATGGTATGAGCACAGGAAAGAGCCTTGTCATTTTTCATGGCTTAGCAGGGAAGGAAACACCTGTCACATGGACTAAAGAGTGATTTCTATGCATGGGAACATGGTGGCAGTTCTCTAAGTGATAAATAGGGTCAAACAAAGATATGTTTGATGTCACAAGCCAAGGACATGTTAATGAGAGATGGAGGCATATGCCTCATGTAATAGAATGACTTCTAAACCCTCCTAGGTCAACGGGTCATGGCCTATATTTAATTTAAAGAAATCTATCCCATGATCAAGATTGGACAGTCTTCTACCTTGTTCCCTTCACATTAGTAGTGCTTGCATTTGATATCATGACACCAAATTCCCTCTACACAACTTTTGCTTCATGAAGTATACTTTCAGAGATCAGTAAATGTTGTTACAAGTAGTCACTTCATTGGGAGAAACTATACATATTTGTTGCAAGAGGGTTCTTTTCCCTGGATTCAAAACTATACTAAAAAATGAACATTGAAAATCAAATTTTCGGTTCACACTTTTGTACCCATAATCAAGATGAATGATTCATTGGATTGTAAATAATTAAACAAGATCACCATATATATACAAATATTTATAAGTATATATTTATTTTGTATCATGCTCTTTCTCTTTAAATCCTATTTGCTCTCTCAATTACAAGAGTTGTAGATTTGATCTCTGTTGATCTATCTATAATTCTCTACTTTTCAAGCAATGCCTCATTTTAGGTCCTTTTTGGAGATATTTCAAGCAAGGTTGTATTTTGGGCCCTTTTTGGAGATATTTGTTTCTTCTCAATGATTTTATTATTAATGTAGACACCTAAATTTGGACACTTAATTTATCCAAATTTATCCTCTTTCATCTAAACACCCTTTATCTGCATTAATTAAGTAATATCACTATTATTTAATTAATCCCTCTAAAGCTCTTCTAATCCCTAAGGTATCTAGTTAAATAATTAAATACCTTCTCTTTTTCATCAAATGAATTAAATAAATATCACATTTATTTAATTCTTCATATGTCACATCCTCCATCATTTTTATCTTATCCTAATCCATCTTCTAATCCCATCATTAGGATGTGCACATGCATAATCTTTGATTAGGATGTGTCACATCCTCCAACTTTTGCAAGTTGGCCTCTAATCTCTCTTAGCCACCTAACCCTCCTCTAATCTTTCATTACTCTTCCCCATGTGATTTTTGACTTGTCACATCAAGTCACATGTGAAATCTAACTCTCTTCTAATCTTCATTAATCAGTCTAATCAAGTATTTGCACAATCCTAATCACTTAATTCAGTCAACCCTATTAAATGCTTTTCTTTTTTGACAAGGCATCTCCATTCCCTATGTGAATTTTTAATTCACATTTAATTTCTCAATGCATTTAAGGAATTTTAAATTCCTTACCTCTTCCCCATGAGAATATTTGAGGAATTTTTAATTCCCCACTTGTCCTCTCCCCCACATAGGGACAAGCACCTCCTTTATGAGGAGATCTTGTCCAATCCCAAGGTACTTTGTACCTCTCTCCATGTCATGTACCATCCTTCCACCTCATATCCACTTCACCTTTTAGGGCTATATCACATGCCACATGTCAAAATGTGAGGGCTTGTGAGCTCTCAACTCACCTTGGCCCTACATCTTGATCATTGGTGGCTCAATCCTGGCCATCCATTTCCCTAGAGATTTCCAAAATTCTTATAAATACCCCCCTCTTTTCTCTCATTTTGGGGGGAGATCATTTTGCTAGCCAAACTCTTGCAATTTTATTTCTCAATCTACACTTAGCCATTTTCATGCTTTCATCCATTTCCACCCATCCTCACATCATCATCTAGTTTGCATATCTTGCCATCCAAGGAGCATACACATCAAAGATCGAAGGGCCAACCAAAGGATCGATTCGAGACAAGGTATAAGGTTCTATTTGTTGTTTTTTATCTTGTGTTGATTCCAACTTAGGCTAATATTGAGGTGTAGGTTATTTTGGTGTTTATTTGCACTCTTTAGTTTGCTGCTTGTTTTCTATCGCATATATTCAACCTATCACAATTACAATTTATTTTTCTATAATATCAAGTTTTTTTTCTTTTTTTCTTGTTTAGAATGTTATGAGTCGTGGCCTTTTTAATTTCTTAAATTGGCAATATTCACCTTGCCACTAGACAATGTCCCCATTTTTTTTGTTGGAGCAAGGAAAGAATTTAATAATTCATCATAGAAGTGGATTCCATTCAAGTTATCATAATTATTATTCATCTACCTTTCCACTAGATGATATCCCATATGGATAAAAAAATAGCTTACTTTATATTTCCATAGGTACATGGAAGCGTTATTCTACTATGGGGCAGATTGATATGAGCATGAAGCCTATAGCAGATGTAACACGAAAAACATGGATTTCTTAGCAAGTTTATGAGGAATCAAGAGTTGGTTACTTGCATCATCTATGTCCTTTACATATTTTTGCAAAACAACAACATTTTCCACACTCTCATTACTCTCGTTTTGTAAATACTAAAAACTAAAGAATTGTTAAATTCAGCTCAATGAATAGAGGTCATTGATTTTTGGCATCCTCGTGGTGATCCTCCTGATTGATAGGATTATCATTATGAGTGAACCATGATGATCTTTATTTCAATATATTAAATTGTATCTTCTTTTTGAGTAGACATGGTAATCTCTTTGCATTTTTTTTACATTTCCCTGATTATTGTTTTCCATCCACTGCTTGTCATTTTATTAGTTTGAAACTGAGGGTTATTATTTCAAGCCATGTTATCATAAATGTTGTACTGCACATGGTACTAGTATACTTACATTGCGACTGAATGACAAACTGAAAGTGTAAATGGAATTCAATTACATGGGTTTCAAATGGGAAAAACATCTAAACCCTACTGACCTTGTCCAAGAATTAGAAAACATCAAATGGAAAGAGGGAGAATCCAATATGGAGCTTATCCATAAGTTGGCAGTTGCCTTAGCCCACATCCTAGAATATTTTAGACTTGATCTACCTTCTTGTATTGACATGTATCTTGGAGCCTACAATTTTACCTTAGGCTCAAGTTCTATACAGGAGGATTTTGATCTTTTGAGCATGCAACAAGCATACTTGTTTATTGATTATGTTGAGAGATTTAAGAGGGATATGATTGCAAAATCATTATCCTCAGATGCAGAAGTGGTTGGCAATGAACAAGCTATTGTAGGTAGCAGGGACGTAGATGCTTCATGTGATTCAAGAACAATGTTACGTGATGATTGTGTGTGTAGGAGGGTAGAGGAAGGTGTTGATGCAATGTATGATATTGATATAGATGAAAATAGTAGTGTTTGCATCTACATTCAATTAGATTAGTTATTAGAAGATGAGGAAAATGAGGAAATCAATGATTATTCCCAATTTAGTGAACAAAGGTATGACCTTGCTATTTTTTGTAGTATTGTGGACCTCCAAGAAGGTATGTATGCAAATAAAAAATTGAATAACTCATCTCATGTAGTTAATTATATAGAGCATACATACATTGATGATACAAATAATGATGAAGGGATGAATAAAGGCACAATGTCCTCTACGAAGAGCATGCAAGTCCATTAGCTGGCATAATTCATGATTATCATTTGTTCATAGATAATCCTCTTTTTGAAAGTGACTTAGAGTTTAATGGGTTTGAAGAGCTATCAACTTGAAAAGGGAGAAGAAAATTCCATATTACCAATATTACCTTGTTTCCTGTGGCAACCAACTGGACAAAGAGGGGTATGTACACAATGGTGAAGAGCTCACTCATTTAGTTCTTAAGGTCTGTTATGTAGAGTGTATGCATGTAAATGATATTGAGAATGAGAAAGAGGATGATCTCTTATTTGGTATATTTTCTTCTTTTATCCCTAATGATGGCATTGAATCCATTAACATCTATTTGTATGAGGATGATGTAAATGTGGTTGTACTAGATGATAGGGTTGCAGAGATAAATAATGGTGCAACCAATGAGGTTCAAATTAAATACCATTCCTATGAGATTTGTGGTTATAAGGAGCATGTGGGTTTGTGTGATACCCTATCTCAACCATGCAAGAGTCACTTTCATTCTCATGTAGATTACGCTTCAACTAGACTTCATGGAGGCACTACTACAATTACTAGGGATGTTGAGGTAACAGTTTCCAACTATGACTTGACTATGTCATAGATACATTTTTAGAGATTTTTTTGGGACAATTATCTTTTATTTATGTGGATTGTGTTGAGAGCATATATTTGAGTTCATTTTTCAGGCTTGATAACATTGAAGCTGGGTGTTCTCAAGTGGGTCAAGTTGTTGATCTGCAAAGTGAGGAGGAGCAGATCATGAGTGATTTTCTTAACAACAATTTTTACATAGCAAAGTGTGTCAAGGAATACAAAATAGAGAGGCAACTTGAAGAATGTGAGTCTTCACAGAAAATGCCTCAGAGTTTTAATTTGCATGTTGATGGTGTCAAGTTAGAATTAGATCATGTTTTTGATTCAACTATAAAAAGTAAATTAGCATTGGTGGTACATTTGAGTTACCAGAATTTGAGAAATCACATGAGACAACCTAGGTTGGGGTCACATTAGAGCAAAGCACACTCCATATTGATGCTCAAAAAATATATTTTCTACATATAGATTTGTGTGCGGGTTTGAACATGTATCATTCTCCCAAAAAACTTGAAGTTGAAAGTTTCCATATGAATGAGGATGACAATGGCTCTTATTATTTATGGCTGCCATGTTTTGGTGATAGTCATTCCCATTTTTAGCATGATGATAAGGATAGTTATAGTTTGTGTGTGCATGCATGCAAGGTGTTATTAGTGGTTACCCTATTTTCTCAAGAATATTGACCATTGCATCAATGAGAAAAAATCTATATTGGCCATCATTTGTGTGTTTCTTTTAATTGACTGATGTTTTATTGAATATATGTGTGCGCAAGTAATTGTTGTAGACCTCATGGCGTTGAATTTGTTTATGGTTTGCTTCTGGGGTTACTGTGCTAGCTCAAAATTGTTGGTGTTTCTGAGTTCTCTCCCCTGAAGATCTGTTTAGGAATAGTATTCAAAATGTTAGGAATTTTAGAACATTGTAGTCCCTGAAGCACACCATTAGAAAAGTGGGCACAATCTCAAGAATAGAGATGTTTTTGCAGCTTACATTTGCTCAATGCTAGCTCATTACCCTCCCAAGTACTCTATTTTTTGGGCTATTTATAAACACAGAACTACAACCTCCTTTTCAATAGCAACATCCCATTAACTGGTTATAAGTCCCAATTGTACCATTGCAAACAATTATTGTACCAACACAGTAGAACAAATTTGTTTAAAAACATGCATAACAGAAGAATAATCAAAACTCTCAGTCGATTTCATTAGTAAGAAAAATGCCATCCATCTAATTGAGCTGCCATACTCCTTTAATTTATTGCACTTAAAATATAAGTTGTTACAATAGATTTATTTTGCAAAAGAGAACATCAAAGCCTCTACAATAAAGATTACTTTAATGGTATCTTTTGATGTTGCCAACAGATGCACACATTTGAATTGCCAAGTTAAAGTCATATGCTCCCTAATGGTTTATGGTTTTAAATTATACTGGAGTATTCTTATGCAATTGCTTTTATCTTGATAACATCATGTGTATTCCTAATATTTTTATTATTGGACTTCAAAAATGTGTCAAAAATTAGAATTTGTTTGATGCTTATGTAAACATGTTTTGTTCTTGCAAAGACCAGCTTTGTTTCCTAGTGGTTTTATGGTTGTTGTCAGGTATATTTTACTTATCATCCTCATTGTAGAGTTAGTTGCACTCTCATTATACAGTTTGAATATATGAGGCAATATAAAGATCATCTTGTTTTTGGTGTAAGCTTCACCTCAATAACTTTCATTGATTAGAAAGTAACTATTTGAGTTTATATTACTCAATTTTGATGCAAAGCAAGGTGGTGATGACTCAACCAAACACTCAATTAAATGATCCAAGGAATGAAACCATCCTTGTCCAACTCTAAATGATTTAACTTAAACAGGGGATCAACTTTTACAACTCTTTTATCTCAACTTGTCTTAAACCTTCACCTAAAGGCTTGTAGCCTCCTAAACAAACTTCTCTCAATAACTCAAAGAGAAGGTCATACAATGACCTATCAAACATCAATTTAGACTCACTTCAACCCAAGAAACAACATACTAAAATATCTCAATAGGTTTCTTAAGAGAATTTTGGAGATTCACAAACCAACCCTATTTTGGGCTACTCAATCAGCCCACTTTTACAAAGGATCTACCTTCTAAACTTCTAATTTCTACTCAAACTCAATGGATAGAGTCAAGTTGTGTTACAAAACACCAAATTTCATCATTAGTTCACTAAGCCAAGCCCTCTAAGCCACTGCTCCATAAAACCCTCATTTTTCATGCAAATCCCAAGGGTTTATTTATTCTCCACTCTCCCAAGCCAATCTGTCTCAACAAATGCATTCAATAGACTCTAAATGGTCTGGAAAAACTAAAAAATTCATCACAAGATTGGTTCCTTCTTTATTTTAACAAAACTCTACTTAGGTAACTTAATTTCACATTGAAAACACCCTGTCCAACCCTAGGGTAGCACTCATCTTTCAACTAACTTGTTTCCCCTGACAACCAAAACCATTAGAATTTAAAACCTAACATTGGAGAATTCAATCCACTGAGATACAACTTAAAACAGTAGGTGGAATGACTAATCCATTATTAAAACTTAAAACAGGGCCCTCACTGGCCTATTACAGGCAGTCCAAGAAAACTACAGAGTTCCCCCTCAAATATTTATGAAAGACTCTCAAAATGGATTCCCAAGAGAGTTTAAACAATCCTCTACAAAATATAATAAATTCCAAAGCTCAACAGAGACTGTACAGGCCGTACAATGCTTTGGAAGTTCAGAAAATATAGAAAATATAGTATTTTAACATAGTAAACGTTGAATATTGTTTTGTAAACTTCAATACAAACTTGATTACCTATTTCTCAAGCCTTTTCAGTATTTTGAAGCATATTTCCAACTATTACAACCATTAACTCACTTTGGAGGAGCATTTACATTCTATTGACATGCAGATTTTGTCATATTGCACTATATTTAGCAACTCTGCAAAATTGACAAAATGGACCTCCAGTCGACCAAGAATGGTTTGACAAAAACCTTAATTCACCTCATATGTTCCACTAAACCACTAAATGACATTCTTACAACTATTTTACTACCTATTAATAACCTTTGACCAATATATTCCCTGAAAGTTGTTTTTGACAATTTTTTGCTTG
This sequence comes from Sequoia sempervirens, assembly GCA_007258455.2. Lineage (NCBI taxonomy): Eukaryota > Viridiplantae > Streptophyta > Pinopsida > Cupressales > Cupressaceae > Sequoia > Sequoia sempervirens. The sequence continues at coordinate 314,406,188 of VDFB02271358.1, read as the reverse complement.
ACAACAATTACAATTTTGCAACTTTTAGAGATTGCAATTTTACATTCTTTGCAACTTTTGTCTCTTCTACCTAATTGACTCAAATATCAACCTAATTCATGGTTTTTTGTCTTACAAGACCTTATTAACATAAAATGACTTACACAAAGCCAAAAAGACCTAGTAAAATGCAATATGCTTCAAATTTGAAAATGGGAGCTTAGGTGCTCCTACACCAAATTATAAAGCATTTAGTTACTAGATGCTAAGCATCTTTTATAGAAAAATTTAAATAAGACTAAAGTAGGTATCTTTTTGATGTTGGCAGCCATTTTCAATAGGTGAGCATGTTGTAATGTGGGTTTACCTATCTTCTATCTCAGTTTTAAGTAATCAGGTTTACAAAACTTTATACCAGCAACAACATCAACATTGGATGAAGTATGAATGAAAAATAGGGCTTGCAATAATAGGAAAGAATATTAAAAAATAAATGGACACTAAGGAATGGAAAATAATCCAGAATATTGCAAAACACTTGGCATGTCTACTCAACATTTTATGGAGTTATATGGACTTAAAATTTTATGTAAAATTATTCTTTGAACAAATTCAAAAAATTTAAGGACCAAATACCTACAAGGTTTATACTTCTCCCCATCAACCTTGACAAGATGCTTAAAATGCCACCTACACAAAATTGTACAGTATGAAAAACTTCAAAATGGACCATCCTATAATCTATGATAGAATGGCTTAAAGTAAAGAATTTGTGATGGCTAACAGATGGAAAGTTGTTAACCATGGAATGGATTTTAAAGGGAGGATGGACTGACCTTTTTATTTGAGCAAATCATAGATAGGATGCAAAAATAGTTCATCATTTATTTCTTCAATGTTCCAATACACAAAAGATATGGAGAACACTTGCAAGCAAATTCAATTCTATTCCAACCAAAACAAAACATAGTAGAAGGGAGACTAAACATGGATAGTGTCAAAGAAAAAAGTACAAGTCTTGAGGATTCTACATAAAATTGCCCTTGGTTTTGTATTCTTGTATATTGGGTTAGAGAGACATAATAAATTTCAAGAACTCTAGTGGTATTTGGCAAACAATAGTCAAATTGGTGACAAATCAAGTATGAAGCACAAGGTGGAATTATGCACAAAAGTTAATCAGTAAGATATCCAACCTATTGGATCATATTGTTATCACCAATACACCCATTTTCTTACAAAACTTATGTCATGGCCCAATTCCTAAACTGTGGGATTCTAGTCAAAATGCTATAGTTTCTTTACTTTTTGTTTTACTTTTTGTTCCCTATGCCTGACATGTTTGTTAGGTGCCCTAGGATATATAGATTGGTTGGGTACACGACATATATCTCATATTTTTTTTAACATAGAATCATACATTAATGAATTAAATCAACCAATGACATCATTGTAAATCAACTTATACTCAACTCATATTTTTAGATATTTATTTATACAATCATCACATACATTACATTTTGTTCTTAAGTACAAAGCAACTAAAGAAATCTGAATCTACAAAAAATTTACTAATCTGAGAATTTAACAATCTGAAGTAACTAATGTTATCTAATAACCAAACTTGTAAACTATTGTTCTACATGTCTTCACAGCTTTAAACTATTGTTTTAACGTTACAGAAAACATAATATTACTGATATAAAATCAATCATAAATCTAACTACAATACTCTAAAACATTTCTAACAATTTTACAGTCATCAACAAATCCAATTTTGTTTCCATTACTCAATAAACCATATTGTGTTGTAATTTGTCACACATATCCTACATATATTACATCAGGAGAGTATGCATTTTTATCAATATAAATAATTTCAACCAAATAAATTGTATTCCAATATACCTGATAGATTTTAGGAAAGAATTAAATTTCATAAAGTGGCATCACCTACAAGTTCTTGGGAGAAAAGGCATCATTGAGTCAACCATATTATTTTCAAAAAGTGCCTATTGATCTTGGTGAGTGTTGTTTTACCAGATTGGTGAATACCAAGGAGCTTATAAGGTAATTTACTTGTGGAAATTTTATCAAAATTATGTAATAATCAGATAAGAACCCTTTTCTATTGAATAACTGACTAAAAATTTGAAAATTTGAGATATTTGCATTTGATATACTTATATTTGTGTTTCTTTACAGGTTTCTAAAGGCCTTCTACAAAATTTTGGACATGACAGGGTTCTTGATACCCCAATCATTGAGGTTTGTAAGTTTCTGAAGCTAAAATGTGCTAATTGAAATCCTATCAAAATAATTTTTTCCTTTATATATTTTATTATTCAAATATATAGCCAATTTATGTTTGCATTTTTTATGCCATTACAGGTTGGTTTTACCAGCATTGGTGTCGGTGCAACATATTATGGATTAAAACCCATTGTGGAGTTCATGACATTCAATTTTTCTATGCAGGTTGGTGTTTTTACTACTCTTTAAGTGTTTGTCTTTTGGTTCTGAATGCTATTTTGTTTGTCACATAATTTTGTACTCTGGTTTTGTTTATTCAAGTTTCATTTATAATATTTTGTTCACTAGGTAGAATAATGATCTGATCTACATCACTGTTGTGCCCTTCCTATTGTGTCCATGTTACCATGGCAGTAAGTCCACAACTAGAAAATTGGTTGCATGCCTTTATCCATAGGAGTTATTACTTACCACCTTATAATATTGAATATCCTTATATTGAATTACATTAGCAATATAAGAAAATAATGGAAATTATCTTTGAACAGCTTGGATGAGATTCAACTATTCCACATATTACCTCAGTGACTTGTTTTCAATTTATTTTCTCTTTGGAGAATGAATACATCTAACTAACTCCTTTTCTATAGTCCTAATTCTAAAATGTTTGTCCTAGGCTAAGACAATAAATCTGAATAAATTTTTGTAGTTCTATCTTATTAATCCTATTATTATACAGTCACCTTGGACTTTGGATGCACAATTCCATTTATATATATATATGCATTTTAGACATGTCTATTTTTTGTCTAGCCAGTTTCAAACTTTCAAGTCTATATAACATTGTATTTCAGTATTTGTAATAGATGGTAAACACTTTTCCTATTCAATCATGGTCCACCGATAGGTGTCACTTCCTCTGATGCATTTGGCCTTTTATCATTGCATCGGGGGAACCGGGTTTTATATTTGCCCAATAGCCTTCTATTATGTCGATATTTGTGTTGTGAGTTGCTTTCATCGCTCTATTGGTGGAGCTATGAGGGGATTTCCCATGATGTAGTAATGTTAAGCCGATAGTGTGACATGAACAAGTGAGTTTCTTTCATCGGTCTATCGGTGGAGCTATGAGGGGAGTTCCCTCGATGTAGTAATGTTAGGCCAGTGTGACATGAACAATTGAGTTTCTTTCATCGGTCTATCAGTGGAGCTATGAGGGGAGTTCCCCCGATGTAGTAATGTTCGGCCAATAGTGTCACTATTGGCCAAACATTACTACATCGAGGGAACTCCCCTCATAGCTCCACTGATAGACACTATTGGCCGAACATTACTACATCGGGGGAACTCCCCTCATAGCTCCACTGATAGACCGATGAAAGCATATCGGCAGAAGATAACACAATGTCCCACTGATGGGGTGATAGCATGCTTAACCATGATAGCAATATAATAATCAAGTTAGTTAATTGGTCAACTAGGTTCATTGATTAATGTTTTTTGACAGATTTGTGGATGCTCAAATTTTGTGCAAGCTCTTTGATAATATGACAATGATTTGATTCAAATATTCATAAATGGATCAAAGACTTTTTCAAAATGCTCCCCGAATTTTTGGAAGGAATGATGGATTTATAGATTTAGAGGTGAAAATATGAATGGCCAAGATTGATTTAATCAGTTTTGAGGATAGAGATATGATTTATAATTAACTATGATTAACTATTCAACTCAATTGACTAATCGTCAACTAGCTTAATTGACCAGTCAACTAATTTGATTGAGAGTTAACTTCACAGCTAATTAGTTAATTTGATTGATGAGTGAAAGATGGAATTGACTTACTTGACATGAGTGAAATGTGAGATTGAATTATTTTTTTAATTGACTTTAATCCAAAAGAGTAGTCTCTTTTGAGCTCATGTTATAGGGCTCTTAAGTTACAAATAAAATCTAGACTTGGTAGCTTATTTTTTTCACTCAAAAAATCATGAAAATGAGGTGCACCATGGAGTTGTGAATGGTTTTGGAAGCCTTAAATTGGTGTTGTCAGTAGGGGCACTGCCCCCGGACCCCGCGAGGGGTGCTACCCCTTGATCCCACTAGGGGCGCTGCCCCTAGACCCCCAGGCCCTTGCGAGGGGCGTTTCCCCTTGACCCCACTGGGGGCGTTTCCCCCAGACCCCCACGAGGGGCCTTGCCCCTCTACCCCACTAGGGGCATTTCCCCAAGACCCCCATGAGGGGCGCTGCCCTCAACCCATTTATTTCACTATTCAATGATTAATATATCAAATGACTGTGGTTATTAGTGGTAACTTATTTCTGGTTGATTCTAGAAAATTGGTATAGCATAAAACTTGACTTAGAACATTATTAAGTTGCATAGACCACATTATTAAGTTCTAGATTTGCAGCCACTTCTTGTATTTGTATTAAGAAATCCTTCATATGAAGCTTTGTATCAGCAATTCAAGCACTTCAATCCTATTCAAACCCAGGTATTTACAATCCTTTTTAATCAAATTTTCACAAACTTATGAATGGTTTTTCCCATCTTTGGAAAAAAAATGAGCTCTCTAATCTCCTAGGCTGAAAGATCATAATATTGATCCCAAGCTAAATATTTTTTCTCAATTTTGGTTAATATGTCATTTGGAATGCCTTTAAATTGTCGGAGTGGAGTTTGAACACTCCAAATGCATTTTCCAATCATCTTGCATAGGTTAAGTTCCTTCTCTATTAACTGAGCCCATCATCTTTTTAGGACAATCTCAAAAAGTGCTCTAAGGAGGCGACCTGCGCTCTGCAACACATAACCAAAGAAAAAAAAATGTATTTAGAACTACATAGCGTGCATCATCCAATAGCTTCCATAACAAATTGTAAATTCTTTTTTTCTAGAAAAGGTGAATTATTTGGAGAAGATAGGACTTAAGGATGGGTTGTATGGTTAGAAATAGAAGCAGGAGGGTGGACATGCACAACATCCTCAAGGATGAATTTAGATTTTCATGGACAACACAAAATTCTTAGGTCACCCACTTATAAAAAGGCAGAAAATGGTTATCATTTGCATTACAAAGGATACAAAATTCAAGTCACCCACTTATAAATTGATAAAATGGTTATGATTTGTGCTATACAGGTTTTCAATATAAATACATACCTAAGTAATAAACACCATATTAGATGTGAGGAAGATACCTTCAAGATTAAGCTGTGAAATGTAAGCCTAGAGAAAAACATTGATCTTGGCACTTGGCTCCTCCAAACTCTCCTTCACTGGAATCGGAACACGGTCTAAGAGCTTTGCAAGTTCCATCTTCTCTTCTTCTCTTATTGTCACATATTTAAACTCTTCACTTAATGAAAAAAATTGGCATAGCTCAATATCACCCATTGTTGGCTTCAAGTGCTCATTATAAGTAACCATTGTCCCATGAGTGATGTAGTAATAATTGGCTATCCGTCCTAGATCATTAACCTAGAAATATCCACTTTTCCAATCATATTTCACCAAATTACTTTTGTCCAAGATAGTTGCAGTTGAATGTATTTGTTAACATAAAGAGTTCAAATACCAAAAGCACTAACAAGTACCATTAAAGTAAAATGCAAGGTTCATACTTGTCTAACAATACCATAGTAAAATTACTATGTACTAAATTGAAAATCACAGTTATGCTTACCAAGTCTGCCCTTCTCTCTTCTAAGGTATTGTCTTTTTGTAAAGCATCAACAAATAGACCATATAGAACTAGGTTTCATAGCATGTGAATGTAAAGATAAGTGTACCCCAACCATGTGCATGCCTCCCTTGCATTTTGAACTATACCTAGGACAATTTCTGCATTTAAATGATCTGCTAATTTTGAGATAAACTGGCTCTCAATTGGTAATTGTTGATTCATAAGGGATAGATAATATTGTAGCCCACTGTGACCTGTTAATATTATTCCTTCTCCATTGGAATCATATTGTGGCCTTCCATATATTGATATGCCAAAAATTTCTCTATTGTTAGCATGGGGATCTCCAACATGGAGCCTTTTTCAAAGGGATGTTGAGGTGTATGATCCTTATTGGGATAGAGGTGCAACAATTTTGTGTTAGGGTCCCTATTTGGCAATGGACATCGTGGCTACTTGGCACAATCTAGTGTATTGTAGCATATTATTAGATCGAGCTACCAATCTCCTCAACCATCTATTGAAGGTGTCAATCTTGAGAGTAGCAAATTGTGGCCATTGATGGAAAGTAGGAGGCTAGGTGCATATGATATGTCCATGTGGCATGAACTAGTGGATTTCAACGATGTTTGCACTTCGATGAATAAAACCACTCAACACTTTAGCCATCCCCCAATTGGTTGTAATCACTAATCTTTGGGGCAATTTGATCTACACTTTCAATGTTGATTGATGTTTAAGTAAAGCCTATAGATATCAAGCAGTTTTATCAAATGGTTTTGGTGAAACAATGTGGTGTGATCTAATGAACTTTGGTGGATGTAGCTACTTTGATAAATCATACCATTCAACACTTTAGTAGTCTACTGATTTGTTGAAGTTGTTGATCTTCAAGTTGAATCAAAGGGTATATAGTCAAGTGCAAAAACATAAGTTTACGCGACATGTCTTGGTTGGCTTTTGAAGTCAAAGATGTTCAAGTAATTTTGGGTTGAAGAGAACTTCTCCCTTGACCATTAATATTTGTTGGAAATAGGATGCCATTTAATTGCAAATCCTAAACATTAATTATTTCATGTATCTCCTAGATTCTTGGAATGTGTTCAACAACACTAAGATTAGGATGAGATTAATATTTGATGAAATTCATGTTCAGTTCAGTTAAGTTCAGTTCAAATCAGTTTAGTTCATCAGTTTAGTTCAAGATTTAGTTCTTAGTTCAGTTCAATTCAATTCAATTCAATTTAGTTATTTCAGTTGCATGCATGTTGGTTATTTTGAGTTGCATGTAGTTAGCTTCAGTTAACTTGTAATGCATGGCTAATGACATTGAGTTGTATGACAGATAACAGGGACTACCTCCAGTTAACAAGGGATGACCATTCTTTAGGAATGGTGTTGAGTAAATGTTTCAGTTAACTAGAAATCACTTAGAGCCAACTTGGGCACCTAAGATGCTTTCTTGGAATTAACTCCAATGCATGATAAGATATTTTTGAAGGCTTTGTTAAGTGGGACCCTCTTTTGGGCGCCATCTTTGAGGAAGAGCTTTGTAATTATCACCGAAGTGAAGGATGAGTTGTAGCTTTAGTTTGGGATGCCCAAATGGGTAAAGCACATGTTCTAAGCTTTGGTCTTCACGGTAGAACTCAACTTGAAGCAATATGGCGTACCTTTTCAAGGGCTTGAGCTTGTGCATTGTAATTATCACCATTTGGAGATTACAAGGTTGCATATTGTCTCTATATCTCATTCAAGTTGAATAGAGTTTTTATAATTGTTATTGCAGGTGTGAAGAAGATTGGTAAAGACAGAAGAAGCATTCTCAAGCAAGAATTGAAGCTATTGTAATTCAGAGATTGAATAATAGAATAATTCTTGGTGGAGTTTTTTCTCGAAAGGGTTTCTCCATGGTATATCTTGTGTGATCCTTCTGATATCTTGTCTAGTTCTTCTATCAACTTCTCTCTACATTCTACAACAGTAAAATGGATTAATCAAGATAATCACCCACAAATAATTTATGTAACAAAGAAAAGACTTACTTAGATCAGCAATATTAAAGTTTTACAGAGTATTAAGCTAAGAAAACACCTCATTTTTCAACAATATTGACATAAAATTGATCTAGACCATTAATTAAGTGGGGTTAGAGTGCATTATAAGGGATGATCAATTAGCTTTTGCAAAACCATGTGGTGGCATCTGGTATATTTTGGTGGATTGGTCCACCTTCCACCTTGGTAATTCAGCTATCCATTGATATCATTGATCATCAAATCCAAAGCATCTCAATTGGTAATCTTGTCTTGTGTTTAGGAAATTAAAGTGGTAGATCCAAGTAATGAATAGGCAACATTTGAAGGACACTTGGCATAGTAAGATTAACTCTTATTGATCAAGGAGTTTTCTTGTAAGGGTATAGTTTCAGAGGTAGACCATGATTTGGATGCCAAGTTGCTGCTTGGGAAGGTGGTAGATGAGAGTTGATTTTTTCCCATAGTGTTCATGGAAACTGAGGAGATTGACTCCCTAAGTTGTGGGTTGTATTCTAGCCATTTAATTGGCATTAGAAATCAACAAATTTAGGTCTCTCTAGGCATTATGCATTTGTATTTGAGGAAGATTTTTCCCTGTTCTACAGAAAATCTAATCCAAAGGAATGTCCTATAGTGCATGAGGTGTGGGCATCATGATAATTGAGCCCTCCAAGTATTGAATTTCTCCTTTGAGATGCAGTGTGGCAATCAAAACATACTTGAAGGTTCTTAACAACTCTAATAGTTGTACCAAGGGCCATGTTTAACAAACCAAATGTAATTGCTAACTTTTCACTATGGTGGTAGATAAATGATTCTTTATACCTTGTTGCCTTCATTTTCCAAGCGAATTTCTCCTACTTTTCATAGCTCTACCAGGTTTGTGGATGTGATCTGTCTCCTACAAAAAAACATGTACCAGTTTATGGCCTTCAATCCAACTACATCTAGGTATCTTTTTAATTCCTCTATCTTTCATCAATCTCTTTACTAAACTTCCAAAGAAGTTATTCTACTGTGGAATTGCACTGTAAAAAATATACAAGTTTTTTATCATACTTGTACAGTAGCATCATAGGATAAGTTTTATTTAGATTAATTCCTCTTGGTAGCAAAGTAACTACAAACCCATTATAAGAGTTGAATGGAAAGTGTGCACATCAATCACGGAGGGCCATACAACCACCACCAACTCATTTCATTCTCCCATGCTAAATTTTCTCTATCGATCATTGTTGAACTTATGTAACCTCTTAGTTTGGAAAACTTGGTCTAGATGTGTCAACTTACTGGGGCATCCTCTTTATTCTACATCTTCCAAATGGCCTTCATGAAACCTCTTTGTTTGGAAAATCTTGTCTAGTTGTATCGAATTAATTGGCATCCTCTATTTTGTACATCTTCCAAATGGTCTCATGAAACCCATCATCATCTCCTTGTCATCTATGGGGATAAATCTACCAAGCCTCTCCATGTACTAGTTTGGGTTCAATACATGGGCAGCCATGTGCAAAGGAGTGTTCAACGTCTCTCACCACCATTGTATTATTAAAATAAATATGTTCATTGTAGAATTATAAGGTGGGGGTTATTTTTGTTGAACAACCTTCTTTGGCTAAGCATGCTATCAATGAACGAATATGTTTCCACAAGGCTAGGACTGTCCAAGTCTACATATTTGATTGCCATGAAGATTGCAAATGTGACAAAGGTTATTTATTTGTCTTGTAACCAAAAAAATCACTTTTCTCACTTCCTTCACCCTAAAACCTTATTATCTTGGACTCACCCCATTGATTTCACTCTTGTGTCATCCTCTCCAATGGAACGAAGTAGGATCTCTCTCCTCTCAATTATTTTTTTGTTGAGGGGTGCATGGTATGCTAAGAACCACCTTCTGGTGCCTTATATCTTATCATACCATGATTCCTTTTGTACAGATCTCCAAGAGAGAATATGAACTGGCATCACAAATAGATGTTGACAATAAGATTAATTAATTGACCATATATGTGTCTTATGAGATGACTCAGAAACAATATGGTTGAATCCTGATAAAACATCACATAATTTAACACGCTTAAAAGCACCACCTACTTGATGACCCTATATTTGTCTTATGCCAAAAATTAATACTGAATGATCTAGAAAATTGTGAGATTTGTGCATTGAAATCATTGAGAAGCAATGATAAATTAGAAACATCTCAAATTACAGGATAATTGACATCTAGTAGAGTGAAATTGAAAAAAGTCAAAACAATGAAACTGGAGATGAGAAATAGAGGACATGAAGGCTAGAGAACATTACCGTGAATTTTAATCTTGCATTTGTAGTTTCTATATGAGAAGATACCTGATTGATGCTAACAAAATACCTTGGCAACTTCTCAGAATCTGTGAAGCTATCACTTGATGCAAGGCCTCCTACAGTAGCATGTGAAGCATAATATTATGTAATTATCCTCAATATCCTAGGAAAAACTAGATATTATTATGAGAACAAAGGGCTTTGTTTTTTTCAAGCTGAATTAAAAATAATAGAACACTTTGTATTATGGTACTTTGGATTTGTTATCTTATTACCAATAGACCCAAAACATATGGAGCACTATTTTTCAATACAAGCATGATGGACTTCTTACCTTTTGGTCTTCTTATCAATGGAGATATTCTTCTTCAATGTTTTACTTCGGAGGTTAGTGTTTGTTTGAGTTCTAAATTTTATTGCCTTTGCCAACTAGTATATGGATGTCACATAACTAGGCCACTTAGAAAAAGTGCTTTTCCTATGAATTGCTTTCACAATTTGACCCCTTTTCGTTCTCAATGAGTGTGTACTTATATCAAGGAAGCAATTACATGTCCATATACATTATCAACTCAAACATGCCAATATGTTACATACGAAAACTATGCCAGAATTTCCCATAATATTTATCCCTAATTGTACATAGTGTGCATTTGTTCTTAATATTCTCCACTTTTCTAAAAAGCTTGTCCTCTAAAATTTTCATATTTTCAGTGTGAATTAGTTGGTGAATTTCCCAAATCCTTTTGATTAAGCATGAATTATTTCCATAGCTATAAAATGATTATGAATCCCATCGTGTGTTCTATCAAACAATGCCCCTAACCGCAGTTCATCCTAAATGTTCATTTAAACCATGCTTCTGGAATAAGAAATCTATTTTAACCTATTTTTGTGAGTAGGATGATCAAATTGGAGGAAGATTGGATTAAATTTCAAGGAAGAAGTGTATTCAAATGTGCTTGATTAAACACTGATGTTTTTGAGAAGCCATTCTAGTCGTTTCCTGATGATGATTATTGGAACATTGGCATAAGGCCTCTTTGGATGGTGTTGTGCCTTGCAATGGTAGTGTTTAGACTCTGTTGTCAGTTGTTTTTGTTAATCCAATTGTCTATTTTGGGGTTTTGGAAGTTCTTATCTATGCGATTGGGGATGCTGGTGGTATTTGGAGGTTGAGATTTTGAACCTGGGTTTGTGTAGGGATTTCATTTTCAATGTGCTTGCTCAGGCGTTTAGCTGATTTTACTTGTTCCCTTACATCTTCTAAATATTCATATGGGTTTTGTTTCTTTATCATAGTTTTCTCCCTGTGTCATTCTTATTTTCTGATAAAAAAGTCTAATGATCAATAACCACCTATGGTAATAGGGGATTGAAGCAGTTTATTGGTGGAATTGTCTCTCTTTTTTGGATGAAGTTGTTCATTTTAGGAGATGTTTTTTATCTTATGAGTATGGTTTTAGGAGTTTATATAGGTTCTGAGAAGATTGTTTTGGTATATTTTTTTAAAATACTTTAGATCATCTGGATAGAAAAGGGATCTGTTAGCAGCTTCAGGGGGAGAATGCTTTCTGCTTTTGTGTCTTTCAGAAGAATGCAAAAGGCCATTTGAGGATAGATTTTTAGAAATGTAGCTTGGGAAAATGTATTTAATTATTATAGTGATATTAGATGAAAGAAATGAAGAAGAAGAAAGAAGAAATAAATTACGCTAATGTGCATGGATGACCAAAGTAGGTCAATGGGACAGTAAACAAGAAAATCCTCCACTACATCTACTAAAATAAACAATTGCAAATGTGCCCTTTGTAATCTTGGATTGCCACTACTATTAATGTCATACATGTTACCATTATAACATTAAATTTTGTGGAAATCGGTGGGTTAGTTAAACTACCATAACCATATATGATGTTGTAAACATGTATATTGAGAATGAAGTGAGATTGTTGTGTAACGTACACAGCAGCCCTGCTCAAGCTAGTTTTCTGAATAATTATTTTTTCTAACATATAATACTATGTCATTTTGTCTCAAACATTCTCATATCATTGATATATGGTCACTCTAAATATTGAATCAATCTGCTTATTCTATAGGCCTCTTTTGCATCCCCATTATAATTTTATCAATATAAGCCCAGTAACACTTGTGACAATCAATAGCTTGTTGCTTGAAGTTGTGCCTGACTTCTAGGAATTCAAGGTCTGTGGTTTTGGGGGAATTAAAATGTGTAGAGTGCCAACAATAATATGTCAACACACTCTAGATTAAAATTGAATGCATGTTAAAATTGATAAAATTTAAGATTCTTCATAAATCTGAAAGAGAAGCTAAAGATATATTACATGCAAGTTCAGTTCATGTTTTGGAGTTTAATATATGCAAGAAATAAATTAAATTCAGTGCAATACAATTTTTCCAATCTGTCGATTATTTATGTCATGCTTTCTTTGTTGATGTATATTTCATTTTTAAAAATCTATCAGGTTTGCCAACTTGAGCATCAACTTTTCGATCATTTTTTCCCTTCATCTTCTGCAGAGACATCAAGTATGCCTCCCTTGATGGATCTATTGTAAGTTTACCAAGTTACATTTATTTTTTAACTTCTGAATGAAGTCAACTCTCCAATTTCTTGTCCTATTCATTTATTTGGTAAGAAATGTGTAGGCTGCTATTAATTTATTAAACATTAGTATCATATGAAATTCTGAAGAATGTAGCATTATATCAGCTCAATATACAAATGATGTTTGTTTCAAGTTTCATTAGAAAATGTAAAATTCTTATTTTTCCTTTTCTACTATGAATTTTTGCAGGTGCACATTGTTGTATGATACATTACGCCAAAAGTTAATTCATGAAGTAGACATAGATTTGCTTTGTGAGTTTGTTGACATTCTTAAGTCAGAAGTTCTAGAAGAACAACTAGTAAGGCGAGGAGAATCTATAGCTATTTGTGACCAATAGTCTTGCATATTTTAGTAGATGTGCATGAGAATTGGCATTTCGTGCCCAAACTCATGTGCGTGATGAGGTATTTTAATGTACAGAATTCTTACCATATTTACGTTTTTGCAAAGGCTAATACCATCTCTTACAATTTGTTTTGATTATGCCATTTATTTCAAGATTTTAATATTAGGGTGTATTTCTTAAGTTTTTGCTTTAGTGCTTGTTCTAATTCTATTGGTTAGCAAGAGAATAACATATTATTTATTATGTATGAAATCTTATTTTGAGGACTTGAGTAATAGTTGTAAAACAATATGATGGCATGAATACTAGCTCCATGGAGTTGCATGAGAATGCTTATTTTTTCTTAGATTTGAGTTGAATTCTATTAGCAATGAATAACCTTTAATTTCTAATTTGTGGAAACTTTTCTGGATTGACCTAGCCACTTTCAATGGAGAAATTATTTGTTAGGTAACTTGTATTTATGTTCTGACAGCAAGTTGATTTTAAGTTGGATATTTTGTGTATTCAGTTTAGGTTGTTATGCTTGTTTTTTGAAACTGAATTTGTGTAATGATCACTGCAGCCAGATGCATTCATTTTCTCACTTAATGATGTGATGGTAACAACTATGGTCAGTAGAAGAGCTCATCCTAGGATATTTGGTGGTGAGGTAATCTAGTGTTGATTATTCACACTCATGCATTATATGTCATGACTAATTTTCTTATATTGATTTATTCTTAGAGATATGAACTTTCAACCTATTGTTTTTGTATGTTACTTAACAATGCTTTTGTAATGCCAGGGAATTTTGAGGCAGAAGTTAGTTGGGCATGGCCTTGCATTTATAGTTGTTGGAGGATCTGGTAGGTTATGATCTCTCCTTGTAATAAGAGTTGGAGAATGCTTCATTATCTCTTTGTTGAGTGGTTGTGATACATGCAATTGTGTTGTACAAAGTTGATTTTAATATTTTTCTTGTGAATATATTGAAAAACCCTCTAATTTCTATTGTATTAAAGGATTATATGTTTATGGTGCATAATCTATTGTCTAATGTTGTTTGTTGTTGTATATGATGCTCAATTTAAGGAAGCAAACATAATCTAAAATATAGGAAGAAGTCACCAGCTGATCTTTTTTTCAATTCTCAGGCCACTTGAATGTTTGTTGTATTTTCTTTTAAAGGGTTGTTTGTACTTTTTAGTATCTAGAGGTTTAGGTAAAAACTAAAAAAAATAGAGAAATTGTAAGATGGTGGGCATGAAAGAGAAGATGCAGAGTTATGATTTTTTTTTTGTTTTCTATTCTTATATGGCCATGCCAAAGTCTTATATGAGTTTTGTCTTTTGGTACAAGAATATCAATTAAGGTTACAAACAGATCGAGTGCTCAAGAAGGGTGCTAACTGTTATCAAATACTTGTAGTAGTTGTACCATCCATTGTAATTTCTATTTACTATTTTTTTCACAGAAATATTAATGAGTTACACCATGTTATTCTAGGTAACATTCTTATTTGCTTTTCATTTTGTCTTTGTATAAATGGTTTTCTATTTCAATTGATTTAGGATAGCTACTGATAAATTTAAATTCTTGATCTGAGTCTATGACAGGGTTTTTGTTCTCAGTACTTGTAACTGTTGTTGTAATTGATGTTGATCTTGCCTTGAATTTTTTTGGTGGTGTTTTCCAGATGGAATATCAGTTGAGAACAACTTATCAACCTCTAGTACTAAACTTTAGTCTTAGATTTTTTTCTCTTCCTGATTAATGATCATTTTGGTGGCAAGCTCTTTATTTATTGTTATTATTATTTTATCATTGATGATTCAAATTAGCCTTCTAACTGGTATGAGGTTGTTCCAAAATTTTGACAACATTACAGGGAGGGTTGAGTGTCATGGCAATGAACATGTCATAAGGGAAGGTCACAAAATCTTTCCTAGTGGGAATACTTCATGTAAGTGCAGCATCCTATAATTTTTGTTCAAATCATCAAGGGAGGTTTCCCTTTATTTATAACTTGTGGAAAATTTATAAGGTGTGGAATATACAAGAATACTTGCATTCATATGGAAATAAGCTATTAGATCAATTATTCAATATCATGTTATCTTAATAAAACAACACCATGTAGAGAAATAATGAAAAAAATTCTCCTTTATTGCTACATTGCAAAATATTAAACACCCACTTGGAATAATGCACACAATAGAGTGGAGAGAGTGAAGCATTGGCTACTTTGATCTTTGAAATTGATGTTTTTTTTACGAAATTGATAATGTTTGAAGTTTATTTTTCTTTCTTAGATGTTGAGTCTAATTAATAAGTTTAATGTTGTGTTGCAACTTGCAGGTGAGTATGTTGATATGATAAAGGCTAGCATTGTCGATCCTCTAAAAGTTACCAGAATTGCATTAGTTGATGCAGAAAGGTAAAACTATTTATCTTTATTATAATTAGTGGAACTTGCAACTACAATATCTGATAAAAATTTACTTCCAAATACGCTTTTGATGGATGTTCATATCCTCATCCAAAGCTCCAATTCACACACAGGCAAGAAGGACACTTTCAAGTGTATCAATTACAAATTTACAATCAATAATCAAGCTATTGATTAGTTGTTTGGGAATAAGGCAATTGTATATCACTAATTGAATATTGTCTATCTGTTTGTTGTCTTGCATGAATTCATCTTTTTAAAAATTATAAGAGATAACTAGGAAACATTATATCTAGTCCCTAAGTTTAGGGTGTCATAGTTGGAAAAAGAAAAGAAAATGTTTGAATTTTATCCTTTGTATTATTTAGCTTTTTCTGAGTTTTGATGTGCAAATTTTGAAACCTTATTTTCAAGTTGTAGCTTCAAATTGGAGAAGTGAAATGTGAATATCAGCGAGGAAGAGTTTGGAGGAGCCGAAACCAATAGCGGGGATAAAGTTGTGGATTTGCAAGGGGATTAAATGGGTCAAGCCCCTATAGGAGGTTGTTGCCCTTCCAAAAGGACTGCAGTTAAGGAAGGGGAAAATAGTATAAGTATATGAAAATAGGAGTATTTTGTTTATATAGTGTTTGTAAGTTGTACAGTGTCACTGATACATTGAATGTAAACAATGAAATTTTGATTTGCTAATGAGGCTTAATGAAGTAAATTTTTAGAGTGGTTTTTTCTCCACTCATAAATACTATGTTGTGGCTCCTCTTGATTTGTAATCTGTTTATTTTAGTGGTTTATTTGTAGTCATTTATAACACCACCAAATTTATGACTAAACTATTTTAGTCATTTATCTAGTCATTGATTTGGTTATTGATTTGGTCATTGATTTAGTCATGGTAGTGATTTATTTAGTCATATATTTAGTAATTAATTTAGTCATATATTTAGTTATTAATTTAGTCATTGATTGTTGTTAACTGGTCATTTATTTACTCATGGTAGTCATTTATTTAGTCATATATTTAGTCATTACTTTAGTCATATATTTAGTCATTACAAATCAAATCTAAGTTAATTAATCCTCACAAATTTATGCATATAAACTTCAAGTATCACGTGACTAAAATTAATAACTAAATCAATGACCAAATCAATGACTAAATAAATGACTAAAATAGTTTAGTCATAAATTTGGTGGTGTTATAAATTACTAAAAATAAACCACTAATAGTCACGTAACTAAAATTAGTCATTTATATGCAATTTTTAGTAGTTTATTTAGTCATATATTATTGTTTGTGTACTAGTGTTGGTTGCAAGTAAACTTAAGTTTATCTTAGTGGCAATAGAAAATTGAAAAAAATTGAGGTTGTATATGTTTTAGGTCAATAAAATTTAGGTTATGACACTTCATGGCTAGGATCAACTAGATCACAAACACCCCCACAATCCTTTTCCTTATTTGAGCAAGGATTGTGCAAGACTCATCATCATCTGGATCAATAAAACAAGGAAGGACATAAAAAAAAATTGCACTTCAACATTGTCATAAGGGGGGAATAAAGAAATATGGAAAACAAGCAATGAATTAAACTTCAAACAAGATTAAGATCCCATACCCATACTAATAAAATGAAGCTGTAAAATAACGAAATCAAACAATATAATCTAAAAGACAACATGAATTGAATTCAAAACTTTAAAATATATACCATCCCATGTTGGAGTTGTGTTTGTATTGACATTTGGATGTTGGATTACTGTTAAATGTCCAAGATACTAAGGGTGGGAGGTGGGGGGTGAATCAGTATCTTCTTAAATTTTTTGATCAGATACCATCCAATTATTCCAATGCATACAATAGCAAAGATAAGTAAAAACATTAACAGAGCATGAAATCATAGAACACATGAACACCAAGACTTTTACGTGGAAAACCCAAGATGGGAAAAACCACGGTGAGTGTTAACTCACAATATAGTATAACCAGTTATAAGATATTACAAAATGGTGGCTCACTGCTAGGACTCACTATCCAGAAACAAAGGCTCACTGCCTACAGAATTACAATAATAGAAATGGCTTACATTTAGAAAATGAATTGATGGAGTACACCTAATAAGTGCAGATTCAGTTCCAATGTAGCTTAGTAAACTGACTTAACACACTTCATCATATTTTCTCATATTCGTATTCACACCACACCAAAATTCACCTCATTAAACTTCAAATATTATCCAATATATATTTGATCTCTTTGCAAGCATCAATTAGGTCGGCCTAATTAGATGCACTTCTTATTTACCAAAATACCAACTGTCGGCTTCAACTATTCATAAACAATTATGAAAATATAATTCACACATCCAACATGCTTCATCAAGTTAGCATAGACCTAAAATAGGTCCCACATATACCCGCATAACAAAAAATATTTCATCATTACATAATACATCCATTAGGTCAACCAAGGATAGACCTAATACCATAATTGCAAACACCAATGTAATGCCAATAAACCATACAAGCATCTGGATACGTGAGATCTTGAATGTACGTGCTCCCAACATCTACAAACCATTTCCCAAAACTAAAAGCAACAGTAATCACCAGAAAACAAATGCAGACCAAAATACTAGAGGATATAAGCAAAATACCGGTTTAGATACTGGACTAGAATATCGGAACAACTTCAGTCTTGATCTTGTAGTTGCAACTCATATATCATGATGACATCAATGACAACACAAGGTAACAAAATGAGATTTTTTCTTCATTTTTCCAAAAATCTTCCTCTTTGTCATTGATGGCAACATGTGCCCAAAAAAAAGAATATTTGCAAGACACCTTATTTACAACACTTCTCCCCCTAACACCAACATTTCTCCATTCTTCACTCCCCCTTTGACATCAAGGACAAAGGTTGTCCCAAAAACAATTGAAAAACATAAAAAAGGAAACAAAGAAACATGTATCAACCGGAAGATGATGAGCCTTGAAGCTCCTTTAGAATGCCTTCCCATACTACTTTTCCATTCTCCCAATTATCCTTTGCGGCAATCAACATCCTGCTCAAAGACTCCAACTCAATCAGAGTTTCTTCTACACCATTTGAAGTATCAGGAGTCAAGTTTATCTTTTCAAGTTTTTTTGTGCAAGCCAGAGCCTTGCCAACTGGAGTGAATTCAACTCTCACAATGTCACTCAACTGATCAAATTTTCTAATAATTTCTTCCTTCTACTTCTACAAAACAAATATTTTTTCTTTATGCGTAGAGATTGTATTCTAGGTTGAATTGTCTCTATCTTTAGATAGACTGTAAGTACCGGAGATGGTTGACAGCTGAGACTCAATGGAATCCATAACAACCTTAATATTTTTAGTGGCATTCGGCCACTTTAAGCAATAAACAAGGACAGCATTAGCTTCTGACTCACAAACCTTCATGGATTCCAGGTTCTTTTCAACTCTAGAGTGTGCAAGATCACACTTGCCATGTAAATCCAATAACCTTCTTTCCACCAATTTCTCCTCAACCTCTTGTTTTTCCTTTTCATTAAGCCTAGAGGTATACTCTTTAAGAGAATCTAACAACAATCTCATATTTTCAATAGGGGCAAGAAATGTATCAATGGACGCACCAGGTATGACTTCCTGTAATGCCTTGAGGGCATCCTCTACAAGTTTTGTTCCTCTTTGATGTGCTTCTAGAATTTCCTTCCTACCGGATGCTTTCATAGCATCTCCCAACATTACTTTATGCACCAGAGACATCTTCTCCATATCCACCAACCCTTCAATCATAGGAATTTGTAAAAGCTCTTGGGGTATTATCGGCTGAAATCTGATTTGCTTGGAAAGCAATCCTTTCAAAACATCATTATCGAAGGATGATTCTCTGAGAATCTCAAGTGATTTTACAATTTTCTTTTCACTTTCTTCATTTTTCCCAACAGTATCTTAATTTTTCTTTTCTTCCTTTGTCTCTTCCTTCTCTTCTTCTTCCTTCTTTTCTTCTTCTATTTCCTCTTCTTTCTTCTCTTCCTTTTTTTCTTCATCTTTTTCTTTATTGTTATTGTCCACTTCATTGTTTCCATCCTTTTCATCTTTATTTTGTTCTTCCTCTAGATTGACTTTTTCTTCTTCTTCACTTTCCTTTCCTTCTTCAGCATTTCCCTATTCATTATTCCATTTTTCTTCTTCAGTGTGCTCCAAAGGAGCATCATTATGGATTTCAGGCTCAACTTCTCCTTCATTCTACTCATCATTTTCTCCAACAACATTAATTTCAACATCAAAATTTCCAGAAATATCTTCATTACCTATACCAAGAGGAATATTTTCCTAAGCATTTTCAGCAACAACATCTTCATCGGCCTTAAACATGCCATATTTTTCTGCTATCTCCCAGATTACTTTCTTTGTTTCCTTTCTTACTTTCTTTGTTAGCTTCTTATTTCTTTTCTGGTGCAGGAGCACCTAGGCTAACCTCCATTTTGTTAATTGTCATTTTTGGCTTGTATCTAACCTTAGCCAAGTCAGGGTAATAGTGTGTTTGTTTTGGACCTTAGAAGGTCATTGTTGTGGTTAGGTGAATTAGTCATTAGGACTAAGATTCACCAAAGTTTAGTCATTATTGCTAGTTTGCTTTGTTTAGCTTAATTTGGAATTTTGAATCTTAAATGTGTTCTAAACACATCAATGTTGTTAGGAGGATGCCATGAGGCAGTTAAGGGAGTTGGATGCTCGAAATCAAGGAGGTAGAGGTCCTAAGAGTTTGGAAGAGGGCATAATGGGAAGTTGCAAAAAGTTGTTATTAAGTTGTCATGACAACATTTGTCATGTTGCATGCAACTTGGTTATCTTGGATCCCCTAAAAGATAGGAGTGTGGGAGTGAACAACATCCCTAAAACATGGAAAATGACATCTATGTAAGGTGTGGCTCGAATGCAAGATGAGAGGGTGGTTGTAATGAAGTTTTTGGTTTTGGGAATAGAAGAAAAGTCTGCAATTTCTGTGTTTTCTCGAATATCTTGAGTGACAGTGATATTAGATGAATTGTATGTATTGATTTAACATTGGATTTGTGATCATAGAGTAGTCTTAAGTGTTTTCCTTTCTGCAAGAAAGTTAATTTGAGTTGGTTTGGTGTTTTGAATTCTTGAATCAAGGTCTAAGGGTTTATTCTGGTCCTGTCCTGACCAGTTTGCCTTTTTATGGCTCCCCCATGAAATCTAACCACAGGATCTTCTTGAGAATAGATGGAAATGTTAGGGGAGCCACTAGTTTGTATATATTTAGGGTTAGGAGTCATGAAGAGTTGAGCAGATATTTTAAAAATCAAACCCTAGGCAAGTTTAGAGTGCCCGGTTAGAGGTTTGATAGAAAAGAATTGAAGAACATAGGTAGGGGAAAGAGGTACCGTATGAAACAGGTACAGTTCCAGGTAGGGTACAATCACATTATGACATGCTAAAGGGGATTGAAGGTTTATCAATCCATTTGTTGAGATAAGAAACAAGAAATCAGTAGGTTCCTAGGAATTAGGCCTATTAGCCCAATTTGACCTAGATTATAGGAGACCAGTGTACGGATGAGTCAGGGGTCTGAAACCTTGTAAATATTTGAAAGGATCAAAAAGGGTATCAGAATGTGAAGTTTGTTTTCTAGGTTGTTTGGAAAGTTTGGTCAAGAATGACAAAAAGGTCACTGTCAAGGGCTACAAAGAATTAGGCCTCATTAAGACAAAATCTTGGAATCGGTAAGGAAGAAGATAGGAGACCATCCAAGATGAATCCAATTGGATGTGAATGGCATGTTTTCAGTATCCTTGATACCACTGCAAGCAGTTCAAGGTGTTGTGTGATGTTGGCACTTAGAGTCTTCTAAGTGGAAGAGATAGTTTACCAGTTTCAAAGAGGTGTTAGTCTTCCAAGGTGAAGCACAAGTGGAAAACTCTTGGAGAGGAGTTGGAACAGGATTTGGTTAATCATCCAAGCCTAACAAGAACCTATTGGTATCAGATTCCAGGAAGAAGACAGTGAAAAGATCTTTTAGTAGATTGTGCAAGCAAGCCTTGGATCACCTACACCATTTTCATGAACATGTTTACTCTCTTCTTCATCTGAAACATTTATGCACAGATTTCTTCAAAGATTCCAAATCATCAGGGGTCAAGGAAGACCCAATTTTATTATATGCAACATTTCTAATTTTCTCTTCAAATACAATGGCCTCTGATCTCCTTTTCATTAGATCAACCCACATGCTTTCAAGTACATCCTTATATCATCCCATTTGGCTTCTAGAATGATAACATAATCAATAACAGCTAAAAGAAAAGTTTTATTGTCTTCTTTTCTAGCCTTATCATAATATTCAGTTGTAGGTTGAAGCATATTCTCAAAATGTAGCAAGGAATTAAGTGTTGTCTCTAGTTTAAATCGAGGACCAAAACTTACTGGAATGTCTTGTTCATCTCTCTGGTTTGCAGAGGCTTCAACCGATACCTTCAACTTCTTTGATTCTAGCTTGGTGTGCACATGTATACCAAACTTTTTCTCTTCTTCATCTTCAGAAGATGAAACAATACGTACTCTCTTGGAACCAATGGCTTCTGTAGATGCACCTTCACCAGAGGGTAAACCTCCTCTTCTTCTCCTTACCAGTTTTGCATCAAGGTCGTCTTCTTCATCATCCGATCATCTATAACACTGAGATTCTTCTCTCTTGTTGCTTTCTCTTTCCTTCCTCTCTTTGCAAGGGCTACCGGGGGAGTTTCCTTCCTCTTCCTGGGTCTAGTAGTCGGTATGGAGGAAATAGGACCTTTGCCTTTTTCAACCACACTAGGCTCAATCTTAGTTGCAGGGGTTGTGGAGGGCTTTGCAGAGGTAGTCCTTCCAGATCTCCTTGGGCCAAATGATTCTACCTCTAATTTTTCTCCCTTAGCCCTTCCAAGGGAAATTTCTTCATCGGTGAATCCAGGTTCTTTAAGTGTTTTCTCCACTTTCTTCCTAATTTTAGGCTTTTTCTGCTCTAGATGAATTTCCATAGACTTCTTAGCATATGTCCCAATTATGGGTTCATTGGGGTCTTTTGGATTCTTCAGCAACAATTGCACATAACCTTCAGCTTCATCTTCTATTACCTCATATCCCAGAGGTTGAATCAAGATGATTTGAGGTTCTACAACCTCAATCATACATTCATCAATGGAAACATGGAATATGATGTCATCTTTATACTTCTCAACAATTTTCATTTGAATCCTTTCCCTTTCATTCATGATTCTTTTGAATAAAACAAAGAATGTTGTCAAATCATCATCTTGAGCATTCATATTACCCAGACTATGCAAATAATCAAAAATTTGGTGTCCTACAGATCTAGATGAGTCTCAATTTACTTCACCATTCCTTCCTAGAAGCCTCTTCATGAAATAAAACAATAGACATACAATCAATGAACCGAACTTGAAGGCATACTTCTTTTCCTTTATCGACTTCAATTTCTCTAGCAACTGTAACCTAAGAAGCTCACAAAGATCATAATCAGCACCATTTACAACCATATCAAAACCTATATAGATTGTAGTAGCCGAAATAGAATCCTCTCTATTTGTGAAGTATATTTTGTGACAATCATGATAGTTGCATACTTCACAGTAGGATTAGTGATGGTTTTCGTCATTAAAACTCTCTTGTCATAAGTGGCTCTTGTAAGTTCCATTACAACCTCATTCTTCATAGATTTTAACATAGGTATTGTACCTTTGTCCCAAAGTCCGATTACAGCCCTAATCGCTTACTTATTTATCAGGTGCAGCCAGTCAGTCCACAGGAATTTCATGTATTCTACTTAGGACTGCTTTCAAAAATTTCTCATCATAGCTGAAGTTGGGAAAGTTATTCCATCTCTCCAACCTTTTCTCAATCAGGTTCGAGTACTTTGTTTTTACCAAGAAATCATCACCAATAAGTTCTTTTTCTCAAATGTCAATCAACTTTGCATGATTGAATTCCTCAAAATTTACACAAATATACATCCTTGTATCCTCAGTCGGCATTACTCCATGTGGAATTTTTGAAAATGCACCCATGGGGTCATCTTCGAAAACCTTCGACGAATATTTTATGTAAGAGGGCCTCAGCCTCTTTGACACTTTCACAACAACAGGAGTTTCCATTCTACCAATTCTGAACTTAAACAACCAAAGCAAAACACAACTACTAAGAAGAAGAAAAATACCTTTTTTCTGCACGATGAATAGCAACTAGGGTTTCCACAACTCAAACTCCAATTCTCTTCAAGAATGCTCCAAAATCTCTTCAACTACTTCAAATGCATGAATGATCAAAATTCCGTAAACATTTCCTTTATAAATAATGATCTACCCTAATTCTCATTAAATGTAGAAAATTCCAAAAAGCTACTAAAAGCTCTTCTCTTTTACATAGGCAAACCCTAATTCGTTCCATAAAAGATCATCCCTTCATATTTTCTACTGGTTCCTTTCCCAAAACCTCTGATAGCTCATTATTCACATTTCATCCTCGTGCAGCCTATGACATGCCATTTGTCTAGGGGGTTCTTATAATTTTCTGATAATGCTCCCCCTTTGACCTTGCTAGGTCTAATTACCGAATAAATCATCTGTATCGGATGAGGGCACAGACTCATCATTAGTCTTTGGTTCTTCTTTCTTTCTCCAAATCTTATTCATCTCTTTCTTAATCTCATCTTTTTCAACCTTCTTCACAGATTCATTCTTTTCTACTGGATTGGTTTCCTTACTCTTCTTGCTTCTGCAAACTTTTGCAACATGACCTGGTTTATTGCAGCTATAGCAGACAATATTTCTCTAATTAGATTGACTTCCACTGACTTTTGTTCTACACTAGTTAGCTTTATGTCCATACATGTTACAGCTATAGCAATATCCATTAAAGGATTGATTCATTCTTCTTCCATTAAATTGATTCATCATCAAGGTTTTGCATTCACTTGCCCTATGTCCAATTCTTTTGCATGCAAAACATTGACTAGTAAAAGGACCAAGGAACTGATTCATCCTACTACATTTTGTTGCCTTGTGACCAAATTTATTGCATGAAAAACAAGTGCCATTAAAAGAAAGATACCTTTGTGCATTAGGTTGTCTCACTGGAGGTCTCCTAGTGGAGTTCATTGAATTTTATTTATGCTTTCCTTTATTCAGAGTCTTTTGATTATTCACAGTCTTAGAACTTTCACCAGTATCATTTCCTAGACCACCTTTCTCTTTACTTGGTTTCTATCTTGCAATCAACTCATCAAGCATGTCTGAGCTAGATTTGAAATTGTTTTCACAAAGTTTTTCCTTCTCCAGATCTACCTTTAGGTTCACAAATTCTTGTTCAAGCTTGGTGCATTCTTCAGATTTTTTTTGGACCAACTTGTTCAAACATTCTTCAATTCTTTTCTTCTCCTCTACTTGTACTTTCAAACCAACAATATCTTCATTAGCCTTTTTCAACTAATCAGTTACTTCCTTATGCCTATCTTTGAACTTTTTCAATTGCTCCTTTAATTTTCGGACACATTCATTTGCATCTTCAAGATTTTCTTTCAAATCTCTATTTTCTCTTTCAACTTTGTCAAGATTCTCAAGTGTAGTATGGAGCTCTCCCGTATCATCCATTTCTTCCATCTTCAAGATCTCCCTCAAGTTGTTAGGCCTTTCCGGAGGAACCAAGCACTGATACCAATTGTTAAATGTCCAAGATATTGAGAGGGGGGGTGAATTAGTATCTTCTTAAATTTGTTGATTAGATACCATCCAATTATTCCAATTCATACAATAGCAAAGATAAGTAAAAGCATTAACAAAGCATGAAATCATAGAACACATGAACACCAGGATTTTTACGTGGAAAACCCAAGATGGGAAAAACCACGGTGAGTGTTAACTCACAATATAGTATAACTAGTTATAAGATATTACAAAATGGTGGCTCACTGCCAAGACTCACTATCCAGAAACTAAGGCTCACTACCTACAAAATTACAATAATAGAAATGGCTTACATCTAGAAAATGAACTAATGGAGTACACCTAATAAGTGCAGATTCAATTCCAATGTAGCTTAGTAAACTGACTTAACACACTTCATCATATTCATTCTTATTCACATTCACACCACACCAAAATTTTCCTCATTAAACTTCAAAGATTATCCAATATATATATGAGCTCTCCGCAAGCATCAATTAGGTTGGCCTAATTAGATGCACTTCTTATTTACGAAAAATACCAACTATCAGCTTCAAGTATTCATAAAAACCTTTGAAAAGATAATTCACACATCTAACACACTTCATCAAGTAGGCATAGACCAAAATAGGTCCCACATATACCCACATAACAAAAATTATTTCATCATTACATAATACATCCATTAGGTCGGTCAGGGATTGACCTAATACCATAATTGCAAACACCATTGTAATGCCAATACACCATACAAGCATCTGGATACATGAGATCTTGAATGTACGTGCTCCCAACATCTACAAACCATTTCCCAAAACCGCAAGCAACAGTAATCACTGGCAAACAAATGCGGACCAAAATATCGAAGGATATAAGCAAAATACCGGTTTAGATACCGGACTAGAATATCGGAACAACATCAGTCTTGACCTTGCAATTGCAACTCATATATCATGATGAAATCAATGACAACACAAGGTAACAAAATGAGATCTTCATTTTTCCAACAATTACTCGATTCAATACAAAACCTCCATTGGTTATGTTGCAAAAGCTTCAATGTGTATAAAATGTTGAACTAGAATGTGATAATATTTCTTAATATGCTCAAGGGATAATTGCTTAGTGCTTCACTATGAAGATTCTAGGTGATTTATGAGAGGGGAGAGGTTTTTTTTATAGATTTCTTGTTTCGAGATGAACAATCGAGATGCAACAATGCAAAATCACGATCAACGGTTGAGAACCGTTGAGAGGAAATAGATTGCTCAGTTAGCTTCTGTGGTTGATCCAATTAAGGATTTTAATTGCACAATATGAGGATTTAGACTGCATAATCTGTAGGATTGAAGAAATCAAGTTGAGTGGTTAGTGGGATTGAAGAATAGATGGATTAGTTAGGAAATAGATGGGTTAGTCAAATATTTAGAGTGAGAAATTAGTGGTGATGATTTTCTCAATCACAAAAGGGGTGAGGGTAATTAATTAATTAGTATTTTGAGTTGAACGTGCAAGTCATGTTTGACTTTAACAAATAAATTTATATTTGTTTGTTGAACTTTTTGAATGATGTTGAATAATTAATTTAATTATTCAAGTTTAGAAAGGGGAAAGTGATTTAATTAAACTATTATGTAATAATAATTTAATTGATTTAGGAGAATAGGGTATATTAGCGACATAATTAAATATTTTTTGTTATTTAATTAATAAAGATGAATAAAGTTAGATAAATGATGAAATAGTGAATTAATTAAATAATTTAATGATTATTCAATTAATAGAGGAAAATAGGGTTTTTGATATAAATGATGTGAAATACAATGATATTAGTGGTAATGATGTCGATGATGAAAAATGTCATTCAAAATGTGTGATATGTGTTAGGTCATTTTTACATGTCTACAAACTTTCTTTTCTTGAATTCATACAGCTACAACAAACAATAGGGTCATAATCCTCATTCTCAAGTTGGAGGTCATATTGATTTCTTCATTGCAATCACCAATGAATGACTAATCTAGCTAAAGGTAAGTGAAAACACTATCACTTTCATTTATATTTTTGTCACACAACACACCAACACCTTCCACTTTCCTATAAACACAATCATCATTTGATGCATTTTTTCTACTTGATACCACCACCACACAATTGTTGTTTTCGATAACTTTCTCACCACCAGAAATATCTATTCATGAGGATAATGACTTTTCAATCATATCCTTTCTCAATCTATCAACAAAATCAAGGAACCAATATTCCTACTACGTGTCCAGCAAATTAAACTCCTCATACTAAACCTGGTCTCAAAGAAGCATCATATGCTCCAAGAAGCATACCAATACAGGAAAGTATGTTAAATATAAATTATTTTGAGATCTTGGAAAGAGAATTGACAAACCTATGATTGAAATCCTTTCTTGATTCTAATTCTTTCCATTTAAAATTTTCTAATTCTTGGAAAAGAACAACATTGTCAATAGACAACACAAACTCTTCTTCAAATGAAGCCACAAGATAGTTCCAAGAGGAAAAACAATGCTTAGGAAAACCATCATACCAAGCTCTTGCCTTCCCACACAAGGACCTAACAAAAAATATCATCCACATGTCCTCATCTTCAAATTGAAATTTTTTCATAAATTATGAAAAATTTATGACGTGTATGTCCCCTTTGTTAATATCATACCTGTCAAATCTAGACATCTAGTTGTAGACCTTGGTTGTCATGACTTTCATTTCATGATCAACCCAAAACATGTCTAGTTTCTTGTAAAGCATGTCTAAGGGAATGATAAGGGATTGGGTAACTTGATCTTTTGTAGCAATAGGAAGGGCATTGGATTGTGATGCCTTAATTCTCTCTTCAAATGGTATCTTGGGTTGTAGGGATGGTTAGGTGAGTTCTGTTAGCCAAAAAATAGTGTACAGACACCGGTCTGAATATACATAATATCTATCTGAAAAGAACATTTTGGAACATGATATTAGGAAAATAAAATGTACTCTAGGGATGCTATCTAAGGGCCACATCCCCTATTGTAACTATAATTAAATAGAAATATCTATTCACCAGTAGTGTATAGAAGTATAGAATAACATAGAGTGATTTATGATAGAATAAGGAAGAATATAAAGTATTGACTATAATAGAGATATAAGGAATGTAATAAATGATTATAGATCGAATGAATATAAAGAACTCTAAATTCTAATATGCCTTGTGTGTATGTTATTCTATACTGATTTACAACTAATCTTGGATTCAAAATACCTTCTTGAGCTATCTCAACAGGACCAACTCTAGGGTTAAAGACTACAACTAGCAGAGATCCCTTGGGTATAGAACTTCGATTTGTATCCCTCAAATTTCTTGCTAATATTGGTTCCATTGTTGGGACCCTGGTTAGGTTTTGTTGAGGCTTATCATTTTTTTTTCAAATTCTAGACCTTTTATCGGACCAAGACACAAATAGTAGATGACAAAGCAAACATAATCAATTTAAATTTCATCTTCTTGACGGCTACCCTGTGAGAGGAGTTTAGGCACTAAAGGGATGAGAAATGGAATGGGGGGAAAAGTCCAGAGAGACCTATGAAAATATGTGACTATTAATAAGAACTACCAAATAACTACCATGGGACACAATATAGGAGTAATGTAATCCCAAATCTTAAACACACATAGCCAAAAATAGATAAATGAAATTTGCAAGAGATTAAGAAAAAAATTGACCTACAAAAAAAGAGAAAATTACTAGCTCTAATAGAGAGGAGAAGACACAAAGACAAGTGTCGAAAAGAGAAGAAAGACATAAAAGAAGAATGAAAATAACAACAAAATCAAGGTTAGAGCATGTCATTGGGGGTGTTATTGAGCATGTTGATGTGGGTATTTTTGTCAAAAGAGTAAAAGATAGTAGAAAGAAAAAGGAGAAAACACCAAAAAGTATGAGTTTGTTATTAAAAGGAATTAGAAGGATTTCAAACAATTTTGAAAAGTTAATGCACAATCAAGAAACCAAAAGCTTTCTGATAGAGGAAAGTTGTAGTACAAAGGCTCCTACTCTATCAAAACCTTTATTAAGCCCTAAGAAGGAACCAGACTTAGAAGAAATTACAATTAAATTAGATGACATTTTTAAAGAGTTCCTCCAAAATCTAGACAGGGTCCTATCGATGAATGGTGATTATTTAGAAAAAATAATTAACACAAGCATAAGTAAATTAATAAAGGAGTAAGAAGAACATAAAAAGGAAGAGGAAAACAAGGGTGAAGAAGCTAGGCCACTAAATAATCAGATGTCATTTACTAACAAAAAGGTGAAAAGAAGTTATGAAGAGTCGCAAGCCCTAAACCAGGACTCATCCCCATTAAGGTCTAAAAGTAGAAGATTTATAGCACAAGAGTTACCAAATCAAAGAGAAGGAAAGAAAGAAGAGAAGAAATAACAAAAAGAAGAGAGTAAAGAGAACACCCCTTGGAGTGAGATATTAAGAGAAGGCTATTTTGACATCAAACTTGCAAGAGATAAGGGCAGATAAACTAAGCCTTGGAATAATATTAAGGAGACTAAACCAACAAAGAAATCAGCATAAAAACCTAGGGAAAAAAAAATCTTGGACAAGGTTCAAACACTATGGATACCATAGTAAAAATACATGTTTTTGGAACAAATACTACAAAAGCCCTAGAACATGTATTCCTTTGAGAATCCATGTGGGAGAAATTGGGAAAAGAGGAAGATAAAGACAAGTCATTAGACTTTATGGGATCACTAAGAAAAGAAGAATTAGAATGGTACATGAAGAATTACCCATAGCATAAAGCCACATGGGAGGAAGTGAGAAAGAATTCTTAGCCAACTTTGGGACACTGAAATTCCCAATTGAAAGTGTTACCCAAATGAGGAACTTGACACAAGGAGACAAGGAATCATTTGAAAACTATGGCAAAAAGTTTAAAGTATGCAAAAAATTGGAGGAACCTTTAACAGAAAAATAGAAGATAGAATAGTTCATCTCTAGATTGTGTAAGGATGTTAAATCTAGATTAGATGGAAGGGTCTTTGACAAGTATACTAATTTAATCGCTATGGCATACCAAATTAAATCTTAAAGCACTAAAATCCTTGAAGATTTACAATTGAAAGTTCAAAGTTTTTTCATACAGTCAGAGATCAAGGCTAATGAACCTAGTCAACCTGAAAAAATTTGGTGCATATATTGTAATATGGAAGGGAACATTTAGAATGAATGCCCCAAGGATAGAGTGAAAAACACATTGGTTGTGGTGAAAAAAATAAAACCTAACTCTATGTATTGTTCTCTTTATCAAGAATGGGATATACATTTGACAAAAGACTATCCAAAGAATAAACCTCCAATCCAGAAGGGAGGAAACCAAGGGAATTATGGAACTCAGTGTTTTCACAATCATAATTATAGCACAAATGAAAATATCGATATCGGATATCGGATACCATCTTGGCAAGATAACATAAATGCATGTGCCATGCTAAATAATCAACAGCCAGGTTTTTAGGAGGACAGTCAATAGTTTAACTATAGAGGAGGTATAGGAAGAGGTCATACCAACAAAAGCATAAATGATGCAAACTACTTTAACTATGGAAAAATGGTCCATTATTCCTCTGAATGTTGGGTAGAGAATAAACAAAAATGAAACTTTTGTGGGAAAGATGATCACATAATGTTTCAATGCAAAGTTTCCAGGACATTCTACCAATGGGAAGATAGTCAACCTTCATGAAGTGATGAGTTAAAAAGAGGTGCAAGAGTAATTCAAAAAGTGCCACAAAAGGGAGTTAGAGGTTATCATCGAATGGATGTGTGGAATTTGGATACTTCTATAGAAGAAAACTCTCGAGAAGAACTAGTTGTGGATAATAATAAGAAGAAAATCGAAGGAAGGAATAAAGAAAATGTTGTCACCAAAAAAGGTATTGATACAAGTAAAAATAAAAAGAATCCAACGGTAAAAGAAGCATATGAAGAATATTATAATCTAGAAGAAGATGAGGAGGAGGAGGAACTAAAACACTTCGAGCCTAATAAAAAATAGTGTGACAAGGTGGTAAAGCAAGCCAAACAAAACAAAACATAATGCAACAAAAACAACAAGAGGTAGGTTGCTTTACAGAGCAAGAATTTAAAATACTAAAATACCTTGCATCCTTGGCTTGACAAAAGGATTTAGTGTCCAAAATAAAGAAATGGGGAAAATACTGAAATAAACACAAGTAGGTCAATCAATTATCAAAGGACTAGAACTGGAAGAATGGACCATTATTGAGAAATGTACATTTGAATGATCACAAAGTCAAATATGTTATGGTAGATTTAGGGGCTGATTTGATTAACATTCCATCCACCACATGGGAGAAATTAGGGAGACCTAATCTTGTTGATGGTTCTGAAACTTGGACTTCGGGAACTTGGAAGAATGTTGAAGTGGATGTTAAAGGGATAAAACAATTGGCTGATTTTGAAGTGGTTGAAATGAAGGAGCCATTTAATATTTTTTTGGAATTACTTGGATTAATATTGTTTGTTAATGCTAATGGTATGGTAGACTCCCAAGAAGAGGATATTTCATTTGTAGACACCACAAGAGTTGTGTGTATTTCATTAGGAGAACCCAATGAAAGACCCTATATAGAAGAAGTGGCACAAGACAATGAAGGGGAAGACATCAAAAACCTCTACACTATCTCCAAATTTTTGAATGGGGAAGAGGAAGAAGAAAATCCAAAATAATGAAGGAGAACTGGAATTAAATAGTGATGATTGTAGAACGAATAGTGATGAAATCTTGGAAGCATGGATGCAAAATGAACTGGAGTTAACATCCCAGAGAGTTTATGGATTTCGAAGAGTCTTCTTTCTATAAATTTGAATTGGAACACATCTAGGAAAATCTAAGACAACATTGTGGCTACACCAAGAGTCAAACAAAAACCATTGCAATCACCAAAACTCAAAATGGATGACATGTGGCTATCTAAAAAGGACATTGAAATGGCCTCAGACGGTGAAGACATCACGGTCATAGTAAATATCAAAGGAAGCAACACAAACCACATGGAATCAAAAATAAAACCCTTAAAGATTATATCCTATTATATTATAGTGTACCATAGGACATAATATTAGGTGTTAAGAAAATTTAGTCATAGAAACATCAGTGGACAAAAAAAGGAGGGAAATGATTAGGAATTGCCACAGTAATTAATGAGCTACCCCAAAAAATCTATAAAAGACCCTCACCCCACCTTTACACTCAACTCTCTTGTTCTCTCATGACACTCATTCACTCCATCCTATTTAGCTCTTCTACAAACCCTAGCTACCATTCCCTAACTCAAATATCATCCTATCATGGTCACCCTGCTCCTATTGTTATAACTGACAAACCACACCCTACCTACAAGAAATTTCCCTACAAGGCAATGTTGATGGATCTGAAGGGTGCATTTTCAAGAGTGCCAAATGATGTTATCTACATGAAAGATGTAAGGAAATACATCCATGCACCTCTAGTGAAGATCGAGCATTCAAAATTTAAGGAGTTGAGAACAAAATTACTACAACCTAGAACCAACTCATATCTATCTGAGTATGCCCAAATTGGAGAAAAGAAATTGGATGTATGGAATGACTTCCTGGATTTCTCTGAGGAGAAATGGATCTGCTTGGTGTTCAGTAGGCTACACGATGAATACCTTTACCTAGACAAACCTCGCCGCATTACAAAGGAGGCCATCTAGGTTGTTACCAAGTTGCTAGCACAAGGAGAAATTTTGTAGAAGGGTATCAAGAATGTCGAAGTCACCAAACTCACTAGCACAACTTTCAATGGGAGAAGTTTGGATATTACCAACATCACAAACCTCAGGGTGAAATATGCCACCAAAGTAATAGCATATAAAGTTTACTATACAAACCAAAAGGATTCTGCCACTAACATCGCCATCAGTGATTATTTTAGTGGCTAATATTCACCAATTGGCTAATAGTTGAAATTTGGGAATCCAAAATTGGCTAATAGTTCAAGCTATAACGTGACTTGAATCGCCACATTTTAAAAAAATATTGTCATAGCCTTATTTAAATCGCCAAAGAAATTATTTTATTAAAAAGAATAACTCAAAAATTCACCACAATATTCAATACATGGTTAGATCAAATTTTCCTTAATTTTATAAATTATAGTAGAAATCTATATTAATTCGCCAATAGTATAACATAAATATTAGTTGCTTTAGAATCATATTTCTAATCTTTAGTTTCCACCATTTATTTATAATATAATATAATGGCCCTTGTTGTATTCCACGAGGTAAAATGTACCCACGTCTATAATGCTCATGGGGCCCACAATTTTGGATCTTATGAACATTATAGATTACATGGGTACATTTTACCTTGCAGAGTACAACGAGGGTCGTTAGATCAATGATCTAAAAGAAATTTTGAGCTCCATGAGAATTACAAATTGTGGGTACATTTTACCTTGCAAAATATAATGAGGGCCATTATATATAGAGAGAGACTGCAGGAATCGAAATTGGCTAGCTACACCCCTATAAATTGCAGTGCGCTTGGTAAAAATTTTCACATGATCAGTGATGTTGGCGTGACAAGCCCTTTAGTACCATGGGGATGGTGGGGAGACTAGACCTCATGACCTCTTTCCTGCAACAAGATGCTTTAGCCAATCGAGCTAGGCCTACTACCCCCATTATATTATATTTTAAAATAAAGGTAGAAAGTAAATATTATAGTCCACCCCTTAAACCCATCAATAATTTCCACCCTTCGGCCCCTACTTTTCCATAAGAACTATTTTTAGATTGGATGGATTCGCCATCATAATTATTGCATTTTCCTATTATTTTTCAAGATTCGCTAAAATTTTCTACAAAATTTTAGTGATGTAAAAAAAAATTCCAATAAAATTAATATTTTTTTTCAAGAAAAAGGAAAGATTTGCCAGAATTTTATATATTTTTTTGAGGGAGGTTTCTTAAAGTTATCACTAATCGCCATCCACATTGCCTATCAGATGGTAGTTCAAGGAAAGGATTTTGATCTATGTGAAGTACTCAAAATGGAGCTTCTTGAGAATGCATCCCAAACAAAGACCTCAAGATATAACTTTCAATATGGCACCCTTCTCATTTTCCTTACTTTCTATTTTATGAACCAACTCCCTCAATTTTTTTGAAAAAGAATGGGATACAACCAAATTAGTAGCTACACAAATTTAGGATTATGTAAAAGGGTTTCTAGCTAAATCGACATACATTAAGGTGTTTGGTGGGTTCTTCAAAAAAAATTAGAAAGAAATGCAAGACTGGTGAAGAGCTTCTCAAAACATGGTACAAAAGTACCTAGATTCCATTGTCTTTTTGGTAGAAAAAAATTTCACCATTTTAGAGGTAATAGAACCTCAAACTTCATGGATTCCTCCATTGGCATATGAGGTTTCAGATGCAACAATAGAGTCTTATGTCACTCGCTTCCTCAACCTCCCAAAAGATCCTAAGGAATAAAGACACCCCACTACTAAGGAATACATGGAGTCTATAGCCAGGGAAAAAGTTACAAAATAACGCAAGGGGAAGGAATAAGGATATATACCATCAAAAGATAGAGAGGAGAAAAAAGTGGCACCAAGATCTACTCTTAGAAGGTCTAAAAGATTGTAAACAGATACTCCATCTTCTATGGAAACCAGAAGCAACCAATCAAGGAAGAGGAAATTAGAAAGCACACCAGAAAAATCCCCCCCAAAAGAAGAAGCAACAGAGGCCCTCTTACAAATGAGCACAAAAAAGAAAAGGGTGAGGAAGAAACAACAAGAAAGGAGAGAGGTAGAACCCCAATCAAATACAGAAGAAGAAAAGCAGATAAAACCAAAGACATCCTTCAGATTGGGAAGCCCATCAATTCCATTCATAGATGAAGATTGGCTATACAATGCCTTGTTTGAGCAAAGGATTTTCTCCAAAACATTACAAGCATACTCCAAGATGCATCCTACCAACAAGAAGACTATGAAGAGAGCATTGATTCGCTATATGGTAGCATCAAAGATTACCTTGGAAAATTTTATGAGTAGACTACCAGATGAAATCATTTTCGCACTAAAACTCTGGAGAGAAAAAGAAGTTGGAGAAGAGGAGAAATTATGGGAACTATTCATCTAGATGGTTGCACCTACACTGAAAGATCTAGAGAAGGAAAAATAGAGTTACATGTAAAAGAACTCTGGTCTAAACAATGCCTAGATAAGATTATGTTAGAAAAACTAGAGATTACATAGAAGGTACAAGGTAAAATCATAGAGGCTACTGCAGAAGCATATAAACAAATGTGTGAGGAAGAAGAAAAATATGGTACTTCTTTGATACAGACACTTCTCCTCAGATAGATGCACCCTCATATTCAACACCTTTTCCAATGCAACCCATAAAGGATTTCTTAGCAAAACAACAACACATACAAACAATAGCATCTTCCCAATTGCTTCAACTACCAATGGTGGGAACACGGGTGAATATAGGTAACATATCACCTCTATAAAAGTTTCAATTAGGGGAATTATTTCATCAAACAGCCTAGGATGAAATCCTTAAACAACATGTGGAAAATGTTGAACACATAGAGGACTCTACTTAGGCACCTCCAACACAACTAAAGATGATTATAGACAAACTCTTACAAGACCCCAGTATGCAGAAGGATAAGATCAAGTACGAGGTACAAGAAATTTTTTAAAAGAATAAGACAGATGAAGTCCTAAATAAATGTGCTATTGTATGATCACAATTGGAGACTCATCTCAGCACAATTAAAGACACGGCCAAGGAGATCAACCAAATGTTCCAATATTTCCTACAATGGCCTACCATTGTGTCTTCTACCAAAGCCCAAATGGATACCTTAGAGACCCAAATTTTACACAACTCATAGCATTATTATGCCACTAAAGATATAGATGGTAGTATCCACATGACCATTGAAGGTATCCATGATTAGTATCAATAAGTATAGGATCAAAGGGATAAAATCTTATGGAAATTCCATCAGCTCATAAAATTTGTCAATTTACAATTAACACATCTTTCCAGTATTATCCATGAGGCTCAGCATTTTTCCCAAAGCATTCAAATCCCCACCACTATTTTATAAGTAAAAAAGCAACTAGTCTAACTCTATACTCACATCAATCAGCAGTAGTTGGTGAAAAAACAATGGGATGATCACCTTACTACCCTCTAAGGCATTTATTCTAACATTCTACTAGAAAAGCAAAGTTGAATTGAGGACAAGTCAAGGTTTTGAAGAGGGGATGATGTTATCCAAAAAACAGTGTATAGAAACTAGTCCAGATATATGTAATATCTAATTGGAAAGAACATTCTAAAACATGAGCTTAGGAAGATAGAATGTACTCTAGGGATGCTATCTAAGGGCAACGTCCCCTATTGTAACTATAAGTAGATAGAATGATCTATTCACTAGTAGCATAGAGAAGTATAGAATAACATAGAGTTATTTATGATAGAATAAGGAAGAATATAAAGTATTGACTATAACAGAGATATAAGGAATGTAATAAATGATTATTGATATAATGAATTTAAAGAACTCTAAATTCTGATTTGTCCTGTGTATGTTATTTTATTCTGATTTACAACTAATCTTGGATCCGAAATACCTTCTTGTGCTACCTCAATAGGACCAACTTCAAGGTTAAATACTCTTAGCTAGAAGAGATCCCTTGGGTATAGAACTTTGGTTTGTATCCCTCATATTTCTTCCTAACAAGTTCCTTGGGGTTTTTTGTATTGTGAGCAAGAAACTCATGTTGTTCTTCATTGGCACTATGCATATCTTGAAAACGTCGATCAGTTGCATCATAGTCATTTTATTCATCTTCTCCATCCATGGAACTATATTTGAATGCATCATATTGATAATCCTCTCCTGCATAGTACAAAGAAGAATTGTCCTCACAAGGAAGATCTTCCTCTCTACTCACTAAAAGGATATTTGGATTGTTGAGGGTAGAAACTTGAGCTTCTCCCAACCTAATGTTTGCAAGAAGTTTTTTCTTAAGGTGATACAACACCTTCTTATGTTCAACTTCTTCATTATATGACCTCTTGGGAGGATGGGGGTATTTTCCAGTATCATATGTTTCTTCACATAGATAACTCATGCAAAAAATTGTTTATTACAATGTTTATCCATATTCATCCTATCAAGAAGCATATTTTTTCTTTTCAATCCAACATCTTTTTGCTCAAAAATTTTCATTGGTTTATGTGCCTCCTCTTTGAGTTGGTCTAGAAATCCATCTAGTTCATCATTATCATCATATGGAATACTAGGAGAAGAGGAAGAGTGGTATATAAGGTTTGCATTACAATATCTATCCTTGTCCCTTCTACCAACAATCATATCATAAATCTTTCTTCATAATCAATCCTAGAGATTTGTCTATGTTTCTTGATTATGTTGCTACTTGAATATTCAAAAGTGTATTGTATACATCTAAAAATGGTCACAGTTAATCAAGCTTGTTAATTAATTAAATATGAATTATTTAATTAATCTTCTAAAGTCATCTACATATAAATAAATTTAATTATTTATTTATATTGTTCACTTTTATAATTCTTCTACCTTAAATAAATAATTTTATTTAATTATTGACATCTTCCTCTTAATTAAATTAAATAAATTTTACAATTTATTTATATTAATTATCATGTTATTCTAAATTTGATTTTTTAAATTCAAATAAGGGAATATTCCCCCAAACACTTTCTTCATCTCATAGTTAAATTAAATATTACAAATATTTAATTTAACACATTTTCTCACTCCATATATAATTAAATATTTAATTACCTTCCATTTTCATCTCACACATAATTAAATATTAATTATTTAATTATGAAAACTTCTAAATTCATTGTCACATGTAATTAAATAAATTTATTTATTTAATTAGGGAATTATCTTCAACTACAAAACCAACTCATAACTAAAGATGACAAATGGCAAGTTGCCTCTATTTTTGAGTGAGGTTTTGTGGGAAGGAAACATCTTCCATTATTCTCTCAACCTTCTATCTTTTTCTCAACTTCCAAATCTCTCACCGTTCATCTTAACAAGCTTGATTTTAATCATTGATCACAACAGCCAATCAGAATCTTTCGAAAACTCTATAAATACCCCTGCGAATCCAAGCATTGGTTAGATACACACACACATTAGAGACGAGCGATTAGCATTTTAGCATTGTCATTATCAACTTTAGCATTCATAATTGCGTAATTTTACATTCTAGCAATCATGTTTAGTTTAAGCATGTTAATCATATCTTAGCATAGCATGCATTCATCTTCAATCTCGTTCTCTAGGAAGACTGTTTGTTGAGCCTAGCACACGATCTGAGAGCAAGCTGGAATAGACAAAAACATTGGAGATAAAGGACAATGCGACGTCATTGAAGAAACTGTTGTTATTAAGAGTTTGCTTTAGTTTTTAATTACTTTTCTTCAATATAATGTCTTATTGGTGTGTTTGATTTGTTTTTAATCTACATTTGATACACTTAATTTCAATCACACATTTTATGGCGCCCACCGTGGGGCCTTTGCCCCTTTTTTGACATCTACTTGCAGGTTTTTTGACAGGATTTCGCGTTCTGAAGTTTGGCTTTCCATAAAATTTTGGGTTTTAGCACATCTGTGGGTTATTTTAGCCCATCCAGGACTTCTTTCAGCGCTTCTGCAGGTCTTTCAGCGCATTCGAGAACTGTTTCAGCGCATCCAACAATTACTTTAGCGCATATAGGGAACATAATAGTGCATGCATTTAGCTCACTTCATCAAAATTATCAAAGCATTTTTAGATTAGCGCATTTAGGATTTCTTTTAGCACATTTAAGGTTTTTTGCAACGCTTATGATGTTTGTTTTAGTGCATTAATTTTTTGTTTTAGCGCATAGGTATGATCTTTTAGCGCATGCAGGTTGTAACTAAACAAAGTTATGAGTATGACGCCTTTCGCAGACTGAGCTTTTTTTTTGGTTAAAAATAAGCAACCCTAGGGTAGACACATCAATTTAAAATGAACCAATCCTAGGATAGACATGGAATTTAAAAAGAAGCAATCATAGGGTAGTCACCACACATTGATTTGGAGATTAAAATGAATCCCATGCTTGTTGTGAAGCAATATCTTCACATAGATTAAATCATTGTCATTTGGGCTCTAAAAAGAACACTATTTGTTTTGTTTGTGGCAATAAGTCTATGCTCTCCCCTTAACTGGGTGATTAAAATACCAAACTAGCTTTTTCAATTTCTGTAATTGCAATGCTTTATTACATCCTTTAGAGGGTCTGCTCTTGTGGGAAAAAGTACTCATCCAAGAGGAACGACCTAAGTGGGAACTAAAACCAAGTTTTCCAACCCACTATAATCAAAAGTGAATTTGGGGAAAGTCCACAATTCGATGGTAGTGTGTAAGATAACCATCCCCAAAGCCTTTGTTCTAAAGGTTGGGAGGTCTCCTGAGGGAGTTTATCATTTGCCGCACCGAATAGAAACCCTTACTAAGAACCTAGTGTAGTATCCAACTGTGTCAGTCTCCAAACATCCTAATAATCACAGTGCAAGGGGAGGGAAAAATTTTCCCCCAAGACACTCACCATATAACTGCCAAGGACCGTTTGCTCAGGGGATCCAGTATCCACTTTCATCACTCTGAGTACGCACCTAGAAAAGAAAAAAACACTAGCGTTCCTTCGGGGGTGACACGGTTGTGTGAGTCGACACAGTTCTAAGATGTGGGTTGTGGTTATTATGATTACCTACTTGAGTACTAAGAGTGAGTTTGGTTGAATTGTTTGTTATGTGCAAAACCTGTGAAAACACTTTTTTGAAAACATTTTTGAACATACACTTGATGTTTAGTATAGGGCTTAAAAATAACTATTTTCAGAATGTTTGTTGTGTTTTCAATCACATTAATTCACATAAAAGATCATCCAAAATGAACATGCAAAACTTCAGCTGAAACTATTCAAAACTGTTCGGAAAACTGCATCAAAAAACTGTTTTAGCGCATATGAGGTCTGTTATAGCGCATTTGACTGTTTCTTTAGCACATATGCCTATTTCTACAGTGCATATAGGGCACAGAGTATCACATCTGTCACTTTCCAAAATTGTTACTTTTGACAGATCTAAGTTTGTAACATCCTTGGTCCAATAGCATTTTGACATTTCTCTCATTCTTAGAGAGTGGAAATCAACCAAGTTCGTTAAGAAATCGATTGCCAATAGGATCAAGAAACCTAAGAAACATTTAGGTTACAAGAAAACCTTGCAACGTAGAAAGTTTTTGTATAAAAGTCGAAACGTCTTGCTCCATTACCATGAGTTTCTCCATAGGTACCAAGATTTTGCTAGGGGATTTACTGATGAATACGCTATAGAACCTTTATATTCACGAGCCTATTTCCAAAGAAGAGCTCTATCACAACACAATCACAATCAACCTCTCAACTTTGATTATCTACCACAACCTTCTATTGAATATCCAACACATCCCATTCAAATCCTTCAGTGAGTTTAATTAGGCTATTTGATATACTTATCATTCTTCAAAAACAAGGATCAAATCTTAAAAGTGCACCTTTCAAACAAATTTTTGATTGTTGATTCAACTTCCCCAGCAGGATTCTGACATCCTTCATCATTGGAAGCCACAATCAAGAATTAGGAACATCTTTGATCATATCGTAATATTTTCATCTTATCGAATCAAAACACCATCATTTTCGCACTTATCAAACTATGATCTAAGTCTAGAAGAAACATTTTGAAATCATATGCCTATTTTTACAAGATCTCAATACAATAAGCTGAAAGAGGACATTCAACAAGATCATACTCGAAGAACTCAAGAAGAAGGTGAGAGTAGTAATCCCTTTATAGTGTGAGTCGTAATCCCCTTTTCGACGACAACATGGATAAAAGAGAAAAAAAATTGTTCCCTTTCAACAGGGACATGAGCAGAACTCTTGTAGATAGTGATGATGAACGAGATGAAGAACGTCACCTTGGAGAAGCCGAGCAAGATCCTAAATTTCACAAAGCCTTAGAAAATATTTTAGAGCACAACAAAGAGAAATATTTCCTGTATTTGGCTGACAAAGGAGTTAAATTGCCTCATGATTTTGATACTGAGAACTTAAAGAGAAGTCTTGATGAAACACCCTTGTCTGATCTTAGTGCCTTGTCTCAATAGATTAAAGCTCTACAAGGAAAAATTAAAGACATGCAAGGGGGAACCACAACGAAGACATATGCTCTTGATGACATTTGTCCTTGTCCTTTTGACCGACGTCTCAACATGATCCCATTTCCCAAACATTGTGAAGTTCCAAAGTTTGATTGTTATAATGGGAAATCGGATCCAATCAATCATATTAGAGACTTTTGAAATATGACTTTAGAGTTTTCCCATGAGGATACATACTTGATGCATTTTTTTCCTAGGAGTCTCGGAGGCCAATCTATGGAATGGCTATCAAAAATCACATCACCTATCAAGACATTTGAAGAATTGATTAACGAGTTCATATCACAATATTTCTACAACATACAACATCAAATAACCATGATTGATCTCTGCAAGGCTAAACAAAAACCTGGTGAACCATTCATTACATTTCTTCAAAGATGGAGAAGATTGTTCGCTAGATGCCCACATCATGTTCCTCAAAAGGAAAAGATCACCACTTCCATAAACAACTTAGATCAAGAGATGAGCTATCGTCTTAATCTTCATTGTCCTCCCTCTTTTCAGAAATTGATTGAAAATGCCATCACCATTGAAGGTGCCTTAATCCAGAGAGGGATAATAAAGCT
Source organism: Sequoia sempervirens (assembly GCA_007258455.2). Lineage (NCBI taxonomy): Eukaryota > Viridiplantae > Streptophyta > Pinopsida > Cupressales > Cupressaceae > Sequoia > Sequoia sempervirens. The sequence continues at coordinate 314,363,764 of VDFB02271358.1, read as the reverse complement.
TGATAAGGACAATCCTAGCTCTTCAAATCACCACAACAACAACAAAAAATCTAAGTTTTGGATTGCAACAAAGATGTGGTGAATGATGGTGTTGTAGATGCAAATCATGTCTCGACTAAGCCATTTGTTCTTAGTACTCCAAGTTCTCCTCGCAACAATAACTATAACAACGTCAATTCAGTCACAAATCAAGGAAACAATCTTCCTCCTCCAAGGAACAATGTGAATCAAACGTCTACTCCCAATCAAGGGAATTCCAACAATCAAGGTTACCGTGGAAACAACAATACCTTAGGAAATACCTCGAACACAAATCTGCAACAATCTTCATTCTTCTCTAGCAGAAGAACTTTTACTCCACTGGGCCAATCTTTAGAATCTGCATTCAAAGAGTTGATGGCTAAAAATGTTCTTACTTTGCCGCCTCAACGCAACTTTGAACCAAGTGTGAAGTCGCCATCATGGAATGATGCATACTATTGTGACTATCATCAGTGCAAGGGCCATCATACGAATAATTGTCAAGCCTTGAAGAATGTCGTTCAAGACTTAATCGAAAATGACACCATCACAATAGAAGGACACCAACAAACAAATGAAGATCATCAAGCATTTAAAGACCCTCTTCCAAACTATGAAAAAGGGGAATCTTCTTCATCAAACAACAAAGGAAAGAATGTAAACTATGTCTATGAGACTACCATTCTTAACATTTATGTAGTTCACAATCAAATTCATGATAAACAAGACATTGTACCAGCTAATTTGAAAGTTTGTCAATCCCAAGCTATGGTGGGACACTCCACCGCACCTCATTGCCTATCATTTACTGAAAACGATGATGCATCACTCACCCATTTGCATAATGCTCCACTTCATATTGAGGTTTTGATCCATAAATGTCTGGTCAAACGTGTTCTAATAGATGGAGAAGCTGGTTTAAATATCTGCTCTTTAAATTTTATACATGCATTGGGATATCCAGAAGAAGAAATTGATTCTAGTAACAAGAGTACCATGAAGGAATATGATCAAGAGGAACGTTCATCTGAAGGATCAATTATTTTATCAATCTGAGTTGGCCCTATGGTGAAGGATGTGGTTTGCCAAGTCCTTGATCTCCCGTTGCCTTATAATATTCTCCTTGGAAGACCTTGGATACATGAAATGCAAGTAGTGTCCTCTACATACCATCAATGCTTGAAATTCCCTCATGATGGAGTTGAAATCACCATACAAGGAGATCCTAATCCTTCCATACCTTGTCATAATCTCAATCCTAAAGCTGAAATCACTAGCAAAAGTGAACACTACATACTCAAGCATATGTTGATCTTGAATCTTCAAAAACATCCACTTCATCCATTGCAATATCAAATTATAAGGTCCAAATCCATGATCTTGGAAATGGAGAATATTGTTTGGACAATTTGCTAGTAAAAGATACTGCTAATGTTGTTGAGAAGGGTCAGAGTTCTAATAATGACGTCGAGACAACTACAAAAGGAATAGAAAAAGATGACCGTGCTGAGATTGAAACCAATTGGGATCTTGATGATACACCTACATGTTCCATATCTGCTATCACTCAATCTTTTCATATCACTGATAATGCACTATTTGATCAAAACTTCTATGATAACCCACTCTTTGATCATGATCCCGCTGAGGATATCCAACCATCATCCTTCCATACCACCTGCCCTAGACTAGGGTATGAATCTCCTATTGTGGCCTCTACAAATCCATCTTGCCAAGTCGCTAAGGATGTGCAAGCTTCCTTTGATGTTAGTACTACCGAAAAGGATAGTCTCAAAGATTTTGTTGATGACATCACTACTCCTTCCATCTCACCTACATCCATCCACCTTATAGCCATGAATCAACAAGTATCATTCAAAGAAAATATAAAGAAGGTAATTCAAGAATCAAAGGTCAAAGTTCCTTTTTCAAAGGGAGATCTAAAATCAAAAGAAAGCTTGCAAGGAAAGAAAGATCAAGAAAAGTCCCTTAGCCAATATAAAAAGTTATTGGATAAATCAAAAAAAAGAAAGATCCATACAAGTCCACTAGCCAAAATCAAAAGCTATCAGACAAATCAAAAATACAAGTCAAAAATAAAAGCAAGCAAAAATCGATCTCCAAACATGCCTCTCCCTCAAAAATCACTCGGGGCATCTATCAAGAAAGAAAATCAAAGAAAGAATTTGTTGATCTAAGGTCTCCATCCACCTCATTATCACTCATACCATATAGCCCTTTCCACCCATCCATGTTCACATACCTATCATATCATTACACCTCCATTGGTGATGTCTTTTGATGCGTCTTTGATGACAACCCCTTCACGTACTATAACTCATTGGTTGCCCAAGCTCCTTTTCGACTAAAGTTTGATGGTCCACGTAGTGTGCACATTAGGGATCCTATCCTAGCCTCTTTCATTCGCTACATCTATCGTCCTTCATACTTGCCACTCGTATTCCTCATTTCGATTGGGTCCTTTCATCCAACACGGTCATCCACACAGGAGAGCAGCATTGTCAAGGCAGTCTATGGATCTGGCATTTATCAATTCTATATCTAGCTTCGAAGTGTATGGAAAAAGTCCTGAAAAAATACAAAAACAACAGAAAAAAGTCCTAAAAAAAAAAACAAGGTACATGCTCCAAAAATGATATACATCAATAATACTCCTATCAAAATCACATATCAAGGTTGGTTGGTCGAGCCCCCTAATGGAGCTGGTCTAGAAGATGGTGACTTGTTGAGGCCCTGTGACTCCTCTGTTGTGTGTCGTAGTCTGTGATCTGCTCCTAGATTTGTTGTGGGACCGATGGTAAGGCTCTCTGCGATCGAGAGGGCACAACTCCTCGTATCTAATCTGATAATGCTCAGCCTCTCTGGTAATCTTGAATCCCTCTGCAATGGCCTCTCACAAAGATGCACTATCAACAGTTCCCATGAGTCTCTGAGCAATAGCCTCTGCCTCTACTTCCCTCCTTCTGAAGGAGTCTCTCTCTGCTATCAACTAGGCCACCTGTGGGTCCAGGGTAGGAGGAGGTGCATTTTCCTGTGCCTGTATCTACACCTATCTCTGCATAAGTTGTGCATGTAACTGCACTGTCAAACTCTAAGCCTGAGACAACTGGCTCTACAACTATGCCTGTTGCCCCTGAAGCATTTATACCTAGGCCTACAGAGTAGCTATCTACGCCTATTGTGCTATAGAAGAGACCCTGATCATTGTCCGCCATCCAGTACCAGTCCTCAGCCTCCGCATGATCTAAGCACTACCCATGATGTATGTCCTCTGCCTCACTGGCCTCTGCTCACCCCCTCCTCCGTCTCCACCATCATCCTCACCACCATCGTCTGAGCTCTCCCCATCTCCACTCTCCTCCTCATCTCCACTATCCTCCTCCTCTCCACTTACTGCCTGCTCCCCCCTGCTACATCCTCCTGTCTCATCCCTCGTAGCTGAGGTTCCATCATAATGGGTGTTGGCTCATCTGGACATGTAAAATGAGGGAATCGATGTGTGTCAAAATGAGCCAAGTACTCATCCGACATCCCTGTATCAATAATATCTGGCCTATAATCCCATGCCTCGGGTTGTAAAATGGTATACTCTGTATACGCCAACTGATATGAAATGCATGGCCCCCATCCAGGATCATCCTTGTGCCGCCCATAGTGTGCAACGCCCTAAGGCTTCCCCTGTGTATAGCCATACCATCTCTGCACTCTCAATGCCAAAATTCTTTGTATAATGAATGGGGTCCGACCTATCAGATACCGGGGCATACATACAAATGGTATCTCTAGATTATTTGTATCCCATGCCTCACAATTCGTGTATGGACTCCATATCATTGAATCTATATCATCAAGAATATGTCGCCAGTACTCCAACTTGCCTAGCTTGGGCTGGATAAGTGCACTAGAATATGCATATACATATGGCCTCCCTGGTGACCTAGCTCTAGGACAAAGTGGTCTAGCAATAACAATATGCTCCCATGCCCAGATTTGGAGCAAGGTAACACCATAAGACAAACTGGATGATCTGTTGTATACTACCTAATGCAAGTCATGATATAAATGAGCTAACATGTAGCTCCTAGGCATATCTCCGTTGCTGACCTATCATCAACTCAAGAATCCTCCCCCACCCAACTGATAATCCCTTTGACCGGCGGTCCAAACAAAGGAAGCCTCCAATCAATGCACCCAAAATGGTGGGTAAGGTTGGATATCCCCTCAAATCTGCCCATGGCACCCAATATCCTGCTATATGCACATCCCCAAACAGCCTCTTGAATGCATCTGTACCACCTAGTTTCCTTGTGGTCATAAACCACAAGAGCACCTACCACTTGAATCCCTAAAATCATGTATACGTCCTCAAGGGTCACGGTCATCTCACCCATGGGAAAATGAAAGGTGTTATGCTCTGAATGCCACCTCTCTACTAGTGCGGTCAACAGTCCCCTGTTGACCCGAATCGGCGGCATAGACAATAAATGTCCCAACCCACATCCCACTATCAACTGTACATCAGCCAGTGTCAAATCTCGTATTCGATCCCAACCTATAGGGAAGCGCTCTCTAATCTGGAGATTTTTGAAACCCTCCTAGTTTTTGGTCATCACAAAAATAATCAATCAGAATCATATCATCGACTCATATCAACGTGATCTATCTACTTCACATCATACAAATCAATCAGACTTATATCTATCTATTAATAACCCATATCAAGTGACCCATAACAGTGAACCATATCAAATGACCCATATCAGTGACTCATATCAAATGAACCATATCAAGTGTTTTATCTAAGTGACTCATATCATGAAATCAATGCTAAATCAATCTATCTAAATATCAAATCAATCTACTCTATCATCATTTACTATTTGTTTTCTTTTTCAAGAGAGAAAATTTATCAACAATCAAATCATTTTCTTATTTGTACTTTAGACACGAATGCAAATATGTTTTCAAACACATCATCTACTATTTGTTTTCTATCGCAAAAAGCAAATTTATCAGAAGTCATATCAAACATCTATTCTTTGTTTTCTAAAGAAAAGTTATCAAACAATCTATCAATCATTCTACTCTTTGTTTTTCATTCAATGGAAACAAAGTTATCAGCTATCTACTCTTTGTTTTCTTATTTTCGGGAAGCAAAGTTACCAATTCATCATCAAATTTTCTATCATTTTTTCCATATCAACATGATGACAAGACAATTTATCTATTTATTGACCAAAGAAGCAATATACATCATCATTTTCATCAAACAATGCATTCTACCTAAATTTCCTGGATGCGCTAATTTGCGGCCTCTATGCACTGAAACCCCAAATGCACTAGAGTTCCCCCCAAATGCGCTAAATCCCCATATGCGCCATTTTGTTCCTTAAAAGTGTTGAAGTTTTTCCCCTATGCGCTACTTCCTTGTATGCACTAAAACCCTACGTGTATGCGCCATTTCATCCACCTAATGTGCTAAAACCCTAAATGTGCTATTCTATTTCCTATATGCACTACAGTACCAATTTCCTACAGGCATCCTATATGCGCTATTCTACGTATCATATGCACTAAATTGTCTATTGCCTAAAAATGCTAAATTACACCCTATATGCGCTAAAAGAAACATTGAAAGCACTAATCTATTTCCTATATGTGCTAAAACAGGATGTTCAAACCTAAGTCCACGCTAAAACACATCAAAATTTAGTTAAAATCACAAATTTTCAAATCAAAAAGGGTTGAATCGACTCACTGGTGGTCCATACGCGGTTGGTCTCTGATACCGACGGGTCCGCTCGAATCTATGTCTATGATACAGAATCTCCATCTCGCCAAGTCAATGTCAGAGCAACAAAATCACTAAAGTCAAAAGGTGAAAATGACTTGCCCTTTTTACCCCTTTTACCTTTTAAGGGTCAACCAAGGTGGGTTTTTGTGGCATTTTATTTTTATCTTTTTTCTCAAACTCTAACCTTATCTTTTAATCAATTATCGGGAGCTAAATCAATGCATCCCTCTCATCATCTGAATTTCATCATCAACTCAACACTTTTCTCATCATCAATGATTTAGCTCCTAAGGGGGCATCATCAATATCAGCTGCATTTCTCAAGCAGAAACATATCAGGTTCAAATTAGGGGTATATCAGTTAAAAAATTTCGACCAGGGACAAAATCAAACGTAGCAAAGGCAGGAATATTTTCTTTGAAGCAATGTGTTTCACACATCACTTCAAAGAGGGGCAAAATGTATACATCTAAAAATGGTCACAATTAATCAAGTTTGTTAATTAATTAAATATGAATTATTTAAAGTCATCTACATATAAATAAATTTAATTATTTATTTATATCATTCACTTTTATAATTCTTCTACCTTAATTAAATAAATAATTTTATTTAATTATTGACATCTTCCTCTTAATTAAATTAAATAAATTTTACAATTTATTTATATTAATTATCATGTTATTCTAAATTTGAATTTTTAAATTCAAATAAGGGAATATTCCCCCAAACACTTTCTTCATCTCACAGTTAAATTAAATATTACAAATATTTAATTTAACACCTTTTCTCACTCCACACATAATTAAATATTTTTAATATTTAATTACCTTCCATTTTCATCTCTCACACATAATTAATTATTAATTATTTAATTATGAAAACTTCTAAATTCATTGTCACATGTATTTATTTAATTATGGGAATTATCTTCAACTTCAAAACCAACTCATAACTAAAGATGACAAATGGCAAGTTGCCTCTATTTTTTAGTGAAAGGTTTTGTGGGAAGGAAACATCTTCCATTATTCTCTCAACCTTCTATCTTTTTCTCAACTTCCAAATCTCTCACCGTTCATCTTGACAAGCTTGATTTCAACCATTGATCACAACAACCAATTAGAATCTTTCGAAAACTCTATAAATACCCCTGCGAATCCAAGCATTGGTTAGATACACACACATGCATTAGAGACAGGCGATTAGCATTTTAGCATTGTCATTATCAGCTTTAGCATTCATAATTGCTTAATTTTACATTCTAGCAATCATGTTTAGTTTAAGCATGTTAATCATATCTTAGCATAGCATGCATTCATCTTTAATCTCGTTCTCTAGGAAGACTATTTGTTGAGCCTAGCACACGATCTGAGAGCAAGCTGGAATCGACAAAAACACTGGAGATAGAGGACAATGGAATGTCATTGAAGAAACTGTTGTTATTAAGAGTTTGCTTTAGTTTTTAATTAGTTTTATTCAATATAATGTCTTATTGGTGTGTTTGATTTGTTTTTAATCTACATTTGATACACTTAATTTCAATCACATGTATAGATTTTGATTTTTAAAATCCATACATAATTTTTTTCTACTCACAAAGCTAATTTCTAAGATTGGATAGGGAGGTTTGAACGACTTACCATTACTTTGAGCTTCCCATGATGAATGTCTTTGTACACTATTGGAAGCTTTATCTTCTTCTTGTTGGTACATGGGTTGCCTTATTTCCATCACGGGCCATTATGATTTGGTTATTATTTTTGGGTTGACTAAAATAGAGTCACCACTTTTCACTTAGAAGAGACATTTTTTCAGCAACAAAATATTCACATAGTAGACAAGAAAACTTCCCTATTTTAAGTTACAAAGGTTTTCAATATAGAACCAAAGTACCTTATTTACGAAAAATAATGCCAATTTTTTGGCATAAGTTGATGGAATGTCAAACTTATCCAACACAATTCCACTTGCAGAAACTGAAAAAACAAGTTGCAAAGGTGTTTTAAATATGCATTGGGCTCACACTTCACTGACAATAGCTAAATCTTCCTTTCTCAGCAATGACATCATTTTCCTTCCCCAAAAATGGTATCATTTGTTGGCATAAGCTAACGGGTCACCAAAATTACCCAACATAATTCCACTAGAAAAAACTGGCAAACAAGTTGCATAGGTGCTTCAAATATGCACCTAACTCACTTCACCAACAATGACTAAAGCTTCCTTCCTTAGCAATGGCATCATTTTGTTGGTGATCTAAGCTGTAAACCCCAAATCCCTAAGGTTTGATAATCTCCCAAGTGCCAAGAGTGTCAAACCTAAGAAAATTACCACAAACCTATCTTCAGGTTAGGCAACTAAGGACCAATGGTTGAGGTGGGTAAGACCTCCTTCACTTCTAGATGTGCAATAACAAGGGTGAAATATCCTTACTCGGATACATTGCATAATTCTTGAATGTTTGCAAATTGTTTTAATGTTTTAGATGGCTTGATTTAGAGCATGATAAGACTAAGCATGTAGTAGTGTTGATCCAAAAATAAATTTCAAAAATAATATATATATTCAGCGACTATAGACTTCCAGATATTTTATTGAATTCAGATATTGTAAATTCACATAACATATCAGGTTTATTTTATAAAAATTAGGAGTTTGGCTATTGAGTTCTCACATGATTTTACCAGCATATGCTTAAGCCTCCAACACCACACGTTCAGATGTAGCAGGTCTGAGAAAGGCTAAATAGAGCTACGCCTAGTCTCTAGAAATCATGTCTCCCTCCAAGGTGACTCACAACCCTTGTTGCAAGTGAAAACGACTATAGAGAAGGGAAGGTTTATTGCTGCGATCACCACGTGGATTGTCTTGGTCTACACAAATATTCACTACTTCTATCTTGAGTGCCCTTCTTATAACTACTATGATTTTCTTGATCAATCTGGGTTGGTTTCTTCTATCCGCTTAGACTCTATAAAAGATTGTAACAATCACTGAGTTGGGGTTTCCATCCCACTTACAACAACCAGGGATTTCATCCTGGGCAGGGCTCCTCCAATGTTTAGCTGAGAGTAAATTTATCAAACATACAATGATTTTTGAATATCTTGCCTTCCTTCCAGTCGGGTATTTTAACATTTTAGAGTTACCAAACTCGTCACCTCCAAAAGGCAGTCGATCACCAATAAGGATTTTATTTCCATAAACAAAAAATCACGAACTCATCTATTTTCATTAATTCGCCCCTTTAATGGTGAATAACTGACTTAGGCATATTTTAATTAATTAATCCCCCAAGCTAAGTCACCTAGAGACAAGAGTTATAACGATGTAACTTAAAGTGGCCCCGCCAATACTCCAAAAGAATAATTAAATGATATCCAAATGAAACTATAGCTTTTTAGGCTTCAATTTAATTATTCGCCCTTATTCCCTTGAAATTTAATTTGTTTCTAATCTTGAGAATTAAAAGATTAGAAAATCTCTTTAAGATTAATCACTAGCCGAAAAGGGACATTGTAGTCCTCCCTTTCCAAAGATTGCTTGTCCCAAGCAATCGATACCTACATACCCAACACCAACTTACAAGATCCCATATCAATCTTAGAAATTTGCAAACTCTATTACCTAAAACACTACACTGCAAGAAGTCTACAAATAACATCACCTTATTTCTCCTGGAAAGTAGTGCGATAATCCTCAACATGTAATCAACAAACTCACCATCGCATACCTTAGTCTTCGCAAAAGACCGTTGAACTGCTCTAATTATCATGCTCTCCAAATCCTCATAAGGATGATGACTCATAATTGGAAGTAAAAGTGTCATGCAACATGTAGAATTATTTACCTCATCATCTATAAAATGAGCCTCCATCCTCTTTGTTTTCGCTCAACTTGGAGCACTATCTACTAAAGCTCTCAATACAATCTTCTTCCCATCCACTATGAACTCTAGCTCCATCTAGTGGAAATCTTGTATATACCTCCCAACTGACTGTAGCCATTGAATGCCCAAGATAGTATCAGATTCACCAATCCCAACTGCATAGAAATCATCAGTGACCACATAATTATTCAACTGCACACTCAACTGAGGAACCTTCTTAGTGCAACTCATTTTAAATCTGTTAGCCATCATAACTCTAAAGCCTAGAAATTCATTAGCCTGCAAACCCTTCCTCACAACCAATCCCTCATCAATGAAGTTGTGAATAGCTCCACTATCAATCAAACAAGTGACCTGTTGTCCCTTAACAACTCCTCTTACTCGAAAAGGATGATACTTAGGAACTCCCGATAGTGTTGCCATAGTACCATGAGCTATTTCTCATGTGTTGGTATCATTGTGTGGTTTCTTTTTATGATCACTATCTAAACTCATGTCAACCTCCTCATCAGTATCAGAATAGACCCCAATGTAATGCACCTTTCCTTTTCCAAGGCACCTGTGATTTGAGTTCCATGGTTCCTTGCAAGTAAAACACAACCCCTTCCTATGTAGCTCATTCCTTGTTTCAAAATCCAACATAGGTTGCGTAGGCTTGGGCTGATTGGAATCCTTTTGTTTTGACTGAAATTCACTAGAGGTCTTTTCCTGTGGCTGAAAGGGAGGTGTAGTCTCCAAATCAAGGGCTAGGCCAATGGCATCATGTAGTGTACTAGGCTTATGAGTCCACTAAACCCCTCAATCTGTCACTCAGACCCTCAACAAACAACATAGTAACTCGCCTCTCTGAAATATCAAGAACCCTGACCGCTGTCTTCTGGAACTCATTGATGTAAGTCTCAACATGTCCAATCTACTTTAGTTGAGCCAAATCCTTGTAGTAAACCTCAACATCCTTTTGTTCAAAGTGTGCAATCAATTTATTGACAAACTCCTCATAAGAACGTATCAAGGCATGATTTTGTGATACTAACCCATGGTGCCACCAGTCATATGCTACACCCTCCAAATGCATCGTAGCAAATTGTATAGCCTTTTCTTCTCCATAGGTTTCAAGGACAGGAATGTGTCAAGTTTATGCACCCATGATCTAGCACTTATCCTCCCACTTCCATCAAAGGTCAGTAAAGGAATTTTATTCAATGCTTCCTTGTATTCCTTAGGTTGAGTACCTTGACCAGTTTGCCTTTTGAGACCCCTTTCTTTCCTATCCAATCTAGCTCTGGCCTTATCTTTCCACTAATTCATAAACTGATTTAGATTGATTAACATCCTCATGTCAGGTGGAAGAGCTATGTATTCATTGTAGGCCACCATGACATCAACAGTGATGTTTGTTTCTTCCTCCAACTCCAGAATTGCTTCTTCCTCAGTTCGCCTTGGCACAAATGTAGGACATAAATGTCGATCAGACCTTGTGCTCATTGTCCTAACAGCATTAGTGGTTGTTTTGTCACAATTTTCGTGACCACCATCACTTCTGCTATGATCATTGCTTGATCTACTTGATCTAGCATGGCCCAATCTCATTTGACCCATGGTTGTAATCATACGATCCTAAAATTATTGTAGCATTTGTTGTTACTGGGCAAATGTGGTCAAGAAATTATCCAACTATGCATTCAAATTTCTCAGCGAGCTTTCACCTCTTCTCTCACCCATCTCAACTTCAGTTGTGTTATTAACAACTCCTTCTCCCTACTGTATTGACCTACTTCTGGTGAAATATCTGTGACATGCAACAACCCAATTTCACAACTGATCAAAAGGCAACATGTAACCTTCTGGGTATCCTCCAAACTGACATGCAATAATGAATCCCCAACAGGATGGCAGGATTCTAGGCTCTAATACCATTGAAATATCCTTAGCTCGGATGCATTGCATAATTCTTGAATGTTTGCAAATTGTTTTAATGTTTCATATGGTTTGATTTAGAGCATGATAAGACTAAGCATGTAGCAGTTTTTATCCAAAAATAAATTTCAAAAATAATATATATATTCAATGACTATAGACTTTCAGATATTTTATTGAATCTAGATATTGCAAATTCACATAACATATTAAGTTTATTTTATAAAAATTAGGAGTTCGGTTGTTGAGTTCTCCCATGATTTTACGAACATATGCTTAAGCCTCCAATACCACACATTCAGATGTAGCAGGTCTGAGAAAGGCTAAATAGAGTTGCGCCTAGTCTCTGGAAATCACGTCTCCCTCCAACGTGACTCACAACCCCTGCTGCAAGTGAAAACGACTATAGAGAAGGGAAGCTTTGTTGCTGCAATCACCACGTGGATTGTCTTGGTCTACACAAATATCCAGTGCTTCTATCCTGAGCGACCTCCTTATAACTACTATAATTTTCTTGATCAATCTGGGTTGGTTTCTTTTATCCACTTAGACTGTAAAAGATTGAAAAAAACACTGAGTTGGGGTTTCCGTCCCACTCACAACAACCAGGGGTTTCATCCTAGGCAGTGCTCCTCCAATGTTCGACTGAGAGTAAATTTATCAAACATAGAATGATTTATGAATATCTCGCCTTCCTTCCAATCGGGTCTTTTAACATTTCAAAGTTTCCAAACTTGTCACCTCCAAAAGGCAGTCAATCACCAATAAGAATTTTATTTCCATAAACAAAAATCAACTCATCCATTTTCATTAATTTGCCCCTTTAATGGTTAATAACTAATTTAGGCATATTTTAATTAATTAATCGCCCAAGTTGAGTCGCCTAGAGACAAGAGTTATAATGTTGTAACTTAAAGTGGCCCCGCCAAAACTCCAAAAGAATAATTAAATGATATCCAAATGAAACTATAGCTTTTTAGGCTTCAATTTAATTATTCGCCCTTATTCCCTTGAAATTTAATTTATTTCTAATCTCGGGAATTAAAAAATTAGAAAATATCTTTAAGATTAATCACCAACTAAAAGGGACATTACAAAGGGGCGGTTCCTTAAGGTACCATAATAGATTTTAATATTGAACCATAGATTTTAATTCTATGTACTTCTCTTGCACTCTTAGGGTTTTTCACCTAAAAGGAGAGAGATAGGCCAAAAACCTAAGTGGTTCACTCAAACTAAGGTATGTATGATGTAATTATGACTAAATGCAATGATCTAAATGTAGCTAATTGATAAAATATATTGATTAATAAATGTAAACTAAGGAAATGTAGAGTGTTTGAAAACACATTGTGATATGCAAAAACACCTAGGAATGAATGCAAATTGCAACAGAAATGGATGAAACTGAAAATGTACACCTGAGATCTTGCTAGAGCTTGGAAATGACTTCTGAAATGTTGTTGATCCTGATTTTTAGGCCTAGTGGGACTCATTCGCCATTCTGGGCGAACGAATTAGTCCCAGATCTATGAAACTGTTCTGAAGCTTGTTTCGAACAAATGCAGAAAACCAAAATCAAGCCTGGAAGTAGGACTCATTCCCCACCCATGGCGAATGAGTCCACTTTTGAATTTTTGAAGATTCAAAGGTGGAAACAGGAGCCTTCGTTCTACATTTTCTACTTCTCCAGGTGTTTGGTTCTAAAACTGTCAAATTCGAACCTGAAAGAAACTTTTTGTGGATATTTTGACTTATCCAATGAAGAGATGACTTGAAAAACTTTGCAATGAAATCTTCAATGATTTCTAAGCTTCCAAGAAGTCTAAATCTGCAAACACACAACACAAGAAAGATAAATGTTGGATGTTAGAGCATGGGGGTTTGCCTTGGTCAAACCCCTTTTAGGTAATTAAACCAAAATAATGAAAGTATGTAATGAAGCATGAAACAAATAATGTAGTTAATCTACAATCCAGATAGTTTTCAGCAGCAACTATCCCATTAAAAGGGATTGTTCCTTGTACTTTGATTTTCCATTGAAACTTGTACTTATAATCTCTCAAATTCTCAACTCAAAGTCCATCAATGTTTTAACTGCATCCACTTATATGCAAAATCAAGGAAAATTTACTTGAATAATAATAGCTAAAATTGTGGCTTAAATAGTTGCTCTCTTCTTTTGTACTAGCAAGTCTTTGCTATCTAATGGAAAAATATTTAACACTCTTTACTTTTTTACAAATCGGCTGAAATAGTTATCAATGAGAACATTTCAATATCATTTATGGTCTTTTAAAATTTAAGATTTTGTTTCAAAAGCATTTTCTATTACTCTATTTTGAGCTATTTGATTCAAAACCTATTAAGTTGAACTTCGCAATTGCTTCCTATCATATAATTTCCCTTTCACACTCTTCATATAGTTCTCTTTAACATTGTTCGAGAAATTGCAAGTATTGTTAAATCACAAATATGAACTAGTTGATTCCCATTTTGTAATTTATGATATTTGCTCAACAAAGAAAAACTATCTTTATAATGATTTCCTTGAGCCAGAGGATTTTGAAATCCTAAGACCAACTTGAAAATTCATGAGGTTGAACGACTTAGGAGAAGCTCTGAACCAAGAGCTTCATTATCAGGACCTCCAGCCCTCTAGCATAGCTCTGTGTAGTAGCAAGAGTCATTGGCTAGGTTTGATTTTTTAGAACTTCATAATTAGTTTATAGGTTGACTTTGTACAAACTATATTGTAATTGAACTTCATAATTAGTTTATAGGTTAACCATCTAGTTATTATCTATGCACTATAAAGTATGCTTTGTGCAATGCAATGAAATTAGCAATATGAACATAAACAACAAAATCCTATTTTCCACAATTCCTATTTTCCACAATTCATGGATTAAACTCTCTATTTTATTTGCTCTCTATATCTCTATGCTATGAAAATGCCCTTAACTTTCAAAAACATATAGTTTTTCTCTTTTTCTACAATTTTTTATGTTTTTTTTCTTTAAATCTGATTTTTTCCCCATTTTTTCTCAATTTTTTCAAAACATCTTATACTTTTGGTTTGCCGATGTTTTCACCAAACAATTTTTGCTGCTATGATTTTTTTAGCAACTATAACCTGACGTGTTTTTCAGTTTCACTGATATCAAGAACAATATTTAGGACTTAAAGTTTGCATGAGCAACCAATTTCTTTTCAGATAAATACTTTTCTTGGATAGAAAAAACCTTACAAGCAAAATAGCACAGGCCTTGTAACAAATTAAATTTTAACTACCTAAGACTAAAACAACTGTATAACTAAGCGTAGCTAGCTTAACACTCTAATTGTTTATTTCTAATGTAGACACCCAAATCCCAATCTCCTATCCTGTCAGTCTCTACCAATCATGCAAAATTCAGTGGCATCTCTGGCACTGTGAAGTGCAGGTCTTATTAAACATTAAAGGTCTGTTTTCCTTGCCTACCATTTGATGAATTCAAGTAACACAGCTAACAATTACAAGCACTTAAGTCATTTTGAATTGCAATTAAATTCATTTTCCAGGACCTTTTTCCAATAAGATTATGTTCTTGGCTCTTAGTTATTACCCTACCAATCTAAATTGATATAATTTGAAAAACACCAAATAATTCTGTTTATTATCTTCAAACAAGTAAGCAGATCAAAGCACCTTGTCTTGACAGTCTACGATTAGAGGGTATATACTAGCATATTTTGACTAGATCAGTAGTTTCCAGTAAATCTATGCTGTTCATGTGTTACCTAGTACATTTGTATGTTGCAGAGCAATGGACATTATGTATTAAAGCTCTTAAACAACATGTTTTGTTGATTTCCAAATGCAGCAGGGGAAAGACTATCAAAGAACATGTTTTCCCGCACTAATCTAGCAATTTAATGTCTAAGACCTTTATAAAGCACCTAAAGGCTAACACCCCTTAACGAAATGCAACAAATTGAGTTAATAAAACCATCAATTCAGTCAGTTCCAACCAGTGTTGACACTATCACAGACCCATCTTAACATGGATCTGATATGTGTCGAGAGGTTTCCAAAGGATTCAAAGTGTCAGTCCCTATGCTCTTGGACTTATGTTGTGATGGGTCGCCACTTCAAGACTTTTGAATGCTCCTCTTGGCACACACATATTGTATCAATGTTTAGGCTTGAATAAGCTACTGCATTGGAAAGAACTTTTCTTATAAATATTTGAGGAGTTACATATCTGTGAAAATGTCAAACTTCAATGCTCCCCCCACCTCCATCCACCCACAAATACACAACAAAAGTCCAAATTGATGTTGGGTGTAAATTATGCCTCTTGGCACCAGAAGTCATCATCCGAAGGACTGAAAGTCTGAAAACAATTGTACCGAGTCAAAAAAGAAATTTGGGAAAAATCATAAAGAATCAGGAAAAATTCAGGAATTGAGAAAATGACTTAGAATTTTATTTTATTTTTTTAATATTAAATCCCTTCTGGGTTTTTTTTTTTAAATATTGCTTTTAGCAGATTTTTTCAAAATTGAAATCATTTTTGGTTATTTTTCGGAAATTTTAGCATGACTTTGAAATCGCCAACTAATCTGCAACTCTCATTTTGGCAACTTTCATTTTAGTTACATGTCAAAGTGACTGATACAATTGATTATGTAATTTCTGAGAAAATTTTAAGAAAGGCACATAATTAAATAGAATTAAACATACCTTGAAGTAAACTTCCCTTAAAGGAAAAGAGAAAAACATGAATGTTGTTAAAGTAAATTTGTTTTATCCTTAGAAATTGTTTTAAATAAATTGGAGAAGAATATCATAAAAAGAGTAGAAAAAACACAAAAACTGTTATATTGCATCCAGTGGAATTTTTCTAGTTCCAACCATATTTCTTCAGAATCAAGAATGATATGTTGGCACAATTATTTTGATTAATATAATTTACACTCTTCTTTTCAGAATATGAATAGCTTTTATGATATACAACTTTCCAAATATCTTATTGCTGAAATCAACGATCAAAGAGAACATGATATGGGATTTTTTAAAAATTTGACAACCACCTATTTCATTCTCAAGAAAGTATATTCTTCTTTGAAGGGAAAGGACTCAGCAAGTCTACCTTCATAAAATAGTCCAAGGCAATAGCTGAAGAAATAAAAACAAGTATGCCCTCACCAATCATTAATGCTGCATCTAGAGCGTGTAAGAGTATAACATTCACATCAAAATCCACAGGGAGCTCTGCCTCAAATCGACTAAGACCTGCATTTGGAGAAAGAACATTTTAGGTTACTTTCATGACAAACCTGGAAGCTTGCTATGAAATGAATATGAAACAATTTGATAGTTTTTTTATCACATCAATGCATTGTAATTTACCTCTTACAAGGCCAAATGCTGCTACAGTTCCCGTTTTCAACTGAATGTTTTCTAGATTTCTTCTCACAGTGTAGCGATAAGTCACCCCAAACAAAGCACAGCTAATGAAGATTATCGCCTCCCTCATGAAAAGTCCTCCAATACTCTCTGCTTGGAATGAAGCAATTGGAATGCTAGCAAATGTGCCAGCTAGTGCAGACACAGTCAATGCCTTTATAGACTCTATGCGCTCTGCATCTTCATCAATTTCTGATTCTTCCCACTTATTTGAAAGGTCCCATGTACTGCTTCCAGCTCTAGCTGTAACAAGAGCCAGCTCAGCTTTCCGCATCTTAGCTTCTGCTTCTGAAACGTCCTTCAAATAGTCTGCAATCTTCATGTTGAAATAATGTAGATATACACAAAATAGCAATAAAATTGATTTGTAACATCTCTATGAAACTTAAGAAATAAAGCCCATGTGAGAAGAGATACATGCAGAATGCAGACTTCTACAGAAAAGAAGCTTTGAGAAAGGAAAAACAAAAATTAGCAAAGAAATGGTCAGCCAAGCACCCTACACGATTGAAGCCCTGGTTTTTTTGTATAAGTCGATAATTTGCTTTGGATGTTTGGATTTGTACTGTGTGTGCAGTATCTACATAGAGATTAAACTTGTAAATAATGATTGGCAAATGTAACTATAATTAGCCATTACAATATTCATTCTTTAAAGATGTAAACATAAAAGTTTTAGGGGATGCTACTGTGAGACTGATGTCCACATAAACCAGTTCATTGCTTTAAACTCAGTATCTGCAATACTGCAACCATCTACTCCTAAACTAGATGATGGCCTTAAATTAATTAACCATGCCTTGAAATGTACAGTGATGAATACCTATGTTGAACTGAACGGTGAAACAGTTTACTTAACATATAGCCTATAGGTAGACCTATTTCAAAATGTGCAGGTTGGCATAACTCTTCTGTCCAAGGCTACCCTATGCATTTTTGTATTGGTACATGTAATTACTCACTGCCGCCATTTTCTAATTCATAGAGAATGTGCCATCAAGAATACAATATACTATTTAGTATTTATTTTAAAAGCTGAATCTGAGGGATTTCTTTCTGTGAAAAATTGTGTGGACTTACAGCCAACCTTGTCCTGTTGTTACCCACATTATATCAGGTTGCAGCCACATTAACATAGACAGCACGTTGAGCGGGGTTTGAACTCAGTTCACATTGCCACAAGATCCCTGCAGGATGAAAGCTGACCCAAGCTTGTTGTACAATGAGGTGCGATTTAACTTGATAAGAGAATTGTGCCTGAGGTTGTTTTTTATCATAACTAGTGGGGAGTTTTCTTCTCTCATACTTTACAGAGTTCAAATCTTATGCAGAGTGCTTGGAAAAGAACCTGCCAATATAAGAGCTATTTAATATAGTTCCTAGTATTATATTGGCCACTGGACCATACCAAAAGTTTGATGAAACATAATGAACATGAAAGCTATGCAGTAAAAATATAACCAAAACAAAGGACATAAATTCCCAGCATGCCGTCGCTGTGGTTACACTCTTAATTATGCTTTGATTTTTATCTGATGAAGCTCAAGGTTTAAATCCTTGTTGATGAATTTATCGCAGATTAAATGAAAAGAAGATTTGCAGAAATTAAAATCAGAAATAAGATAATTTACAAACACAAAGAACATAGAGATTTATAATGGTTCACCAATTTGGCTACATCCACTTTGAAGTAGGGGAAGTATCTTTATTATCTCAGATGTTCGAATACAATCAGTAGCAGCATAATATCAGCAACATATGAATTGGCAATTACATTATCCAATATGGATAAGTCTTCGAAAAGAAAGGAATGCAAATGGACAGTGTAATTGGAGGGAAAAACAAAGTGACCGTTGGGCTTCAACACCCAACAATCTCCCACTTGAAGTCCAACATCTGCTGCAAACTCAGAGATATTCCCCCACTTCGCCCCTATTGTCACATCTTGACAATGCCGAGAGAAGTCCTACAAAACTCAAACTTCTCCCATGGTACAATCTTCGTCAAATCATCCGCCAGATTCACCTTTGTGTCAATTTTCTCCACTTTCAGCTTACCTTCTTCAAGAATATTCCGGATGAAATGATAATGCAACTCAATATGTTTAGTCCAATTATGAAAGGCTGAGTTATTTGCCAAGTGAATAGCACTGTTGCTATCACAAAAGAGAGTGTAAACATTTTGTTTGGAACCCAACTCACCCAATAGTTGCTGCAACCAAATCATCTCCTTTGCACCTTTAGTGAGTGCAATATATTCAGCCTCGGTAGTGGAGAGTGCAACCACCTGTTGCAACCATGAAACCCAACTAATCACTGCCCCGGAAAATGTGAACACATAACTTGTTGTAGACCTTTGTTTGTCCAAGTCTCTGGCCATATCTGAGTCAACATAACCTCACAGCTATTCATCTCTACCTCCAAAATACAAAACATAATCTGAAGTGCCTTTTAAATACCTTAATCCACTTCACTACTTCTGAATGAGTCTTGCCCGGATTGCTCATAAATCTGCTCACAACTCCCACTGCATGGGCAATGTCTAGACAAGTGCACACCATCACATACATAAGACTCCCAACTGCTACTGAATAGGGAAAACCCTTCATGTTTCCCTGATCCTGAGGTGTTTTGGGGCACATTTCAGATGAAAAACAAAAGCGATCAGCAAGTGGAGTGCTCACAGGCTTAGCACCCTTCATGTTAAATCTGTCTAAAACTTTGTCAATTGTATTTTTCTTGTGACAATCCGATTTCCCTCTTCTGTCTGTCCCAGATTATAGTCATGCCAAGTATCCTCTTTGCTGCCCCTAAATCTTTCATTGCAAACTTTTGAGCTAAATGTTGTTTAAAATCACGAACAACTCTCATAGTAGTACCAGTAACAAGCATATCATCAACATAGAGCAGCAATAAAACAAATTCACCACTATTCAATACCTTATAATAAACACACGGATCAGATTCGCAGCGTGTAAAATGTTGCTCAACCATGAAAGAATCAAACTTCAGGTACCACCATCGTGTGGCTTGCTTGAGCCCATACAAACTCCTCAACCTCCAATATAAATCTTTGTACCTTGTTGCTCAAAACCTTTAGGCTGATGCATGTACAACTATTCTTCTATATCACCATGTAGAAACGCGGTCTTCACATCAAGTTGTTCCAGCTCGATCATAAAATGCTGCCAAAACCCAAAACTGCTCTAATGGTAGTCATCTTCACAACTAGTGAGAAAATCTCATTGAAGTCAATCCCCTTTTGCTGATCATAACCCTTGACAACCAATCTTGCCTGATACCGTTTCCTGCCTCCTTCCTCTTTCAATCTATACAATCATTGCTTCTTTAATGCTCTTCGATTGGGTAGAAGCTTCACCAAGTCCCAAGTATGATTGGCCATCAACAAATCCATTTCCTCTTGCATAGCATCCAACCACTTCTCACGATGAGCATCATTGCAAGCTTCTTTAAATGTGGTTGGCTCTAACTGATCAGAAATCAATAATTGATAGTCGTCAAACTTTGCCGAAGGTCGGCGCTCCCAAGTAGACCTCTGCACTTGAGGAACCACTGCCTACAAGTTACCCTGTTCTTGCAAATTGCCTCTTGTGTTCTGCCTTTGCACTACATTATTTTGAATAAAAACACTGTAATCAACTTCTATATTACCAACATTTCTAGTGTTAATAGAATCACCAATGTTATTATTTTGCATATCAATACTCCTCTTTGTACCCCCATTTGACTATGGCAATGAATTGAAACTTCTCCTAACTGCTTGCAAATTACCAGCATTTGAATTTGTATTATCCTCCATACATTCCTATAGAGGATCATTATGCAGTTGCGTATGGGTTTGAAGAGGCAGCGATGATGCATCTAGAAGCTGCGTAGGATGGTCAAAGTGCTACGTGGGATTTGAATTTCCCGCTGAAGGCTATAAATCCACCTCACGTGATGGCAACATTGAAAAGACAAGGGCGTATGAATGATTTGAAACAACAATGGGTCACGTGGAGGCAGATACATGGGCGAGTATCATGAACACTTGTGTAGCATTTGAATGTGTGACAAAAGGCTACGTTGAAAATTCAAAAGGGAGGGATGAAGAAGAGGGTCATGTGATAAGGTAGGGGTGGGTGCCTAGAAAGTATGTGTGGCAGGAGGCGTATTGAAATATGATTGCATTGAATTTCCTTGGTCAAAAGGTGACTACAAACCAAAAACCTCATGCATGGAGTCTGAATTTTCAACCAAAAACCTTGAATTTCCCTCCTGGCTTGGCACAGGAGTCTTATGCGATGGTGAGGGAACAGAAAATGTGGTGTGGGTAGGGGAGGTATTTGTTTGCTGCATAGGGCAGTTTGGCATTTGCATGGGATTTAAAAATCCCAAAGAAGACTCACATGCAGGTAGAACACTTGACTGCGAGGCAAGGGCGTATGGAGACTGCAATGGAATTAAGCAAGGTTGCGTAGGGAGAACATAGCGATGTGTAGGAGTATATCCTCCCATTTTAGGTTGCAAGCATTCATCAAGAAGATGTGTAAAATTTTGATTTCGCAGATCAGAATTATGAGAGAAAATATCAAAATCAATACCTTGCGTGGAGGAGGCGGGGGCGGGAGCATGAGAGACAGATTTGCCCAAACTTGAAATTTGTTGTTGAGACATATTTGGTGTTAATTTTGGATGTGAAAACTGCAAGGTTACCCCAAGTTTCCGGGACGAGGACGGCAGGGGACGGCGGGACGAATCCCCAAGTTTCCGATTTTTTAGGCCAAAATTAGGGATAGCAGGGGACGGCTATATAAAAATATAGGAAAATTTTTAAAAATATAGGGAAATTTTAAATATTCAATAGATAACATGAATAAGGCATGCATAATACACATTATAGAACATTAACATATAACATTTGTGTTCAACATTATGCCAATACTCAATACGCATTCAAAATTAACATACACGAATCATGAAACAACCTCCAAGTTATAATTTATAAACTTATATCAAAATGCCCAAAGGCTACATTGCTGCCATATAGATTTAAAGTTTGCTATGAAAATCAAAATACAATATTGTATGTCAATAATGAATACAAAATAAACAAAGAGCACTGCTGCCCCTAATCATCTCTCATAACCGCATCAAAATCAAAGTCATCCTCTGAGTCACTACCACTGTGATGCTCCTCCTCAGCCAATGGAACCCCAACCAAACCCTCAGCTGTCTCCTCATCTATCTGAGCTGCGTCCTCGGGATCAATATCCCACCGTAGAGCTGGAGTTTGTCGATACTCTGGAATCTGTCGATCCTGAAGCCGAAGAGCACTATGAACGGCCACTAGCTTCTCTGCTCGTCTAGAGGTAAGTCTACTCCTCTTGAGGGAGTGGATAAAGCTATACGTGGACCAATTCCTCTCTACAGCAGAGGAATTAGCAACCTGTGCAAGAAGGCGAGTGGCAAGTATCTTCAACTGCGGTGTATCTCTCTCATGATGGGTCCACCATCCAATCCATCTCTTCTCTAGAGTATCAAAATCCAATCTGGAAGAGGGGTTGCGATAATGAGATACATTGTTGTGTTAACCGCTTCCACCCAAAACTCTTTGCCCAAACCTGCATTAGAGAGCATGCTCTGAGCCCTCTCTAGAATTGTGCGATTCAGCCTCTCAGTTGCACCATTCTCTTGAGGCATGAATTGTACAACTTTAATACGTTGAATACCATCATCTGCACAAAAGCCATCAAACTTTGAAGAACAAAATTCGCCTCCATAATTCGTTTTTAAACATTTAATCTTCTTCCCTATTTGATTTTCAACAATAGCTTTAAAAATCTTGAATTTGGTAAAAAACTTATGATTTCCTATTGAGTATATAAATCCATACCTTTCGAGTGCAATCATCAATAAATGTAACAAAATAATTAGCGCCTCCATACGAAGCTACCTCTGTAGGACTGAACATGTCGAAGTGCACTAGCTCCAAAGGCTTTGTCCTTTTGTCATGTCTGATCTTCGAGAAACTAATCCGCCTCCATTTTCCATATAGACAATGCTCACATAGGTCCAAATCCACAAATTTTAAACCCGGAAGATGATCTCTTTTGAGCAAGATTTCGAGCCCCTTCTTGCTCAAGTGTCTAAGCCTTCTATGCCATATTTTCGCTTCGTTGTCCACAAGTGCCATCGCTACTCCCACTTCAACGAGACTATCTAGCATATATAATGTGTCCAATTCGCTGCCCCTTGCAACCACTAATGCCCCTTTGGTCACATTCAATGAATTTGAAGAGAAAGTGATGCTACATCCTTGAGCGTCAAGTTGTCCCACAGAAATCAGATTTCTTTTTAATTTCGGAACATGTCTTACATCACGCAATAACCACTTGTTTCCATTCTTCAACTTCAACATCACGTCACCTTTGCCAATAATTTCACACGCCTTGTTATCACCAAGATATACTTTACCAAATTTGCTTTCTTGATAATTTTGGAAGGCTTCCCGGCACGAGGTTGCGTGGAAGGATGCACCGAAATCCAACACCCACAAATCTGTTGTAGTTCCACCCATTGACAAGAGTAGAACACCTTCATCTTTTTCATACGCGGTGTTCACATCAATGCCCGTTGATTGATTTTGCACCTTTTTGTATGACCAACAATTCTTCTTTGTATGGCCTTCCTTTCCACAAAACCAACAACCTCCATTTCTGCCCCTTGACATTGATCTCTTCGCTGATTTTGATCTTCTTCTATGATTATTTCTGCCCCTTTCTTGATGTC
The DNA here is from genome assembly GCA_007258455.2 of Sequoia sempervirens. Classification (NCBI taxonomy): domain Eukaryota; kingdom Viridiplantae; phylum Streptophyta; class Pinopsida; order Cupressales; family Cupressaceae; genus Sequoia; species Sequoia sempervirens. Next base: position 314,339,876 of record VDFB02271358.1, on the reverse strand, counting down.
TTCCTCTATTGCCAAAAATCAAGGCATCACTGGATGCGATTCCTTGATATTTCCTTTGTATATCTTCACTGAGAAGAGTTGCAGCAATGTCATCAAATTTGAGTTTTGCTTTCCCGAATACGGAGGTGCTGACTGCCATCACAACACCTTCCCAACTATTCGGAAGAGAACACATCAGTAAGATGGCTTTGATTCGTCATCCAAATTGATACTTACCGAAACCAATTGACTGATTAAAGTATTAAATTCATTCAAATGGTTTGACATGATTCCACCTTCCTTCATTTTCAGATTGTATAATTTTTTCATGAGGTAAACTTTACTAGAGGCTGAAGCCATCTCGTACATGTCCGTGTAAGGACCTTGCTCAAATAGAAACACAATAATAATCCAATACAGCATAAAATTGAACACTTCTTCAAAAACAATAGCTCAGAGAGACAAAGGGAACACCCTCAAAAAACAACTTGATCAGATAACTCACGATTCACTTGCCCAGAAACAATCAGAAATAACTGAATATTGCAATTAATAGTCTTAAAAGTCCGACATAACATATGCAGCCAAACACCATCACTGTTCGAAAGAATATGAATTGAAATACAAGTAACTCACTGAACAATGTGAACTAGAAATTATTTGATACACAAATGAGTTCGATACTGAATTACTTTTAATCAAAACATTAGCTTATTCGCTGATTACACACAGTTTTATTGGCCGACAGGAATCAGATCGTTGTCATGGAATATTTCCCGCGATTGTTCAACTCTTGAAAGTCTCTATAGTTGTGATGCCCAAGAGATGAACACGCGATGTGTTATGGAGAGATTGAATATCGTGCCTATTGTAAATAGGAAGTGTCGCATCATCCTCGGGAGGACTTAGAGACACCTGCGCTAGTCATCATTCGTCGGCTATGAGAGATCCAATGTAAGACAATGATCCAGGTATGAGTCGGCTGTTGTAGCGAGCGCTAGGTGAAAGATCACTCTGTTATGAGTGATCAAGTGAATGTGGTGACGCTCAGGTGTTGATGAGCGTGGCCAGAGCAGGATGCTCGACCACGGCCTGCTAATCGCACCTCTTTCAATCAGTCCTGTAGAACATATAAGAAACTTAGTTGCTCAGCGGATATATAACGAAGAACAAACAAACGAATTCACAGATTAGGATGAACGTCTACATAGGATCAACAAGGGGGCTATGTCCCTCGACAGATCGCTATGGAATGCCAAATCCAAACTTGTAATGCTCTCCAATACCGAAAGAACAAGTATATATATGAAATCTCCACCTTCCTCAAGTGAGGTCGGCCAAACAAGGTGAATTGCCTTCCTAAGGAGGTTGGCCTCAAACAGAAACAAGACAAATTTAAATGTTATTAAAATAATTTAAATTTAAATATTATTAATATTATATTTATGGTGTAGAGAAACACCTTTCCCGCCGGAAGATCCTTTGGGCCGACTTAGGGGACGGGGACATGATAGTCCTCCCCGCTTGAGAGTTGCTTGCCCTCAAGCAACTTCAGATTTGGGTGATTAAAGATGAAAGATCTCAACTCCCTCCCATGTTGCATCATCTATTGGAAGGTTCTAACACTTCATTAGATACTCTGGAATAACCTTGTTCCTCAACCGTTTCTCCCTCACATCCAACACTGTCTCAGGCTCGAGTATCAACTTGCCCTCATCATCAAGAGGAGGCAACTCCACTAAAGGTGTAATCTGTTGTCTGAGTGCCCTTTTCAAGCATGACACATGGAAAATGTTATGGATTCTGCTACCTTATGGTAACTCGAGCTTGTAAGCAACCTCCCCAATCTTCCTCACAACCCTGTAGGGACCATAGAATCTCGGTTTCAGCTTCTTCGCGCCATTCCCTTTGAGGGTAGACTGTCTATAAGGCTACAATCTCACATAAACCATATCATCAACCTCAAAAACCCTCTCTGTCCTATGCCTATCAGCGTACACCTTCTACTAGTTTTGGGCTTGCTGCAAATTTTCTTTAAGAGAATGAGAAATATCCATACTCTCTTATACCACATCCTTAGCTCTAGGGACTCTACTATCAGTAAGGAGCAAATCCATCAATGAGGTGGCATCATAATCGTAAAGAGCTTTGAAGGGTGACCTACCAATTGACATATGATGTGTGGTGTCGTAGCAAAACTCCCTCAAATGCAACCATTTTATCCATGTTGTTTGTTGCCTCATGACAATTCCTTAGGTAGCCCTCAATCCATTTATTCACAATTTTCGTTTGCCCATCTGTTTGGGGGTGGTAGCTAGTACTTGAAGTTAGTTTGGTGCAAGTCAAACAGAAGAGTTCTTGTCCAAAAAAACTAATGAACCTGCTATCCCTATCACTCACAATATTCTTGGGCAATCCATGAAGTTTAAATATTTCCCTAAAGAACAGATCAGCCACTTGTGGAGCCTTAAATTCTAAAGTAATGGCATGAAAATAAGCATACTTGGTAAGCCTATCGACCACCACATAAATACAATCCTTACATTGTACCTTAAGCAGCCTTGTGATGAAATCCATGGAGATGCTCTCCCACTTCTAATTTGGAATGGGTAAGGGTTGCAACAAACCTGCTGGAAAGACATGCTTAGTTTTGTTTTGTTGGCATACCATACACTCTCTAACATGCTGCAAAACATCATTCTTCAACCCCTTCCATGAGAAATGCTCTCTTACTTGCTTGTATGTCTTGTAGAAACCAGGGTGACCAGCAAGGGGAGTATCATGACATGCCCTCAAAATCCTTTCTTTCACCTTAGATTTGGGCACAATATACACACAGTCTTTATAGAGGATGAGATCTTCAATGACTTTGAATTTGTCATCAAGCACCTTTCCTTCTAAAATGTCAATGGAAAGAGAATCTTTGGATATTCAGCTATTATGGCAGCCTTCCAATCAGCAGATATATCAGATATAGAGCAGAAATAAGGCTTCCTAGAGACCACCGCATTGTTCTTCCCTTTCACATATTCAATATCAAAATCATAGGCTTGAAGTTTGCTTACCCACTTTTGCTGTCTATCTTTCAAGTCACGCTGATTGAGGAAGAACTTTAGGATATTATGATCCATTTTCACCACAAATTTCCCACAAATTAGGTACTGTCTGAATTTGGCGAGAGCATGCATGATTGCCAACATATCTTTGTCATAAATAGAGAAAGTTTTTTTTGCATCCCTGAGCTTCCTACTCTCATATGCTATAGGATGCCTATTTTGCGTCAAAACTACTCCAATTTCCTCTCCTGAGGCATCACTCAAGAACAAAAGGAAGCGAGAAATCTGGAATACCCAAAATAGGGCATGAACTCAATACCTCTTTGAGCTTATCAAAAGCTTGCTGCAATGTAGGGTCCCAAGAGAAAGCCCCTTTCTTTGTTAAATTGGTCAATGGAGCCACAAGTTGTGAGAAACCCTTTACAAATCTCCTATAGTAGCTGCACAATCCCACAAAACCTCTCAACTGTGATAAGTTCCTTGGTCTGGGCCAATCTTGTATTGCCTTGATCTTTTCTTCATCAACACTAACCCCTTGGGCACTAATCTTATGTCCCAAATATAGAATTTCAATCAATCCAAACTCACATTTTGACATCTTGGCGTGAAATGAATGCTGCTCAAGTATGCCAAGTACCTCATCTATGTGTTTCAAGTGATCCTCCCAAGTCCTACTATAGATCAAGATGTCATCAAAGAATACTAAAACAAACTTCCTCAACTATAGAATGAATACCTGGTTCATACATGATTGGAATGTAGTAGGGGCATTGGTTAACCCAAATGGCATAACCAAGAACTCATAGTGCTCATAGTGATATTTGAAAGACGTCTTGTGCACATCCTCTTCCCTCATCCTGATTTAATGGTACCCCGAATGCAAGTCAATCTTGGAGAAATAAACTACACCATGAAGCTCATCAATCAACTCATCGATCCGGGGGATGGGGTAGCGATTTTTGATGGTCCTATTGTTTAGTGCTCTAAAATCAATGCACATCCTTAATGTCCCATCCTTTTTCTTGACCAACACTACTGATGAAGCAAAAGGGCTAGAGCTTGGACGAATATGCCCCATGTCAAGTAACTCCTTGATCATTTTCTCTAGCTCCTCCTTGTAGGCTCGTAGATGACGGTAGGGCATGGTGATGATAGGTTTGGCTCTTTCCTCGAGCTCAATCACATGCTAAAAACCCCTCTTCAGAGGTAGACCATGAGGTATATCATCGAAGACCTTGCTATAACTTTCCAAGATAGGCTGAATGTCAATGTGGAAGGTCTTTCCTTCCTTGGAAGGCTGAGTGTCTATGATCAAACATTCAGCTGCCCAAGCAATTTGATCTCTACGAAATGCTCTCTCCATATGCTTCGCTAAAACTACCATGGGGCCACCATTGGAGAGGCCACAAAGGATCACCTCTTTCCCATTAGATTTGAATTTAAGCTCCATTGTTTGGTAGTTTTATGTGTATTCTCCAAGTAAGTGCAACCATTGCACTCCAAGTACCATCTCGGTATCCCCTATACCGATCACATAGAAATCATCTCTCATCTTATGGCCACCAAGAGTCAAATTTAGTTGTTGAATTCTTCTATTGCATGGAAGAGTGTAGCCATCTGCCACTACGACATTGAATCCTTCGAAATCCTCAGTCTTCAACCCCAATTTAGCCACCAATTTCTCATCAATGAAATTATGAGTGGGCCCACTATCAATCAAGACATTCACTCGTGACCCTTGTAAAACTCCTTTGACTCGAAATGAATGGTACCTCGGTGCTCCTAATAGGGCTGCAAGAGTTCCTCTCAGATGCCCTTCTCCTTTGGGTTCATTCTCTTCTTCAATTACTATTAATTCTGGATCAGCTTCTTCTTCTTCGGAGTCATCACCCAGAAAGACCTCAATGTAATGTATTTGGCCCTTCCCCAAACAATGATGACCTTTCTACCATGGTGCTTTACAATCAAAACATAATGACCTCCTTCGAAGCTCATTCTTTGACATTTCCGAAGGGTTAGGTCTAAATGGTGCCTTTCTTGGGGGTGGAAGGTCTCTCTGGTGGAGCCTTACTAGTGTGTGGTTTGCCTTTCATTGATGAGTCTTCCAAATTCAAAGCCCTCCTAATGGCGTCTTGAAGTGAGCTTGGATCCAATGCCTTTACCAAACCTCTAAGGGGTTCAGAGAGGCCTTCAACAAAGAGGACTATGAGCCTTCCTTCCGTCACATCTAGAACCATCACTGCTAATCTCTCAAACTCGGCAACATAGCTCTCCACCTTTTCTTCTTGCTTCAGCAATGCTAATTCCCTGAAGTGAATTTTTGGATCCTTCCTATCAAATCTCTTAGTCAACCTTTGACTGAATCCTTCCAATGTCTTGACGGAATTGTGGCCTTGTGTCACCATACCCTGATACCACCATTCGTGGGCCAACCCCTCAAGGTGTAGGGTAGCGAATTCGATGGTTTCTTCTTCGAACATGGGATTCAAGGAGAAGTATGTGTCTAATTTTTGCAACCAAGCCCTTGCTAATGAACCCCTTGAACCATCAAAAACTGGGATAATGATTTTGCCCAAACGATATTGGATGTCCTTCCTTTCTTCATACCTTCTCCTCCTATTCCCTCTTCTGGTCTTCATATCATGGAATTCTGAGAATGTTACATCTCGACGAAAGGTTGGACTTTGAGCATGATACTCATTATACAATTTGGCCATGTCCTCTTCTTCAGGTGGTGTCTCTACTTCATTTTCTACCCCTTGATCCAAGAATTTAGCTTTGAAAAACTTGGTGGAGGCTGCTAGTTTTAGTACCCTTGAACTGCTACTCTCCATGCCATTTTGTACTATTTTACCAGCACCTAATTGTTGGTTCAATCCCCTCAAGAGTTAGACCATCACCACCATAGTGTCCTTCATAGTGGATTGAAACTCTCTAGATTCCTTGATGAACTGTTGTCCATCATCCTCCTTATCTCCCATTGCCTTCTTCCTCTCTTTGAGACGATATCTCAGATCTCTATCACTCATGTACAGATGCACAGGCTGGCAGGACAAGTGGCTTTGATACCATTGTAAGGACCTTGCTCAGATAGAAACACAGAAATAATCCAATACAGCATAAAATTGAACACTTCTTCAAAAACAATATCTCGGAAAGACGAAGGTAACACCCTCAGAAAACAACTTGATCAGATAACTCAAGGTTCACTTGCCCAGAAACGATCAGAAATAACTAAATATTGCAATTAATAGTCTTAACAGTCCAACATAACATATGCAACCAAACACCATCACTATTCGAAAGAATATGAATTGAAATACAAGTAACTCACTGAACAATGCGAACTGGAAATTGTTTGATACAGAGATGAGTTCAATACTGAATTACTTTTAATCAAAACATTAGCTTATTCGCTAATTACACACATAGGTTTATTGGCTGCCAGGAATCAGATTGTTGTCATGGAATGTTTCCCATGATTGTTCAACTCTTGAAAGTATCTATAGTCGTGATGCCTAGGAGATGAACACGCGATGTGTTCTGGAGATTGAATGGCGCGCCTGTTGCAGATAGGAAGTGTCACATCATCCTCAGGAGGACTTAGAGACATCTGCGCTAGTCATCATTTGTTGGCTATGAGAGATCAAGTGTTAGACAACGATCTAAGAATGAGTCAGTTGTGTGTAGCAGGCGCCAGGTGAAAGGTCACTCTGTTATGGGTGATGATCACCTAAATGTGGTGATGCCTAGGTGTTGATGATTGTGGCCAGAGCAGGATGCTCAGCCACGGCCCGCTAATCACACCTCTTCCAATCAATCCTGTAGAACATATAAGAGACTCAGTTGTTGTGTGGATATGTAACAGAGAACAAACACATGAATTCACAGATTAGGATGAACATCCTAACCTACGCAGGATCGACAAAGGGGGTACACCCCTCGACAAATCACTATGGAATGCTAGTACAAATTCATGATGCTCTCCAATACCGAAAGAACAAGTATATATATGAAATCTCTGCCTTCCTCAAGTGAGGTCGGCCAAACAAGGTGAATTGCCTTCCTAAGGAGGTCGGCCTCAAACAGAAACAAGACAAATTTAAATGTTATTAAAATAATTTAAATTTAAATATTATTAATATTATATTTATGGTGTTGAGAAACACCTTTTCCCGTCGGAAGATCCTTTGGGCCGACTTAGGGGACGGGGACATGATAGTCTGTCAATTTGTCCCACAACTCTTTCGAGGTCTTCTCTGCTGTGACGTTGAAGAGGACGTTGCTGGATGATAAAAGAATAATCGTGGCTCTCACTTTCTTGTCTAGTCTCTCCTAATCCTCATCTGACATCACAATTGGTTTCTTCGCTTTTCCTTCCAACACGAGTGATAGATCTCCTCTAATCAGCAAAGACTCCATCTGCACTTTCCACAATCTGAAATTCTGCCCTGCGAACTTCTCTATCTTCCATTTATCTGCTTCCTCTATTTCCCGACAATTATTACAATTCACAAACAGCTAATTCGCCAAGCTCTGATACCAATTGTTGATGAATTTATCGCAGATTAAATGAAAAGAAGATTGCAAAAATTAAAATCAGAAATAAGATAATTTACAAACACGAAGAACATAGAGATTTATAATGGTTCACCAATTTGGCTACATCCACTTTGAAGCAGGGAAAATATCTTTATTATCTCAGATGTTCGAATACAATCAACAGCAGCATAATATCAACAACATATGAACTGGCAATTACATTATCCAATATGGATAAGTCTTTGAAAAGAAAGGAATGTGAATGGACAACATAATTGGAGGGAAAAACAAAGTGACTGTTGGGCTTCAACACCCAACAATCCTAACCCATGCTTAACGGGGCCATCAAATCTAACTCTCAAATATGCAGAAATTCTCCACCAGGGATTACTTATGGCTTGCTACAAGCCAGGCTGTACCATGAGCTGGAGATTACACCTAGTCACAAGGGGAATCACTCATCCCAATAGTCTTATCATGTTGATACCAAGGGAGAGGGATTTCCTTACCCAATAGGGCATGGGTGAAAAGACAATATA
>VDFB02271358.1:314287753-314326271 GCA_007258455.2 Sequoia sempervirens | reverse complement strand
TTAAAACAATATAAGCATTTACAAATTCAATCAATATAAACACATATCATGAACAACTTACCAATGGACGATAATCATGCCTTTTTCAACATGACCATACTACCTACAATGTTTCATTATTGTGATTAAAAGTTGTCTCGTCTTTAAGCCCTTGCAATTATTGCAAGGACAATAACATTTCCCATCACCCTTTCTTTTCAATCTAGCCCACAATCTATCAAATGTCTCTTCATTTTGTTCTGGACTAATAGTATCTGACATGATTTTTCTTTGCCAAGCTTGACTATTTCGATCTTCAAAAAATATCAAACTCACATTCCAATAATTTTTATTCATAGACAGGAAACATAGTCTAATAAATCTGATATTTTACACCAAAAAAATTTGGCATGCAACCACCCCTGCAAAAGAGAAGATAGTCTGAAGTTAATGACCCCAAAAAACACTTTACAATGCTAATTCCAAAACTTATTAAATTATGATTTTACTATGATTTCCAAATGTTAAGACTCCTAAAATCAGAATATTGAACTTGATCACAAAATTCCTACAATGGAGGTAGCGAGCTAGTAAGAGTAAGTGACCCATTCCTAAGGAGCAATGAGTCAGAATCATCATTGCTAATGTCAATACGGATTTATCCTCTTAGTTAAAGATGCAATGTGTCACTTCTTATGACGATCTTATCCCTAGGGCCCTCAACATTGAGAGAGCCCTAATAAAAAACAAAAAGCATTGGTAAGAGCATGATTAGGGTACAAACCCTAGGCCTCCGTAGAAACATAAACAATAACTATAGTGGATTAGTGAGGTTGCAATACCAGAAAGATTGAGACAATGTAGGTAATAACAAAATCTTGCAATCTAAATATTGTAGACAATAACAAGCACACTATGTAGCTTTCGATATTTGTAAATGCAATCTACGGTAAGAAGAATGATCCACTTGAGATGTGATCCAAAAATGGCTAAGCAGGACAAGATAATAAAGCTCAAACCTTGCATAGTAAAGTGGAGATTTTAACAGTGAGTTTCCTTACCCCCTTGCTGACCTTAAGGGTTTTTCAAATGCTTTTGGTAGTGTTAGACAAGGCAAATGCAATCAGGGAATGACTGTCCAAATGAAGTAACAGTGGTAATCATAGGTTCAATGTTTCTTCTTAGCCATTAATATTGTATAATGGAGGTAGTGGATTGCATGTTTGAGCAGTGTTTTGAGACTCACCAAAGATGGGAAAATAGTGAATAATACCTTGTGGACTATGAAGTATTGACAATAAGGTTGAAGGATCTTAAGAACTACAATACCATGAAACAATGAGTCCCCTGTAGTAAGTAGGCAGTCTATAGGGCATAGTTTTGATTTTATAGAAGGATGCTCATGAAAGGAATCTTCAAGTGATAGTGAGTGAGTGTTTGAGATTGCAGCTGAGGGTGCAATACCCAGTCTTAAAGGAAGTTAGCAAAGCAGTAAATGTGCAAGAAAATCGAATCATACACAACAAATAATTCACAATGTTATCTTCCATAATGCCTTGAGTTTGAAGACAAAAATTTCATTGTATCTTCATGATGAAAGTGGTGAGCTTAATGGTCAATCACTGGCAACCATGATTTTAAAACATGCTATTGTGCTTATGGAGGCAACATTTTAAGCAAGGCAATGAGTAGTGGTTTGGAACAATGGCAGGTATGAAGGACTTGCTTTATATGCATACTATGCAGTCTAGCTTAAGACAACGTTCTTAGAAGAGATTGAAGGTGGATTATGGAACTCAAGGGTTACCATGAAAAGGATTAAAGCAAAGACTGAGATCTATTTAAAAGCCACGGTCATGAAGATATTAAAGATGTCACATGCAAAACCTAGTAGCTGGAGTAATGAATACAGTGCCAAAGAGGATAGTGTGTGGGGCAGATTTAGGAGATCTCCACATTATCTAATTACAGGGAAATACATCATTTATTTATTTTTTAATTAAAAGAAATCATTCTAAACCCTATATAGGATACATTGATACTTCAAAAGCCTCTGAAGGAATTTGAGATTATGCAAATATATGTCAAGTAACATTCATAAGGTTTAGAAAATCTTGATCACTCTCTAGAATAGCCCATTAAACATGGGTTGTGCTTGAATGCACTACATAATTGATATAACACAACCACTCTGCATATCAACCAGAGTTATAGGCTCTTTATTGCAGCAAAAGGTAATCACTCTTCGATCATGCTATAATTACATCCTATCCTATTAAACTTGAGACAACCTGAATGCACCCAATGATGATTGACACCTACATTATACAACCTGAATTAACTACATTATATGAGTGCCTCCATTTCTATCACAACATAGCCACATTAAACTTGGGTCACACATGAATGCATCCTGTATTTGTTATAGCACAACTGTGCCACATGACCAATAGAGTTATGGATCACATAATTACAGTCACAAGAATCTGTTCCTTGGTTGTGATCTTATGGTGATTCCACACAACAAAATCTGGACATGAAATTCTCAAAACCCTTAACCTCTAAAAATGAAATCTAATGAGATGTTGCTTTAAAATATGATTTTCAAACCTGGAACTACAAATCTGACTTCACAACTGAATTCTGCAAAAAGACAATGACTACCCTCAACTTGGTGATATCTTCTTGAATTTTTTCTGATTTTTCCCAAGAAAATCGTCCTTAGTTCTCCACAAACTATCTCAAGTAGAGCAAAACACTGTCGCAATAAATCAGGTGCGAACTTACTTTTCTTTATGTCGGCCACAATTTGAATTTTTTTAATTTTTCATGTTTGTCGAACATTCGACGAAAACAATAGCCGACATTTCGACGAACTCCAGGTTCGTCAAAATTTTGATGAACGTCGGCGATAAACTTTCAAAAAAATTGGAAATTACACATCAAATTTTACAAGCACCCGATGAACATCGAATTTTACATATTTTGTCGGACAGTTTCGTCATATTTTGCAGTCAAATGTATTAGTGAGAGGATTATAACCCTGAGTTTGGCTATCTGAATTTCAAGTATCACCTCCGAATTGTGCCAATAAGAAAGCCTTTTTAAGTGCATCATGCAAAGATGTAGCCTTACCACAACCTCTGACTTTGGTTGCCAATGAAAAATTTAAACCCCAATAGTAATGTTCTATCAGTATATGATCATCAACAACCAAATCTAAGGATTGAACCCTTTGATACATGAACAAAAATATGTGATTAAATTGATCAATGGGTTCTAATGGTATCCTTTTTGTAGTTGCAAATTCATGTAAGGGGTGTAATGCATGAGGATCAAACTGATCTAAAAATAAGGTTTCCATTTTTGTCCATGAATAAATAGATTCTAGTAGAAGATTATCATACCATTGTCTTGCTGAACCTTGAAGTGTTTCGACAAATAACTGGCAGATGATATCCTGATGCTGAACCTAGAGAAAAGTGAGAATACGGCTGCAAGTTTCGACATGTTCAGAAGCATTTTTCCCACTGTTAGGGAAAAGTAAAGGAAGCCTATCATACAAGTGACCAAGGATTTGATGGTCAAATCCTGGTATATATAAAGGGCTACCCATAAGAGCTGGGTTTTCCAAGACCGGGCCCACTCCAACTCACAACAATCCACAATTACTCATAGGGCCCTCTTTCTAGCACCAGTTCTTGTTTATGTCCCAAATGGCACAACAACATTACAAACAGAATATTGCTACTCTGTTTCTCCTGAAAGAGAAAGATGATCACATGGATATCTTAGCTCCCAAGGTCTTGGTAGTTGGGTCTCAACCATGCTAATGTCCCTCAGTGGTCAATGTAACAGTAATGTTCAAGGGGCTTGCTGGCATGAGCTTTTGGACTGTTATGAGAGAAAACATAAACTTAAAACCTATTCTAACTAGGGTTTTAAAGAAAAATAAAAAGATGGATCAAGGCTTCAGAATAGAAAAGAATGACACTTCATCTGAATTAACCAGACCTGTCACCTTCCAATGAATTCCTAACTACAACTGCATAACAGGATTAACTTGTGACTAACACACAGCTTCACCCATTCACAGTGCTGATTTCAACAGCAGATTGCAAGTTACCATTCAAAAAAAACATAAAACCAAACTTCATTCCTTGAAAGCCTCCTAAATCAGATGATTAATTCAAGACAAACACCATTCTAAAACAAAACATGAAGTAGATTTTAATCTGGTTGCTTCTACTGTTCATAAAACAGATAAACAACAATTACAAAGCTAGCACAATCACCAGTGTACAAAAAATCTATGACTCCAAGCTGTTTCCATTTACTCTAAGAGAACTGAAAGATACATTAGTCTATTATGAATCTATCTCCTACTCTAAAATTCCTCTATCTACTTCTTTCTAATCCTACAAAGTTCCTAAAAGTTCTAATCTAGAAGTCCTTACACAAAGTTCTCTAACCTTAGAAGTTCTAACCTTTACAAAGAGGCAAGAATTCCTTATATAAAGAATGCATCAAAAATAATGTGTTGTCCCTCTGTATTAGGGTTTACAAAATATCTGTAGAATGTAGGAGAGTCGGCTCTCAGATCTTTTGAAGAGAGTGAATGTGTATTCAATGTGAAGCCCTGCTGTCCATGCTGATGAAGCATTTCTGGGAAAGATTTGTAGATCTTTTGCATCTGCAACATTAACTCCTCTATTTGCATGTCCATCTTTGAACTCTCTTGCAGTTCACCTTGAATGCTCCAAAATATCACCGTTAATATTGATCTTCCTCTCAGTGGTCATTACAGTTGTCCCTGTGACTCATAGTTCCTTTCTTTAGCCTCCTTTCTATTCTGGACTTCTCTGTACGTTTGATCATCTTCTGGAAGCACCATCATGCATCCCTATAGATCTTTTCACTTCACCCAAGCCGATCCATTGCCTTCTGATCTCAGAAAGAATCCATTTGGTTTACATTTTGTTGGTCTTCCACAGGGGTGGTCAATTGATCAAACTATCGCAGGTCAACCCTCTTAACTCCTCCTGATTGGTTAGACATTCGCCACACGAGCTTCCCAGGAATTCAAAGTGGTCCACCTTGAATCACATGTCAGTGAGACACTCATCGTGTCTCCCCAATGCGATTTCGATTTAACAGTTATCAGCATAGCATATGGCAATCGGAAATACACTTCGGCGAGCTACAAAAGTTATACCGAGCTCACAAAACCCATCGGTAAGACTTCATTCTTTCGCTGAGACCACATGGCAAAGCTTTTGTTTTCTTTTGGAGTCTCCCCGACATGCTTCGTGTTATCGGCGAGACTTCTGAATGTTGGCCAAACCTCTTGGCGCATACCTTTCCTCTCCCTGAAGGGATATCCTATCGGCATGACCTCCTTCCTTCGCTAAGACCTTATGGCGAAGGCATCACCCTCTTGGTGAGCTCCATTTTTTTCAGTGGGACCCCCGCTTTATGTTGGCATGACCTTCGCTTGTCACTGTGACCTCATAGTGACACCCCCTCATTTGTTGGGAGTCTCCCCGAATTCCTTCATTTGACCTTCTTGTGCCATCTTCTCTTTTTGTTTCAGCGTGACCTTCATGAGTCCATGAGACATTACACCGAGTCCCATATCCTTCGGTGAGCTCATCTTATTGGCAAGACCCTTCCCCTTTGGCAAAAATTTTCGCCGAAGGCAACACCTCTTGGCGACCTCACCCTACTATCGCCAAGACTTTTGTATCGGCAGGACCTTTTGCCGATTTCTTTCACTTTCGGCAAGCTTCCTCTGTGTCTCTGAGACTCTCTTTGTTCAGGGAGATGTTTTATAGCAACCTTATGTCTCGGGAAAAGTGTCCGCACGTTCTTTCTTTGGTCGTCAAGACTTACTAATTCTCTCGCCGAAGACCCTTGATAGAATCCCTTTGTGGCATGTCGGTGTGACTTTATGAATTTTTGAGACCATATGCCAAAGAAGATGACTCCCGCCGATGCGCTTTTGTCACTATTACCTCACCTCCTCAGCCAGACATTATACCGAAGGTTTTATCCTTCAGCGAACCTTTGATTTCTTTTGGGGCCTCCTTCCTTGTCGCCGAGACTCCTGGCGACTCACGTCCGTGTCGCCGAGACTTTAGCACTTCGGCCAAACTTCCCACCGAAGGTGAACCACTCTCCTCGAACTTGTTCTAATCGGCAGTCGGAAAGACTTTGAGATTTCGCTAAGACATCTCTCTGAAGACAAACTTATGCCAATAGGAAACTCCTAGTCGCCGAGACAATGAATGATGTCTTGGCGATAAATGCCTGTATGTGATTTCTGATCGCCGTGGCATCTCTGGGGTCTTTCCAAAATGTAACACGGATGCATGTTGAGTAGAATGCACTGGTAGTCGGCAAGACATCTACAAGGTCTTACTGAATTTCTTCTTAGCTAATTTTTATGACCAAATGAACTGGGGAAAGCATTCCAGTTGAGCTACCTTGACAAATACCGTCCTATATTTGATTTAATCCTGCATTCAATGAAGAAAACCACAATAAAGATCACATGAACAATAGTTAATTAATCAAAATCATCATTGAAATGAATCCTATGTCAGCAGGGTACCATTAAATTTTCAAACAAAATGATCATACAAGCAGTTCGGGTTTCAGGCCGACCCGTGGAATCCAAGCCAGGGAGGAATTTTGGAGAATTATGAGTTAGGCGGATTCCAGTGGAATAAGCATGAAAACACCCATTAGAAACTTAATCTGATCATTATCAATCCAAGAACAGCATGTGAGATCTCAAAATAGCATCAATTAAACGTAAAATGCATCATCATTTACTAACTAGCCTACTACTCTATACTTCTTAACATTTCACCAGATTCTGGGGAAATCCACGCGGGATGGATTTCGAAGGAGAAGACATTCCGGAAAATTTGGAACAAACAGGGAACAACGGATTTTGGGAAAATCGAGAAGAGAAGGAAATCCACGAAAAAGAAGACATCGGGAAAATCTGGTCCATGCGGAATTCTGCGAAGACCAAAAATCCTCGAACAACAAACGTTCAGCTAGAGTTCGAGTGAGATCCAGGAAAATCCGAATGGGATGGAAAATCCTGAACTCAGGAGAAAACCCGAAGAACCCCAAGAGCAAAAGCAAAAAAAACAAAGGCAAAGAAAACCAAAGAAAAAGGGGACCTATTTGGATCCAAATCAAAGTGGGGTGGTTATGCAAGGCATAATAGGAATAAAATGTAGAAACCTTCTACTCACTGCATTAGGAAGTCATAAGCATTAAGGCTCACACTCAGATCAACACTCTTGATCACTTCCGCATCTCTCACATCACACACTTCTTACAATCCACACAATAATTATCCTTGTATTTATACCCTTTGCGACCTAAAACAATCTCAATTAGGTTAGCCTTAATGAAATTATATGCCCCAACCATGTATCATCAAATAGGTCGGCACCAAACACTTCCACAAAATAAAGAAGTGAATCCAACCACACCACTACTTAACTAGGACCCAAATCTACACAAGCATGCTTTTTAACACTTCCTTAATCAACAATTAGTCTCTACAATCAGCACTAGCACACTAGGTCAACCAAACCTGCACTAATACTAACAAGCAATTCCAAACACACTTCTCAAGGTCCTAAAACATATCACAGACTACAAAAAAACACTCCATGATATTCATACAACATTTTAGAATATTCCAACACCATCATAATATTTTGCACAACCACTACAACCACCTGAAACTCAAGAACACCTTCATTCTATGTAACCTGACATACTGGCATATACATCAAACACAATAGACAACCTTGTGGAATAACTCTGCATCTAAAACTTAAGGGAAGGTAGATACAAATATGATAAATGCACTCCCAAATCCACAATACTAGAAAATTTATTGTGGAGAAATACTGAGCAATCTCATTTCTCTTAAACCACACTACTTCACAATTCACACACTGGTGAATACAACTTATTCTACCACATGATCCAGAACCTAAAATTTTAGATATACCTCAAAACACCTTGGATCATCATGTCCAAACCACATGAGCACATCGTCAACCATGAAGAAATTTGAAGCAAAACAATGAACACCACTTTCTCACACTGAACTTTCTTTTATTCAAATTTTCTCAAAAGCACTTGGAAACCAAGTGCCACAAAAACCAACTCAATATCTGTAACACCTTCTCAACATATCAACCACACAAGAGGTTGACAGTGGTGATAATACTAATGACAACATAATGCAACCAGCCCACTTGAACACACTTGTTTCCTCATGGGTTGGCATCAATGCAATAATGCTCTGTTGACATCAATGACAACACAAGTATCCAACACTATCCTCTTTTTCAATATTAAAAAAAAATTGGGAGTAGAACCAATTGGCGACTCTACTGGGGACAACAAAGAATCTGCGCCTTAATCATAGAGTTAGAAGTCCTATATATAGACTCCGTTGGGAATAATAAGTAACAATCTTTTTCTCACTTTCAAGAAAGTGAGTGGCGAATCTAATCAAACATTGCAATTTGAATGGAAGAAGATCTCAATTTAGGGGAGGTCATTCTGGAGCTCCTCCTAGTAATAGTAGGTGTACACATAAAGATGATAAGGCTGACAAGGGTAAAGGGAAAAGTGAGGACATGTGCTTGACAAACAAAGACAAATCATCAATACCTTATGGTGAGAATTGTTTTGAAACATGGAAAGATAGTTCAACTAAAGAGCCTTGTACCCCAAAAGATCAGAAAAATCCTTTTTACAACCCTCAGAAACAAGCCAAATTTGAAGCTAGAAAACAGGCTGAATTTGAAGCTGGACTCGAATCTGAACGACTCAGAATTCAATATGAATATGACCAAAACATGCAAGGTAATCAGAATGGACCTACTAATCAGGAAATTCATCAAGAAAAATAATGAATCTTTAACTTATGAAGAAGTTAAAGCACGTTTTGAATCTCAAAAAAAGGAGAGGGAAGAGCAGGAAAAAGCCCAAATGATTCAAGCAATGAGAGAATTCAAACTGCAGAAAGCTCAGAACATTCCTCACGCATCTGGTTTTCCCCCAAAATATGTACCACCCCATAAACAGGGTAATCATGGTACTGGGTATTCTGAACCACCAAGGATTCCTTACCATCAAATTGGGAATCAATATAGACAGCCAAATCATCCACCTTATATTCCCACACAACATACAAATAATTATCCACCTCCTGGTCAGCATCATGTGCCACAGCGAAATGTACAATATAATAACCCTATGTACCAGTATCAATATCCACCCAACCCTCCTCTTCATCAGTATACCACTATGATCAGACAGTTTGATTTGGCAGGGTTTCAGTTGTACCCTTATCGTATGGATGGTTCTTGGAGAAATTTGGTGCCTAAATTTATAGGGAGTAATGCAATCACTACCAAGGATCATTTAAGGATTTTCAATGCCTTCATTCAGGATTTGGATGTACCTTATGAATATTTGCATATGAGGTTATTCATGATGTCCCTTACTGGGGAAGCTAGGGATTGGTTCAATAGCCTGGCAATTGCTTCTATTTATTCTCTCCAGATATTTCAAGACCAATTCCTTGAACAATTTGGGAATCTAAGTGCACCAGACGCTGCTCTCCATGAACTAATGCGAATTCAGAAAGGTCAGAATGATTCAATCTTTGATTTTAACAGAAGATTCAATAAATTGCAGAATAGAATACCTCCCGGATCAAAGTTACCTGATTCTGTAGCATTAAGTGTTTATCTGAATGCATTCGACCCTAAAACAGGGTATGAGCTAAGAAATAGGTTCCCAAGGGACTTAGCTAAAGCACAAAAGATAGCATTAACAATTGAGAACAACAGAAAGGATGCTGGGATAATGAATAAGAGAGACAACCCTAGAGCTCCTCAACAAAACAATAATTATCAATATGAGCAGGAGAACACATATAGGAATGACAGGCCTAGGCTGCATGATATTCCTTATAACACAAACTGGAAAGATGGAAAACCTATGACAGATAGGTCTAGAAACAAGGATACTCCTGATCCATTGAGAAATAAGGGAACATATATGGTGAATAATAATTATTTTTGTGAGGCTTGTGATAAGCCACATTCCCCTGAGTATTATGTTGTAGCCTAGAGGATGCAAGAAGGAGTGTTAATGGGAGATGGTGGAGAAGATCACACGATCTACTTAACTTCAAATGCTTTTCACCATGTTGATGAGAGATACTCATCTTCGCAGGAGGGAGGTTATGAATATGATGTTGCAAAACAAAGGTACAATGTCCATATGGCTAAGCAGCATGTCTTTTCTGACTCTAAGGATGATTATGTAAAACCACAACTTGTTGAGGTGCCCGCTCATAGTAATGTGAGGAGACTTACTGAGGAGGAAATAGAGAGATTAATTGTTGCTGCAGTTGAAGAAGTGAAGAATAAGTATTGGTTGAGAAATAGGATAGTAAATGAGAAGGAAGGTGTCCCTAGGGGTATCTTTATGAAAGATCATAAAGTTGTACAAGGAGTTTCAAAGAAGACTGAAAACAAGCAACGTGAAGAAAGCAAACAAAATCCTATCCAAAAGGATGCAGTAAAAGAATTACACAAAGAAATTCAGAAGACAGAACAATTAGGTAGAAGAGAAAAAGAAGAGAACAAAGGAGAAACATCAAAACAAAAGAAAGTGATTAAGGCAGAAGGTTCCTCTTTTGATTTCACTCAAGCCTTGTCTCAGGTAAAGATGTTTGTCCCACTTCTTGAAATGATGAAAATTAAAGAATACAGGGACAGTGCAGTGCAATTGATAACAAATGAAAGTGGAAAACATGTATGTTTTGAAAATAAAATGGCTGCTAAAAATAAGCAGGATAAAGTAAACATCCCATAAATTTGCTTGAGTAATGTATTGACAAGTCTGCCACAAGTTGATCCTTTCTTTATTACATTGCTCATAAATAACAAATTATTGAGGAATTGCATGATAGATTCTGGTGCTGCCATGAATATTATGCCAGTGGGAGTAATGAAACAACTAGGCATGTGGGTGGATACATATGAAGGAAAATGTTATGCAATGGATAACAGACCCATTCCTGTGGTGGGTATAATGAAAGATGTAGAAGTCAAGTTAGCTGCTTATCCTCAAGTAGCTTACAATATTGATATAATAGTGATAGACACCCCTCCTCAATTCGGTATGCTTCTATCAAGACAGTGGATGACAGTTGTTGGTGGAAATGTCCAGTTCGATCTGTCTTATGCAACAATTTCAGTAGATGGCTAAGAGGTGAAGTTGTACAGGGATCCGAGGATGAATCAACTCATTGACTGTGTGCCACAAGACCAAATCAATTGCTTTTGTGATGTTGATCTTGGGAGTTTCAATGTAGAACTAGCCCAGCCAAAATTGACCAATAGTGATCCAATTGAGAAGCATGTTGCACAGAACTACAACGGTGTATGGAATATGTACTTTGATGGAGCCTACAGCCAAGAAGGTAATGGAGCAGGGATAGTATTTGTTTCACCAGAAGGTATTACCTTTAAGTATTCATTCCTGTTAGCATTTGAATGTACAAATAATGTGGCAGAGTATGAAGCCTTATTAACAGGATTAAATATAGCTGTGAAACATAAAATCAAACTGTTGGTTGTTCTTGGGGATTTAGAGTTAGTTGTCTCACAAATTAAGTCAAAGTATGTAGCGAAACACAAAAGACTAAAGCAGTACAAAAATGTTGTATGGGATACAATTGAGCTGTTTGATGCCTTCTCAATTGAGTGGGTAGATAGATCAAAGAATATAATGGAAGATTTTCTAGCTAATGTAGCGTTGAAAAGAGATGATATTACATTGGTTGGAATGTCACAAATTGAATTCAAGACAAGGCCTGTTGTGCCTGATAACATATATAGTTGGCAGGTTTTTAATGATGATACTGACCTTTTAAAATTTATGCACTGTGTTGATCAGTATGAAGCCCAAGAGATCGACTTCAATGCCTTTGTTGAAGAAGTTGATGGAAAAGAAACAGTATTTGGAAAGGAGATTTTGCAGCTTAAAACCAATAAACTTCCTAAAGGGTTGGTGGCACTTGAGAGGGTATATGATGGAAATGATCGGTCTTTAATGAAGCAAACACCAGTTGGAAGGGATGATATTGAAGAAATTAACTTGGGAACTGAGATGGCACCAAAAAAGGTGTACATACGTAAAAAGATAAGTCCTGCAATTAGAAGAATGCTGATTGAATTGTTGAGAAAGTATAAACATGTATTTGCTTGGTCTTATGAAGATCTAAAAGCATATAGGGAAGACTTGTTTCAGCATGAAATACCATTGAAGCCAAATGCTAAACCATTCAGACAAAAGAAAGGCCTGTAAATCCAACTCTAGAACCTAAAATGTAGGAGAATTGGCGAAGCTCAGAGATGGTGGAATCATTAAGCCAATCAGACATTCAACATGGGTTTCAAATCTGGTCCCTGTCAGAAAGAAAAATGGAGATATCAGATTATGTGTAGATTTTAGAAATCTAAACATAGTGTCCCTCAAAGACAATTATCCTTTGCCTAATATGGAGGTCATTTGCATAAGGTGATAGGCTACGAATTGTTGTCCATGATGGACAGATTTTTAGGATATAATCAGGTTAAGGTTAAAGAGTCTGAGCAATACAAAACAACATTCACAACTCCTTGGGGAACACATGTTTATCTGAGAATGCCATTTGGTCTCACTAATGCAGAGGTGACTTTCCAAAGAGCCATGGATGTGGCATTTGCTGATTTGATTAATATTCTCATGGTGGTGTATCAGGATGAACTCACTGCTTACTCCAAGAAGGCTGAAGATCATGTTCATCATTTGGAAAAGGTATTTATAAAAGCCCTTGAATATGGTATTAGCTTAAACCCTAAGAAGTGTAATTTTGCAGTTACAGAGGGTAAACTTTTGGGACATATTGTTTCAAAGGAGGGGGTTAGGATAGACCCTAAAAGGGTTGAGGCCATTGACAAAATTCTTGTCCCTAAAAATGTTAAGGCAATACAATCATTCTTTGGACAGATAAATTTTGTTAGGAGATTTGTCTCTAACTTTGCTGAGATTGTTAAACCCATAGCAAGAATGTTGAGGAAAGGACATAAGATAGAATGGACTGTAGAGGCTTTGGACGCTTTTGTATCTATTAAATGAGCCATCAAGGAGGCTCCTATTCTTAAATCTCTTGATTTTTCAAAACCTTTTCAGATTTTTTCATTTGCCTCAATGCACACTGTTGCAGCTGTTATGCTACAAAAGAATGAAGATGGTCATGAACAGCCTATATCTTTCTTCAGTAAGTCATTACAGGGATCTGAATTAAAGTATGATATAATGGAGAAGCAAGCATTTTCACTAGTGAAAGTTGTAAAAGCTTTCAGACCATATCTTGTTGGAGCAAAGGTAGTTGCTTATGTTCCTCATGCAGCAGTCAAGGATATTCTGACACAGTATGAAGTAACAGGTAAAAGATGCAAATGGATCAACAAAATCCAAGAATTTGACCTGGAAATACAAATCACTAAACTGGTCAGAGGTCAGGGTTTGGCTAAACTAATGGCAGAGGAAAATATCAAAGCAAATCATATTTGCAACGTAGAAGAAGAAAATGTAATTGCAAGCATTGGGCACACTCAATGGTATACAAATATCATGTATTGTCTTAAATACATGAAGTGTCCAGAGGGAATGAATGACAACCAAAGAAGAACGCTAAAGTTGCAGGTGTCTAAATATGTTTTTATGGATGGAGATTTATTTTGGAAAAATAGTGATGGTATATTATTGTTATGTTTGGATTAATTTCAATCTAAACATGTTTTGAATGAAATGCACAAAGGGGTTTGTGGGGGACATTACTCAGCAAAGACAACTACGCATAAAATTCTCAGGGCAGGGTACTACTGGCCCAGGGTTTTTAATGACTCTTTCACCTATGTAAGAAAATGTGAAGCCTGCCAGAAGTTCTCTAGAAGACTAAAATATCATGGAGCTTTGCCACTTCAACCCATGCAGGATGATGCTCCTTTCCATCAATGGGGAATTGATTTCATTGGAGAAATACAAGAAAAATCAAGTGGTGGACATAGATGGATACTGGTGGCCACTGATTATTTTACCAAATGGATAGAAGCAATCCCAACTAAATAGGCTACAAGTAGAGTTGTGACAAATTTTTTAATGGACAATATCATTACTAGATTTGGTACACCAATAAGATTGATCACTGACAATGGGATTTGTTTCAGGTTAGATGAATTCAAGAACTTTTGTAGCACATATGGTATTGCCATTTCATATGCAGCCCCTTACCATCCACAGGCTAATGGTCAAGCAAAATCTAGCAATAAAAGTCTTCTGAAGATTATAAGAAGGATGCTAGGTCAGAACAAGAAGGCTTGGGATTTGAAATTAAGACTGGTTGTATGGGCTGATAGAATTACGGTGAAGAAGGAAATTGGGAAGTCCCCATTTGAGTTAGTATATGGAATACAAGCTAGGATGCCTTTGCAGAACTTGTTACCAGTCTACAATTTTTTCCTTCAGGAGGATTTGGATATTCCTGAACCTATGGAGGAAAGAATGGAGCGGCTAGCTGAACTGGATGAAATAAGGAGAGTGGCTCAAAATCAAAACATTAAGTTACAGACGCAGATGAAATATCTATTTGACAAAAAAGCAAAGAGTAGGAAATTTGAAGAAAGTGATCTGGTACTGATGTGGAATGCCAGGTGCCAAGAGAAAGGAAAACATGGGAAATTTGAGGCTTTGTGGTTAGGACCTTTTGTGGTGGTTGGAAAGAAAGGCGAAGACTCATACTATCTATAGAATATGGCTGGTGAAGATCAAGAATTTCCTGTACATGGGAAATTCTGAAACAATTTTTCTCTTGAGTAGTATAGAGGATTAAGGGTTTCCATTGCATGAACAACTCTTGATAATCTTCTTTAAATAATTTTCCATGCACAGTAGTTTAGGAAATAAAAGGAACAGGACTTGCCAATACATGGACAATCCTGATTTTCCTTTTTTCAAAATAATTTTCCATGTACAGTAGTTTAGGGTCTCATTCTTTTCCAATGCCATCTGTTCCATCATGCTCACATATTCCATCATCTTGAGTTTGGTCTGCTCACCCAGAAATCTAGATCCTTGCAATGATCTTACTATCATTCATCCCCAGATGGAGCTACTGTTAGAACTGTAAAATTTTGAAATGTTTACAGTCTATTGCATTCAAGAGTTTCCAGCATTGAGTCCTCATCATAAGCATAAAATTCCCTCTTTGTATTGTCTTGCTTATTTTCTGTCATGTGACACATTTGAATCCATCTAGTCCTTCATATTTCATTAAAAGACCCATATCGGCAAGACATAGTAAAAGTTTCCCCGACCTATATTTTCACTAACATGTATTTGTTGCAGACTATTGGCAGGACTTTTCTTTTGTTTTGGCGACTGTGAAGATTCATATCGGCAAAGGAGGCATTTCGGGGTAAAGTCATAGCGAAGTATTTTTTCTTGCCGATCGGCATATAGAAAAAATATATCGGCATAAGTTGGGGCATCGTTGTAATGTCACGGCGAGTTCAATTTGTCTTACCGATTAGCATGTAATAAGGGTCATTTCGGCCAAACTGATTGGTATCATTGAGAAGTCATGGTGAATACATTATGTTTCTAAAGTATGTCGGGAAGACTAAAGTATGTCGGGGTAATGTCTTGACGAAGGTGTCGGGTCTTGCCGATAAGGTGTAGGGGATTCAAAAGGCTACTAGGTGAAGCTATGGAGTCTTGCCGATTTAAAGGATATGTCGATAAGTGATATGCATCGCCAAGAGAAGAAATCTTTGGCGTAAGTTTCACCAAAGTTTGAATGTTGTACCGATAGAATATTTTGGGGTGAGTCTTGCCAAATGAAGTAATCTAGAGGAATGGATTCGGCTAGACATTTGGTGTCGGTATGAGTCTTCCCGAAAGTTCATTGTCTTTTTGAAGGTATTGTTTCATTTGTAGGGTTTATTTCTTCAGTGAGAAAACTTGGTGGTCACGCCGAAATGAAATTTCATCGGTGAAAGGGTGATTTTGTCCCAGCGATTGGAAAATGATTTGAAGAATGCATATCGGTATGACACTATGAAGTCTATGTAACATCTCCCCGACTCAGAATTGTTATAGCGACATGAAAAAATAGAAGTGATAGTCATCATTTTGATTCCAAGTGTCGGTATGACTGTATAATGTCTTGGTGAAAGGATAAATAAACGTTGCAAAAGGACTTCGCCCCAAATTTGAAAATCTCTCACCGACAGAACGTTTGATGCGACAGTGCCAGTTTCAAATGGGTCTTCATTCATGCTTCATTAATGGTGCGATGGGATATAACAGTAAAGTTTTAATCAATTCTTCAGTTCTGAATTGATTACGGGTGAATTGGCATGCTGAACAGAGAACCGGGATTTTTCTCAGCCTGAGGAGCTCGAGCAAAATACTGTAAGTAATTGCTTCTTGGTTTGTTCACATTTTGATTCTGTAAGCTTGAGAATGGAGTCTTCTGGTTCTGGAAAGGGTAAGGGTAGAAATTCTGGTGAGAGTAGTCTATCAAAAGGAAAGAAACAAAAGGTTGATGCAGGGCATGAGGGCACCGAAAGGAGGTTGAATCAAGACCTTATTGATCAGTTACCTGGCTTGGGGCCTAAAGCTAGAAGGTTTGCACAACTTAGGGTAGAAGTTGACAAGTTAGAAGATAAATGCAAGTTCATAGGTGATGTCTGGACTGCCGTAAGAGGGTATGAACTTTTCAATTTTCACTATCATAGGAGAAATTGCTTTGAACCAGTCTGTAACCCATGGAAGTTGAATGTAGGGAAACTGGTGTGCCCTAATATTTTTGTAAATGCATAATTAGTGAAATTGCTTGCAGATAATTATGATCCAAAACATAAGGCTATATGTGACCCATCTGGAAAACCACAGATATATGTGTCTAAAGAAGCAATAGGTGAGGTTTTTCAAATTGGAAGGGTTTTGCGATGAGGAGATCAATTGTGAAGAGTTGGAAAAGGAATTTTCAAGAATGGATACAATCTATAAGGGTTGGAGGTTGCCTATTCATAGAATTAAACAAGGTAACAAGTTAGAACCTCTGCAAGATAGTGAGGGGCCTCCTTATCATGTAGATTTGTTTGAACCTTATATGAAGTACACATATTTCTCAGTGTGTCAAGTATTGGGGATGGATGCCTCATAACTCATGTCAATTGTGCCAATGATTATCACAGCAGATATCCAGTATCACAACTCCAGACCATTTGACTATGCTTCATATATTTCTAGGGGGCTTGATTTAGGGTTGAAGGCTATCAAGAGTGGATCATCTATTGTTCATCTCAGACACTATTCATTGTTGATGCACTTGGTGTTGTATTTTGGATAGGAGTTGGGAGTATGGCCTCCAGAAATGAGAATTTCTCAAGTTCGTAAGGAGGGTGAAGCATTGCCTGTTCAGTTGTGGACTGCTATTTGGGATAGCAGGTTTGCTAGTTCCAGTTTCATTCATTTTGAAGAGTATTTTGTAAAAACATTGTATAAGTTGTATCAATATCCTTGTAATTATTCTTTGACTGATGAGATTAAGAGATTCTTGTGGCCAACAGATTTCAATGGGCCAATTGATCATAACTAGGGTGACTGGTATTGTTTGAAGGGAGCTACAATGATCATAGTATATGGGTTTGAAGATGCTCCTCTCATTCTGCCAAGGACAGTTCCAAAAAGAGTTGCATATTTGGAAATTGTCAGATAGATGGATTACTGCAGTGTGATGCATTTCAGTTCTTTTGGGAAGCAGGATTTTATGCCTAGTACCTTGTGTTTTGGTGATTTCACTATGATGGCCAAGGAAGGATACAATTCAATCCTTGATAGATTGTTGCATTATAATATGAAAAGAGGACCACCTAGGAAGATCTTTGACCCAGAGGGATATATAAATTCTGCTAAGATGAAGATAAACTTTGGGGGGTATCAGCATGTACCCTATCCTTTTGATGATATGATCAAGAATTTGAATGAAGATGAAGCTGAAATGGTGGTTGAGAGATATAACCAAGGGTTGTTGGAGGCAGAGCAAATTCCTTCAGGGGAAGAAACACCAAAGGGTAATGTGCCACAGGGTAGGCCAGAAAAGGTATCCAGGTTGAGGACTCAGCAATATGTTTGCCCAATTAGAGAACAGAGTATTGAAAGTGGTGATATTGATGCAAGGCACATCGAGTACAGATCATTTGTCTCTAATGATGAGTTTATAAATTCCCCAGATTTCAAGGCATTCTTGTACAAGCAGAAGGGGAAGGAAATAAGATAAAATGTTGATGATGTTACTTCAGGGAATGAGGAACAATTGCTAGGTCAACTGAGAAAGTGTGTGGATGATGAAATGACAAATATGATTCCTGAAAAAAGGGAGGAAAATGTTGGAGAATGTTGGTGTCATGATCTTTCTTGGACTTGACTTGAACTCTGCATTGGTCTTTGATAGTTTCTTGAAGGACAGTAATGCTACACACAAGCTTGACAAGGAAAAGGTGACAGAGGTGTATGCAGGCTCCAAGTATAACACTGATGAAGGATCATTGATGATCTAGGCTTTATACCCACCCCATAGGAAATCAGTGGTAATTGACACAGAGAAGGAATTTGGACATGTCATGACTCTAAAAGTTGGAGAGGTTGATCCTGTAGCTACTACAAAGATTGGGGTCAATATTGCAAAGTTGAATAAAGCACAAATTCAGTTGCTGATAAAAGAAAGAGAAATGTACAAGGAAAACAATGAAAGAATGTTGAGAGAGAATGAGAAACTGAAAGATTTGGTTGGTATTTCAATGGATCTAGCCAAAATGCTCACTCAAGGAGAAAGCTCTCAGGAAAAAGATCATTGGGTAGGGTCAAGTGCTTATGCTCAGGGAAAGTATGATGCAATTGCAGCAATTGTCAAGAAGAGGCAAGAAAATTTGACATCTTGGTTGAATAAATTGTGGGGAAAATATTCTCATACTCTGGCTGCATTGAAGGAGCATGAAAGGATGGATGGACGAATAATGGATAAGTTTCATGAACTATCCCAAAGTGATGTTTCCAGTAGTGCAACACTTGAAGCTGCAAACCATATTATGAGTCGTCATCGAAACTTCTATGAGGAATTGTAGGGGGATGAACAAGGATTAATTGAAGCTGCCAATAAAATTGTGATCACATTCTCTAATGACAAAGGGGAATTGAAAGAAGCCACCAGATGGAGAAATGAATGTGAGTCAATGCTGAATGAAGTCATGAAGACAATTTCTACAGAGGATACAACATTGGAGGAAGTGAGCGAGCAAAATGAGGAAATGGTCAAGATGGAAATCATGATTCAGAATGTTGTTGGAGATGCGGACACGTATGAGTGCCAGGATTATTTGGACCACCTCGCTAAGACTCATTTGTGGCTAAATAGAGCCTAATTATTCTCTATCTTTTGTTTTGTAGTTTGATATTTTCTATTCCCGAAAGGATGTGTCCTTTCGTATTCTCAATGTATAAATATCCATTTTGAAAACAATATGCGGGAGATAGCTAGAATAGGATAGAGAATAGAGAAGAGACGGTAGAATACAATTTTTTGGCAAGGATGAGATTGGTTGCATATGTAAAATCATGGAGATATCAATGAAAATATAATACTATGGTGCAATTGTTTCTGGGATCGGTTGTTTATGGTATTCGTTGAAAAATATTATTGAAGTTGTCTCTGTAATGGTGTTTTCTAGTTATTAGAATTGGTGTAACAAGTTTATACCTAGTTCGTCAATCCACATTTGTTGCATCTGTATGGTCAATTAATAGTTTCTTTCCAGTAAAGATTAAATTCTTTGAATTGATCATAGTAATTAGGGAATGTCAATTGGATTACTAAGAAGTACTCAATAATCACAATCCTACATGTTTATACAAGTTATAAACCAAATAAAATGTTAAATAACTTGAATGTCTGCCAGAACAATGTACTTGTTTCAGATTTCTCTTGACTCCGTAAATCCTATAAGGCACTGGTCTTTTCATTTTCATTCTTTAGTTTCACTCACATTTTTTACATTTGTTAACTGAGCATATTGGGTTTTAGTTTTGAATATTGGTATACAATATATACCAAATTTGATTTAGTTTGTTCATTTTCATATGCCAACGTGGAAAAATCATTGCATGAAAGATAATTATAAGCCAAGCCTACATAATTTAGATAGGTATACCCGCCTAGGTCTAGCAGCACCTGAAGAGTAGAAGGTCCAAAGTCTTTTCGACCTTGTCTGTTACCCTAAAGCGTTGTGAAATATTGGCAACCTTTCCTGGTTCAAACCTATGTTTTTGAGAGCTAACAGAACCAAGTATAAATTTCATGAAACCATACTAATCCAAGAGAGTTGCAATATGTGTCTTTCAATTCCATACCATTTCCAAACCTACAAAAAGAAATGAGGAAATGAAAGAAGAAACCCTTGTTGTATCCTCTTTCTTAGAAGTTAGGGTGGTTCTAGGTTGTTATTAAATCTAATGGCCCATTGCATATATATTTATATAAATTCTAACCTACAATAAATTTTATTATTGATGAATATAAAGAATTTTGTACCTAGAAATATGATAGGAAAGGTTATAAAAACTATAATCTAAAAACCATTATGAAAATAATATAAAATTCAACAATAATTAACTGTAACTTGGTTGAAATACCATTCCTCAAACAATTTCAAAAAATGAGAGAGATAGGTGTTTAAAAAGAAAAGAAAAAGTGGTTACAAATTAGGTTTTTGCTAGTAAAATTAACAACTTTTGTTTAGAAAATTTTCCTTTTGCATTAGTGAAAAATAATATATATATAAATAGTATTATATATATGTATATATGTCTCCTATGTCATTTTGGTAACCATATTGTTGTACTTTCATAAGTTAATAATTAATTTTTTGAGGAATTTAGACTTCTTATTGAATTATTATATTATGATGATGATATTTTATTCATATTCAAGATGTATCATTTTTAGATAAAAATTTAATTATAGCTAAGCATTCTTAGTTTAAAACTTTTTATTGAGGAATTAGATTTTGGAGGTTTTCCCATAGATTAAATTAAAATGTAGAACCATTAATTACTTAATTTCAATATCTTGATCATCTTTGAGATGCTTCATTTGTGATCAAATTATTTAGCATTCTAGACAAAAGTTTTACTTAATTATTAATTCACCAATTTCATTAATAATTATGGTAGATGAAAATTATAGAGTATATATTGTCTTAAGATAGTTATTGGAAAATTATTATTATTGGATTTGGTAAAGAAGGCTGCAAATGGTATTTAAATTTCTTGTTAATAGATTAGAATTATAGCCAATTATTAACAATTGTTAAGAATGTGAATTATGTATCCTTAAGTTATAGCTAGAAAGTAGAACATTAGTTTTTACTTCCGTTAACTAGGATTATTATCAAAAAAATTCTATAGTTCCTTTCATGCATCTCATGAAGTTTTCCTAGTAAATTTCCCTTATGATTTAGGGATCATGTTATAGTTTTCTCCTTAGGTTGTTATTGTTTTCCTTTCTTTGGCTTGTATATCATGCACATGATCACATTGTAAAAAAGACACCACCAAATGTGAAATGTATCCTGATAAATCATGTATTGAATTATTTTGTTATGTAAAAGATTGTTAGTTTTGTTTTTGTTAAGGAATTATATCCACTTGCTATACCTTTGACTCTCTAGAAGAAATTTGGGATGTCTTAATTAGGACTACTTAGGGTAGAAGGAAAATTAAAATTCCTCCTATTAAACTTAGAGCAATATGATGACATTGTAAACTTTACGTCATGGCTTGCAAGTAAACTTAAGCATATCTTAGTGGCAATAGAAAATTGAAAAAAAATAGGGTTGAGTATATTTTAGGTTGAGAAAATTTATGGCATGAAATTTGGTATTAGAGTGAGGTTCCAACATTAGGAACTTTGGGTTTTTGTTAATTGGTCTAATCAATTTTCATTTTGCATAGGTTCCTAATTGATTAAAGTGGTGTGTACTATGTTGAACAGGACAACTGAGAGGGGGTTGAATCAGTTGTCATAGATTTAATCTTTTAATTCAATCATCGAAACTAATTCTTAACATTGCTTAAATGATTAATCATCAAATGCCAATGCAGAAACTTAAATCCAACACATAAACACAATAACACTAGATTTACATGGAAAAACCAATAAGGGAGAAAACATGGTGAGTATTAACTCACACTATATAGAATATCAAAACAAATTACAAGAGACTCACTTCTTGAGAAATAAGGCTCACTACTAGAACAAGGAATCACTATCCAACAGGGCTATCAACCCGGAGGGCTTACTACCACAGAGATACAAAGAAGACTTGTTATAAAGAGAAGACAATCTCAATTCAATAAATGATTCCACCAAAATCACTCATAGATATACATGAATGATAGAGTTCACCTTCTACTCACTAATCCAAAAACTTAGCATTTAGGCTTAGCACTGATCTACCACACTCGCATCACACACACTCACTAGATAGCATCAATTTTTCCATCTATCTTCTCTTTTTTATTTTTACTTATCTCTCTTCTTCTCTCTTGTATATTTTTCACCACTAACTCATCCTATATTTATACCATCTTCAACTTTGAAACATATCCAAAGTCAGCCATCCAAATTCAAATTCAAATTAGGTTAGTGCCAAAACATCCTAGGGTGGAACTAGAATGAGGGCACCCCAAACACACGCTCATAGGGACCCAAATAGATCCAACATGCTTCATCAACTTTGAAAGTAGTGTTCAACACAAGGTCATCCAAACCAATGTAAAACACATAGAACCATTAAGCACAAACTTTCCAGATGCCAAAATTTTCTTCAACACAATCAAGGAAACTCAATTGCAGAAATACAAGTCATAAGAATTCATCAAATATAAATCTGGACCAACAACATTCCTCTTGAACCTCAACTATAAACATAGAAAACCACATTTCACAACTCGTGAACATAACTCACATTGCACAATGAATCAACAACTATGGATATAACATCTTCTAACAACCATGATCAACATATTTGAATGAATGAACATAGAAGAAAATCCAAAGCAAAACCCGAGGCAACCACTCAACACTTGCAACATATCTTCATTACAATTTTCTCAATATCCTTGACATATAAAACCAACAATCTGTATCCATGACACTAATGGAAACAACAACCATTTGATAACCAATTGACATCAATGACAACACCTTCAATATTTTTATTATTCCAACGATCTCCCCCTTTTTCTTTGATGGAAACACATGATGTGAAAAACCATCAAAAACACCATACTAGCTCTTAATACACTTCTCAAGATTTTTCTTTCTGTTTCTCCCCCTTAGTAGATAATTTTTTATATTCTTCCTCTTTTTCTTCACATGCTTCCTCGCTTTTTCTTTTTTTTCACATGCTTCCTCTCCCCCTTTGACATCAATGGCAAAGGAAAAATATATTTTACATTGATTTCTCATTTGACATGAAAAATAGAATACTCACAATGACAACAACTAACACCACCTGCTCCCCCTTAGAGGTAGCCACCAAAACATCAGTCTAGAAGAAAGATAGATCCATAGATCCACTAGACTGATGCATCTCCATATACATCTAGTTCAAGAAAGGAGGGGAAATGACCCCTAACTTCTCCTAAAGATACTCAAAAGTATCTTTAGGAAGAGCCTTTGTGAAAATATCAGCCACTTGATCCTTTGTCAGAACATACTCAAGATTTACTTCATTATCCATTACCTTCTCTCTCACATACTTAGACTGTGAAATAAAATTCCTTTCTCTGTTTGATTAATCTATAGCCCAAGAAAGAAATTCATCTCTCCAAACATAGAAATTTCAAATTCTATCTGCATCTCTTCGATAAACATCTTGCACATATTTCTATTTCCCCCTAATATAATGTCATCAACATACACAACTACAATCAAGATTTTTTTATTTTCAGTCTTAAAATGCATATTACTATCTATTGTACCTTGTTGAATCAAGTACCTGTCTAACCTTGCATACCAAGCTCTAGGAGCTTGCTTCAATCCATAAAATATCTCTTCAATCTGCACACCATATCTGATTGATCTTTCAACTGAAATCCTTCTAGTTGTTCCATGTAAACTTTTTCTTCTAGCTCACCATTCAAAAATGCTGACTTGACATCCATCTAATAGACCTTAAAATATTTATGAGTAGAAAATGATAGGAAAATCCTTATAGCTTCCATTCTTTCTACTAGAGAAAAATTTTCCTAAAAAGCTATGCCTTTTACTTGTGAGTAACCTTTACACACAAGTCTTGCTTTGTTTCTAACCACTTCTCCATTATTATTCAGCTTATTTTTGAATGCCCACTTTGATCCAATGATTTTTTTATCTATCAGTCTTGGGACCAATTCCCAAGTTTCATTCTTCTCAATATACATAATTTCTTCTTTCATTGCTTCCATCCAATGTTCATCTTTACAAGCTTCACTTAAAATATTTGGTTCAATCTCATAAAGTAAACACAGATTCACTTCAACAGGAACTTTGCTTCTAGTTAATTCACCTTTTGTCTTGTTAGCAATAATCTAACTTTCTGAATGATTCTTCTGTACATATCTAGGTGTCTTAGGGGAGATCACTAGAACATCTTCTCTTTCATTTTATTCATCCTACTTCTCTTTCTCATCCTTTTTCTATTCTTCAATCTCTTCTATTCTTACACAATTAGGTTCATCAGATACATATCCTTCAATGTCAATAGAATTATTCATTGTCTAATCAACCTTGACATTTTCACTCTCTACAATCTTTCTCGGTCTTTTATTGAAACATCTATATACCTTTCTATTAGTAGAATATCCAAGAAAAATTCCTTCATCACTTCTTGCATCAAACTTTTATAAAGTTTCTTCATCTCTTCTAATATAACATTTGCTTCTAAATACCCTGAAATACTTAACGGTAGGAATTCTTCCATACCATAGCTCATAGGGAGTCTTTGTATTGTTTTTTCTTGATTTAACTTGATTGAATACATAAACATTAGTATGAATAGCTTCTTTCTATTAAACTATCCTTAGTAATCATTGATCTAGTAGCCTCTTGAACCATTCTATTTTTCCTTTCAACAACTCCATTATGCTAAGGAGTTATCGGTGAAGATAATTGTCTCTTTATTCCAAGCACTTCACAAAACATAATAAACTCATGGGAGGTGAACTCTCCACCTCTATCATACCTTAAGCATTTTATCTTCAAGTTTACTAAGTTTTCAACCATAGCTTTGAATGTCTTAAATCTATCTAATGCATCTAATTTATCTCTAAAAAATGTAATGCATGTATATCTAGAATAATCATCAATTAAAGCATAAAGTACCTTTCATCAAGCAGAATTTTCACTCTTGTAGGACCACGAAGATCTGTATGAACTAAATCCAATAGTCTAATAGTAGACTATTCCTTTGATTTGTAATTATTTCTTGCTTTCTTTTCAAACTAACAATTCCTGCACATAACATTAATAGGCTTTGTAATTCTAGGTAAATCTCTCATGACCTGAATAGCACTAATCCTTGCCAAGTTATAAAAATTCATGTGACACATTCTTTGATGTCATAACCAACTATCATTAATCTGAGTCATAAAACATCATCCATCAACACCCTTAAGTTGATAGATATTTCCTTCAGATTTCTTTCCTACAACAATCAATGTTCTAGATCCTTTCTAGGTCTCACATCTCTCATCCTTAAACACAAGATCATATCCCTTACTGCAATCTGACCAACACTCAAGAGATTATTCCTTAAACCCTTAACATAGTATACATCATCAGTATGATGCTTTCCATCAAAACTTATTGAACCTATCCCACAGATTTTAGCACCAATATCATCTCCAAACATAACCAAGACTCCATCATATTTTTCAAGCTTAAAAAACTTACTTTTATCACCAGTTGTGTGATGTGAACAAACACTATCAACTACCTAATAATTCTTTTCTTTTTTAGCATGTAGGGCAGAGATAATCATACCTTCATTTTTCTCCTTCTCCAAAGGGCTTTCCTTTACCTTTTTTCTAGAATTAGTAGAAATAGGTTCATCCTTAATCACCAATAACAAGAATTCATTGTCATCAAGATCTTCATATTCAAAATCTTCATCAGATATGCTAGCATTCTCATTCACATAATATGACTTTTTAATCTTCTTTCCTTTCTTTTCTCTCATATCTTTGTTTATTCTTTTTAGCTCTTTTTGGACACTTTGTAGAATGATTACCTATTTCTCCACAACTAAAGCACTTAATAGGTAACCCACCTTCATAATTCTAGGAGCCTTTCCTCATTCTTCTTACAAAGTTAGCTTCTATTTCATCAAAGTCTTCTTCATCCAGATCTTCAGCTTTTGTAGCCTTAAAATCAGTCTTTGATTTGCATCCATTCCTTAGATCTGGCTTCCTCATCTCATAACATAAGGCCTCCTTGAGAATATCTAAGGCTTTGTGGTGATGGTATAGTGATCTTTTATTCCCCTCTTGATTTGAATTTCCTTCTTCCTAAAGAACAACCAATCACTCATAACAATGACAAGGATGAGAGGATCACCTTAGATCCTCCTCCTTCGCATTCAATTTGAGAAGTTGGTGAATCTAGAAAATGAAAAAGGCCTTACAAATTACAAAAAATAAAGTTTCCTTGTCCGCCACGTAAAAGTGAAAGGAAACTACAATTTATTTTGAACAAATAACTCATAACATTACCACCAATAAAAGATAAACTTATGCCATATCCTAAAGGTGCAAAAGTTCCACATTGTCGATACCACAAAATTCTTGGACATAGTATTGATGAGTGTCATGCGTTCAACTTAGTCTTGAAAAAATTCCACTTCGATGGCAATGACTACCATCCAGTGATTCCATAGTTTGTCATTTTCCATCCCTTGTCATGTAATGGTTGTAGAACATTCTATTCTCACTATTACATGACCTTTCCAATCACCTACCTCGGCTCATTCTTGTCTCACACTCAATGGGGGAAATAATTTGATAGCCCTGTCCTAGTAATGCATTTGTTGTTGTCCCTTAGTTGCATTGTCTACCTTCTGATTATATAGATTGAGATTGAGAGGTAGATGACTTGCTCATACGTTGACTCGCATGTGCCTTACCAGTCTTTTGCATTATTTATTTTTCATTTTATTTTGTGTGATTGCATTTGTGTAATGCGATCCCCTGTGATGTTATTTTTGACGTTTTGTCTCTCTTTGTGACATTCCTCTATTTGTACCTTAATTCTTCTCTATGTCGTCAATCTTTTACTTTTCACTTTTTTCTCTTTTCATTTTTTCTTGTGTTTTCCTTTTGGCAATGACGCAAGGCATTGCGACATTCATGTCTCTTCCATGTTGACCCAAAAGGCTTTCTTTTTCCTTTGCCTTTTCTTTTTCCTTGTGTTTTCCTTTTGGAGATGATGCAAGGCATCGAGACATTCATGTCTCTTCCATGTTGGCCCAAAAGGCTTTCTTTTTCCTTTGTCTTTTCTTTTTCTATTTTTCTCTTTTATCTTGTTTTTTCCTTTTTGGGATGACACAAGGCATCGAGGCATTCATGTCTCTTCCATGTTGACCCAAAAGGATTTATTTTTTCCTTTGCCTTTTATTTTTCTCTTTTTCTCAATTGTCTTGTGTTTTCCTTTTAGGAATGATGCAAGGTGTTGAGACATTCATGTATCTTCCATGTTGACCCAAAAGGTTTTTCTTTGCTTTCACTCTCTTTGTGTCATTCTTCCAGTTCTATGTGTATTTGGGGGATGATGATAGTTCTAAGCTCTCTAGAAAGAAAAGCATTGCAATAAAGAACATACTAACCCCAAATCTATAGATCTCTTATGTGTTTGGTGTTTTCATTTTGGGGGAAACCCTTCTCTTTTATTTTTCTCTTACATGACACAACTTCACTTGGAAACATATGACTTGGCATAGGGCTTTCCAAGTTATCTCTTATTTCTTCTTTATTGTTTACATCTATCCTTTGCAACTTTAAATTAATTGCTCACAATATGGTGTTTAGCAATTCCTTTAAATTGGGGGCATACATTGGCATTATTCCTTTGCATTTTTCTTTTTCATGGTTCTTGGTGCAGTGTTCTTATTTCAAACTATGTGTTTGTCACTTTTTGGATGACATTGGGTGTGATTTCTTTCAAGAGTGTGATCTCTCTCAGCATATTACATTCCTCTTAGTGGTTGGATGCGACACACTACATCCCCTAAGTTGTGAATTTTATATTCTTTGATTGGTCCTCTCTTGGAGATATTAGGCACAATGTTCCCTAAGTTAAAGACCTCACATGAACTAAGCAAGACTCCTTTGAACATTATTTGCATGTTGCATTTTGCATTTGTTGTTATATGGTGACCTTGCATAGCATAGCTTGCATGCCTATAGAGACATCATGTTTGTTCATGAGCTCCAAGCATATGAATTTTTTCTTGCCTCATGAAGCTCAAAAACCATTTTTTGTGTGGTGTCTTATTAAAGTTATCAAGGGGTATAACTTTGCTATGGTTTGAGTGGAAAGCCTGATCTGAGGCATGACTTTCCCCATAGCCACTTGTGTGTGTGTGAGTGCATTCTATCCATGAGTGTATTTTTCTCACCTTTTTGGACTTCTCACCCGGTGGACGGCCTAAAGTTTTGTCACCTTAGAGTGAGTATGCATTTTTTGGACAACAACCTAGATCTAATCCACATCGGGATGGAAAAATGGTTGAATCTTGATCCAATTCTCTTTTATCTTTTACCTTTTCTCTCTTTCATCTTTGGTAGTGCATGCTTGTGCTTTGTTGTTGTTCTTTACATCATTCTAATGTGTGTTCTTGTGTTCCTATGTTAGTTTTCCATGGGATCTTGATCCTGGGTGCTTGACCATCCCTCTTGATCATTATCTCATCTTATTGGCATTGGTACATTTGAACCCCTCTTGATGTGTGATTATATACTTTAGTGTGAGTTTGAAGCAAGTTCATCCTCACACTAAAGTCGGAGCTAGATGGAGTCACCAAAAAAGTAACCCTTCTACTTTTCTTGGCTTGTTCGGGCCCTCCTTGTGATTTTGGCTTAATGTTGCATTGATTTAGTGTTGTAATGTGGTTGACACATTCACATTAGGTCTTGGTCCCTTATGAACTAATGTATTTTAATTGCACCTTGCTAAAGTGCTGTGAAGTGTTGTAACATGCTTTCACACCTTTCTAGGGTTTTATCAAATAATTAAACATAATAAACTTATTTTTAATCAAAATCAAGATTAATATTGCCTTATTTGGAGTTTTGTAAAGTGTTTTAACACACTTTCACACTTTTCTAGGCTTGTCATTAATAATTGTACTTTCTTATGCTTTAATTGGCCCCATTTTGCATCCACAAGTCTCATTTATTGCATATTTTTTAGGATAATCCTGACACCAATCAGTAACCAATCATAATTCAGGTGTTTTTGGATTGTGTGGCCTAGATTTAGGGATCTAGGACTCCTTCGCCACCTTGGGAAAATGGGTCCCACCTGGATCTTTTGGCCCTGAACCAATTTTCACACATTTCTAAGAACTTTTAATTTTTAGTCCCATACATTATGCCTGATGGAACTCATTCGCCACCTTGGGAAAATGAGTCCCATGTGGCCCAAATTCAAATTTAATTCAAATTTCCAATAGGATTTTATTCTCCTAGATCTGATGTTGGTTTGTAGTGTTGTAATTTCAGGAATTCTTGCATAATAAAGTATAAATACAAGGTTCTTTCACTCATATTCTCACCTAGCATTCAAGAGAGTTCACAAGATCATTTTAGCATTCATAAGAGAATTCAAGATTCTACAAGGACAGATTATCAAGAATTTTAGAGCAACATTTAAGTGCCAATCATCATGTCAAAGATTCTATATATCATTTTTGTTATTGTGCTAAAAATTGTGATGTAGGGTTTATGATTCAAGCAAGTGTTTCAAGCAAGATCAACATCATTCAAGCAAGAGTCAAGAACCATATCCATTGCAGCCATTTCGAGCATAATTGTAGCACCTTATTGCTAGGGTTTGGTGAGTTGCAACATTGTCTTTTGTTCATTCATCATTCTCCATTCATTTTTCTTTCATTCCAAGGTTTAATTACTAACAAGGGGTTTGACCAAGGAAAACCCCTATTCACTAACCCAACAACATTTTCCCTCTCATTTGTGTGTGAATTGCAGATTTAGGTTGCATATTTCATAAGGAGCAAGATTGGGGAAAATTTGTCAAGAGATACAAAGTTGCTAAAGTTGTCGTCAAGCCTTGGAAAGACTTGGAGAAGGCCTACAGGTGGCAATCTATAGTTTTAGATCTAGAAACCAATCGAGAAGAGTAGAGTAGACTAAAAGGAACAAAATCAAGTTTGAAACTTCCAGAAAATTAGAAGTGGATTGATTTGCCACAAGTGGTGAATGAGTCCCACTATATAGGCCTGATAGATATTTTTACAGATCTCGATACCCTTTTGGCAGACATATATTCCTGCACATTTTCCTAGAAACAGGACCGATTTTCCTAGGTTGGTGAATGAGTCCTAGTTAGCCTTGACAAAATATTTTTTAGTGATTCAAACCTCCATTCTGCCTTCTTTAGTTTCCAAAGTGCACACTTTCAGTTTTACAATTTTCTGTTGCATTTCATTCATATTTCTAGGTCATTTAGAGTTAGTTTGCATTCAATTACGGTTGTGCATTACATATTACATCTCATTGTCTTTTCCAAGTGTCAACTTGGTGGTGATCCCCTCATTAGATCATATTCAATTCCTAGGACAGCCCTATTGCAATATCTCTTTCTCTTTTGCATTGAGATATCTAGGGTTATCCTTGAGTAGAATATCTTTGAAAGTGGGTGTGATAGCACTTAATCATGCTTTCCCCCATTTTCATAGGTTTCATGATCATGTGTAGCATTTAGACACTTGAATTCTTCTTCTCACATGGGGAGATTGCATGGACCTATATATAGTTCTATTTCTTCCACAAAGGATAAATGTATTTGAAATTCAAGGCTTACCTTTTGCATTCTTCTTTGAGTATAATGCATTCCTCCATTTCCTTCAAGTCCTAGCCATCCATTAGACATTTTATCTTGGCCATTGATTTTCCTCTTGGAGAAGGTATAAATTAGAGACCTCTCATCCCATTTCATCTACTTATATGCTATCATTATGCTTCCATTTCCTTGATCTACCATTCTAATCCTAATATCATGATGTTGGTTTACTAAGTGACTATATTCCACCCATTAAAAAATAAAAAAATTAAGTGGAGAAAGAGTGCACTCCATTTCCACTCAATTGAAGGAAAACAAAAAGAAACAAGGTAAAAGGTTCCATATTTCTTAGAGTATTTATATTTTTATATCTTAAGGTTCTACCTATGGGAGAAATAAAGAGAGCACTACAAGATTTCTCATCTTATTGGGGAGCTATATAGTCTCTCTTTATTTCTCCCATAGGTAGAACCTTAAGATATAAAAATATAAATATTCTAAGAAATATGGAACCTTTTTGTTTTTTTTGTTTTCCTTCACCACTCTTTCTCCACTCTTTTTTTTAATGGGTGAATCTAGTCACTTAGTATGTCTCAACATAGAATCAGGAGAAATAATAATTATAACTCCAGAAAATCAAGCAATAACAAAAAATATGTGCAAGGAGAAAAGGGAGAATACGATAAAAAATATCCTTTGTTTGAAAGTTTTGCAAGAGAAACGGAGGTTAAGAGCTATGTGTTTCACACACATGTGCACAAGCACACCATTGTAAGGAATAGGGTTGCTTAAGAAAGGGACAAGTGAGAGAGTAAGGTCACTACTTTATGACATCTATAAGAGGTAAGGTGGCTACACATGTGAGGATAATTATTACACGTGTGAGAAATGAGTAGGGTAGGTAGGTATTCTCACACATGTGTGAGAAAGTAGGGTACATAGGTATGCTAACATATGTGAGAGAATGAGGGAGGTGGGGACACTTGTCACATGATATAAAGTTTAAATTTTGATCCATATAGATGGATTTAATAGTTTGGATTAAATAGAAAAGGGTTAAAGGTGATATGGATTTAAATATTAGAGGAAATGGTAGGAAGATTAATTATCCTGAATTAATTAATTAAATAAGTATTTATTATTGATTTAGTTGGAGGATTTGGGAGATAAGGTTAAATTTAATTAAATAGGTATTTTTATTTAATTAAGGTTGTGGGATAAAGGTATAATATAGATGAATTAATTAAATAAATATTATGTATTTATTTAATTTATATCTAGAATATGGTAAAGTGAAATGTAGTTAGGTATAAGAAAATTTAGGTTTCTACATTTTCTATCTTTGATATGGCACCATGACTGTAAGAAGTGACATTGTGTAATACCTCAAGTCGACAGGATCATAAAAAAGTTCAATGGAACAACTTTTTTTTGAAATAACACACTAGTAGAAAAACAACGATAAATGACTAAAAAAAACTAGTAAAAATTGCATATAAATGACTAAACTTGGTCACGTGACTATTAGTTGTTTATTGCCGGTCATTTATAACACGGCCAAATTTATGACTAAACCATTTTTAGTCATTTATTTGGTCATTTTGATTGATCAATTTGGTAGTATATTTAGTCATATTTATTCACTGAGCTTGGTCATGTGACCATTAGTAGTTTATTGTCAGTCATTTATAATGCGACCAAATTTATGACAAAACCATTCTTAGTCATTTATTGGTTGTTTTGATTGATCAATTTGGTAGTATATTTTTAGTCATATATTTAGTCATATTTATTCACTAATTTATGTCAATTGATAGTATATTTACTCACTGATTTTTGTCAACTAGTAATATATTTAGTCATATGTTTACTCATATTTATTCATTGTTTTTTGTCAAATGGTAATATATTTAGTCAATTGGTAGTTTATTTAATTGTTTTTGTTCACTGATTTCTGCCTAAAAGTGTTGGAAGTGAGACAATGCTTTTGAGGTTTAAACATAAAACACAGAAATACATAATCAATCATTCATTTGCACATAATGAAACAGCTATTAAGAAGGAAAAATACTAAAATTTTATTGAGAAAAGGTGTTCTTACAATAGATACAAGACTTAAATATGTGTCTTTTCTTTGAAAAAGGTGTTACAAAGTGTGTTTCTCAATGTTGTGACTGAGAAAACTAAGTTACAATGCTCTATTTTTTTCTTATACATCTCCAAAACATGAAATAACTACTTGAAAAATGAAGCCTAAGGGTCCTATGAAAGACTTCTCTATAGACTTCACACCATGAATACTCAGTATGGATTGAGAACTATGTTATGCATATACCTTGACTGAAATGCTTTACTGAACATGATAGTGGACAGCAATAACATGCTTTTACAAAGTCATGTTTACATCTGAGACTTTCAACTATTGATACTCCAACTTTAAGCATAACACCTCTTCATACTTACAGCAAAAAGAAACAGGTTCATACATTTTTTATGCTTTATAAGAGATTATATGTTCTACCATTTCATAATTGCTCGTATAGAGTGATTCACTATCATACAAAGGCATAGATAAGCCTTTTATGTTCAATTTTTTAAAATTTGTCAATCTAAAACATATTATCTGAAACTGTTGATGCTAAGAAAAGATCAAGTTACTACATATCCTACAGAATTCAGTGAGGTAAAAGCCACCAAACCACTGGCAATTAGTGAGGTAATAAGCATTAAAAAACTGGTAAACCCAAACCTATATACTTCACTTTCCAATCATTATGAAAGAGAAGATATTCATTGAGTAGTTATATATTATTCACTAGCAAGCAACATGAACTTTGTGATTAGACCGTACACTTCACACTACACTGGCAAGCAACTACTAATATATACCACTATACCACCAATTGGTCGATTGCATGAGAAAAATTCACTCTACAATAGATTCATGATGCAAGATAACTATATGGCATTGAAAGGAAATCACTATCAACATTATGGAATTAAAAGGAAGTCATTGTCAAAAGCATCATAAGAAAGATGTATACCACTATCACAAGCTCAAGAAATATTTTGAGTTACCAAGCAACCACTGTGAACACAAACTATCTGTAGCATAGAGACCATACAAGATTTCACTGGCCATTGAAAGATGACTACTCACAATGAGGTAACTATATTATCTAGTTCATAAAGGTGTACTATCAACAATGACACTGTAATGTTATCACATCAAATTTTATTTCAAGAAAATTGTCTACTAGCAACTACTGACACAAGAGTTATAAGTCACTATCATAAACCAAACAACCAATATCATTGTCATGTCATATCAACATTGTCAAGTCAAGCAAATAAAGACAACTATCACTATCAAGAAAACATTCATTGTCTCTATCTCATTTGGAAACTAAAGAACCAATGCATCCACAATACCATAGACCTTTTTTCATCAAAAGCATAGTGATAGAAAGGAAAATAGATTGTACACTGGAAAAGAGGCATATCATTAGCAAAGATAGAACAAAGACTTCATGTTGCAAGACCATCAAGATACTCCACTCAACTCCACATACCACTTCACTATGCTATACAAAAATTCATAACACTTCCAGTAGAGACCTACAACTAATCATCTAAGTAGAAGGGATACAAGGACACGAAAATATAGAAGCACTATCTAAAATCATGAAATAACATCGTCAAGTTAGAAGGCTTGCTATCACACCATCAAAGAACTGCTACCATTAGGAACATGAGGCATAATACATGTGGATCTATATATTGTATTTGTAATCACTTCCATTACATGTAATAACTCCCCAATTAATCACTAATAAAGTGTGGTAATTAGTGATTAATACAAAGATAATGTAGATCTAATCTAGGGGAAGTCAAGCATTGTCTTAACTTTTCTTTTTCAAATGAAATGACTCCATATTTATTACCATTAACATAATCCATTATACAATACTTCATATGACCATAAAACTGAATCATTATAATTTATGGATATCGGTATACATGCCTATAAACCAGATTGATGACAAATGCACTAATCTACTTATAGAATCCATGCTCTTACACAACTATTCATGCTACAATATTGTAAATGAAAATGATAAGCAATCAAGAGTCATTTATTCAACTCAATCAATAATACATGCCATAAACAATTAATCATCATTTACATTATATAATCTACACCATTTACTTCTATATCTTAAAGTGGAAGGAAGAGAGAGAGCATATTCAAAGTGATATCCACCCTACCATGAAGCATTAGATTCCCCATGTAACTCCACTAGAGAAGCTCGACCTATCACAAAGGTTCTAGCAATATGTAACCAACATGCATGATGGAATCTAGCTCACTATGTGAGTCCTTGTCAATAGTGTACCTATATGCTCATGCATCACATATCCAATACACACGAATATTTAAAACATATCATTGAGGATGATGTACATCAACTAAGGTAACACACTTATGCATGTAAATCAATGAAATTCAATGTTTACAATCTATAATATCTCAAGCTTTTCACAA
Source organism: Sequoia sempervirens (assembly GCA_007258455.2). Classification (NCBI taxonomy): domain Eukaryota; kingdom Viridiplantae; phylum Streptophyta; class Pinopsida; order Cupressales; family Cupressaceae; genus Sequoia; species Sequoia sempervirens. Next base: position 314,290,452 of record VDFB02271358.1, on the reverse strand, counting down.
TAATGTCTTGAAATTTTGTAAGATGGGTAAACTAGTAACTGTTTGTACTTTCAAGATAATGGAATTTATCAAATGGTATGCCAAAAGGATACTTCATTTCCCACATGCTCCCTAAAATTGGACTCACTACTATTGATTTTGGAACCAACAATCTTATTTCCTCGTTGGTAATTTCCCAAGTTTATAACCCTTTCCTAATCTCCAATGAAAGGCTAATAAATAAGTCACATAAAATCATCATATTATACTCTTAAATAGTGATATTAAGCATTCAATTTTTGTACTTGCATTATGCAAATCAGTTCATAATTTTCAATCTATAGATTTCAGTAGAAGGGAAGCATTCAAATAGTCATAAATTTTACATTACTAAGTCAAATTCAAAACTTTGATATGTTATGGAAAGGTGGAAGAATGAAGAACAAAACCTAGAAATTGTTTTCCATGAATCCCAACCACTTAAGAGCAGTTTTTTCTACAATACTGCTCACTAATTGCCTAGAACAACAATCTGGATAAAAAAGAACATTTATAAACTAAGTTTCCATGCACTTTACAATATTAAATATCACTTTAGTTATAATTTCAATGAAAATATTAAAGTTTTCCTTGGCAATAATGTGTTCCAATATGAAATGGCATATTACATCGACATTTGTTGAACGAAGGGGAATAGCTTCTACCCATTTTGTGAAATAATTTGTTGCAGTAATTATGAATGTATGTATGGCAAAGGAAGGTGGTGAAATCTTTCCAATAAAATCCAAATCCCATATCGAAAATTGCCAAATAGGTATTTGAGCATGAAGTTCAAAGGCAGGAGCATGAATCAAATTTCTATGCTCTTGACATTTGTGACATTTCTTAACGTATTTGAAGCAATCTTGTTCCATGTTCCTCCAATAATATCTCATGTGGGCTAATTTTTGAACTAATGATCTTCCTCCAAAATGGCCTCCACAAGCACCTGCATGAGCTTCTACAAGTGCTATATATGGGGATTTCAGATTGTTTAAGACATCTAAGTAAAAGACCATCAAAGGACCTTCTATACAACATGTCAGCAAGGATTATGTATCTAGACACATGTTTTTGAATTCGGGCTCAATTATTCTTAGTTTTCAGCTCTGGAAAGGTACCTTCTTTTAAATAATGAAATATTGGTGTGTACCATTCACTAGAGCTTTCCACAGTGGTCGATAATACTTCTTCCATTTTATCTTTTATTGATGATTTCATAATTTTATGGACAATAAATGTGAAATATTTTGAAGTATCTTGAGCATATATAAAGGAAGCCGCACTTTCCATTGCATCTGCATTTTGATTATCTTTACGTGGGATGTTATCAATGGTGAATGAATTGAAGGTTTCTAACAAAGTCATTGTGAGATCCTTATATTTTGATAATTTGTCATGTTTTGCTTGATATAATCTATTTATTTGCTTAATGACTAATTGTGAATCACCAAATATTCGTATGTCTTGAGCTCCCATGATTAAAGTGGTGCATAGTCTAGAAATTAATGATTCATACTCTACAATATTGTTTGTGCATAAGAAGTTTAAATGATAAGACAAGGGAATAGGCTTTCTTGCAGGTGGGACTATTATAACCCCTATGTTGGAGCTTGTTCTACACTTAGAGTTGTCAAAGTATAACTCTCATGTATCAGTTTCAATTGTCAACATGTTGTCTTTAGTGAATGAATCATTATTAGTGAAATGAAATATTTTGGGACCTACTTTCTTTCTAGTGCTTCTAGGGTTTTTCACCTAAAAGGAGAAAGATGGGTCCAAAATGCATAGTGTTTCATTCAATATTAATGTAAGGATGGATGGGATATTGATGTAAAGTGTGTGTGGATGTGTTTGAATGCTTACAAATGCAAATAAATGAATGTAAACTAACCTAATGCAAGATGCTGGAAAACACAATGTTGATTGCAAATATGAACTAGAAACTTAAACAAATGAAAATAGAAATGAATGAGACTGATCAAAGTGCACCTGGAGGTAGATTGTTGTTGTTGGAAGGTTCTGGAAGGTTCTAGAAGTCATTGTTAATGGCCAGTAGGATTGATTCACCATGCATGGAGAATCAGTCCTACTTCTAGTGAAAAGTTTCAGAAATAGGTTTCTAACTACCGGGAGCTGAATTCTGACAAAATCACTTTTCAGGACTATAGATGGGACTCATTCGCTATAGGTGGTGAATTATTCCACCTATAGGAATCAAAAAATTCAAGAGTTTATTTGGTGGAGCTATATCTGCACTTTTGTTTCCTATAGGTGTCCACTTTTGAAATTGTCGGATTCAAGTCTGAAAGTGACTTGTTGTTGATTCTTTGACTTGTTGAATGAAAAGAGGACTTTAACAACCTTGCAATTTGATCTTCAATGATTTCCAAGCTTCCAAAGGACCTAAATAACACACAAGAAGAGAAGAAGAAATGTTGATTGTTAGGGCATGGGGGTTTTCCTTGGTCAAACCCCGTTTAGGTAATTAAACCAAAATGATAAAAGAAAGGAATGAAACATGTAACAATGGAATGGATTACCTTGCCATGATGATTGATATTGAAAGTCTGCAACATAACATGTAGAATCTACCCTTGAATGTCTTAGGAAGCTAAATTGATGTCTTGCAATGTGAAATCCCTAACTTGCTTGATGAGATTAAGAGATGAATGAGAGAT
>VDFB02271358.1:314210792-314287653 GCA_007258455.2 Sequoia sempervirens | reverse complement strand
AAACTAAATAATTCTAAAAATCATTTAGTCTGAGAAGGAAAGTGAATAATTAAATAATGAAAACATTATTTAATTATAGAAGAAAAAAGCAAGTTATCTTTTTTATTAAGTAGCAATTTAATTCAAAAGATGGGAGACAAATTAGTAAGTCATAAATTAAATAAGAATTATTTAATTCATGGTAGAAAGGCTAAATGAATAATTAAATAATTGAAATAATTATTTAATTAGAGCAGTAAAGACTATAATAATTAAATAAAAAATTATTTAATCATGGGGAAAAAGGACATTAGTGACGTAATTAATTTATTTAATTAATCAAAAGAGGAAATAGAAAGCTAGAAATGAATTAATTAAATAATTAAAATTATTTAATTAATAGAAGCCTTATGACATTAGACAATAATTAAATAATTAAAATTATTTAATTATCAAGGATGAAAGGGGATTTTAGAATTCGCAAGCCTAGGACAATTTTTAGTGTCTACATTTTGTCCCTCTTTGATACAATGCATTTTATCACGTTGTGTCAAAGAAAATCGGTCAAAACATGCCCTGGTGTAAGTAGGGTGGACCTATGCCCCCTTGGAAAAAATTTGCAAATTTTCAAAAAACATCAAAAAATTTGAAAATTGCTCTAATAAGTCAATTTGACAACCAGGAATGCAATGGTGACAAAAGAAATAATTTTCAAGACCTTTAGTGTGGTGAAATTTAGGTTTGAAGCCTCTTAAAAGTGCATCCAATACAGACCCTAGTGCAAACCCTAATTTTGATTACCTCTAAATAGAAATTGAAGTGGGAAAAGACTCATTTGTGCATGTTGAGTTTGGAGATTGGAGAGCTCTGGAGAGAAAGTAGCTGCCAAGATGTTGTCCATTCCTCACGTCGAGCACCATGGATATCGCGTTTGCACCTTCCAATAGCTAGAGGGCATGGAGCACCCGGTAAGTACACCTTGCCCACTTCGTGTTCTTTTTCATGCATTTTTAGGGCTTAGGAATTTAGCAAGCAATTGCGGTGAACGACATTTGCCGCAATTGCCTTCATGAGTGACGTATGTGACTGCGGTTCACCACAACTATCACGACACACCATAATTGTTAGGGTAGGTAGGAAAATGAATGTGGTGCAACATAACTATAAATTTTGTTGCATTTTCTTCTCACACCGCACTCATGGATGAGAACGATGCATTCACCAAAATGAACCGCATGTTTCTAGGGAAATGACATATGTGAAAAAGTGTGACATGATTGAGTAAGGGTTGACCACAAATGACCCCTTTGACACATTAGCTAAGGTGTGTGACGCAACTGCCATTTTGCAATGCAAATGTAGAAACAATGACTCGATTGAGTTTTGTGATGCATTTGCTAAGCAGAACGATGCAACTGACTGGTTAAAATTTTTCCCTAATTTAGGATGAAAATTCTTGTGTGATGTGAGTCCAATAGGTCTATTTAGGGTTTTGGATTGATGCAATGACTATTTCTTGTGACCATAGGTTTTTACTGCCCCTATTTATACACGAGAGTCGCAACCATCTACCTTTCGACTACGGGACCAATTATCTGTCAATGAAAAGCGGGGGTTGCTACATCTTGGCTTGTACCACGTGACCTATATGCCCATTATTATGGTGAATCGATGTTTTTTGACTGCACTCATAGAGAGGTGACACTCTGAGACATGTTCGTTCCATTTTCCAACCAGGGAGGCAACTGTGACCCTGGAGAATGTGTACAGGATACTAAGGCTACCCGATCCAAGGAGAGTGGGTTAGGTATGATCCCATGTGAGGACTGTAGGCCATTTATGAGCATTATGTGTATGATGATGTTGTAGAGCTTGGCATGGACAGTTATGAGATTCAGTGGGAGACATTAATGGAGCAGTATGAGAGATATGATTATGTGTTATGTTCTTTGATTGTTGGGGTTATCATTCCAAATAGCAGAGGGTATGGCTTTCTAGTTGGATGGGGAGAGATATTGGTAGGGATGATGCAACACAGGTCAGTCTATGCATGGGGGCCATGTTTTTTGGCGATGCTTTACTTTCAGCTGCATGATATAGCCTATCAAGATGGTTAGAGTATGAGTTGTGGGGTAACACTCCTAATGGTGTGGGCATGGGAGCACATCACAGTGTTTTGTCCAATGATTAGCAAGCACTTGGGGGATGGTATGTCGTTTGTGTATTTGTTGGCATCGTTATGCAACACACATGGGGGATACATGATATTAGAGACATGGGATCAATGTACTAGTCAACTTCGTTTGGAGGCCATACATGGATTGCTATCAGTGGCAGGATGAGGATCAACACCTACCATGGTACAGACAGGCTAGGTACTTGATTAGTCACACCATCCAGTCCTAGCATATTATTGAGCAGTATTTACTAGACCATGTTAGGAGATAATTTAGAGAGGCACAAGATATGCCTCGGGGGATAGCGGAGTTCATGTGAGGTACACCCATGGAGACAGATGATACTGGTGGCCACAATGGAGCAAGTCATTGATGGATTATAGGCAATGGAGTGGGCATGGAGGGGTGGTGCAGTAGATCCAGGCATGAAAATAGATTATGATGCATGGTGGGCTACCCACAAACCAAAGCCTTACACAAATCCCAATCAGCTAGTGCCTGTAGAGCATCGAGGTAGGAGCCCACAAGGACGGAGGGGAGATCGAGGATGGAGGAGAGGATAGGGAGATGGATGGAGGAGAGATGGAGGGAGAGGCAATGATAGGGGAGACGGTAGGGGTGGTGGAGGAGGAGGGAGAGATAGGAGGAGGAGGATGGGGAGACCACTATCACCAATCTAAGAGGAGGGTGAGGGTGAGAGAGCTGAGGAGGAGAGAGTTACAAAGGAGAGGGTGGTAGAGGAGGAGTGTCAGGATGATGTGCCACCTCTCAAGGTGGTATAGCATGATGTGGAGATGGAGGAGGCTGAGGTGGAGGAGGATCACTAGGAGGAGGAGATACATGAGGAGGAGGTGATGGGGGAGGTCGATTAGATCCTTCAAGAGAGGATGGTCATGGGTTTGGATGTGGAGGAGGGACTAGAGGAGGTGGCACTCGAAGGGGGAGACAACCCAGTTGATAAGAGGATTGTTGACTTATAGGCGTGGTTGGATCAAACCACAACCAGGATTCAGGAACTAGAGGTAGAGGTGGGGGCGCTATGAATAGAGAGGGATGCAACGGTGATCAAGATCCAACAGGCGGACCAGTGGGTCATAGACTTCATTGCTACGTGCAGTGAGTCGACAATAGATATGGTCAGAGAGATTGCTAGGTGCAGTAGTAGAGAGCAGTATTTCCAGGATTTATACAAGGCCGAGGTACCACCTGAGAGGAAAGCACCGAGTGCCTTAGAGGCCTTGAGTAGTGGCAAGTCGCATAACAAACAGTCCCATAGTAGGTCACAGAGCAGTGGCAGAGTTTCAAGGCCGACACGATCAGGGCCATGTGATAGGCCATCTTCTGAGCACAAGTCATTAGGTTCTCCACACCAAGAGGATAGATAGCCATCACCACGACAATCACCTTTAGGGCATCAGGGCAACTTAGGCTAGGACACATTTTGACATTGTATGGACACATATTTTTGACCATCAAGCTTGCGAGCTCTATTTTTGAGATACATCTTGACATTGTACTATGACACATTTTGAGCAATATATATGATATGATACATTATTTTGGCGGTGATTTATGACATGCACTTATGTTATGCATTTATGATGTTATGTGATGTATGATTATACTTTATGTTATTTATGTGTTCTATATGATAATGTGATGAGGCTATATGTTAATGCAATATGATAGATGACTAATTTATGCTTATATATGATGCTTAGATGCTAGATGGATGTATTTAAGTTTATGATATTATGAATGCTATGTGGATGCATTATGATATATGCTTAATGAAGTATGGATGAAATGTAATGTTATGATATGACATGATTATGCTTATTATGACTCATGTAATGCAATGTGATATGTTATGAAACAATGTTATGTAATGCTTATAAAATGCAATGCAATGTATATGCAATGTGATAAACAATAATGGATTATAATTATGATGTGATGTGAATGTAATGACATGCTAATGTGTAATGACCTAAAGATTTTATGTGATGATATTATAATGCCATATGGATGCAATCTATGTTTTTGTTTTTTTTCTCATGTAATATAGATGAACTAATATGATGATGCATGTTATGTTAATGATATTATAATGCCTCCTAACATGATTATGTATGCAGGATATTTTTGTGTGTCATAGGACGTTGTCAAGATGTGGATAAAAGAAATGTTAGTGTGGAAGATATGGATGTTAGCATGGTGTTAGTGGAGAGAACTTAAATATGTATATTTTACTATGCAAGGCTTTACATTTAATCATCATTGGGCAGTAAAATGTGACAAATGAACAACAAACACCATGGTATGATATATACCAAGGTGTGCAAGGTCATCCACTTGTAAAATAGACAGTCGTAGATAAGGAATGTCCTAACTCATACTAAGGGAAAAGTTGCCCCTATCTTTTTGTCAGGACAAACTGCTGACAACAAAAAAGGATGAGTCATGAGACATCATTGGTCCTCTAAATCCTTAGTGGGACATCCTTAAGGTAGCTAGTAACATGACCCACAGAAAAATCCAAAAAGATAAAATAAAATAGACCAACAAAGTCAATAGCCATTCAGAGTGTTTGCCAATAATTGTTTTTTGATGTTTGACTAGGTGAGTTACAAGATGATTGTTTGACAAAGTTTGGTTTCAGGAGAAGAAACATGTCATATAAGATGTCAAGTCTAGTTTCGACCATGTAACCACCTGTATAAGGCGAGTGAAAAAATTTGACCAATGATAATGTCTGGTTTGAGGAAGGACACATCCTATATAAGACATAGTTTTGATTGTCTTGATGTTGGTTTGATGTTTTGACAATTGATTGATTTGACTTGAAGACTAGTTGGCATGCTTGTCTTGTTGATTCATAATTTGTGTTGAATTTTTTATGACCATTTGTGTCTGAGTTAGCTATGTTTGATTTATTATGATTGACTTGGAAAACCCTAAAGGACTAACCTAGGGGGCCTTGAGGGCTCATTGACTGATGGCCTTGCCTACGTAACAATGCAAAGAGACCTCGTAGTTCAACTTGACCAGACTTTGTTTTACTAACAAAGGACCAAATCATGATTTGACTTTTATTTGAAAAAACCTAAAAGACTGACCTGATTCCTCAGGGGCTCATTGATTGATGGCCTTGCCTACATGAAGTCACAGAGGCAACGTAGTTCAACTTGACTTGGATTGACGGGACTAACTTCGACTCTATTTTTGGGATTTTTGAAGCTATTTGGATGTTTTTGTGTTGAAATGTTTTTATTTTTTTTATTTTTGAGGTTTTCTAAAAAAAATTGTCTTTTTGAAAGTTTTATGATTTTTTTGTCTTTTTGGAAATATTTGAATTTTTTGTCTTTTTGGGAATATTGACCTCCAACAACAAGCGTAGGATCTAATGAAGATATTTTCCCCCAATTGGGTATAACACCAATTTATTAGGGGTGGGATGGGATACGTGTTATGGTGGGTAGATATGAAAGGTGAAAAGACACATAATGTCAATTGTTTTAGGTTATGGAAAGGACAACCAAGCATTATTATGGATGATGAGGAAAAGGCAAAGCATGGACTTTATAAGTGGTAGGGAAAGCCAGATGGAATGATGATAGATGAGGGAGGGAATATTGACTACACATGGCGCCTATTTTCCAGGTTTTCACCATGGTACTTATCTAAAGCACCATCTAAGTCATTTTCACTATTGGATGGATTATTTCTCTTTGCTATCTTTTGTATTTTTTTTATTTTTTTGGTGTAGCCAAGATGCCTGTTTACCAGGTTTTCATCAAGGTAATGATTTTTTTAATTTTTTAATTTTTTTGGCATTTTTCAAGTTATGGTATGGTTCTCTGAAGCTAAGTGTAGAATTTGTGCAAGTGTAAACTATTGATAAGTTCTGACAAGGGTTCCCCTTTAGGAGTTGAAAGCTAGTATGCTCCTAATCCGAAGACTATTGTGACAATGTAGGGACCCAACTAATTAGGCTCAAAATTTACCTAGTTTTTCCAGCTCTGCTTGATTCTTAAGATTCTCCATTAATACCAAGTCACCAATGTCAAATTTTCAATTCAAAAATTTCTTGTTATAGCTATGACAAAGACGATTATGATAGGGTTGTAAATGGACCAATGCATTTTTTCTCCATTCATCTAGTAGTTCCAAATCATTTAGCCTTGATACACAATATTCTTCACTGTCAATCTTCCCTTGCATAGATACCCTTAGGGAAGGCAATTCAACTTCAATAGGTAAGATAGCCTCATAACGAAAGGCGAGTGACTATGGAGTGGCACCTATGGGGTGCAAATATTGGTGCGGTAGGCCCATAAGGTGGGGTTAAGCTAAAGGTTCCAACCACAACCAACCTCATTGATAGTCTTTTTAAGGATTTTGAAAATAGTTTTGTTAGATGCCTCATCTTGGTTGTTACCCTGTGGATAGTATGGTGTGGAGAAATGATACTGGATATGGAAATTTTCGCAAAGCTGGCAGACTTCTTAGTTCTTGAATGGGCGACTATTATTGGTGATGATGGATTGAGGGACATCATATCATGAAATTATGTAATTAAGGATGAATTTTGAGATTTATTTGCCAGTGATGTATGTCTTGGAAATTACTTCAATCCACTTGGTGAAGTACTCAGTTGTGGTGATGATAAAATTTGTGGTCACTGTATGATGTGGGGTGGATCTTACCTATGATGTTGAGTCTCCATTAGGTGAAGGGCCATGGTGATGTTATCAGATGCAACCCTTGTGCTAGTGCATGTATCAAGTCCCCAGGATGAATTTGACATTGTCGACATTTCTTGACAAAGAAATATGAATCTCATTCCATTCTAGGCCAATAGTATCGTGCTCTCATGATCTTCTTAGCTAAGGTTGGACCACTAGAATGGGCTCCACATATACCTTTGTGTACTTAATTAGCGCAAGGTTTTTTGTGCTTTATCAATATTGAGACATCACAAGAGGGTATTTCAAGGGCTCGTTTATAAAGGGTATCACCGATGATGGCATATTTAGAGGCTTTAGAGATGAAAGTATTGCATTGGTTACCATATAGGTCAGGGGAAATGATGTGGTCATGAAGTTAGTCATAAATGTCTTGGTACCATGGGGAATTAGGACCAACAAGTGCATAGACCATCTCAGACTTGAGGATGTCGAAGGAAGTGATCAATAGATTTTCTACCAAAAACTCGTATTGAGGCACATTGTCTAGGATATGCTTTATTCTGAATCTAGGGAACCTGATCAAAGATTGTGTTGTCAATGTACTGTCTGAAACTATCCACCATTTGTTTATATGGAGTAAGCTTTTCATCCTTAGTGTCATAATCACCATTGACTTATCGGATTACTAGTTGAGAGTCACCATATACTTGAAGGCTCTTGATTTTCCATTTGATTGCTATGCAAAGTTGTGTGAGAAAAGCCTCATACTCTATTATGTTTTTGGTACATGAGAAGGAAATTCTAAATGATTTGGGTATGGTATCACCTTGTGGGGTGATAAACAATATGCCTGCTCTTGATTCGTGATTTGTGTGAGACCCATTGAAATACAATTTCCATGTCGCTGGGGTGTCCAAAGTGAATATAAAGTCATCTAGAAAATCAGAGACTAATGGATGATCAACTTTGGTAGGTGCATATGCAAGTTGGTTGGTGATTAATTTTCCCTTTATGGATGATCATACTCACTAAATATCATAACCCATTTAGCTAGTCATCTTGTCAAGGCTACTTTGTTGAGGAGGTATTTTAATGGATCTATCTTGGCAACAAGCTTTTTCTAATGATTCAGCATGTAGTGCCTAAGTTGTTGAGTAGAAAAAACTATCACAAGATAGGTACATTCTATAATATTGTAGTTGAATTCATAACCAACCAAGGTACGACTGATATAATATATTGTTATTTCGTGGCCTTCATCATCATTCTTTGCAAGTAATGCCCCCAGTGTTGATGTTGTTACTAAAATGTATAAGATGAGAAGTCTCCCATCAATAGGTGACATTAAAACTAGTGGTGCTAGCAGGTAATCCTTAATATATTGGAATTCTTCCTAACACTTATCTATCCACATGAATGGTACACCTTTTCTGAGCAAGTGTTGGAAAGAGTGAATTTTGTTAGCTAGTTGTTCTATGAATCTTTTGATAGACTATAGTCTTCCTTGTAACACATGTAGCTAACTTATGTTAGTGGGTGGAGGAATGTCTATTAAAGCTTTGACTTTGGTCAGGTCAACTTCGATGCCTCATCTAGAAACAATATAGCCTAGGATATTTCCTGACATCACTCCAAATACACACTTTTTAGGATTCAATCTCACTTTGTACTCTTCTAGTCTTTTGAAAATTTTGTCTAAGACTCACAAATGATCACCTCATGTCAATTATTTTGCTAGCAATTCATCTACATAATATTCCATAAAAGTATGCATGAGGTCATGAAAAATTATTGTCACAACACATTGGTATGTGGCCCCTACATTTTTCAGTCCAAAAGGCATGGAATTCCAACAGTATGTACACCATGGACATGTGAAGGTCGTCTTGTGTTGATCTTCAGGAGCTATTCTAATTTGGTTATAGCCCGAGAATCCATACATGAGGGACAACATCTCATAGCTTGTTGTCAAGTCTATAATTATGTCAATGTTCGGTAGGGGAAAGTCATCCTTCGAGCATGCCTTATTCAAGTCTCAAAAGTCGGTACAAATACAAATCCCTCTTGTTTGTTTTTTCACTGGAAAAAGGTTGGATATCCACTCTACATAGTTGATAGATCTGATAAAGCCAACATCTAATAACTTCTTCATCTCAGCCTTGACCAATAAAGCAATTTATGGGTGCATCTTTTTGAGCTTTTTTTTGACAAGTTTGGCATCAGGAAATAGTGGCAAATGGTGCAAAACCAATTCAAGATCTAGCCCAGGAATGTTGGCATAAGACAGAGTGAAATTAATTTGTTGTTCTGTAAAGAAAGCATGGAACTCAAGATGCTATGATTTAGACAATGATGTTGAAAATTGGATGATTTGTGCCAATGTTGACTTCCATAGATTGTTCAATAAGCATAGGTGACTTCTCTTGGCTAATGGGAAGAAGGTCCAACCCTCCATCCTTAGGCACCTCGAAGAGGTTTTCACCCTTGGATACGTCCTTTCTTTTTACTTTTCTCTTGGTCTAAAGGTGCCTTGCGGTTTTCACCTAGAGACCTATCATTTTTTGTTTTATCATTTTTATTTTTACGACTAGAGAGGTGAAAATACTCCCCAAAGTAGGTCATGTGATCCAAGTCAATGGTGATGCTAACTTTGTGATCTCCACTATGAATTCCTTCTCATAATCCCATGAACTTAACAATGGCTTCATTGTTCTCAAATATGTTTAAGATGGGTGGTCCTTGTTGGCCCCAATCGATCAGTCGAGGTTAGACCAAGGGCATGACATCATCAAAACTATCAAGGTTTAAAGCAAACAAGGTAAAGATGGAGGTATTGTCTAGGTAATTGGTCATGGTGTCAGATAGGTCAAGTTCAGAAAGCATCTCAGCTATATCATATTCATTGGAGACAAGGGAGGCCCATTCATATTCATTAGATTCGGTTTTGATATAGTCATCGCCACATGTATCAAATGGTTTAGGGATTTTGAGTGTCTCAAATGTCTCAATATTCTCAGAAGCACTTAGTTCTTTGGTCAAAAGTACCTTAGTACTAGGAGTGCCAATCTTGATTGGTTTAAACCCTAGCCCCAAGCTTTTTGGTCACTTAGACACTAACAAAGGTTATGTCATCCCACTTTTGTTCAAACCAAGTCTTTGTATCCATCATAGCCTTTGTTCTTCATGATTTCAAAACCTTTTCCATAGTGTTCAATAGGTATTTACTTGGGTGCAACGACTTCTTCTTCTTCTTCTCTATATAGCCATGAGGTTGCATCTTCTTTGTTGATGGTTTCTTTGCTTAGCTCTCCCCATTTTGTGAAAGTGGTCATGGGAGGGATTTGAATAGTGACCTTACATTCTCTCTTGTTTGCTAATGGTTTGCCATATATCTTAGGAGATGTAAGATTGTTGACACAATAAGATGTCTTCATGTGATATTCACCACACCCCTTGTCTTAGACCTCAATTTTAGGATTGGAAGGTAGAGTCTTGGAGGTGGATGCTTTGGATAGGTTGGAAGGGTCAATGTAGTGAGATGAGGAAGATGATGAGGCTTCTTGGTTGATGGGAACTTGTTGTTCGGTGGTCCCTCTTAGGTTACTACAATATTGAAATAGGTTAGGGTCACCAGCTATTGTAATTTTAGTACCATTTAATGGGAATTTGAGGCATTGATGGTAGGTGGATGGTATGGCCTTCATAGCATGGATCCATGGTTGACCAAGGAGGAGGTTATATGGAAGATTTAGGTTTAGGACATGGAATGTGGTGTCCATTGTTGTAGGTCCAACTCTGATTGGTATTGTTATAACACCCTTGGAAGAGCGTTCTTCATCATCATAGGCTTTGATAACAACACTCTTTGTAATGTCTAAACATGCTTCAAATAATCCTAATGCCTTAACCAATTTTAGGGTGCAAATATTCAATCCCACTCCACCATCTATCAAGAATCATTTGAATTTATGCTTATGAACAAAGACTTCAAGGTGTAAGGGGTCATTGTGAGTGGACTTTTGGGTCAAATAATCTTGGTCAGAGAAGGTGACATGATGAGTATTAGCCAAGTAGCCCACCATCTCCTAGAAGCGATTGGCATTGAGGTTAGTTAGAATGGTAGTGTCTTGTAAAGCTTTGTCAAGAATAGCCCTGTGCTCAGGTGATATATGCAACAACTCAAGGATAGAGATTTGTGCAGGTGTTTTCCCCAAATGGTCTAAAAGGTTATATTGTGACTTTTGTTGTTGCTTGGGGGGAGCACCTTATATAGTAACTTTGGTTCAACGGGTATTTACAAAAAAATATGGTGGCTTCTTGATGATGATGGTATTGATATAATTGTTTATGGCTTGAATGTGATGGATGGTAGTGTAGTCATATTTGGTATTGGTATATTTGGCAAAATTATTGGTCTTAGAACCCAAATTGGAGGCCTTTCCTTTTCCATGGTTATGTAATGGATCTGTAAATACCTTATGATCATTGTTAGAGGTTGGTTGTTGTCCATAAACTTCTATGCTACAATTTTCAATGAGGTCCCAAATGATATTTTTCAATTGTTTGCATGACGAAGTTGAATGTCCTTTAGCACGATGATAGTCACAAAAGGCATTGTCATCCCACCATGAAGGTTTGAATTGCCCTGGGTCATATGGTTTTACCTCAAGAAGTGTAATGGCCTTAGACTATAAGAGTTGTTTAAGGACTAATTCAATTGGCTCCCCTAAAGGAGTGTACTTGCATCTTGCAGGAAATTGTCTCTGAGGTCTTTGTCCTTGAGTGTTTTTGAGGGAATTTTATGTTTGTAGCGGTGGGTTGTTTGGTGTATTAGGTCCTTTGAGTGTGAGTGTAGGGATGGTGTGTATTTCCTTCACGTCAACAACTTTGTCATTAGTGAAATTTTTATTTTGAGCCCAATATTTGTTCTTGTCATTTGATGCGCCTTGGGCATTTTGGGTTTTGTTATATGTCTTAATTTCCCCTTTAGTGATAAGGGAATTTTCAAGGATGGTTCCTTTTTCTACAAGGTCTGCAAATTTGGTACAACAATGGGCTTGCAGTGAAAACTTTAAGTCTGTCATCAAATTTTCCACGAATATGACAATCTTTTATTTTTTAGGAATGTCAACAGGACAACAACTAGCCAAGCTCCTCCATGTATAGAAGAACATTATGAAAGACTCACCCTCCTCTTGTTTAGTGTGACATAAGGTGGAAATGGTGATGTCATTCTCAATATTAAAGATAAAGTGGGTGATAAACTTGTCAGCTAGTTCATCCCACGATCAAATGCTTGTAGGTAGATGGGTGAACCATTCTAGTGCTTGTCATGTGAGACTCGTAGGAAATAGTCTAATTAGATATATCTATTCAAAAGCAATGTTAATCAAGGTCGTGTGGAACTCTCTCACATGATCAATGGGATTTCCTTTTCCCCTATATTTGGGTAAATTTGGCCCATGACATAACGAGGGGGAAAAGCATGCATTTTTAATGTCCTATCAAATGGGTATGGACATAACTCTTGTGTAGAGTAAGTCTTCTTGTTTGATAATGTCATGGTTTCCACTTTTTTTTGAAATTTGAGCATTTGAGTGGCTAGGACATCATATTAAGTGGGTGATGTGTCCATAGAATTTGCAATTGCATTGTGATAAGGACCAAAGTTGGTGTTTTGCAATCCAATGTTGTGAGTGGATGAGTTGATTTGAGGTATGTGTAATGTGTTTTGGTTTGGTATGTTTGGATTTGGAATGTTATGATAAGTATATGATGGAATTTGGTTTTGATTTTGAATGTGTTAGGTGGGAGTATTGTGAGTCAGAATGTGTGAGGTGTTGGTATTGAATTGCATTTGGAAAGGATTGGAAGTATTTGGACCTTGTGTACCTTGGTTACCATATTGTGTGAAGGGAACTTGTGTGTTTTGTTGAGGAATGTTTGCATTAAGACCTTGGGAAGTATTGGTATTTGTGTTGGTCCCACGAATATGAATTATAGTTCTTTTATTTTTTCCAAAGGGATTTGATGATGTTGTATTCATGGCACTAGATTTTCCAAATGTATTGGAGATATGACCAACAGGTTGTGATATAGGTTGTGTCATGGATTGTGTCATGAATTGTGTCATTGGTTGTGTTCCAAATAAGTATGTATGGATTGTGGTGGAAGATTGAGTTGGACCCCATTGTGGCATAGAAACATTTATTTGTGGGATGTAACCACTAGAAGTAGATATGTCATGTCCTTTTCTTTGTTTGTTTGGGGTATGTTCTGCTTGAAGTGTGTGCACATCAAAGCCATGGGGTAATTTGGCACCATTATGCAAAAAAAATTCCAAGAATCTTTGAGGGTCTAGTGCCATTATTTCATCTAAAAATCATGCCACATCGGGGTATTGGGTGGTTGCTTCTATCTCATCCTCAGTTATGTCCTTTATTTTGTCAAAATGATTATGAGGTCTAGGTGCTTCATTTGAAGAGGAGCCAAAGTTTAGGTCGCTAGTGTGGTTGTAAAGGTCATCATAATCATTATAGAAGAAATCCATTTCTTTTCTTTTCCTTTGTGATCTTGTTTCGACCATAAAAAGACCTGCAAGGGGAAAGAAGGTGGGAGATGGAGTCTAGGAAATGACATGTAAAGGTATGACTTAAGCCTAAGGTATGCAACCTAAGTTATGTTTTGGATTTTGCAATATATTAAGGATGCCTAATGATGATACCAAGATAAAGAGTCAAGGTGAAAATAGTCAAGATGTGGATAAGATAGTGTCACAATGATCCAACTTATGGTATGTCTAAAGTATGCAAGTTGATAGGGTTAGGGAAAAGATAAGAAATGAATGGCTGAGATTGAATAAAATAAATTGAATCAAGGGTTGAAATTGGATGAGAAAAGAAGAGATAAGGATGAGACTGATAGAGAGAAAAAAGCACAAGAAAGAGGAAACTAATTAATTCTAAAAATTATTTAGTTTGAGAAGGAAAGTGAATAATTAAATAATGGAAACATTATTTAATTATAGAAGAAAAAGGCAAGTTGTCTTTTTGATTAAATAGAAATTTAATTCAAAAGATGAGAGACAAATTAGTAAGTCATAAATTAAATAAGAATTATTTAATTCATGGTTGAAAGGCTAAATGAATAATTAAATAATTGAAATAATTATTTAATTATAGCAGGAAAGACAATAATAATTAAATAAAAATTTATTTAATCATAGGGAAAAGGACATTAGTGATGTGATTAATTTATTTAATTAATCAAAAGATGAAATAAAAAGATAGAATGAATTAATTAAATAATTAAAATTATTTAATTATCAAGGATGAAAGGGGATTTTAGAACTCGCAAGCCTAGGACAATTTTTAGTTTCTACATATAGATTGCAATTTGGAGTTGATTTTCTATTTTAAATCTTTCTCCCCAAAGTGTTGTTTGACCTAGACCCTTGTCCTAACACAAAAAGGGAAATTGCAAGATTCCTCAAAGAATTCACTCACCTAAGGGTTGAAAGTGGATTTTAACTTGGGGGATTTTATTTCTTGAATGAAATAGAAGAATAGGTAGGTTCATTCACCCCATTTTTCTCTTTCTATTTATAATAAGTTTGGTGAAACATTTCAAATTTAGTATAAAACCCCATATGTAGTGAACCCCTCCCCCATTTTTCTTCATTTCAAGTATATTGGGTTGTGTTTTGTAGCATGGGATTTTTCTCATGAAAGGGTTTTCCCCAAGAAAAATTAGAACCCATCCAAATAAAATAAAATCCAAGTCCTCCTAGCCTTGGCTAAATAGCTCATTCTCAAGATGTTGATATTCCTCCCAAATTGAAAAGAACTCCATCTAAATCCAAATATCCCCATCTTCTAAATTCATTTTAGGCCCTTATATTCCAAATCTCTTTCCTTCCTCTTCCAAATTCATTTTGGGCCCTTATATCACAAAACAAAATCCTTCATCCCTTCCATCCATCTTGGGTCCCTACATCCCTCAACTTATCACTCTCATCACCTTTATCTCACCAACTCCTAAGTCTACCACTTCATCACCTCAATCTTCCAATCAATATCAACAAGGGAATACATCCTCCCTCCATCACCCCATTCATAAAATCTCCAAATCATCCATCCTCACACACAACTACCATTGTTATTGGAACAACTTTAGATGCCCAATCTAAAAAGCATAAAGCCAAAAATCCACACAAATCCAAAGATCATCATGTCCCCTAAAAAATATATGCTAAAACCAAGAAAAATATGATAAAAAATAAGCTAAATCCTAAAGGCCACATAGGCCCATGAAGAAGAAAAAAACCATGTAAATTCTTAAGAAAACAAAAGAAGCAATACATAACAAAGTGCAATAAAAAATGGCATCCAAAATAACTACTCAAAAAAATTCCCCCACTCCTAAATCCTCCAATCCTCCATCTAAAAACCTTCCATTTTCCAAATCCATTTTGGGCCCTTATGTCCCAAAATCCATCATCTTAAACACTACACCATTTCCTACATCCATTTTTTTTCCCACATCCACTTCTCCATATAACTCTAAATATTTAAAATACACTTATAATCCACAACTCCACCATATTTCAATATGTTTACCAATAGTCTTGATGACAATTCCTCCCACTCATCCACAAGTTTCCCAACACTTTATAAACCATCCAACATCCACTTTACATGATTTCATCTCTCTAATCCAATCCTTTATATAAATCCTTACCCCTTTCCATCTTCCCATCCATTCCATCCCCCTTACTATCATTCTATCAACATTTGTGATCATACATCCAATTGACATTGTCAATTATAATGCTTCTTTAAGGGATTCCATCCATGGAACCAGATTCTTGATTCCTTCCTCTATATCACTATCACTCATCCAATATATTATAAAAAAACTTAAAAAGTAAAGATAAATCATCTATCCAATGGTGAAAACCACTTCTTGTGGTACCTTGGATAAGTATCAAGATGAAAAATAGAAAAATGTGTCATGTATAATTACCCATTGGCTTGCACTCTACACATAGGGGAAAGCTTCATCCATGTTATCCAACCCATCACATCTTATCCACATCCTCCAATATCCTTCATCCTTTATACTTCATCCTATCTCCTTCCTCCCATCCTATCCAAATTTATAATCCCTTCCCATATTTGATCTTGATAATGCTAAGGGAAAATATCCAAGCATGCTTTACATAAATAAAAAATTTACTTCCTCTACCATCCAAACTGTCCTATGGACCATCCTCACATATCATACATATGTTACCACCATCCATACTCAATTGTAACACCTCTGGTTTGGGGCATGCCTCTCATTTACAACATAAATCTGTGTAGCTCCATTCTCCTACCCTCCATCTACTATCCTCCTATCGTCTATCCTCTTTCATTCACTTAATCCCTCTATCTCCTATATACATAATCTCTCCATCCTTCTATCCTTGTCATTGGTCCCCCTCTATTCCACTATCCTAACCATCATATCCACTATATTTAATTCTCCCAAATCCTCCATCCCACCCCATCCCATCCAATCCAAACATCCCACATTAGTCCATCCAAATGAATTCAATCCTAATCCATACAATCTAGCTATGCAATCTAGCCCATTGTCCAAAATATCCACAATTTTAATTTAAAATAAACTAATAATCCATTTACCCACTTTATTCCCAATCCTTGGGATATGTAATATTCTTATTATTAACATTGTTATCCTCATCATCATAAATCCATCCATCAATCAATCAATTTTCAACTAACTAGGGGCATAATCATCATTTTCATATGGATTGTTGTGCATATTTCTTTTTTCTTTTGTCTATTATCATTATTTACATTTATCATAGTATTTGCACCATATTGTTGTGGGGGAATCATGGTCTTCCATACCATGGCTTCATATGGAATATGTTTGCACTTGAATTTTTTCTCATGTACTTAGAATATTATCACCTTGGTTTCTTATACCTTGGTGCATAATGTCAAATACAATATCAAATCAATGTTTCTTATACCACTATAACATGACTCCCCTCTATCCCTCTCATTTCTCGAATTCCTACCCATATCCTGTATCCTTTTCTTTTCTTAGCATTTTTCCTCCCGTCTATTTCGAGAGCACACCCATGTTATTCAAACCTATCATCCTCTCAAGGATTCATACCAAACTCTCTCCTCACCATCCTTCCTCATCCTTCTAGTGAATAGTGCATCATGCCACTGGTCCTTAGCCATTCCTATCCACTATATTTTATTCTTCTTTGATACAATATCTAGTGCCCCTCCCGTTTTCTTCCTGTTAATTTGAGATCGGTGTTTAGATTCACCATTTCCTTCTGTTTGTTATGGTGATTATTTTATGACTCTGATTGGTGTATATGAACCACCGCATGTTCGAGATAGGATTCCTCAACATTTTGGTTGATGAAATTTTGTGTGGTTACATGTTTGGTTTAATTATTATGCTTCATTTCAATGAAATGCATTATTTATGTTATGATTAAATGTGAGCCTAATTATTGATGTGCAAAAAGGATGATTTATTTAATGAATTATATATGGATGTTAATTATGCTTTATGCTATTGGACCCATTGGGTGATTATGTTGTGCTCCAGCTATATATACATTGAGTAGGTACCCTTGATGTGTGTTGAATGGTTACATGGACAAAGTTATTTCTCTGGATCTGGCTACACAAGTATGAGTTATTCCCCAACAGTGGTTAATTTGGAGATGTCACATAGGGCCCCTTCATATCCATTTCCTAATCATACTCGAATCAAGTATGGTATGTGTCATATTTGACCTAATGTGAACCCAAATCCAATTTAGGAGTTATTCTAGAATCCCTATGTATCGTGAATGACTAGTGAATGTCTAATTTAATTAATGGTTTAAATTTCATTTTCTCGTAAATGAAATATTAGGAATTTAAATGATTCTGATATTTATTATTAAAATATTCTTCGTGTTTCAGAAAAGGTTAAAATAAAAATGAAGGTTTAAGTTATTTTTAATTTAAATTGTGAAAATTCCTTGGGTGGGGAATTGCAAGTTATGTTTGATTTAAATTTCCAGTTTGAATTCTAATTTTCATAAATTTAAATGAAAAGATGATTAAATGGATTTAATGGTTAAATTATACATTAAATGATGTTTTATGTGAAGCTCATTGATCAAATTGGTTTTGGGAGAAATTGAGGGATTTTTGAATTCCAAAATAGAAATATTGATTTTTAATTAATTTTTAATTGAGTTGTGAAATGGGTAAATAGGGAAAAAGGCATATTATTTCATTTTTATGTTGTGAAATTGGGAAAATAATAAGAGAAAAACTTTATTTGAACAATTTGGAAAATTGTTGATTGGTAGTGCAATTTTTATCAAATTTTGATGAGCTTGAATCTGTTGGGATAGGAATCAGGAAGGGATCATGTCTCTTTGATTTCATGACTCCTCATTTGGCATGCTTGGCAAATTTCACATTTCAAATTTTAAAGGGCATTGAGGTATTTTTCTTGTTTTTAATTTGTTGATAATTTTTCTTCAAGTTTGTAGGAGAATGATTAGGGGATTGTAGAATACTCCTATATCCTTTTATTTCACATTTTGATTTGTGTAAAGTAGAGATTGATTTAAATTTTGGAAATTTTCAAAATGGTAGGGTTACCATGCTTAATTTTATAACTTAAGAGGGGTGTTGGGCATATTTTCAACCAAAGAGTATTCTTAGAATCTTGTTTTTAAATTTTTTAAATTTTGATAAATTTTAATGGCAGAATTGGAAAAAATATGGTTTTTGCTTTGTTAAAATATTTGGAAAATTTGAAAGTTTTGCATGAAAATGGATGATTTTGAATGTTTTGAAAAGGTGGAACTTCATGAAATGTGACAATTTATGGTGTGGGAAATTTTAATCGAACTTGGAAAAGTTGTGTTTTTGCATTGATTTTTGTGTCACACTCATTAGAGGGTGTGATGAGTGTTTTCAAATGTTTTGTTGAAGTTGTAATTTATGAAATATGATATTATGTACTATGAGAAAGTGTTATTGAAATTTGGAAAAAAGTGAATTTTGCATTGGTTTTTGTGCCACACTCGTTGGAGGATGTGATGAGCTTAGGGCCTAAGTGTTAGAGAGAGTTATGGGAATGGCTACCAATGTGGAATTGACCTAAAGTGGCGCATAGGAAATCATAGTGTGGGGAATTTGGATTAATAAGTGAAAACTAATGAAATATGGGTAAATAACTAACCAAGATAATGGATAGCCCTCTCATTCCTTGAGTGCTCGTAAAGACTAAGGATGGTTGAGGAAGACAAGCCGCTTAGGGAGTGTAAGAATTGTAATATCAAGTACCTTCATTTGTATGAGAGGATACCTAGTTCCACCTTGAGCCCCATGTGAGTGCCTACAATGGAATTCCCTCTCTTGCTTTATAACAATTAACCCTAGTGTAGTTGAGTAGAACTTGAAAGATGATAATTTCCTTCCATGTGTCTTTGTGTTATGCCCTTGGTGAGTTTTCCCATGGATGATCCTTTTATGGAACTGGTGATTTTTTCTCAAGGATGATCCTTTGTATGGAAATTGTGAGTTGGCCCAATGCGGATTTGTGATGTGACATTGGTGAGTTGCCCAATGTGGTTTATTTATTTCATATGCCATTATACTATGTGCTTGATTATAGTGGTTATATTATGTGATTGGATGATTATTTGTTTTATGATGTGCATGTGGAGTGTATTCTTTGTGTATGGTGTGTGTGTAATCCACCCCCCTATTTGTTTGGCGTGAGGGTTGTCTTTGTGGCTCATGTGATTATATCTTAGCATGGTGAGAGTGGACCATTTGATTCCATGACTCAGTCAAGTGACATGGTAACCACCATTGGGTACCCGAGGTTTGTGGATCAAGGAATGACATGGCATCATCTTCTTTGAAGTTTAATTCATGTATATATATGTATTTCATTCAATTACATTATAAATTATTGGTTTGGAACCTCTCCTTGGAGATTGAGGTAATTTAAAATATAAAAAGAGTATTTTGGTCATTTGTGTGTTTCATTGTTGGTACCAAGCATGATTTATTGTGAATTATCCTTATCAGGATATTAAAATTCTTAATAAAAAGTAGGAGTACTTCATTTGGTGTTTAAAATGAATCTAAGTGTCAAATTTCACAGTCGGGTGGCTTCATACTACACCTTGGCGGCTCTGTTATAAGCTAAGTTAGCCTGACCTCTGAAAAAATTGACTAGAACACTACTGGGGTAGCTTGGTAACATACTGGGGTGGCTTGGTAACATATTGGGGTGACTTGGTAGCATACTAGGGTGCCTGGTATTTAGGAGCGGCTTGGTTTTATATGCTAGAAAACTCAAAATTTTGGTTGTGTGTTGGGGTTGCCTAGTCCCCATATAATTTCTAGAATGTAAAACCTCTTAACATTTAGGTTAGTTAAGCCTAATCCCCTTGTCAGATAATTTTTATTCCTTTTTTTTGTTTGTGGCAATTATTTTCGTCGACTACGTCTTTAAAAACCTAGTCAAGTTTTCTCTCCTTTTTGGTCTTGTTAGTTCCTCTTGGTTTTGGGATCTTGAATGGGTAAACCATGTATACAAAATTTGTTCTTTCAGGTCCCAAGGGTCTATTTATTTTTGTAACCTTCCCTTAGAAGTATTTTTTGAGGAATTGTGGGTTCTCTTGCATCATTTTATGTGCACTCTTTTGAATTTGGTCTTTTTCCAAACCTAGGGTTAGGGAGATCGTGCATGTCTTGTGAAGTATTGGGAAGGTTGTAAACCTTAATGGTTCTTATTGTTAGTATTCTCAACATTCCTCATAGTTCTTGAGGTGTTGTGTTGTCATTTCTTGCCATTTGTGTGGTGTTGTGTTGTGACAATATGTCTTGGGAAGTGTGAGGTTGTTAGGAAGTGACTCATCATTCTTGTTTGTGAGGAGTTGTGCCTTGTGGTTAGAAAATATCTTGTGAAGGTTTTCCTCTATGTTTGGAGTTGTTTAGTGTTCTTGGGTGAGGATTGGATGTTAATGTTTCCCTCATCCTTTTTCATTATGGTGTTGTGAGAGAACACGATCATGGTTTAATAACCAATTTTCATATAGGTGTTGTGCTCTCTCTATCTCTCTTGTTCATCGTGGTGGATTTATCCCATGATTGGTTAGTCTTCCATTGTTGCCACCTTGCTTATGCAATGGCGAAGTTTCATTGTTCTTGTCATTGTATCGTTGTGACACGCATGTGCATAATGTTGTGCAAGTGTGACATGTCATTGTTGCCACTTTGGTGTTATTGTTGTCACTAGTAGAATTTGACAAATAAATGACTATGTGACTAAAAATTTTAGTCCCGACAACTAAAAATGACTAAATTCTAGTCATTTTTTGCAACACAACTATAAATGACTAAATAAATGACTAATTTGATCATCGGGTAAATAATTAGTCATTTATTTAGTCACACAAATAAAAGTGACTAAATAATTAGTCATTTATTTAGTCACACAAATAAAAGTGAATAAATAATTAGTCATTTATTTAGTCACAATCCATTTGAATAGATCATTTAAGAATCAAGAATCAATAGTGCTATTCCCATAGTCCACCATAATGGGGTCAAAGAGGAAGCATGTTAGGAAGCCCTAACTTCAACACATACTCTAACATATTAACATACATATAGTTTTCTGTTGGCACAATCCTTGAACCTCCTTTAGGTGCAACTATTAGTA
Organism: Sequoia sempervirens; assembly: GCA_007258455.2. NCBI lineage: Eukaryota > Viridiplantae > Streptophyta > Pinopsida > Cupressales > Cupressaceae > Sequoia > Sequoia sempervirens. The sequence goes on along the minus strand of VDFB02271358.1, from coordinate 314,266,019 downwards.
TATATTCCTCTCTCTATATAGAATTGTCTCCCCCTCTATCTCTCTTTCTTTTTCCTAATCTCTCCAAAGATCAATTAAACTATCACATTTTTGTATATTAATTTAATTTGTTCTATATAAGAATATATTAATTATTAATTATTAATTATAATAATTTTATATTTATATTTAATCATTTTTATTATAGAATACAATATATAATAATAATATAACCTATATATACTATTAAATATAATAATAAATATAATTATATTATGTATAATTTAAATTGTATTACTATTATATTAAATATATTTTGTATTATATTTATATATTATTTTTTGTATTATATAAAAAAATATTTGGCAAATAAATGATATTTTATGGTAAAACATTATAAAAAGGAATTTTTATCCTTTAATGGCCTTTTTCATCAAATGAGCAAGTGATAAAGTTAATTTTTTTATTTTTGCAAGAAAGGAGGGAAACTTGTGTGGGAATTTTTTTTTTTGGCAAAATGATTGAAACAACACGGGCTCATGAGGAAAGTTTCAGTTTTGAGAGGAAAACCCTTACTTGTTACTTTTACCATTCCAAGATGGATTCCTTCTCTGTTGTTTGCTATTTTCAAGAGGAAGGTTGCAGTGCTTCTATCTGAGTTTCATTCAGCTAAGATCATGGGACAACTTCATGATGTTTTTGAGCATTTTTAATCATCATTTGCACGGTTGGTTGTTTCCTTTGCCTCTTTTTTGTGTTTTTCCATCTTCCCAGGGTTGCTTTGTTTCATTTCTGAGTTGTAGAAGGAAAATAAGGGAGTTTTCTTTCTTCATGTTCTTGCATATCAATGTCTTCTTCGTCCATTTGAAGGCTCTTTCCCTTATTCCTATGGGTTAGGGTTTTCTTTTGTGTTTGATATACATTTTCACTTTGAAATGCTACTTTGTTGAGCTCTATTTTATGTATTATGGAGGCAACATTATGCAATAGAAGTTTTTAGATTCAAAACCCTTGCAATCTAGACTTTGGATAGTGTTTCAAGAGTGCAACAAAGAGGCAATGATTTTGTTTTAGGGATATTGGCTTGTTGCATTGCCATTAAAGCCATTGTGTTAGGCCCATTAAGGAGGTAGTAGTCATAAAAAATGGAGATCAATCTAACTATGCATCAAAATGAGAATCTAGTTTCTTTGATAAGGAATGGGAATCAAGTCACTGTGAAGGTTAGTGATTTTGTAGTGGTTGTGTGAATTAATGAGGTTATTTTTTTTGAGAATATTGTGTGCAACAATTTTTGAAATTGTGCCTCTCCATTGATAGTCAGCTATAAAGTTGAAGATGGGCACCTTAGTTTGAATAGCAAGGTTTCTAGCCTTCAAAAATGGTGTAGTTAAATAGTCATTTTAGTTACCTACCAGCATATATCCTAATGATAATGAGGGTAGTTTATGTGCTTTCTCCATCATTCCAATTTTCAAGCATAAATTAATAGCAACCACAATTAGAGCAACAAGGAACAAAGGGCATTTTCAATGCAAATCTCATGTTTTTTTATGAAATAATCCCACTACTAGGGTTTAGCTGATACAAAAAATTGTATTCTAAAATTGATGAAGTCCCCTAGGGTTTGGAACTCTAAATTTTCCCTACTTTCACAAAGGGTATTAGATTCAAGTATTCAAGTCATCAAGTTGGATTGGTGAAGTCTCATGGCACTTCAGGGTTTCAATTCTTCAAAGGATCCATCAAGTTTCAAACCAAGGAAATGTATCAAAATCATAGAGACCATTCATGCATAAAGTTGCTATTTTTAATTTTTTACCAATGCCCATTTTTGGTCATGATCTATTTTTTTTTTCTGATAAGGAGATCCTATATTATGCTACTTTATTCTATTTATTGTTGAAAATAGTTTTACTTCAAAGTAATTGTCTTTCCTATTTTTCTATAACTTTTATGTGTTGCTTTAAAACTATGATTTTTTGGATAAATAATTATTTTAAATCCTTAAAATTAAGTATTATTTGTAACCTATAAATAAGTGCTTTAGGCACAAGAGATGGTTAATGATAGTTGAAGTTATGCTTATGTTGCAAAACTTTCCATTCAAGTGTTGGATCTAGATTTTATGTGCATTTAGTGTGTTTAGATTGTATTCATTAAACTAAAAGTAAAGAACAACGCTAGGCTTTGTATTAACACTATGATTCATTTTAGTTGTAGTTGTGCATGCATCTAAGTTATTCGATCTATGAAATATTGCATTGTTTATGTGTGTTAGAGGTTGTTCACTTACCCTATTTTTGTGAATGCAGATTTATTGATCTCTTATTTTAGCTAGTAAATAAGTATTCATTGTGTTAATGTTTCATTCAATCGCAAGGATTAAAATATAAAATATTCCTTGTGAGAGAAGAACCATTTTGACTCTTATGCTTATTTCCAATATAAAAAAGATAGGGCAAGATTTATTTTAGTTATTTCATTTATGTAGGCCCCCTAGAGAATATTGTAAAGTGTGCATAGTTGTTTATTTTGTTCATGGCTTAGAGTCTCAGGTTGGTTTAGTTTTTCTAGAAGCTTCCCCTTATAATTTGAAGAGAGGTTCATCCTTGCATACTATTTTGTTTTGCATTGTCTTGAAAGATATCAATTAAAACACGAACAAGACCCACATCAACAATTAAGGGAAACAACAAGAAGTAGTAGGAAGAAAATATTTAGATTTTGTAGACCACAGTGAGAGGCTTGAAGGCACTTTACAATGAGAAATGAGTAGACAAAATTTCATTGCTTTGAATGCATGGGTTTGAGCAATATTAATCATTCTTGAAAGAACAATGTAGTGACCTTGAATACTTGATGACAATGCTTTATCATTGTAATATGAAGCCGTTGTGAAGTTATAGGAAGTGGTAGTCATCATGTATAAACTAATAAAAGGAAATCCATCATTTCCAAGCTTATCTACCCTCAGGTTTTCAATGTTTTGGCTTTCCAAAATCTATTCTAATCTAGGAAGAATTTTTAGAGTCACTGTCATCCATTTGGCATTATCTATTTCTAAGACCTCATGCCTTTATGCATCTCTTTGTTAATGGGTTGTGACTGTACCTAAAATTGTCCCTTATAGGCCTAAACCATACAAAATCTCACTGTTACTATCATGAAAGAAGTAATTGTGCATTATTTCCTGTGATGCTTTCTTTATCCCTATCAAAACATGATAACTATGCAAAAAGATTATTGCCTCCCAAACTGCCCTTTAATGTCTAACTGTCCTCCTGCAATTTGAACCCTTTAAGGCACTACAATGTTAACATGGTTGCATTATTCATTCTTAGGGATCTACTAGTAAATGAAACCTTTCCCTTGTAGCAACTAATGGGGGGATTGCATCCTTCTGAAATGACTGCATTTAATTTGACAAGCATGTAATGGGATAACATCTCATCTCTATCATCACCACTATTCTCATTCACAAAACCATAATTTATGAAAGCCATAATTCATCATTAATGTCCTTCACACCCTATTAAGTATGACCATGCACAATCATCATGTTTTTAATAGTCATAACTGATTGTTCATTATATCTAAAGAGGTATACATAGTTGTTCACAACTTTGACTATATGCTATCACTTCACCGTGTTATTTGATACCATCAAAGTCTTCTTACCTTCAAACCCTATCATCAAACTCACACTTTACTATTTTATGCAAAAAAATGTTGACTATCCATTAAAGAATCATACCTTGACATAATCTATTGCCTTGACTATGCATAACTTTGAATTGTCCTCAATGTGCAACAATAAGTTTCTTGACTTTATGTCACTACTCCTCAAGCTTTTAGCAATGCAACCCCAAAAAACTCACCACCTCTTAAAAGCACAGTGCAAATGATGCTAAGACTACCCCAAACTATATGCTACAAAAGATACAAGCTTTAAATAAGATATAATGTTGTCCTTGAGCTATGATAGTCAAGACTTAAGTAGGGTTGCACCATGAACATTTTTTATAACAACAACAATCAATTACTGAACATGTTTAAAGAGATAGGTCTAATATCATCATCAGTCAGGGATGTGGCTCCATGAAGAACAATTTCAAAGTGTACACACTTCTCTTGATTATTCTGTTAGGTGCATATGCCATTCACAATTCCTAGATTTGTTGAAATAATTTAAATGAGTAAATTATATATGTGTTTCTCTCTAATCAAAAAATGTCAAAGGTAGTACAATAAATATTTACTGGTATTTTAAGTTCAATAAAGACTATTCTTTTTGGCACTGGCATATTTTAAGCAATTTTTTATATTTCTCAAGCATTCAGTTTATCTAAGCTACATTCTTTCTCGTAGCTTTTTGAAAAAGACAATGTCTTTAAAATAATTAGTTTTCATAGTTTCATAATTGCCCTAGTATTTAAGTTGATCTTTTCTCTGAGTAGCTTTAAGCAATCAATTCTGTTTTACTATGTAAAGGGATTAGTAGCTGCAAACTCTAGGCAACTTTATAGCTTTCTTGGTCCATGCCTTTTAGAATCACTTCTTTGCTTAGGTTTTCCAAGTTTTCCTCTAATAACTCCTTTTTCTGAAGATGTTTTTTAAATGTTCTTTGCTTCATTTCTTAAGCCATACTTTTACATGTTGCAGCTTCTTTGAAAGAGTGAACATTCTTGATCCATGTTAGGGATGACCTTCTACCCAAGATTTTTGAATATTGGAAACAAATTCAGATTCTCTAATCCACATATTTTGAACTTGAAGGGGCACTTTTTAGGTTTCTATTCCTCTTGAAAGAGAAGCTTAATCAAAGAATGGTCAAAGCCTAAGACTAGGGAAAAATTTAGTGGCGAATCTTTGCCAATTGGTGAATTCTAGAAATTGGCCAAGTCGAAATTGGAAAATTTGTGCAAACCAACAGGGTGTCCAAATCGCTTGGATTTTACGAACTATAGGTCTAATGCATGTCCATTCACTAATGAGTTTTTTGATGAGGCAAATTTAAGCAACCAATTCGCCATAACAAACTACGCGTTTCAAATGGACCACCTAATATTTTCTCTTGGAATCCCGAAAGCATGTAATAAAACACCTACATATTCACCAATACTATTAAAACAACATTGTATCAGGACCCATTTCACCAGTTAAAATTTACAAATAGTTGCTTGTGAAGACCCATTTCACTAATTAAAATTTATAAATAGTTGCTTATGAGGACCTATTTCGCCAATAACATTAAAAAATAATTACATTTGAGGACACATTTCGCCTTGAAAATTACAACGTATTGTTGTATAAGCACATATGATTCGCCAAATTTTTAATATACCATTTAAAAATCTAGTGAAATTTTCCAAATGTGGATTGATATAAATACAATCAAAACTGTCATTTATTCTTACACATTTTGCTCAGTTCTGAGGTTCTACTTTGTGATTCAGAAGTGAGAAAAGCTGAAAACATAGACTTCAAGGTGAGTGATCATTTCTTCATAGTGTTATTAGTTATAATAATAAGTTTTCTTTATCTCTTTTCCATTCTTGCTTCAGTCTTAAAGTTAAAGATGATATTGAGTAGGGAATGGGATCTATATTCTCTATCCTTAAACAAGAAGACATTTTTTCCCAGTTTTTATTCAAAGTGAGAGATCAATATGTTGAGCAGCAAGGGTGAGGCTCCTACCACTCCTCAAGGTAGTGAAGAGACCGGGAGGCCATCAAAACACCCAAAACTTAGAAATAGAGGTACCATACAGTCTTACTTTGGAATTGCCAAAGCTTATGATCCATCAGATCAAGATGGAGCTACATCATCAACTCTTCCACCAAATATTAATGAAGAAGGCATTCACAATACCTCATCACCACTGGAAGGTTAAGTTGAGATTGTCAATGAGTTAAATCAAAATGTATCAAATGAGGATGGCAATACCGCATAAGATATTCCAAGGGATACCTTGGTTAACTAGAATGAGATAATTGACTTGGATGAGGATGATGTTGGCATTAAGAAAAAAAGAAGCAAATAAAAAATGGGGCGTGAGTGGGAAATGACAAAGAATTTTCAACTTGGTTGGTTGTCAAAGTACCCATTCATTGTACCAGTGGGGATTGAGAAATTAAACAATATTGAAAATGCAACATTGGCCAAATGTACGATTTGTAGTTGGAAATGTGGAAGAGACAAGATGTTACAGCTAAAGATTGACACTATAGAAAAGAATATCGATAAAGTTTATGAAAAAAAAAATCATAGATGGAAAGGAACAATTAGTTGTACGATGGAAATCAAAGGAAGAATGTCTTCATGTTAGGTATGTCACAGATTATGAAGAGCATGACCAAAGAATGTCGAAGCTTGCTGCATGTAAAGGTACACTTGAGGATCAATTTGGAAAAGCAATGGAAGCAACAAATATGTCAAAAACTATTCAGATGAGTGTTGTTTTTCATATTTTGTCTAGAGGGCGTCCTATGAAAGACTACCCATAATACTCTGGTTTATTATCTTATTTGGGTGTTCCTCACTATCCCTTCTCACATTGGTCAGTAAATGCTGGATGGGAATGAGCAAACTATCTTGCTCTAGTTGAAAAGGAGGATTTAAAGGAGAAAGCAAAAGAGTCAAATTTCATTGTATTATCTTTAGATGAAGTTACTGTGGTAGACAATACTTCTTGGGTCTGTATGCATTTGTATACTATAGAATGACATGTTTTCCAAGCTCATCTTCTTTGTGTTCATAAAATGAAGGACAATTCAACATCACAAAATTTATTTGAACTAGTCAAGAAATTCTTGAATGAAATTGCAGGTATGGAGGAGTTGAAAATTTCCAAAAAGTTGGTGTGTGTAAGAGCTGATGGAGCTGAAGTGATGCAAGGTCAAAGGACCAGTGTTTGCACAAAGTTACAACTACTTGTGCACCATACATGCTTGGAATTCACTGCATGGCCCATAGAATGAATTTAGCATTCAAAATTGTAAGAAAGTTTCCTACAGTATCAAAAGTTTAAAATCTAGTCCGCGAGATCCACACATACTTCTACTGAAGTCCCAAATGTTTCACATAATTTCAAAATTTTGTTGAGGGAATAACACCAGGAAACAAGCTTCTCAAGGATGTCGATACTAGATGGATCTCCCTACATGGACCAACACAATGAGTTATTTCTGAATATCAATCCTTGATTGGAGTGATGTACGAGCATTGTAGCATAGTAGACAAAGCTCTTGACCTCTTACATAGGTTAAGCGATATAGAGACACTCTTGAATTTAGCTAGTCTTCTCCCCATGATGGATGTGATGAACAATCTTGTGAAGAAAGGCCAAGATAGAACTATGTATACTAATGAATATGCCAATCTACGTAAACATACATGCTTGGCCCTCGATCATCTATATCTAGATCTAACACAAGAAGGCCCAAATTATTTCATGTGGCAGAAAATTACTGATTTGAATGATCATGATAATTATTTACAATTTAATGCAAGTGAGCACTTATGTATCTATGTATGTGGATATGAGATACCAATGTACCATTGTGAGATAGTCAGGCGCTCTAGCAGAGAAGTAGCTGTGAACGAGGAAGATTTTAACATTGTCAAATCTGTTAGTGATAATTTGAAGGAAATTGCAAAATCTCTTTCCTCAGAGATTCGTGAAAGATTCCCTCAACATGAAATACTTGAAGCCATGGGTATTGTGTATCCTCAATTTTGGGAAAACTGAGATAATCCAAAATATTTTCATGATCAAGTAAAAATATTGATCGAACAATTTTTGAAAAGTGTAACATACAATGAGCAAAAAATAGAAGGAATTTTAAATGAAGCTAAGCTTATAAAATAATCTAGGAGTTTTGCAATAGCTATGAGGGACTAGTATAAATCCATGGGCATGAAGAAGGCCTTTGAACTGGGATAAATAAAAAAGGTTTGGACAAACTTAGGTCAGAGTGAAATATTGTGTGATTCAATATCAAAATATTTCAAACTTGTTGATTTATGTCAAATAATGATATTGAGGTTTGTGGAGGATGAGAGATTTTTTAGTACATTGGGGTTTTTGAAATCAAAGTTAAGAAACAAACTAGACAAGAATTTGGAAAATTGCTTGAGGTTGAAAGGAACTACATATAATGTCTTTAATTTTCCTTTTGAAAGGGAACTCACAATCTAGAGGTCCACATGTGAAAGAAGAAGGACCAGGTTGTGCAACACTCAAATTCCAAATTTTGGTATTGGTAGCAATGGCAGTGGCAGTAGTTGTAACGCCCCACCACGCAAACCCCAAAGGACAACAAAAAATAACTAACAATAATAACACATTTTTTTTTAAGTAAACCTAACATGAAATGTAAGTTAACATACAACACTTGTAATGCAAACTATACATACACATTATCTAGCTACGTCCTCTGGGGTTAACATGATTGCATTACTCGCAAATGTTCTAACATAACCCAGTTCCCATAACGATGATAACTACTCACAAGTTTACATTTCAAATCCATTATATAGAATAAGTATACAATGTGCATTCATCCATTACATTACATAAGTGATAAACATCCATATGAGAACACATGATAATACCAAGAATACATATGCATTACATTTATTATAAGAGTTTACATCATTTCAAGATTATAATGGTACAACAATGCTTCCCAACATCAACGAGAATGATACATCAATTACATAGAGTAATATAACTGAAATGAACCTAATACATAGCATCAATACTGGCTCCAACTCTGGTAAAGCTCTGGAGTCACTACAAATGGTACAACTCTGTGCTATATGATCTCTGACTGGGAACCTAATGGAGTGCATAGCACGTTCCACCTGACCATGTGGACCCTAAGGCCCACCCCCATGCTAGGAGATGACAAGAAGGACCCACAACATAAAACAGTCAAGCAGACAAGGCCAACAAGACTTTGCAAATAAGTGCAACAAGACAAAACATAAAGAAAAACTGCTTCCAGATGTACATGGAAACAAGGGGAAAAACAACAAAGCATACAAGGTTGCTAAAGGGAAGAGTGTCATCACATAGCTCGATATGGGTTACCCAATGCAGATCTTCATAGGTTACTGGCCCTCATTCTGGGTTACCCTGGCAACCTCAAGCGATCCTCGACCCCCATTCTAACTCATGCAAAACCAACATACCCTTCATGAAGACAAGGCAGTTGGTCTTGCCATTCCAGGCCTTCCCACTCATCTCAAGCCTAAACGAGCACTTCATCCATAAGTGAGGCTACATTATCTAGATTTATGTGAGATACTACCCAAATCCCCTAATTAATTATTAGTGTTTTCACTAGATTAAGAAAATTCCAATGAGTTACCCTGGCACCACTTTTGGGTCCCAGCCCCCATGGGAAGCCACTCTCCCTACTAGCAACAAAACTCACAATCACTAATTGCATAAGCCAGCTTGCACAAACTAGAAAAGTTATATAAATATGCACATAAAATGAGGCATGCATCACCTCCCACAAGATCTCCATAATAATACAATTTCCATAGTGCAAGGCTAAAACCCACATAAGCATGAACAAATATAAGAACAATAGTCACAAAGAAATCATCATGAAAACCAATAGTAATTAAACTCTTTCCCCAACCATGACCACCAGTAAACAGTGCAAGGCTACATACCCTTATGCACACAATATGAGTATAAAGATCAACCACTGTCAAGGTGACAAAATCATGAAACCACTCGCTTCCAAGTGAAACAACATAAAACTCATGCAAACATTCATGTCTTGATATGGGTTACCCAATGCGGATCTTCCTAGGTTGTTGGACCCCATCTTGGGTTACCTTGGCAGCCTCACATGATCCCCAACCCCCATACCAACTCATGCAAGTAAATGCCATACTCCCCTCTAACCTCTAGAAGACTAACAAATTACTAACACAACGGTTCCCGCATCGAAATGGTAACAATAACATGATCTCAAAATCAAAATTAAAATCAACCAACATGGCATCCAAGGGAGACCTCAATTTTCTCCTCACATGATACCCAACCACTAATTACCTAACAAACTTACAATTTGACTAATAAGCAACTATAACAAAATCATCAACCATGACAACAATAGTAATCAACCGATTCACAACTCAATTCAAAAATCAACCCAATGAATCAACACGAACAAGCAATCAAATCAACCATGATATATTCCATAAAAGGAATTGTCTCCACAACTCAGATTACTCATTAACTTAATCCCCTTAAATTACTTAATAGAACATTGCCACTACAAAACAATTATACTAATAACATAGTGAAATTCTCAAAGCATAGATAATCTAGTCCATTTATTTAAACAAATTTATTCAAATATCTAAATATAAATAAATCAATTTTCTCTTATTCATTTAACTAACATAATCAATAAACATTTCCCAACTTAAATATAATCCTATTTGCTTTATCAACTTCTAAATATTGAGAACAATCCCATAACACAATAATTTGAGGACAACCATAATGACAATCATACTTTAAAATAATCCACTTTCTATAATTTACAAAAGTAATCTAATTCCTTAACTTACTCAATAAAACAATTTCATAAACTATCAATTTGCTTTCCACCTCAATTAGCATATTTAATTATACATGTACATAGACCTATATGATTATAATTAAAACCAATTAAAAGCTACTCTAATAAAATCACTACTCATTTGTCACAAAATAGTAATAATACACAATTATATTACACTGTATATATATAAACATATATCTATATATGTCTATATATATATAAATATATAATGATAAATATAAACTTCTAATTATCAAGCCAACTGGCTGCTGCTGTTATTAGCCAACAAACTATTTTAAATTACAACAATTATCATTTAAAAACTCTAACTACACACATTCCATATATATAAATATACATATATATAATTTTAGATTTAATAAACTACTAGTTGCTGCTACAACTTCCGAATTTAATGTAGATAACTGGAAAGCTTAACATTCAATGAACTCTAACATACAATATATATATATATATATATATATATACACAATAAATCGAATGGAGGTTACATATTTCCCAGCACTGCATTTTATAGACTGTTGTATAATAGAAGAATACCAAAATCCACGCATGGGAGAATAGATAGCAAAATTTGTTAACACATATCATGTTTGTTAACACATGCCACGTTTGTTAACACATATCGCGTTTGTAAACACATACAAAATTTGTTAACACAAACTATTTGTTAAAGAGGCAATGCCGATTCTCTTAGCATAAACATCAACAGAGAATGAAAGTTTGAATACCTAAGGGCATATAATCTGTTATTTTATCCATTGCATTATATCTCCCAAAGGAGCCTACATAGCATCAAATTCTAAGTTTAGACAATGCGTAGGGGTTCACATGCTACAAAAGAAAACACAACAGGAATAAAACACCAGTTCGCACTAATATGGCGGTGACCTAAAAGCAGCAAAAATAATTCAAAATGAAGCATAGTAAATGAAGAAATCGATTCCCATAGAATCGAATAATGCTCAAGCCACATTTATATTGCACGAGCCTATATATTGCTAGGCATAAATTTCATTGAAGAAAATAGTAAAGATTTGAGGACTATGTAAAGGCAGCCAAATCAATTTCATACAAACCAACAGTCTAGCCAATACAAAATAATATCATTTGCAATATTCGGTGTACAAATAACAAAGAATGAAGAAGGCCAACCTGACTTCCTTCATTTTGAAGACAGAGAAGTAGTGTCGAGAATCACTCTATTGCAACAACAATCCTTTCCTCCCAAAACCTTGATCAACCTTCCACAATTTTCCCACTTCGAAAACAATCTCTTATTGAAAATCTATATTTTTATAAAAAAAATAAAAATTGTTGCAGACAGAAATCTTTGTTCCCAAAAACAAAAATCAATCCCCCATCTTTTTCCAAAAACAAGCATTATAAAAACAAAGAAAAAGTTTAGTTTTCGAAGATAAAAATCAAGCAATTATCATTTAAAAAGACTAGTTTCATTTTTACAACCCGTTTGGAGCTAAGCATGTGCACAAACCCCACTTTTTCCATCTTTCAACTTGCTTTTACCTCTTGTTCGAAAATATCATCTTCTTTATTTATTTAAAATTATATTACTTTTCTACATTTAAATAATTGTCCTCTTAATGACAATAATATTATCAATTGTCATTAAATATAATTTAAAACAATACTTTATACAAAACAATTTAATTTAATTATTTAACAATAACCCATATACTGTCTATTTCTCAATATTGATTCATTTAATTATTTATTTTTAATTCTAAATTGATTTAAATTACCTTATAATCAATTTAATTTAATTAAACTAATTAAGTAAGGTTATTCATAATATTAAATTTACCACATAATCACAATAACCAATTAAATAACATAATAACAATTAAGCAATGGGGCATCACCAATCATCCAACAAACTTACTCAAATGTCAAGAAGGGTCGAATATGGAGGGGTACTACATAGTGGGACTAGGACATATGACATTGACACAAATCACACAATGAATGTTGAATTTGAGACACATGCCGAAGAAAATGAAGAGCAGACTCAATCAAATTCAAGACAACTCTTTTACTTTATCTCAAGATGAACATCAGTTTGAGAACCCTGACTCCATAGTGGGACTAGGACATATGACATTGACACAAATCACACAATGAATGTTGAATTTGAGACACATGCCAAAGAAAATGAAGAGCAGACTCAATCAAATTCAAGACAACTCTTTTACTTTATCTCAAGATGAACATCAATTTGAGAACCTGACTCTGTTTGGGAAATGTAAGAGAATTAACAACTTTTAGGTATTTATACTGCACTTCATGGATTAGTTTCCATTGTTCCATACTGTAGTTGATGATATTTTATATTCAGTGGTTGTTTAATGAAATTGTGAATCATTGCACTTCATGATACTTTATTTTATATTGCACTTCATGAATCATATTCCAAATTGTAGTTGATGATATTTTATATTCTATTCAGATGAAATTGTGATATCTTATATTTTATATTGTGTTCCATGGTATTGAATTTGATATGCGATTCTACATCATTTTTAAAGAACAACACTTATCACACTACTTATAAATTCCTATTGCATATCCATTCACACAATCTTTGATAAATAACTAAAAGGAATATTAATTCATTCCTTGAACATAAGCTAAAAGTTCAACATCCATAACTTATAAGCTAAAAAAGCTAACAATTCAACATAAATAACTTCTAAAGGCACCCACACAACTTAAACAATAAAAGCTTAAACTACCAAATCACCTAAATTATATTGAGAAATCCTTACACATCCATCACCATAAAATATTTGTTCACAGATAAACATTCCACAACAATGAAACTAACCAAAAATTTATCATTCCAATAATAGACAATCCACTGGAAAACTACTCAACAAAAGCACAATAAATCCACACACCATAACTCAAAGATTACGTATGCATGAACTTCACCATTGTCTTTCTATATTGAAATAATAGAAAAACAATAAAAATAGCAGAGTTTTTTTTTTCTTGATAACAGTTTCTTGAAGACAACCATTTTAGAAATTAAAATAAAAAGTATTTGAAGTATCAAGAGAGCCAAATTAAAGAAAATAACATAAAAACTAAAAACTAAATAGCGGTCCCACTCCTAGCATTGACTCCTTCAATTTCAATTATTTCCACCTCCTACTCCCTCAGTAACACCTCCTATTTCTTTACTCTTTGCCTATATTCTTGGTACTTGGTGACAATTGCGGTGATATTTTTGCTTCCTAGAGTTGTGGTGATTTGCAGCCTTGTCCTCCACCTTGAAAGTACACAGTTCGACTTAGCTAGCGTTTCATAGATTTTCTCTTTCTGACTTATATGCACTCATATAGGTCTGTAACTTACCCAATTTTCTGAAGGAGTTTGTAGTGTCTATCTCAGGATTAGCTACTTCTCTATGATACACCTCTTTAAATTCCCTTAATATTTTTGCAAGATCCAGTACATTTCTATCGAACCCATCCTTGAGGTCCACTTCAAGAGCATTGAATTTTTCCTTGATCTGCACCAATATGTTAAAGTATTTTCTAACACTTTATTGATTCCCTTCATATAATCTTCATATATTGTCAATTTCCTCTCCAATGAATCATACCAAGTAGGATCAATTTCCTTAGGGTCATCCACCATTTTTTCTCTTATTAACAAAGAGTGCTCCATGGAGTCTAATTCTTCAATTTCCTTTGAAAGAAAAAATGTGCTACTATTTTCTCTCCTGATCTGTTGGAGCTCACCTACCAGTTCCTTTCTTTTATTAGACACATTAACAAAGAATTTCCTAAATTTAGTAATGTGGAAAATGCCATCCTGATAAAACCCTTCTATCCATTCACTGGAAGCTTTAGCATAATGTAAATTTTTCCTAACCTGTTGCACAGTGTCAGAATCAATACCTTGAACATTTGAGCTTGAGGCTTCCTCAATGGTTGGAGTCACAATTGATGAAATAAAATTTCCTAAAGAAATATTATGAGATTGCAACTGAAGGTTCTCCTTTTTTAGCTCTTTTGCTCTTTTGATCAATGCATTAATAAAGTAATCAACATGATATACATCACCTTCTAAAGTAGATGGCCCCATATCAACATGACTAACCTTGTAGTCAACTTCTGTTATCTCATTTTCATTTAGGTTCTTTTGTGGATCAACAATCTCCAACAATTGATGCCCAGTAGTGGAATCAATGACAATTCGTGACATCCTCTTAGCCTTTTTGGGCTTTTGGTGACCCTATAGCAGCATGGCAACTGTATCTACTTCAATTTTCATTGCGGGAATATTCTTTCTTTTCTTCTCGACTACTTTCTTTAACCATGCTAGGGAAGATGCCACTGGCACTAATCCAGTGTCTCTACTTACAACACTTACATTTTTTTTTTCTAGTTGATTGAACAAAAATAGTTTTTCAGTTGATTGAACAGAAATAGTTTTTTCAATTGATTGAACAAAAACAAAAGTATCTCGTGGTGGAGAAAGGGGAACTTCAAAGAATGTGGGAAAAGAATTATCATCAATTATTTGTTGAAAAATTCCCTCAGAGTTTGTAGGCACTAGCTTTTCTTGACTAGCCTTTTTCTTAGGTACCGAGGGTACACTATCCTATTCACAAATTGATTTAAGCTTGGACCCAGTGTCTTTTGGCTTCTCACCATCTCCTCCTGATTATGAGCCAATGACAAACAACCTAATTGACTACTTTCCAGCTGATATATTTATGACAGAGGCCTATACAGTCCCTTGCTCTTTTATCTGTGAAACTCTTTTCTCATGGGGAGAATCCATACCTTGGCGCCATTTTCCATTCAACCAATTTGAAGTTCTCAAAACAGGGGCAAAAAGGACCATTAGGTCTGAAACTTCATCCTCTGATCAATTAATTTTGTACAAGGGCTTACCGAAAGGCGCCCGATATTTGGGATCAATGATCATCGAGTCTTCTTGTGCATCTTCTAGAATATTGAAAGAAATACCAAAAGCTTGTATTTTCCTTAGAGTCAATCTCATGATATTTCTTCTATACACCACACCTTCATCTGTACAGTCTTCACAAAAATCTTCAATATTAAGGCGATGTTCATAGCTTCCAGCTCCATAAAAATTTTGCTTAACATAACCCTTGCTATCAAAATTAGTTTTCATAGAAAAACACTAAAATTTGAATTCATTCAGGGCTTTCTGTACACCTCTAGCAATATTATTACTTTTTCAAGAAAATGAAGGCATGGATAATGGAAAAGCATACCCCTTCTTTCTCATGTTTGAATATTTAACATTTACAATGGCCATCTGCCAAAAAACTTCAAGGAAAACCAAGAAATCACTTGGGTAATGGGGCAATTTCAATGGAGCCTTCTTAGAACCTCTAATTCTAAGATAAGTAAATTTGTTGAACTAAATGTAGAAACTTCCAAATCTCAATACTAGAGCATCCTCTTCAGGTGAAACCCAAAGCTCAAGTTTTCCATTAATTTTTCTCACAATTTCCATTAAAAATGCATCATTGACGTGACATAAATTCCTCATTCCAACCTCCTTAGTTAGCTATGGAAAAGTTATATACATAGGCATGTCTGGCGTCAGAGACTTTTGTAGTTCCAACCTTTCCCAGACAACCTCTTGACTGGATAGAATGTAAACCAAGTATGAGCACATGTGGAAGGCAATAGTTTGCTGAAAATTTATCAATTGCTCATTTAAATGATAACTAATAATCTCAACCCAGTCAATGAATTTATTTTCACTACAAATCAGTAGAATAAAATGACACATCCAAAATTCAAAAGAGTCTGAATATGCATTACCAACCACACAATGTAGCAAGGTGATAGCATCTAAAATTTCATCCTTAAAATGAACCCTTTTAAGCTTTGAGGGCAATTGAGACTTACCCTTTTTCTCAAACTTCAACCAATTCCTCGCAATGGAATTTTTGCACCATTCCTCATTCATTCTAAAAAACTCATCACCAACAACTATAGACATTTCCTCTATAGTTTCCCTCTCTAGAATGACTAATGCATGGGAAATCACTTCAGGAGTAATTCTTGCAATGACTAACCCATCCATAGCTCTAATTTCCTGAGTCTCTAGAATGTAGCCCCTTGTGCATGCAATCACCAAGTCGATACTTTGTACAGCCTTAGGAAAACCTCCTGCATGCACCATGTTGCTCTGTAGAAATTTATCTTCTAGTGCTGTTCTCTCCCTTTGCTCTAAGCGCACCAAAAACTCCTCCAAATTGACATGCCCAATTTCAGTATCCCTCATGCTAGACCAATGATTTTGAATTCCACTCTGCATGAGTGCAAATTCGCGGAGACAAAATGTTTGCACTTGAGAATTATTGGCATTGGTAAAGAATGAGAATGCGGGCTAAATGTCTAAGTAAAACTTGACCACCCACTTATGTCATTATTTTTGATAGGATGTGCATTAAATGTGGCATTCAATTTCATTCCTCGAAAAGATAGCCTTTAAACCTGCATGCTTTTTGAAATTCTTGAAAAGACAACTCAAGGTTAGTCGGTACATAGCATTCAATGAGATGTTAGATGATGACACCTTTGAAAGCCAAGATACGTCCATAATGTTGCATGGTCATTGAAACTTGGAACCTTAGAACCAAAGTCTGAAGTTTTGAAGTTTTCAAAACCTTCGACCCACTGACTACAAAGATGACCAACAAAGAATTGTAACTCAACAAAGTGAACCGAGTCGGGGAATTGGAAAGTTATGAAAATTTAAAACTCTGCGACAGGGTTATAAAAATCATAGGACTAGCAACTAAGGTTAGGAAAAGCACCAAAAATGCGACATTGAGTGATAGTAACCACAACAATGAATCTAACCAAAAATCTATCATTCCAATAATAGATAATCCACTATCAAACTACTCAGCAAAAGAAAAATAAATCCACACACCATAACTCAAAGATTATGTATGCATGAACTTCACCATTGTCTAAGTCTTTCTATATTGAAATAACTCTCTCATCCTCCACCGACTACAAAGATGACCAGCAAATACTTGCAACTCGACAAAGTGAACCAAGTCGAGGAATCTAGAAGTTATGAAAATTTAGAACTCCGTGACAAGGTTATAAAACTCAGAGGACTAGCCACTAAGCTTGTTTTGCTCCCTTATTTTGAGTCTTATCGTCTCTCCAGCTGTAACATTTTACAAGAATTATTAATGAAATTTGATCAATGATCTTTCATTAATCTTTTTTGTCATTATACATTGATGTATGTTTTAATTCTGGCTCTGGTTTAATGAACCGGTTAAAGTACCTTGATTAAAGCACAAATTCATATAAATTTTTTGTGGATCTGATAAGTAGTCATGGAGATTGAGTATTGATGTGTGAATTATAATATAATTTCACTAAGATTATGGATGCTTGGAATTAAAATCACCTTATAGTTCATATTTTAATTGTGTTAAAAGTAAAACTTGAACATGTACTCAGCGATTCATCACTCAACTCAATTCTTAATAACATATTAACAATAGTATTAGTAGCATATACAACAATGAACATCAACAATCGTTTAATGTGTATCTAGTAGTTGAAACCACTACCAGACTTTTTCTTCAAATGATAAAATAAATAATACAGATAATTGAACATCAACACATTACTGAAGTCTGAATTTGAGTTTTTTTATTGATTATCACATGAAGGAATACATAGAGGCATTGGAAATGCAAAATATTGCTCAAAGAAAACTCTGCACAGAGCTAAGCTGGAACTTGGAAACTCATATTATCAAAAATCAAATCATTGCATCACCTTTTCTAGCAACTTCCACTCTTTAGGTGGTGGAATTGTCATTTGTTCTAATTGATGATGTTTGACTTGAATATTTGTTAACAATTCATGATTCAAATTGGAACCTATCTTGGATTCTTCAGTCAATTTTGCATTTAGGGTTAGCAATGGTTTGATGGAATCCAAATAGTTCACCACATCTAGGTTATGAGGAAACTGGTCCAAATCAATCTTCCTTGCATCCTCCATCTTCTTTTTGAAATCATTCTTTCCAATGAATCACTCATTTGTGTCAAAAGCCTCTGGAAAACCAAGCTCTGTGAAGTTCCTTACCTTTTCATCCAAGTTCTTCATTTTGTCTGTAGCCAAATGCAAATATTCCTTTGTTTTACGCATTCTCAAACACTTTTCAATGATAGATGACAACGCCATTGATGTAGCAAGCCGATTAGTAATCCCTTTTGATTTCAAAACATTGTCACTCACTTTGTAGACTATTTGTTGAATTTGATTTGCAGATTTCTCTAATGCCAACACATTTTTGTTGTCCACTAAATATTTGTTGAGCTTCTTATGATGTTGTCTAATAGCATTAATCAATTGAAGCATGTCACACAAATGATCAATCCTCTACATTATTTCATCCCAGATCTTTTGTTTCATATGTCTCATTGTTTCTCTACAAAATGCAGATAACTTATTTTGACAAGATTTAATTTCATTTTTTGCTTCTATCAGCTCTACCTCTAATATTTCATTTATTTTTCTCCCCTTCTCCAATTTTTGTTCCCACTATGCATTTCCATTTGCAATGCTTAGTCTTAATTTTTCTGAAGTGGATTTTTCCTCATCATATTTCTCGTTTCTCTCATCTAGCCTTTGCTTCAGTTCATTCACTGTAGTCTCATTCTACTTATCCTCTTTGCTTATTGATGTAGAGGCATATTTTTTTATTCTTTTTTCTAATTCATTGCTCTTGTTATCTGCTACTTTCCTCTTTGCTTTCTCATTTGCTAGGTCTACTTGTAACTTTTCAATTTGAGTCTGCAACCTTTTTTCTCTGATGTGTATGCTAATTCATTGTTCTTCTTTGATACATTAATTTTGTCAGTATTTCTAAGTCCAAAAAAATCTAATTGAATATTGTTCACTTGGAATTTAGATCGAGCCATTTGATTTGTTGGTTTGTTTTGAACTGTGGGAACAAGAATTGTGTACTCCATGATTTCTTTATTTGTGTCAAATGTGGGTAATACCATGGTTGTTGCAGGCTCTGAAGTTAAAACAGACGCACTCTCCATTAGTTGCTTCTTTTATTTTTTATTCAAGTCTGATTTCTTTTTAAACTCTTCAATGTAATCAAAACCTAGGGACGTAGGAACAATGGAATGCTTGAATGGTGAAGGAATAGGAGTACTTGCAATTGCTAATGATGTCACAGCCATACTAAC
This sequence comes from Sequoia sempervirens, assembly GCA_007258455.2. NCBI lineage: Eukaryota > Viridiplantae > Streptophyta > Pinopsida > Cupressales > Cupressaceae > Sequoia > Sequoia sempervirens. The sequence goes on along the minus strand of VDFB02271358.1, from coordinate 314,246,165 downwards.
TGGCAGTGGGGGAGTGCCTAGAAATAACTCCTTTGTGGTGGATCCACTGGTAGTGTGACTTGGACTTGTCAAAATCCTTTGCCTCTTTTGTATGCCTTGATCACCTGGTGTTTCTATGGTATATTGTATTGTTGTCCTCTTGTGTGTAATTTGTTGTTGTATCACATGTTGACCACTACTAGTAATAGTACTACTACCCATACCATCCCCACTAGAGTTCCAATTGCACTAAGCTCTCCACCATGGGAATGTCCTAGTTGTGATTGTGTCTGACCATGAGGATGAGGATTTGAAGCTCTAACAAATTGACTTGTATGCCCTAGGTCTACTTTTTCACCTCCAAGCCTAAGACCAGATTTATCAACTGATTTTCTATGCTCTACATCTATTACCGTCCAAGGGCTTTGTCTTTGGGACCCCAAAGGACCACCTTCATAACCCATTTTTTCAACTATGGTTGCTCCTATAGTATATGCTTCTTTTGTGGCCTCACTTAAACCAAGTTTGAAATTGAAATGGCTTTGTTCTTCCCTATCATCATTAGATTCATCATCACTTTCTTTATCTTCTTGTTCATCCAAATGCTCTATATTCCACAATTTTCTAAACTCATGATCTTCTTCGTTATCTTCATACTCTGTAAGAGCTCTTGGATCACCTAGCTTCTTCCTCATAGACCAAAAGGAAGTAATTTTTTATCATGACCATTTTTTTTTTTAATTTCCTTCTCTAGAGAATCTGACATTTTTACTCTACTAGATGGTTTATGACTTTTTTCATAAAAATTGTTGTACCTCATTGTTTTTCAATGCAATGCCATAATTTTTGCTAACAATTGTTCAAAAAAAATACCATTCTCAACAACACTTTTATCCATTGCTATTTTGACCTCATCCCAAGAATCCTTGTTTCTCAAGTTTTCAAGCAAGGGTTTACTTTGATGTTCAATTCTATTTGTAGCATTCTTATTGAGCACAATCATTGATTTGATGGTGTCACATGGATCATACTACCAGTGACAGATAACATCAGAATAAAAAAAAATCAAAAGATTATGTGCCACACTAAATTCTTTTCTCTCGAATGTGAACCCTCCACATGAAAAAGGTAAAGAAGGAAATAAGGTCTTCTTTTGTTGACTGACAAAGTGTAGTTCATTAGTACTCTACATCTGCCTTACATATTCCAATGCAAAAACCCTTTATGTCACATGTATTGGAAGTTTGTATGGCTGTACTCCCGATCCATAGAATCTTAGCACAATATATTCTTCCATTAAGTACCAATCAACCAATTGTATTTCTTTTCCTAGTTGAATGCAATTTGCACATGACATAGGCAATCTATGCATTGGAGTATTTGTAATTGCTTGATGCAATGGAGCCAAAAATTAGTCTACAAAATGACTGTAGTTCCTTCGAGAATCATTCATCCTTATCTCAGTGGTCCATTCATATACTGAAGCCATTTTCTTTTCCTCAGCATTACTATAGGGCTGAATCTAAAGCTTGTTGGTCTGAAAAATTCCTCTAAATTTGAGAAAAAGATAGCACAAGTAGGTTGTGAACCTAAATATCTTGGTGGAACCTCCTTTAATCATTAAAAATTGTTTATGCATGGATTCTACAATGTGCTCAATAAAATTATATTTGACATGTCGAACACCATAATGGATATTATACACCATTTCAAGGAGGCTTGCACCCACTTTTAAATTGCTATCCAGTTTGAGGCAAAATGCTAGCATGAAAATAGTATCTTGAACCCATGGTCTAAAAATATTCAAATCATATGGATGCTTATGATCACCTTTCAATTTGTTTCTATCCTGAACTATTTTATTTAAGAAATTAAGAAAGAATTTTTCTCCATTTCATCCACTACTTCATAATCACTAGCAAGCTTTTCTAGGTCAATGTGGACATTTCCAAATTCTTCAGTTGTAAACCCTAACACTTTTCCAAGTTCTTCTGCATTAATGGATAAAAATTCTTCTTTGCTATCTTTATTAACAATTGCTCTTTTGTCATCATCATAATTTTGGGCACAAACCATGATAAATTATGGGTAAGGGAAAACCTCATGTAACATCATGCGCCCTTATCCACTTACCCACGGTGCACTGATACTATTAACTTGCATTTGCTTTGCAACCTTATTTTGAGATTTGAAAATCTAAGTTCTGAGGTATGCCTACCATAGGTTTCAGGATCATAAATATCATGGTATTCATCAGTGAAACCTAGGGTTTTAAGCAATTTTGTATAAATGTATTTTTTATTTGACATTGCTCTAGTGGTACTGGTGGTAGACATGTTGATCCAATGTGAAATTGTGAATTCCCTATTAGTCCTTAATTTTTCTTAATTCTTAAATCTCTTAACCCTAAACCTAAACTTCAAAGTTCAAAAAAATAAGATTTTAAGAAATGTCAAACGATGAAACATAGCCACAGGAATTTTTTCACTTACCCAAATTTTGATTCTTGAAAAGATTAATGCTGACAGTCGTGGAAATTGGGTTATTGGAATGGCTTTGTTGGAAGTGGAACTATGGAACCTAGAATAGGGTGGTGCACTACAATGAGCAAACCGAAGACTAAAATCTCTCCATGTGCTGACCTTCTCACTTAAAAATAAAATCACTTAGCAGTAGAAAGTGCTTGTTTTTTGAACATTAAAGTGAATGAAGCTGAAATGTCTACATGTTGCTTCTAGACTACACAATTAGTACATGGCTGATAGCATTTAAAACAATCCATTTATGATTTACTCCTGCATTGACAAAAAATTCTAAACCATTGATCTTTGTTAATCTAATGGTTATAGGGTGATTCCAGAGGTTTAAGTTCACAAGCCTAGCGCTCTGTGCATTTCATTCCATAATGCAACTACAACCATACATCAAATGTTCATCGAACGGTTGAGTAATTTATGATATAAATAATAAACATGTGTTTTAAAGTTGCTTTAAACTTTAATGCGCTAGGATTGACATCAAGGCCAAGGGACTGATAACTTAACATTTCAAAGGACTTAATAAAATGAATTACAATGTCACATTAATAGCACAACCATTTATTTTATTACAATTGAATTACAATGTTACATTATTACATAGTACAAATACAAATGTAAGCGCCAAGCTTCTACTAGACCACTAGTGACAACGTAAATGTAATACAAATGTGTGTCTGAAAATAAATACATGGGACTTGCCGGGTCAACAATGCGCTCGTTGCTCTAAAAATGAATGCATGGGACTTGCTGGGTCAACAATGCGCTTTAAAAATAAATGCATGGGGAATGGGGGGCCAATCAAACTGGAGAAAGGGGAGCTGTGAAGATACAAAATGTAATTATCCCCTTTGAGAACCAGACTCATGTAGAAGATGAGGGGTTGTAAAATTTCTCCCATGTAGAAGATGCGCTCTAAAAATAAATGCATGGGACTTGCTTGGTAGGCCATGGTGTCTGGAAAAAAATACATGGGGCTTGCCTAGCCAACCATTCTGGCGAACTGGGAGCTATGAAGATACAAAATGTACTTATCCCCTTTGAGAATTAGAATCATACAGAAGATGAGGGGTAGTAAAATTGCTCCCATCTTCTACTTGCAACCTCCATGCACTGGGATAACACTTATCTCCATAAGATCTCCTCATCCTAGTTCAAAGCTTGTCTGAGAAGCCAGGTGAACCAAATCAACTTCTTTCCAATTTCACCCATTTTGTACTTGAAGGAAATTGGTCTTTTACTCTGTAACTACATAACTGGAGGTAGGGGAATTTACAGTATCCCCAATAATACCACATTATCTTCTTCTTGAATCCTTATTAACCCTACAAAATAAAAACCCTTATGACAATTCAAACATTGCACTCAATAGTATAGCTTTTAGCCTTCAACAAATGATTTCAGTTGTGCTCACTATCCTTATTTATGGACTAATAGTGTCGCCAATAGTGCCACTACCAGTCTGGTCCCTGTGTACACCTCACATGTGTCACGTGTAAGGTTGGGTATAGACTATAGTCATAATCGTGATTCACGCAAACCAAAAAACCAACTTAATTGATTTGTGTAACTTAAGCCTTACATTTACAATTTAAGTGTTTAATTTGATTGAGGTCTGGACTTTGATAGTCTGGATACATGCAAACTGTACCTCAAGCTAGCAAGCTATCAATTGTCAAAATTGCCAATGCCACTCAAATGATATGAAATCATCACAAATCTTCATCATCTATGATTCTACATCATCATCTACGATTCTACATCATCATCTATGATTCTATAGTACATTGTGTAGTTTTCAATATAAAGCTATCCAATCAATCGCTCTGGAGTGGATGTTCATATGGCATTAATCTGCACCGCCGCCCACAATACCACAACCACACTTTCTTCAAAAACTAAGATATGGCATTAATGAGTGATGAGCCTTGATCTCACCATGTATCTACATCTAATGGTTCTAGTGTAATTTCAGAGGTTTCAATTCACAAATGTAGTGCTTCAAAGATTTACTTCCAGAATGCAACTACAACCGTCCATCACAAATTCATCCAACAGTCATGGTTATATTGATTTGCATTGACATTTGGCTACAAATATGGAATATCCTTCACACATATGGAAGATTAAGTTTTTAAGCCCTGGTCCTATGTTCTTCCTAGGTGGTCCCTCTTTTAAAATAAACTTTATGCACATGCATATTTCTGCCACTTAAGTTCTTCTATCACTCATCGCCAAAATCCTCCAACCCATCGGGTTCATTACTGCGATGAGCAATGAGCCTTGATCTCACCACGTGTCCGCATCTAATGGTTCCAGTGTTATTCTAGAGGTTTCAATTCGTAAATCTAGTGCTTTAAAGGTTTACTTCTGGAATGCAACTACAAACATCCATCTAAAATTCATCCAATGGTCGTGGTTATATTGATTTGCATTAGCATTTCACCACTAATTTTTTTTTATTAGTTTGAGATTATGCTAATTTTCCAATGTTTTTTCTTATGCATTTGAAAATAAGTTTAATTTTCTAATGAATATATTTTTTTGGTTTGAAAAAAAGTTTTAATTGCCAACAAAATTGTTTTCGTTTTTTTGAAAACGGGATTAATTCGCCAATGGAAATATTTTCTAGGTTCGAAAATAGATTTTAATCACCAATGAAAATATTTTATCTATTTAAAAAAAATTACAATTCACCAGGATTTTCCATAGACTTCTACCGATTAGAAAATATTCTCCAATTGAGATTTTTTTTCCAAAAAAGGAAAAAATTTGCCACTAAAATTAATATTTTTATCAGGAAGTATACAAGATTCGCTAGGATTTTACACCTTCATCGAGGGGGGGTTTCTTAAAGTTATCCCTGCCTAGGACCAGGAGAATGTTGCATTCACATGATAGTGGAAGGGAGGGCCAATATCTACTGCATAGAAAGAGGTCTAATCTTTCGACTTTATTGCTAAATAGTAAATCCTAGGCAATTTTTGGTCCAAGTGAAGAGACCATCTCCCTCATTGTAAACTCCATGAAGCTGAGTTATGATTAGGTATTTTTCCTAAAACCTCTCTTTTGTCTTCATTCAAAATTACATTAAAAACACTATGTTTGAGATTGCATATTCTTATTGGAGGCTTCCTTTTAAATCACTGTGTTGAATGATAATCTAGCAATAATCATTAGAGATTTTTTGAGCTTTTAAACCCTTGCTAATGTAATCTTTGAGTAGTGGTTATAAGTCACCAAGCCTTTAGATCATAGGGTTTCAAAAATGTAGCAGGGAGAGTAGTATTTTAGGCAAGGCATGGTGGTTTTATTGTCTAAACAAGGTAGATCAAGTATTGGTAATCTCAGTACATCATGAGCTTGTTGCTTTTAAATGATAGTCTTCTCATTATGGTTGTCAAAGCTTTCAGTGATAGCTTTCAAGGACCTAGGTAGGTCAATCAAGATTTGCATTCATTTTTCTTTGTTTTTGAAAACAGGTTCATTGTTTAAGATGCAACAATTTGAGAAGATAGTTAATTGCTTCCAAGTGCACCATTCAATGGGTAGTGACACACATCGCATTATTAATGTTGAGGATAGTTTTAGATCCTTCTTCAAAACCTTGTATCAAGATAGTCATGGAGGTTGTTGATAAGCATGACAAATAGAAATCTATAGATATTAGGTGCATGATGTAAACATAGTCATTTCACAGTGAGTTAAGTTGAGTATCATGGTAGAGGTTGGGTGATAGTGATAACATCTTAGGATCATAACTCACCATGAAAAATAGTCACAATGAGGATAGACTTATGCATATAGGGTTTGCATAGTTGATAACAGTCATGGGTAAAGTTGTAGCATTCATGAAAATGTTGTTGACACTGCCTTTAAGGGGTCACTATTGTCATGGTAAAATGATTACAATATGGCATCCAACTATTGAATGCGTGGGAAAACACAGTGTTTAAGAATTGTGACCTTGTTTCCATATTTTCCGTCATAGTGTGACCATTTGAGATTACAAAGAGAGGTGCAAGATAATGAAGACAGCGACCTTAGCACCACAATGGTAAAGTTTGTAGTTAGAGCATTAAGAGACCGATTGATTGCTATGCATGAAGGTGAAGAGGGCAGTGACCTTTCTTTCAAACAGAGAGTTTGCAAATGATATCACAATGCAATGTTTTAAAGCTTATCCTAAAAAGACATGCATAGGAATAACAAAACAAGAATTAGAGTATAGTCTTGTGATGATCAAAGGGACAATAATAATGATCACTGCAACACTACACCGTACTTAGGGTTTATTGCTTGGTTCTTCGTGGAAATGTAGGAGAAGAATGTGAGTTATTGCAATACCACACCATGTTTAGGGATTTTGGCTTGGTCATTGCGGTGAGGCGGTGATGCAGGGGCATCAAATTTTATTTTTCACGTTTATTAGCTCACGTTTTAAGTTATGCATTATATGGGAGTGATCGAACTGAGAAAAGGAGGAGCGATTAGGTTGGATATCCCAACCTAGTTTGGCAAGAATACAAAACCAAAATAGTAATTTGTAGGAGTTTTATGAGGACAATTTGTAGTTGAGAAGGCTAGTTTGCTGAAGATCGACCATCATTGTAATTTCTATGTAGACTTATGCATATTTAAACTCAAGTTCTTCTAATCCAAGAGTGATGAAGTTTTTTTTTGATAGCTTTTTTTTTCATTTCACTAATGCTTTGAATATAACTATCTAGTGTTGGAATATACCATCCCTTTAGCATGTATATAAGGCTTGATACTTGATAGAATCAAGCATTTTGAGCATTTTTGATTTGTTGGTATCACTTCTAATTCTTTTTTCTTTTGCACAATGTTTCCAAAAAAGTACAAAAAACACTAAAAATGGCCACCATGAAGTTTTGAATAGGCTAATAGTGTTTTGTTTGTATTGCATGATCACACCAACTTCACATGTGGAATAATCAAATATAAGTATGCATTCCAAATTTGTAATTCAAAGAAAAGGATTATTAAAGAAAGATAGTGCATTGTACATATGAATTTTCTAATTGCTTAGTTGTAAAGATCAATTATCAATTAATATATATTATAAAAGTTTAAAGAGTGAAAATTTGTGGTTAAAGTAGTAGGTGCAAATATGATATGGGACCCATCACAATTGTGATAAGATTTATTACCTTCTTAGGAGAAAAAAAGGAATAAATCCCATGACCTAGAAATTGTTGTGAGAAGGAGCACCTTACACTACAAGATTATGGTCTTATACTTCTTGCTTGTGACAGTGAAAAAGTGGCCTACTAATGATAGTGGTTGCTTGTGACAATGGTATTTGTGACAGTGGTATGCACCTGCATCCTTCTTTGATTGTTGGTTGCACATCATTGTGTCAAAGGTAATGGTGTTTGTTGATGCAAGGTAAGTTTCAAAGGTGTTGATAAAAGTTGATGCAAGTTAAGGTACTTATACATATAAGTATGACAAAGTTGTTTCTTGATCATTCAGTTATTCAATGGAAGTGAGTATTGTTATTTATGCTTCAAAAAGTTGCAAGAGGTGTGATTGTATGATTACAAGAGATACAAGGTTGGGACATTTCATGTTTTGAATTGATCAAAGGTGAATAGATATGGTTTTTTGAGACAATTATATTGTCAATGCACAATGAACAATGACATATTTACTTCATTTTCTTCTAACGATGGTTACTTGGTTTTAGACATGAATGCTTTCCTCATTGGTTTCAAATATAAGTTTCTTTGTTTGCAGTTGGTTTGTAATGGCAGTGATTGCAAAGACAATATATAGATCCATGTGTATTATGCCTCATGTTCCTAATGGTAGCAGTTATTTGAAGGTGTGACAACAAGCCTTCTAACTTGACAGTGCCATTTCATGATTTTAGACAATGCTTCTATATTTTTCTTGTCCTTATATCCATTCTACTCAGATGACTAGTTGCAGGTCTCTACTAGCAGTGTTATCATTGTTTGTATAGCATAGTGGAGTGGTATGTGGAGTAGAGTAGAGCATCTTGATGGTATTGCAACATGAAGTCTTTGTTCTATCTTTGCTAATGATATGCCTCTTTGCTAGTGTACAGTCCATTTTCCTTTCTATCACTGTGCTTTTGATGAACAAAGGTTTGTGGTATTGTGGATGCATTGGTTCTTGAGTTTCCAACTGAGATAGAGATAGTGAATGGTTTCTTGACAGTGATAATTGTATTTATTTGCTTGAATTGACAGTGTTGATATGAGATGACAATGATATTGATTGTTTGGTTTATGACATTGAATTATAACTCTTGTGTCAATAGTTTCTAGTAGACAATGTTCTTGAAATAAACTTTGATGTGATAACATTACATTGTCATTGTTGACAATACACCTTGATGAAATGGATAATACAGTTACCTCACCACGAGTAGTCCTCTTTTAGTGGCTAGTGACATCTTGTATGGTCTCTATGCTATAGACAGTTTGTTTTCACAGTGGTTGCTTGGTAACTCAAAAAATCTCTTAAGCTTGTGATAGTGGTATACTTATTTCTTATGATGCTTCTGACAGTGACTTCCTTTCAATGCCATAATGTTGATAGTGACTTCCTTTCAATGTCATATAGTTCTCTTGCATCATGACTCTACTATAGAGTGAAGTTTTCTCATGCAATTTCCCAATGGGTGGTACAATGGTATATATTAGTAGTTGCTTTCTTGTGTAGTGTGAAGTGTGGGGTTTGATCACAAAGTTCATGTTGCTTGCCAGTGAATAATATATAACTGCTCAGTGAATATCTTCTCTTGCATAATGACTACAAAGTGGAGTATATAGGTTTGGGTTTACCAGTTTGTTAATGCTTATTACCTCACTGATTGCCAGTGGTTTGGTGGCTTTTACCTCATTGAATGCTACAAGATATGTAGTAACTTGATCTTTTCTTAACATCAAAAGTTTTAGAAAATATGTTTCAGATTGATAGAGTTTAAAATAATGAACATAAAAAGCTTATCCATGCCTTTGTATGACAGTGACTCACTCTATATGAGCAATTATGAAATGGTAGAACATATGATATCTTCTAAAGAATAAACAATGCATGAATCTATTTATTTTTTCTCTGAGTATGAAGAGGTGTTATGCTTAATGTTGGAGTGTCAAGAGTTGAAAGTCTCAAATGTAAACATGACTTTGTAAAAGCATGTTATTGTTGTCCACTGTCATGTTCAGTAAATCTTATCAGTCAAGGCATATGCAAAACATAGTTCTCAGTCCATACTGAGTACTCATGGTGTGAGGTCTATAGAGGAGTCTTTCATAGGACCCTTAGGCTTCTTTTTTCAAGTAGTTCTTTCATGTTTTGGAGCTATATAAGCAAAAAATAGAGCATTGTAACTCAGTTTTCTCAGTCACAACATTGATAAACACACTTTGTAACACATTTTTCAAAGCAAAGACACATATTTAAGTCTTGTATCCACTGTAAGAACACCTTTTCTCAATAAAATTTGTATTTTTCCTTCTTAATAGTTGTTTCATTATGTGCAAATTAATGATTGATTATGTTTTTCTATGTTTTATGTTTAAACCTCAAAAGCATTGTCTCACTTCCAACACTTTTAGGCAAAAATCGGTGAAAAATAATAATTAAATAAACTACCAATTGACAAAAAATAGTGAATAAATATGACTAAATATACTACCAATTGACAAAAATCAGTGAATAAATATGACTAAATATATGACTAAAAATATACTACCAAATTGATCAATCAAAACAACCGATAAATGATTAAAATAGTTGTCATAAATTTGGTTGTGTTATAAATGACCGGAAATAAACTATTAATGGTCACGTGACCAAGCTCAGTGAATAAATATGACTAAATATATGACTAAATCAAAGACTAAATTAACAACTAAATCTACTACCAAATTGATCAATCAAAACAACCAAATAAATGACTAAAAATGGTTTAGTCATAAATTTGATTGCGTTATAAATGACCGGAAATAAACAACTAATGGTCATGTGACCAAGTTTAATCATTTATATGCAATTTTTATTAGTTTTTTAGTCATTTATTGTTGTTTTTCTACTAGTTTGTTATTTCAAAAAAAAGTTGTTCCATTAGGATTTTTTATTATATTACTGACTTGAGGTATTACACAATGTCACTTCTTATAGTCATGATGCCATATAAAAGATAGAAAAATGAGAAACCTAAATTTTCTTATACCTAACTACATTTCACTTTACCATATTCTAGATATAAATTAAATAAATACACAATATTTAATTAATTAATTAATTTATCTATACTATACCTTTATCCTCCAACCTTAATTAAATAAAAACATCTATTTAATTAAATTTAACCTTATCTCCAAAATCCTCCAACTAAATCAATAATCAATACTTATTTAATTAATTAATTCAGGCTAATTAATCTCCCTACCATTTCCTCTAATATTTAAATCCATGTCACCTTTAACCCTTTTCTATTTAACCCCAACTATTAAATCCATCTATATGGATCAAAACTTAAACTTTATATCATGTGACAAGTGTCCTCACCTCCCTCATGCTCTCACATATGTTAGCATACCTACGTACCCTACTTCTTTCTCACACATGTGATAATTATCCTCACACATGTATGAGAATACCTACCTACCCTACTCATTTCTCACACATGTGTGATAATTATCCTCACACATGTGTAGCCACCTTACCTCTTACAAATGTCATAAAGTAGTGACCTTACTCTCTCACTTGTCCCTTTCTTAAGCAACACTATTTCTTACAATGGTGTGCTCATGCACATGTGTGTGAAAAAAATAGCTCTTACACCTTTGTTACTCTTGTGACACTTTCAACAAGGATGATTTTATAATGCATTCCTCCATTTCCTTCAAATCCTAGCCACCCATTAGACATTGTATCTTGGCCATTGATTTTCCTCCTGGAGAATGTATAAATTAGAGGCATCTCATCCCATTTCATCTACTTCTATGCTATCATTATGCTTCCATTTGCTTGATCTACCATTCTAATTCTAATATCATGATGTTGGTTTACTAAGTGACTATATTCCACCCATCAAAAAATAAAAAAATTAAGTGGAGCAACAATGCACTCCATTTCCACTCAATTGAAGGAAAACGAAAAGAAACGAGGTAAAAGGTTCCATATTTCTTAGAATATTTATATTTTTCTATCTTAAGGTTCCACCTATGGGAGAAATAAAGTGAGACTATATAGCTCCCCAATAAGATGAGAAATCTTGTAGTGCTAACTAGAGCTCAAAGAAGAATGCAAAAGGTAATTCATGAATTTCAAATACATTTCTCCCTTGTGGAATAAATAGAACTATATATAGGTCCATGTAATCTCCCCATGTGAGAAGAAGAATGCAAGTGTCTAAATGCTACACATGATCAAAAGATAAGAAATAAATCATTGAAATATTTTCAAATGCTCCATGTGAAATATGATATAGAATAGGATACAAATATGTAAATATGGGGACAATAGTGTGGATGTGGATAACATCAAAATTTTCCACCAACTCTACAATATGAGATTCACTAAATAATTTTGTAATGTTTATCCAGTAATCAACCAAAAAACTACAAAAAAAATATAAATGTGAAGATATTATTGTTATGAATAATTGGAAGTCATATACATAGTAACATCCAATTCTAAAGAAGTAGGAGATAAAGGAGATATAATATAAGTACAATGTCCAAGAACCAATGAAGAGGAAAGAAATTCAAGGTTCACATAATAGAATTGAATCTCCTTGTGCATGCTAGATGGATCACTATCATCATCACTCAAAAAACCATTAAAGTTGGTACAACCAAAGAAGAAAAATAGTATAATCTAGAATCATGATCAAAATGTCCAATAGAAATAATGTCTCTACTCAACAAATCCCTTATGACTACTAAATTTGGTGTGAAATCAACTATTTTCCCTTTCACACAATGTATGATTTGATAAATTGAAAGGATATTATTTGATAATGAAGGAAAATAAATTACATCATTAAATGTTCTCCACTAATATAAATAGTTCATTTTCCATTATTTGACACATCGGTGTTACTCCCTATAAGAATTTGTGGGAATGAACAAGTCTTAAATATAGAAAATAGTTCTCTTGATGAAACCATGTGATGTGAAGCCCTTGAATCAAGAAACAACTTTTGTGTTACATGAAAGAAAAGAGTTCCATTGTATTTTTATTATCTATATCTAATTGTGATGGGGATGGGAAGGAGATGAGGAAGAGGCACTATCATTCCTTAGTATAATAAATTTTATGTGATTTTTTTGAAGAAGATACCTTTACCCATAATTTTCCTTTATATAACATTGTGGTTCTTCATGCCCAAGTTTTTTGCAATAATAATATGTGGGCCTCTCATAATTTTTTCATTTTGAGGAAGACCAATCAAATGGTGCTTGTGATCATGGTCCCTTATCTTGATCCTTTTTGTGTTTATTATCCTTAGTATTTAAAGCCTTTTGTTCAATAGAAACAAGACCATGTGGTTGTTGGAAGAATAAGGAGTTTGTCATTAATATGTTTGTTGGAAAAATAAGCATGGTGTATGAGTATAAAGTTGCACAGTATGCAGTACAGTATTGTCATTGATGTCAACATTGTAATATGAAGATCATTTTGTATAGCTTGAGCATGTTTGAAGATGGTCATCCAATGGATATTAGCAAGAAGGTTTGATCTGGTGAAGAGAGATGAAAGGAAAATTGGTTGTTTCAAAACGGTGTCTTCAGTGTATAGGACATCCGATATTTTAGTCCGTATAGGTTCGTTATTTAGAATCTTTTTTTTTTGGCGAAAGTGGTAAGCCACTAATATATATTATTTATTTAAATAGAATAATACAAAATACTGGTTTTGGGGAGCATACCGACATGAAAGAACTAGTAAGAAAAACTCTAGTTATAGCTCTGAACATATAAAATTACAAAATATGCTGATAATCCAAGAAGTAGCCATCTCCTAATTAACCCCAAAAGTTGATTCATCCCAAAATACAAAATATGCTGAAAGTTCAAAATTTAGCATTTTCTCGATTAAACCCATATAATATCATTGAGAGAGATTAATTAACCCTGACCATAATCATTTTCTATGTGATTATTATATTATCAACCTTTAATTCCAGTAATAAACAACTTCAAAATATATGCTAACTATAATTCAAAAAACCCTCCAAAAAGTAAAAACTTTAATTTTTTATGGGCACCCCATTCACTGAGTTTTCATCCATGCCTTCTGCCATCTATAGATCTCTTCCAACATGCCTTCCTTGAACATTTTGAAAACCATGATTCTGAAAATGAGAAGTTGCTCCTGCGTTTTGATTTCTAGGAAACTGTAGATGGGAAGCCATCCCTGTATTAGCAACAACAAATGAAAACCATTGAGGAAAATTGACTAATTGTTTGTGCACATTTTGATCACCCTCCAAGGCTCGAACTGGCGAATTAAATCCCAATCGCAAGTCTAGATGTAATCCTTGTTTGGTGGGATGTAAGACATGAGTTTGGAGGTAGTTCAGGGCATAAAAATTATCCTTAACCTCCATTTCCATAATCGAGCACACATTCCTTTGATGTTTCCTTAAGGCTTGCAGAATAATGCTTTCATTTTCATACTGAAGAGCAAGCCTTAAAGCGTCAAAAAATTCCTCAAAACATTGGCGGCTCTGAATTAACTTTATGGGAAATAAACCTCCAATGAAACCCTCACCATTGTAAAAATTGTATTCCTTAGTTGCTTGAAGAACGACATTAGAATCTTGCTTTGCATTTTTGGTGTAATTTTTTTAGATGTTAGAAAAGTATAAATCCAAAGCTTCACAGTGTTTCCGTCTCTGGTTTTGAAGTTATGAATGCTAGAAGTTTTGGTTTGGTAGTTACAGTGTTACTAGTATAGTATGTATGTTTTAGAGGATTTGCATCACTCCATGAATTGGTATCTAGCTTTGCAGATTTGTGAAGATGTTTTTAGGTGTCAATAGAACTTATATTCCAAGGGGCATGAAGTTTTGAGGTTTGTGTGTTGGTTTGAGGTTGAATTGTTGATGAATATTGTTGTTAGGTCATTACTGGTGTCGACCCAATAATTTTTGGGTATTGTAGAGTTTTGAGAAGTATTGATCCATTATGTGGAAGCTATTATAGGTCCATGACAACCTATCTAGTTGTGTTACAAGTTTTGAATCATGGAGAGAAGTATGTATGTGTGTATGATGAGCCAACAATGCATATTTTATATAATACATCTAATTAGGCCAAACTATTTGATGTTATAGGTGTTTGTGTATTAAGTGGATATATATCTATGATATTTTTTGGTGTTTTGGAAATAGTGATGTGTAGTTGATGTGAATTATGTGAGTATAAGGCGAATGCAAGGCAAAATAGAGTGTTAGTGTAGATTAGTATGAAGTGTGTAATGTCAGTATATTGAGATTTAGTGGAACTATATTCCAGCATGTTGTAGACACATTTGTAATAATTCAAATATTGGTTGTGAGCCACCAATCTCTTCTATATTTTATTCTTTCTGTAGGCAATGAGTCTACTAGGATAGTGAGTCCACCTGTAGTGAGTAATTCTATAATATCTTATAACTGGTTATAATATATTGTGAGTTAATCCTCACTGTGGTTTTTTCCTTTTTGCATTTTCCACATAAAAAATTGGTGTCCATGTGTTATGTGATGTTGATGGTTGATTTCATGCTTTCCTTTCTTATTGCAAATTGAATATGCTATGTGGAATGAATTTTTAATTATTTAAGTGGTTTCAGAGAATACTAATTCACCCCCCCTCTCAATATTTTGGGTGTTCAATAACTGGTATCATAGCTAGGTTCCTTGGAAAGAGCTTAATTGCTTGGGGAAGATCTTGAAGGTTGAACACATGGTTTTTAGAATATTTCCTACTCCTTTAGAAGAGATACCTATTGTTTGGTTTAAAGAAGAAGAGTGCATGATTGAAATGAATGGAGAACTCAAAATAGCCTTTGAAGATATAGAAAGGATTGAAAGTGAGAACAAAGATTTGAATGAAAACATCAAGGAAGCAGATGAATGCATCAAAAAATTGAGAGAGAAAATCAAGAAGTTCAAGGAAATACATAAGGAGGTTAATGAGCAACTGAAGCAAGCAAATGAGACAATTACCAGTCTAAAAGTGCAAGTTGGAGAAGGAAAAAGAATTGAAGAATGTTTGAATGCCAAAGTGAAAAGCAAATTCAAGGAATGTTCAAAAATTAAAGAAGTTATGAATCTGAGATCTATTTGGAAAAAGAAAAGAGTCATGAAGACAAATTCAAAATGAGTTCTACAAAGCTTGATGAAATGATCACAAACAAAAAAGCATATAAAGAAAAAGAAGGATTAGGGTTTGAGAAAGGTGAAAACTCGAAGATAGATCAAACTCCAAATCAGGCTGAAAAGAAGACTGAGGACAAGAATAGCAATGAAATACATGTCTGAAATTAAAGGAGAGACTTCAAGAGACCACCTATCAAACAACCAAATGAACAAAGGTGATCCCACAAAGCTGGTTTACAATTTCTGGGAGGAACTGATTTTTGCTGAAATCACCTATTTTTAGAAAATATAATGATTTAAGCCTTAAAAGGTTCCATTTAAATAATTCCAATTGAAGAGGGTTTGATCAAACTTCCTTAAATCAAACCCCCTTGGATAGAACCTCGCTAGTTTTAAACCATACCTATAACAGAGTCTCCTTTACACCTATCAAAATACTGATAAAAAACCACTTTTGATTTACCTTTTGGGGGATCAAATGAATTCATATAAAATTTATTTTTTGCAAATATGTAGTCCTTATTATAAGCTTCCCAAAATTAAATAAATTTAATTTAATTATTATATTTATTTTTTATTTCTCGTGAATGTAGGTTTTTCACCGAAAATAAAGCTCTTTGTTCTACACATGTGGAAAAATAGCAGATTATTAATTTTTTTTTAAAAAATATTAGTGCACCAGATATTGAAGTCCTTGATCCAACAAAGAAAAACAAATTGAATTTTGATACATACAAAAAAAGTTACACATTATACGGTCGCGCTATGTTTGAATTATAATTGGTTTGAATTCAAAACTTGATTAAAGAAAAAATATACAATAAAAAACTATCTAATCAAGAGGAAGCACTAGATATTAGAGTTACGAATCTAAATTTGAAAGAATTAGAATTTTATCCTTCATGGAAAAAAATTTATGCGTTATACGGTGAGCGTCACTTTTTAAAAATGTTATTTTCTGAAAAAAACTAGTTTTTGAGGGAGATGGAAAAAGAAGTACAATCTGATTCCAATTTTTTTTTAAAAAAATGTATTTAGAATCTATAGACAAAATTTCACGAAACTCTAGTTTGCATGGTTATTCTAATGGACACTGAAATATTTTAAATGTATTTTAATGGTTTGAAAAAAAAATAGTTTGCAAATGATCATCACTCCACTTAACTCTTTAAATGTATTTTAATGGTTTATGTTATTCTTGCAATAGATTTGGACATAAGGTTATGGAATGTAGAACCAAAATGAATCAAAATGTTTAATCTTTTCCCAGTTACTTCTCTACATGCAAAAGATTTGGTCATAATGTTAGTGAATGCAAAAGTCAAATGATGAATGACTATAATAATGATATGAGGTTTCAATCTTTTAATGGCTACTGTTATGCATGCGATGGATTTTGGCATAAAGCTAATTAATGAATATCTAGAATGAATAAAAGTAAGCATGTTCAAAAGAATGTCATATGTTACAATTATAGTAGACCTGGACATATCTATAAGTTTTGTAGAAGCAAGAATGTGAAGAAGAAAAACTTGGTAAAGAAGAATGATCTAGTGAAAAAGGCTAATCCAGTAGAGATGAAGAAAGAGATAGAAAAGTTTTGGAAAAAGAAGGAAGACGTTGAGACTAAGCCTGAGTCTATACCAACATATGGTGCATATGTTTCCTCTAAAAACTAAGAAGAAATCTTTGGCTTAGGGGGATAATTAATAGAAGATTCTTTATCCCCTACCATAGAAATGGTGTGAATGCTTCAACACATTGATATGTGGTGTGGGTCAGTATGATTGACCTATTCAAGAAAGAATTGGTGGAAAATATCGAGTTGTGAAAGTTTGCAGAGAATTTGAAGTTGATTGTGCACATAATTAGGGTTTTTACCAGCTTTTCAATCTGAATACAAAATTAGGATAAGTGCAAAAGGTTTATAAGTGACTTTCATACACAATCCTAGTCATTTGCAAACAAGCATTTGAGAAGAGAAGATCATTTAAAGAGTTAAGTGGAGTGATTGAAGCAATTGAGATTTGGTACAAGCAAAATCTTAGCCACAAGTGATTCAAGGGTATTTTACAATTTCCATTTTCCCTAGTTTCAAAAAGTGTTTTCAATTTGTTACAAAAATGTATACACCACAAGTTGTAGAGGTAGTGGATCATCCACATCCTAAATTCAAATGGCATCCCAATAAATATTTGGTGGATGGTCCAGATGGTCCGTTTTTTCACATCCCATTGGATTTTTGCACACAAAAGATGTTAGGGCATACATCCATGCTAAAATGGAAGAATATAATCATAAAAAATTGAGTGATGTATGGTACAAAGAACTCATCGAAGATGATTTTGAGTTGAAACCAGAGTTTGAGGTTTTGGTGGAGAAGAAAATTGACACTTGGAACAATTTTCCCATCTTTTGCTATGTAGATGAGTGGGTGAGATACACCCCAAGCAAAATTCATGACAGGTTCCTCTGGTTGGATATAACACATTTTATCAACAAAGAGGCTATTATAGTTGTAACTAGTTTGTGCTCAACCAGACCAACTTCGGTTCTCAAGTCAGTGAAAAATGAAATTGTGATGGAGCGAATGGGTGTGAAGTATGATAGAAGAGCACTAACAATAAAGGACATCAGAATCCCAGTAGTGAAGTATGCCTCAAAGATGATAAGATACAAAATATACTTCACCAACAGGAAAAATTTAGTATCAATGACCGCCATCAATATAGCGTATGAGATGGTTGAGAAGGGAAACCTATAGACTATGATCTTTGTGAGTTGTTGAGACTACAACTCTTGGAAAATTTGTAGAAGAAAAAAGACTCCAATTATGCCTTTAAGTTTGGAATTATGATTATTTGTTTACTCTTCTACTTTTTAAAGGAGGTTCTCAGTACAAGGAACATTGTGTGGCTAAAGGATAGACCTATATCCCATTAGATCAAAGATCATTTGATGATTTTAGGTGACTCAGATGCACAAAACAATGCTCTTTGGGGGTTCTTCAAAAAAATTCAAGAAAAGATATAGGCAAGAGAGAGAATACCAAAGTATTTTGTTGAAAAATACAAGAATGACATTATTTTTATGGTATGTAAAGATTTTTGCATAATGGAGGTTTTTGAGCCTAGAACTGTGTGGATCCTAGAGATGAAATTGAGGTTGAAGGAGATGTAATAATTGGTTTGGCTGACCTTATGTTAAGCAAACCTAGGGACACTTCTTAGGAGCGGTATGACACCTATGAGGAGAAATCCATGGAGGTGAATTTAGATCAAAGACAAAAATAGATAAAGAAAACTATTGAGAAGATGACTGTAATAGTTGTAGAGGAAATGGGCCTCATAAAAGAACAAGTTGAGAAGGAAAAAGCCATGTTTGGCTCACTAGGAGGATCATCAAGTATCAAAAGACCTAGTAGAACAACTACCACTCCTCTGGTTGCTCCAAATTCTTTCAAGACTAAGCCTACTACAAGGGAGAAGAGAAAAGAGTCTACAAGTACTTTGGTGAAGGAGAATACCCCTCTAGTGAAATAACAAAAAGTAACTAAAAAGGAAAAGGATGCTTCAACACCACAAAAAATTGGCCCTACAAAGAGAAGGGTAAAATAAAAGCTACAAGGGAAAAGTACATGGGAGTGAATTTGGAAGATGATTGTTGGTGTAAATAAAGTCTTGTACCTAGTTCATCCATTACTAGGGGACTTATTTACATCATGTTAAGTTTACTTAGGTCATTGGAAGGAATCTTTCTAGAAGGTGTTAGTTGTCATTAGTTGTTATCTTATCTTTTGACTTGTAACACATGTGAACCTAGGTAAGTGTGATTAGTTGTCTCATGTCATATGATTAAGACACTTGTAATAATTCTATGACATCTTGCATCTCACCTTGGCTATATAACCAAGGGGTCTCTACTACATTGTACATCACAATCATATCATTGAATCATATTGATAAGAGTACAATTTATTCTTGTCACATTCTATTCTCTCTCTTTTGTGCTTTCCATTTGATCTCAAGATCTTGGCAGCCATAACCAATCCTAACATGGTATCAGAGCTATATCTTAGTTCTAACATGGTATCAGAATGGGTTGGGTGCCATTGGAGAGTCTTTTTTTGAAGAGAGATACCAGATTTGGGGGTGTTCCATTTTTGGCTCTTTATTACAAGTTCAAATCAGAGATTGCTGGTGCAAATCTAAGCTCATCATTGCATCTGGAAGGTTCAAAAAAGTTGATTTTACCTTTTGTTTCATCCAAATCAGACTTATGAGGCCAAATCTATGAGGGTTTGAAGCTGAAGAGTGGTTGCTAGATCCAGAAGGTAGCTGCATTTTTGGAGCATTTTGGGTCAAATCCGGCCTTGCCATCGCGTCCAAAAGGGCCAAAAACCCTAAGATTGACTGCCAATTTGTCCAATTCGGAGCAAGTCATCCAATGAGAAAATTCTTTTTGCCCAAGGAGCCGTACAACCCCCAGGTCATCATCATTACGACGGTACAATTTTATATAAAAAAATATTAATATTTTATGCGAAATAATTTTCCAAAATTTGTTTTTAAAATTTTTTGTAGTTTTTTTATAAAGGTTCCATTAAAATTCATTTGGAATTTTTTGATTTAAAAATTAAAAAAAAAATAAAGTTTTAAGTTTGCGGGTTGCAGATTGTACCCGCAGACTTGTACCAGAAGTATGCTGGTACTATAGAATATGCAGCTTGTACCAAGGTGCCACATTGGCATGTGGGCCCTATGGCCCCTTCATTGGCGGTCATACAATCTTCAACCAGCTAGCTTAAATAAAAAATCCGGCACTGCTCTCACAAAAATTAGAAAACATTAAAATTTCTAGGTGGCTCAACAAAAGAACTGACATATTCCTTTATTCGGTGCAGATTCCCTTGAAAATATTCTGGCAGAATATTCTGGATGGCGATCGAAGATTCTAGCAACTTGTGACGCCTCAATAGACGTCAAATTTAAGCTCAATTTTCGGGAGAATATTCTGTGGTTGGAGGGCATATTCTTTTTTGACGCCCACATGGCCATTAAATTTAATCACGTGAAGTGCTGACGTCAACACCCTTAAATTTTTTTTTCCCCCCTCACCATTGGGCTTTTTCATTTTGCAGTTCAACTTTGGAAGGCCATAACTTGCTCATTTTGACTCCTTTTTTCGAGCAATTTTTTTTTTTTGGGCTAATTTTTTGTGCTCTACACGGTGGTGCAATCAGTTTTCGATTTTGGTGCTTGGTTTTTCCAGAATTTGCAGATTTTCATAGGTGTTGCTGCTTCATCCTCCTTTTGGGAACTTCAGGAGCTCATATCTTGCTCCTACAGTAACATTTTTGGGAGATTTTTTTTTTTAAAGTGCATGATATTTTGTGCACTTCTTAGTGGCATGATCAGATTGATCTCATTTTTTACCAAAAGATGTACTTGATTTTGTGGCCTATTTTGGCATCTATAAGAACTAAGATCAGAGTCCAATTCACTGTTCTTGGCAAGTGGCAACTATAAATGCATTAATCATAAAGTTCCAATCTCATAGATTGTTGGGGGGGGGGGTTATTTGATTGAGTGGATTTGGGGGGGTAATCTTGCAGTGGTTGCTTGCATTCTTTTGCTTGGTTTGTGTTCTTGCAAATGGGAAAATCTCAAATTGAACTCCTAACTCCACATAATTATGCTAAATGGAGAAAATCAATATGGCACTATCTCATGATGGAAGGTCTAATAGGTCATCTAAAGGAAACTACTCAACAACCTACTGATGCTAAAGAATTGGCAAGGTGGGAGATTGATCATGAGAAAACACTTGGATGTATATGTTCATTACTCTCATTTGATTTACAATTTCATATTGAATCATGTAAAACACCTAAAGAGGCATGGGATACTTTTGAAAAATTGTATGGTAAAACATATAATATTAGGGGATATCAAATTGATAATGATTTGATGAATCTTGATCCTAAATTTTTTGATCACATCCAAGATTTCATCTCCAAAATCAAGCAACTAAGAACAAAGTTGAAGGAATGTAACATTGAAAAAGAGGATTTACAATTGATTCTGAATGTGTTATCCAAGCTTGGTCCTGAGTATTCAGTATTTGTTTTTGGCTTTCATACCTATCGACTTTCTATGGGAGCATCATATGTTGATCCTATGTTTGACAACTTTGCAAATCTCCTAGTTCAAGAGGAAGCTAAGTTAATGAACATGGGTCTAATCAAGTCTTCCAAGTCACAAGCATTGTTGGCTAGTGAGTCAAAGGGACAAAAAGAATCAGGGAATCTTGATAAGAAGCAAAAGAAGAAAAAGAACAAGCTACATAAAGAATTAGAATCCTCAAAAGGAGAATCATCTAAGAAGGAGAGGCCTTTTTGTGCATATTGCAAGAAGGATTGACATGAAGAACACTATTGTTATAAGAAGGATATTGATGAGTTGAAAAATCTTCTAAAAAATAACCACATTGATTTTCCTTCTAGAATGTCTGAATCACCTTCTTCTTCTTCAAAACAGTCTAAAAAGGACAAAGGTCAAGCATCTACATTAGGAAATAAAGGACAAGCTCTCTATGTTTTTTCAGGTCGAGGATCAAGGAGATGGCTTCTAGATTTAGGAGTATCTCATCATATGGCATCTTCACAGTCTATATTCTCTTCATTTCAGCCTTGTACTATGTCTCCTATATTGATAGGAAACAATACATGCATGAGTGTAATTGGGAAGGGATCTATTAGTTTTGGGGACAACAGTTTCCAGGATGTCTTGTGTGTTCCTCATTTGATGAACAATCTTCTTTTCATATATCAAATTACACATGGTAGAGATAGAAGAATTATGGAGTTCACAACCAATTCAGTCATCATTTGAGACTTGGAGAGTCAAGAGATCATTGCTACTGGGGTGGTTGATCATTCATCTCAGTTGTATACCTTTGCATATTTTGCTTCTGATGGTGACATTGTTCCTATAGTTGTTGATCACAACTATGATTCAGAGGAGACTTTTGGTTACTTGAACTTGAGAATTCTCACATCAGATCTAGTACTTGAGCCATGCATTCTATCTCCTGCACCTACTATTGTAGTTGAGGATGCTTGTGATTCCATAGTTTGGGTTCCTTGTGATTTACTGTAGTAGGACATACATAGTCTTTCAGATTTGGCTACTTTAGATGACTTCTTGATAGGTATTTCAGACTTGTTTGTGGAGTCTCATCTTGTATATTTGGGGGACATCATTGATGACATTCATCTTCTCTTTGATGGAGAAGATCCTTCTTCAGTTGTTATGAGGGAACACCTTGACCCTCATGTGCATTCTCTACATGATCATTCTTTGCAGTTTGAAGTGAGTGTGGATTATTTCGGACAACATTTGGAGGAGGCTTCTTTTTCTTCAAAGGGGATATCATTGTCTTTGGATCATGTTCTACATTCATCCCCACTAGATGTTGGATTATCCTCTTTAGCAATGTGGCCTAAAATGCCTATTTGGAGTGTGTCAGCTTTTGACATCGACATGGAGTCACTTAAGCATCATTCAGAGACATCATCATACATCATCCATATTCTTGACATCTTGCATACATCCATGGTTTTTTTTCTTCCTAAGGGAAGGAATGTTGTTCGGCGAGATTGGATCATCTTCATCATTCAATGTCGAGCTTCTACCATCATTGCAGGAGACTCAACATTGAGGGGGGGCTGCCTTGTCTCTTTTCTACTTCTCTCTTATGGGGGGGTCTTTTTCCTCACATGGGGTTTTAGACTTCTCATGCATCATTGAGAGCATTTCTATTTTGTATTTCATCTCTCTTTTGGGGAGGAGTTTTCCCCACTAGGTTTTCTCCTTTTCTTTGTTTGTGAGAGATTGCATTGCATTTGTACATGGGTACCTAACATGGTCTAGTAGCCGAGACCCATCTTTGTGTCATTTGCATAATAATCTGCTACTCCCTAAGTTGCACTTAAGGGGGGGTGTTGGTTTAAACAAAGTCTTGTACCTAGTTCATCCATTACTAGGGGACTTATTTACATCATGTTAAGTTTACTTAGGTCATAGGAAGGAATCTTTCTAGAAGGTGTTAGTTGTCATTAGTTGTTATCTTATCTTTTGACTTGTAACACATGTGAACCTAGGTAAGTGTGATTAGTTGTCTCATGTCATATGATTAATAAACTTGTCATAATCCTATGACATCTTGCATCTCACCTTGGCTATATAACCAAGGGGTCTCTACTACATTGTGCATCACAATCATATCATTGAATCACATTGATAAGAATATAGTTTATTCTTGTCACATTCTATTCTCTCTCTTTTGTGCTTTCCATTTGGTCTCAAGATATTGGCAGCCATAGCCAATCCTAACATGGTATCAAAGCTATATCTCAGTTCTAACAATGATGATGAAGAAGGACCATAATTGGTTTGGAAGAGGAAATTGAAAGCTTCACAAGGCGAATCAAGTACAAAGAAATAAAATATTGACATTGTAGACATGGATAGTGACTTGTTGAGGTTGAAAAAGAAAAAAAAGGCCATAAAATACAAATGAGGGAGAAGAAGCATGAATTTGACAGAGAAAAAGACACTGGATGAAAAAAGAAGAAGAATAAGAAGACTCTAGTAAGGGAACATAACCCTATGAAACTTGATGCTTTATTCAATGGGATTATAAAGCATGAGATGTTAGGAGAAACTGCTTCCCTGTACACTATTGTTGATGACATAGATAAGGTAACCATTGAAGAATCTATTGCAAAATATATTATTACTTTAAGTTAATATGAAGAACATTGAAAAGTAACTCCCTGAAGAATTAATGAGTGTATTATATGCAAGAAGATAGGAGGAAATTGATAAAGAGGAAAAGTTGAGAGCATTTGCTATAGAAAAGATTAGTGTACCCTTATAGATGAAAATAAAGCCACATTGGATCAAGTGTATAATAGAGAATTCTAAACTAAGAAAAGAGTAACCACCCTTATGAGAAGAGATCAAAATGATCTTTAAAGGCTCTAGAATGAGTTTGTAGAGAAGGTTGCCAATTTGGAAAAAATGTTAAGAATGACCCCAGACACAAAAGAACAAATTCATGATGATATGACATCTTTGGAAGTGAATATTGTAGAAGAATCACAATATGAGGATGCTCAACATGAGCATGGGACAAATGGAGAAAATGTGCATGATGACAATCCTCTAGAAGTAGAAGAAATTTTTGAAGATAATGTCACTAGTGAGGAGAATGTTGTAGAGGAAGGTGTTGTTGAAGATACCACTATAGAGGTGAATGTTAAATAGAGACACAAAAGGAGGATACTAATATAGGACATATCTCACCTCCTCCAAAATATAAGGTTAATGCAAAAGATGCTCAAGGCCATCCAGAGATAAAATTCCTCCGAATAATAAGTATCAATTTTCTAGTGAAGAGAAAAAGGATGAAGATGAGCCTATGAGTACAAAAAAGGATGATGAGAAGAAGACTAGGGATTCATTTGGTCTAGAGGAGAAGAAGGATGAGGAGACACTAGTTAATACTAGTGAAAAAGAAAAGGATTTGAAGGAAAATGTTGTAGAAGATAAAGCAAATTCAGTTGGAGAATACTTTGATTCTTGTGGAGATCCTTTGAAAAATTTGTTGAGAATGTAGTTACAGTTTCAACCGGTAATGTCCACCCAATTATTGCAACTTCCAATGCAACAAGGGGCATGTAGACATGGAAAAAATATCTCCACTGCACAAGCTTCAATTGGGTGATGATTTTCATGCTTCTATTCAAAAAGAAATTTTAGAGACACATCAAAAGAGTGCAAAAATGATTGATGAAGTAGTAAAGAGCATACCCAGAGTAAGTATTGATAACTCTATCCAATATGGAGAATCTAAAGTTTTTACTTGACTCCTTCAAAGAATATTCTAGTGGATTAAAAGAGATATTGGAGAAAGAAATGGACACAAAGGTGAATAAGAAGAGATTGATGGATATAATGGAGAAGTGTGCCACTACACACAACAAAATTTAGGGCAATTTCAAGAGTGTACAAGATTGCTTGGCAGAAGCCAAAATGTTATTTCAATTCTACATGAAATGGTCAAGCTCTACAAAGAGCATAAAAGATGAGATGGACTCAATTGAGTCCTAAATAGACAAAGCCTTTGGTGCCTATCATTTGACACAAGACTTGGATGGGAGCACAAGGTCTACAATAGAAAATCTACATGAGCAGTTCTTCCAACCAAAAGCTCAAAAGGAGAAGATTATAATGCAATTTGGTCATCTCAAGGATCTGGTGAATCCAAAATTCATACCTATCTCCAATGCCCTAATGAGTGTAGATAAAGCTTCTAAGTTAAATCCAGTACCCAACACTTCAAATGATGGTGAATAACTTTTGATGGAATTTGAGACTTAGAGAAGAATGCTTGGCATAGCCAAGAAGAGTTGGGAAGAAGGAAAGTAGGAATGGAAAACACACTTGGAGAAGCTACAGGTGTCAAATACTTCTTCTGGGTGATTGTATTTCTCTTTTTTATGCACTATAGTTTATTGCTTCATATTTTAGTATATATATGCAAATGTCATAGGAAAATTTTCTAGAGATTTTTTTTGTTGAATAGCACCCTTAGGGGGAGTCAGTAAATTTTTCAATTTGTTACTCTCTTGTATATATGTACATATTAGTTAGGGGGAGTTTTGTATATGAGAAGAAAATAAGTATGTTCCCTTTTTCCTCGGTGTCAAAGGGGGAGAATAGTTCTTGAGATAAATTTTGGAATGTTGCCATCAATGAAAAAGTGGGAGATTGTTGGAAGAATAAGGAGTTTGTCATTGATATGTTTGTTGGCAACATGAGCATGGTGTATGAGTATAAAGTTGCATAGTATGCAATATAGTGTTGTCATTGCTGTTAATATTGTGATCCGGTATGAAGAACATTGTGCAATTCATTTTGTATAGCTTGAGCATGTTTGAAGATGGTTATCTAGTGGATATTTGCAAGAAGGTTTGATCTAGTGAAGACAGATGAAATGAAAAATGGCTAAGTGTCAAAATAGTGTCTTTAGTATACAAGACATCCGATATTTTGGTTCACATTGGTTCACTATGTAGAATTTTTCTCTACAGTTTTAGTGTAATGTTCTTAGATGTTAAAAGAGTCTAAATCCAAAGTTTCACAATGTTTCGGTCTCTGGTGACACTATTTTGTATAGCTTGAGCATGTTTGAAGATGGTTATCTAGTGGATATTTGCAAGAAGGTTTGATCTAGTGAAGACAGATGAAATGAAAAATGGCTAAGTGTCAAAATAGTGTCTTTAGTATACAAGACATCTGATATTTTGGTTCACATTGGTTCACTGTGTAGAATTTTTCTCTACAGTTTGTGTAATTTTATTAGATGTTAAAAGAGTCTAAATCCAAAGTTTCACAATGTTTCGGTCTCTGGTGTTACTAGTAGAGTATGTATGTTTTGGAGGATCCACATCACTCCGTGGATTGGTATATGGATTTGTGGATTTGTGAAGACATTGTTAGGTGTCATTAGCACCTATATTCCAAGTGGCATGAAGTTTTGAGGTCCGTGTGTTGGTTTGAGGTTGAAATGTTGATAAATATTGTTATTAGGTCATTATCAATGCCAACATAATAAGTTTTGGGTATTTTAGAGTTGTGAGAAGTATTGATCCATTATGTGGAAGCTATTATAGGTCCATACTAACCTATCTGAATGTGTTATAAGTTTTAAATCATGGTGAGAAGTATGTATGTGTGTATGATGAGCCGATGAAGCATATTTTGTATAATACATCTAATTAGGTTGACCTAATTGATGTTGTAGGTGTTTGTGGATGAAGTAGATATATATGTAAGATATTTTTTGGTGTTTTAGCAATAGTGATGCAATGTGATGCGTAGTTGATGCAAATTGTGCGAGTATAAGGAAAATGCAGAGAAAAAATGAGTGTTAATGCAGATTAGTCAGAAGTGTGTAAAGTCAATATATTGAGCTTCAATGGAACTGTATTCCAACATGTTGTAGATGCATTTACAATAGTTCAAAATATTGGTTGTGAGCCACCAATATCTTATATATTTTCTTCTTTCTATGAGAAATGAGTCCACTAGGATAGCGAGTCCACTTGCAATGAGCAATTATGTAATATCTCATAGCCAATTATAATATATTGTGAGCTAATCCTCACCATGGTTTTTCCCTTTTTGGTTTTTCCATGTAAAAATATGGTGTTTGTGTGTTATGTGATATTGATGGTTGATTTCATACTTTCCTTTCTTACTAAAAATTGAATATGCTATGTGGAATGAATGTTTAAATGTTTAAGTGGTTTCAAAGAATACTGACTCACCCCCTCTCAGTATTTTGAGTGTTCAACAACAGTTTTTTAGAATTTATAATACCAATTTGAATTAGTTTATCTTGCTCCATTAGGAGATAAATTGAAAAATCAACAAGGAACAATCAAGCATGTACCAAAAGAGATTTATGTAACATGAAAAGTAAAAATAAACACCGAATAGTGTGTACATAGCCACATTGTTGAGTTAGAACCTAAGTAAACTATTTTTTGTGAAGATGTCCTAAATTGTGTCAAAGCCACTTGGATTAATACTTATTAACTCATTCTTCAATTGATTTCCTCCCATTACATCTTACTTACCAAATATATTTTCTAATGTATTCTATACTGCATTAGGTATTGTATAAAATTCAATGTGAAAGAGAAGGTCTAGAGAAGTTAACTCATATAGTGTTCCATAAGCTTCTTCACATCTATTATATCATTTCCTTTTTTAGTATTATTTTTTGGTTCATGTTCCAAACCCATTGTGACTTGATATAACCCCAATTTCTTGAGTTAATTTTTAATTTGACATGAAGAGATGGGAAAATATTGAAGGAAAACAAAGGAATATAAAAGCAATAAAAAATTAGCATAGCTTCACCTAGAATCCTTGGTTCTCTCCTTGATGAGAAGAAA
Organism: Sequoia sempervirens; assembly: GCA_007258455.2. NCBI lineage: Eukaryota > Viridiplantae > Streptophyta > Pinopsida > Cupressales > Cupressaceae > Sequoia > Sequoia sempervirens. The sequence continues at coordinate 314,217,238 of VDFB02271358.1, read as the reverse complement.
TTGAGTGCACATTTATTCCATTTAATTTACTCTTTGATGTTGATATGTGGATTGCTCGATATTCTAGCATAACCTTGATATGATGATAATGATAATGATAAGATTGATAGACTTGATATGATCAAAATGATAGCATGTGGGTATTATAGCTTGATAAGAAATGATAGAGATCAATAGAAATAGGAGACTTGATGAAGAATGAGAACATCTAGATATGGAGTCTTGAAGAGGAAAAATCAATGGCTAGAAATGATTGATGATCGATAACCAAGATTAATTGAGGATTAGGTTTTGGATCAAGGATGTAGTCATGTACCAAGTGTCACATGATGGATAGGATGTAGGTTTAGGATTGGGATAAGGAAAAAAATCCTTATGAGAATGGCTAGGATTAAGAGGTTAAATGAGATGAATGGATAAGATGAAAATATAGTTTGACTTTGGGATAGGTGTTCGGGTTCAATGAATCTAGACAAGGACTTACTTAGACATGTGAAGGGGGCATTTGTCACATTAGGGAAAATTTAGATTATGATCTATGTGAACAAAATGAAGGGCTAATAGTAGATGGAAAATGATAGAGGAAAAAGGGGAATTAATTAATTAAATAAAGTATTTATTTAATCAATGGGATCATGATGAAGGGATAATAATTAAATAAATAATAAATATTTATTTAATTAAATGATTAGGATAGAGATGTGAAAGGATGGGAACAATTAAATAAATAATAGATATTTATTTAATTAATGGCTAAAGAGAGGCTAAAATTAGGTGTGGTTGGGTAAGGTCAAATTTTAGGTGTCTGTGGTAACGAAAAAAAGTATCCCTTCTATTTTTCCTTGCTTGATTGGGCCCTCCTTATAAACTAGGCTTAATGGTGCCTTTATTTAGTATTGTAATATGTTTGAAACATTCACATTAGGTCTCAGGCCCTTGTGAACTAGTGAAGATAAATGGTACCTTACTAAAGTGTTGTGAAGTGTTGTAACACATTTTCACACTTTTCTAAGGTTTTATTAATTAACTACACCTAATAAATCTCTTTTTAACCTTAATCATGCCTTATCTAAAGTGTTGTAAAGTGTTGTAACACACTTTCACACTTTTCATGGGTTGTCATTAATAATTAGGCTTCTTTATGCTTTAATTGGTCTTATTTTGCATCCACAATCCTCATTTATTGCATCTTTTTGAGGATAATCCTAACACAAATCATTACCCAATCATAATTCAGGTGTTTTTAGCTTGTGTGGCCCAAATTTAGTGATCTAGGACTCATTTTCCACCTTGGGAGAATGAGTCCCACCTAGGTTTTTGGGTCCCAAACCTGGTTTCACATCTTTCTAAGCATTTTTAAAATTGGTCCCAAAAATTATGCTTGATGGGATTCATTTTCCACCTTGGGCGAATGAGTCTCGTGTGGCCCAAAATCAAAATTAATTCAAATTTTTGATGAGATTTTATCCTTCTAGATTTGATGTCGGCTTGTAGTGTTGTAATTTAAGGAATTCTTGCATAATTAAGTATAAATACAAGTTTCTTTCACTAATTTTCACCCCAAGCATTCAAGTATCCATCCTTATAGCAAGTTTGAGTTCACAAGTGCATTCAAGTGTTTACAAGAGCATTCAAGAGAATTCAAGGGTAGATTATCAAACATTTTAGAGAATTATTCAAGAATCAAACATTATGTCAAGGATTTAATGCATCATGTTTGTTTTTGAGCTAAACAATTGTGATGTAGGGTTTTATGATTCAAGCTAGCATTTTATTCAAGATCTATCACCTTCAAGCAAGAGTCAAGATCTACATCCATTGGAGCCATCTCACACATGTTTGCAACACTTCATTAATAGGGTTTGGTGAGTTGCAACATCATATTTTGATCATTCATCATTCTCCATTTCCATTTCATTCTATTTCAAGGTTTAATTACCAAAATAGGTTTTGACCAAGGAAAACCCCTATCCACTAACCCAACAACATTTTTCCCTCTCTTTTGTGTGTGTTTTGCAGGTTAGGTTGAAAGCACATTGAAGAGAAATATTGGAAGAAGTTGTCAAAGTGAATAAAGTTGTCAAAGTTGTCATCAAGCCTCAAAGAACATTGGAGAACACCTACAGGCTGATTTACAAAGATTCAAATTCAAAAACCTAAAGAAGTAGATTGAGCATACTGAGAAGAGAAGATTTAGATCCTAAAGTTTCAAAAAACCCTAATTGGACCGATTCACCACTTCTGGTGAACGAGTCCCAGTTTTGGTCAAAAATTAGGTTTTTGTAGATTCAGATACCCATTGGGCAGATTCTTGTTCTTGCACAAAAACCTAGATTCTGGATTAATTTTCCCAACTTGGCGAATGAGTCCCACTCAGCATTAAAATCAGATTTTCTAGCATTTCAGAGCTCCATTCAGCCATCTCTAGATTTCTAGGTGCATACATTTCATTTTGTAGTCTTCTATGTTGTTTCATTTGCATTTCTAGGTCATTTAGTGAAGGTTTGCATTGAATTAGGGTTTAGCATTACATCTTACACTTTAAATTGCATTTTATTTGTCTTTCCAAGTTCTTACTTGGGGGTGAACCCCTCATTAGTTTACAATCATCCCCAAGGACAACCCTATTGCAAGATCTCTTTCTCCTTTGCATTGAGATCTCTAAGGTTACCCTTTAATGTAGTAGGTGGAAAGTGGGTGTGCTCTATGTCCTAAGTCATACGATAGCATTCAAACCCCATTTTTATTATATACAATAGTGTCTACATGACATTTCCACTTATGTAATTGAATGAAGTTAAGGTTAGATCTTTTTTCTAGAAAAATAAAGAAAAAACACAATGCAAGCCCCTTGATGTGATTATAATTGAAAATTAAGCCTCACTAAAAAAAAAAAACTTTAGATTAGAAGTTGTACAACTTTGGAAGCCTAAATTATTTGTTTATAACATTTGATATTTTTATAATTTCTATTAAAAAATTTATCCATTTCCAAAATTTTCATGAATAAATGGAATCCTTGTGATTTTTTTGATAAGTTTGATTTTTTTTTTGTAATTTTTTTTATAACTAGTATGAAAGTTATGTCCCATAAAAAAAATGCAAAATACTTGACTTTAAAAGTTTAAAAATAATGAAAAATAGTATAATTTTAAAAAATAAACAATTCTACATTTTTATGGATGAAAATAGATTTTTTTCAACTATTAAAATTAAAAAATACTATCTAATTTGAACATTATGGAAAAATTAAAAAATATGCCCTTTTGTAGCACTTGAAAGAGGGTTGATGGCCAATGGGTGGTTGCAAGGTGGTGCAAGGGTTGCTCAACTGTTGGTGTGTTGGTAGAGTGGTTGTAATGAAATAACTTGCACAATAGAAGAATATGACAAGAAATATGCTACAAATACTTGATAATAAATGAGAATAACAAGCCACTTTGAGGGGGGAAACCTCCAAATATCTCCAACGAGAACACAATTCACAATATGATAATAAAATAAGACTCAATACCTCCTATATACCTTATTTATGCCTAGGATATTACCCAATACAACATAGATAAACCTATAGAAGCTTTAGTCCAACCTAAATTACTAAATAACAATATAATAATTGATAATATTAATTAATTAAGAGTTAAGATAGCCACAAGTTGACTATTCATAACCCTATGTACATTAATATGAAGGGTGTAGCATGCCCCCCTCTTTAGAAAGGCTTTATCCTCAATGCTAATAAAGTGTGGATTCTTTTGAATGAACTTCTCGTCCTTCCACATGGCATCTTCAATTGGTAAATTCTTCCATTGGATGCGATACTCAATGAGTATTCTAGTCCTTAGCTTCTTTGTGTAAGTTTGATAAATGAACTCTGGTTCTAATATGATTCTTCCTTCTTCATCAAGTAATAGTAATATTGTCTTAGTAGGGAAATTATGCCCAATTACCTTCTTCAAACATGAAACATGAAAATTTGGATGTATCTTTGTTGTTGGTGGTTGGCTTCTTGGAACTAGTTGTATGGTGTGATCATGATCCCTCTAGGAGGAAGTTCTTTAGACATTTCTCCAAAGACACTGAGTGATAATCAATGATTGCTTGTAAATCTAGATGGGTGGGAGCATTAGGTTGATAGACTTGTAATGAACATAATTGGGCCATAAATCCTTCAACTCATTTATTAAGTAGCTTCTACATTTGATGAGAGCTTATCATTTGTGGGGACTTTGCCTTCAACCATCTTATCTCTACTATCTTTCCTTCTGATTGAAATCCGATGAATAATTCTTAGAATTTCATCTCAATTATTCTCAAAGCATTAAGCCAATGTACTCCCAAAATAATATATGTTGCACCCATGGAGATAACATACATTGGGCTATCAAGGAGATAATATCCCATGGATAATTTAATACTATGGAATTTTTGGAAAACTAACAATACCACCATCTACAATCAAGACCTAAAACTTTGGGCCTAGATATATAAAATAATTTAGATGAGTATCCAACTTTTTGTTGATGAAATTATGAGTACTACCCGAGTCAATCAACACTGTTACATTTTTCTTCTTTAAGAAACCCACTACCTTGAGAGTTTGTGGTGTGCTAAAACATGAGTGCATGACAAGAAATGTGTAGTTCCCCTCAGTTTACTTTTGTTTTTTGCAGTTACATAGATGTATTTGGACTTGATGATACCTATTTGATGACACTTGGATACTGTAACACTCTGATGCTTAGTTATGATGATATTTGATGACACTGTTATATCTGATGTTTTATGCTTATATCATGGTTAGTAGATTAGTTTAATGATTTATGTGAGTTATCATGGATATGAAGATTATGTGTTTATTAGATGTATATTCTATCATGATTTGATATCTGTCATTGTGTGTCAATGTATTGGTGAAAGGGGAACAAGGTCACATCACTCGCTTGTGAGTGCCCTGTGACACTGCAATTTTCCCTTCATGGTGTGATTGACTATTTTTCCTATGCACATGTTCGATCGTGTGATTTACTGTAGGCTACAGGTACTAGGCATTGACTCCACCTAAATTACCAGGTTTGAGTGTGCCTAAAACCCAATGGAGGTTGTTGATTTAGAGGTAGCATCGGGTCCCCCACATTGAGCCATCATCCTTGTTGAGGATGAGTATCCGTGTGTCACACCACGTTTATAAGGTCAGTTCGAGTTGTGTTGTCAATGTTGTCGTTTTGTCTCCTGTTTCACTATATGACTTGATATTGCTTGATAGTATGTTCTTGGAGTAATGTGATTGATTGGTGCCTTTGTTTGATTATTTCATTAAGATAGAAAGCATTGAAATTAAAGGCCTTGGAATCATTATATAAAAGCTTGTATATGATTAATGTAGCAATTGAATAAGTATTTATTTGATTTAAATAAATTGGAATTAATGGTTAAAAAATGAAATATTTAAATAAATATATTAATTTAATGGGATTGTGCAAGCAGACTGTATGGGAAATTAAATTAATAAACTAAATATATTAAATAATTAATTAAGGGTGTGCAATTGCAAGTTATGATTTAAAAATTATAAAATTAAAACAAGTTGAGAAAATTGTGAATTGTGGGGAAGAATAAAAGAAAAATAAATTAATTAAATTAAGAGAGGATGTAATTACAGATAGTGGAGGATAATAAATAAAGTAGTGGGAGTTAACTTCAGGGGGCTTTTGGATATTTTTCGTAAAACTAATTGCATTTAGTTGTGAGGGAGTATATGGTTTTTGAAGTTTTTTTCTCTATTCTTGAAAATTTTCTTGGAAGTTGGGAGGTTCTGAAGTTTTGTTTTGGAGGCTTTGGGGTTTTTACAGAGGTGTTGGATTCTAAAGAGCTTGAAGTTGTAATTGAAGATTTTGGGGAAAATTTGAGCTGTAGCTGGAATTCAACCCCACAACACTTTCAATTTAGCTATTTGATTGTTCCAGGTTCCTTAATTTCTCCTTAATTTGATGTTTGTTCAGAAAAATATTAGTACATGATTGTGTTGTTTGAAGCCAAAATAATAATTTGATTAGATTTCTGAATGCTCTCTAAATTTACTAGCTCAATATGTCTCCCCAAGTTGACTGAAATATTCATATATTTCTCAACTACATCAATGATATAGTTTACCCATACAAACCTCTGCCTATTCTTTCAATTTCATTTGAATTTCCTATTCTTATTCATAAATACGAGTGTGATATGTTAGTATATTGTTTTACTTTTCCATGGAAATTTTATTCAGCCTGTAAACTTGGTAGTTGAATCTTTATCCTCCTTGTCAGGCTCTATTAGGAACACCATGCATTAACCTTTCTGGTTGATATATTAATATTGTGTTCTTGGGGCTCAAATATAGAATACACCAACTAATTTCACTCAACCTTCTTCTTTTCAATGCCTTTTTGCATGCGCCTATTCTT
>VDFB02271358.1:314100792-314205792 GCA_007258455.2 Sequoia sempervirens | reverse complement strand
ATAGCTGACCTTCGTATTATTCCCCTTGGGTCATATGATATTGTTTTGGGCATGGATTGGTTAGAGGCTCACAGAGTAGTCATAGATTGTTGTCATAAGTTGGTGCATTGTGTAGATGATTCTGGCAGTGAGGTTGAGGTAGTTGGGGTTCAAAGGCCTATTTATTTGAGGATGATCTCAACTATGCAATTGAGGAGGTGTATGTAGCGGGGCTATTAGTTATTTGTAGTGATAGTTAATGATTTGGAGTTAGGAGAGAGTTAGGAGGAGGTGTCACTTGATAGTAATCCCATCCTTAGACAATATGCAGATGTCTTTCCTAGCGAGATTCTAGGGATGCCACCCAAGCATGACATTGACTTTAAGATAGATCTTGTACTTGGAGCTAAGCCCATTTCACGAGCTCCCTACTGGATGACCACTCGAGAGCTTAAGGAGCTCTAGTTACAGCATGAGGAGTTGTTAGCGAAGGGATTTATTCATCCTAGTGTTTCTCCTTGGGGAGCACTAGTGAATTTTGTGAAGAAGGATGGATCCCTTCAATTGTACATTGATTATCGACACTTGAACAAGGTGACGATAAGAAATAGGTATCCATTGCCAAGGATCGATGATCTGTTTGATTAGATCAAGGGTGCTAGACTATTTTCAAAGATTGATCTTAAATTAGGGTATCATTAGCTGTGCATCTTTGAGGCAGATATCCATAAGAACACATTTCGTACTCAATACAGACACTACGAGTTCACAATTGTGTCATTCGGGTTAACGAATGTGCCCTCAGTGTTCATGAGTTTGATGAATGGTGTGTTTTGCACCTACCTTGACCAATTTGTCCTTGTGTTTTTGGATGAAATTTTGATCTATTCGAGGACCATGGAGGAGCACTTGAGGCAGGTGTTATAGTGTTTTAGGGAGGACCAATTGCATGCAAATCTTGTGAAATGTGAGTTCTTCCGAATGGAGGTGAAATATTTGGGTCATGTTATCTCTGGTGAGGGCATTGCTATGGATCATTCAAAGATCCAAGCTATCATTGATTGGCCTGCACCCACTAATGTTGCAGAAGTTTACAGTTTCATGGGGTTAGCAGGTTACTACTGACGGTTTGTATAGGGGTTTTTGAGGATAACTCACCCCATCACTTCTCTTCAGGGGAAAGGGAAGAAATTTGTTTGGTCAGAGTAGTGTGAGGAAATTTTTTGAGATTGACCAGTGCACCTATATTGGCTTTTCCTGATCCTACTGGGGTTTTTGTGGTTTGTATAGATTCTTCCTTAGAGGGTTTAGGAGCTGTGTTGATGCAAGATGGTTGCATGATTTCCTATGAGTCTCACAAACTCAAGGATCACAAGTTGAATTATCCTACACATGATATAGAGTTAGCCACTGTGGTACATGCTTTGATGAGATGGAGGCTCTTTTTATTGGGGCATCGGTTTGAGCCGCATAGTGATCATCGAAGTTTGCAGTACATTTTCATGTAGCCTAATTTGAATGCGAGACAAAGATGATGGATGGAGTTCTTATGTGAATATGACTTTGAGATGAAATTCATTCAAGGAAAGGAGAATGTGGTTGTGGATGCATTGAGTAGGAGGAGATATGAGCTATCGATAGTGACTCTTGGTGTGGACTTGAGGAGCCAGATCCTTTCTGCACTTCCTTCAGATAGTTGGTATTAGGAGGGGAGGACTAAGGTGGAGGAAAATAGAGCTTTAGAGGGTAGATTTGCAAGATATTCCCTTTTAGTTAGATGGCCTTTTGAGGAACTTGGGTCGTATTTATGTACCTTCCTTAGGAGATCTTCGTAATTTGATCATGTCAGAGGCACATCAGGCACCTTATTCAACTTATCCTGGTGTCAAAAAGATGCATACAGATCTTCGACAACTATACTTTTGGGCCAAAATGACAAGAGATATTGTTGATTTAGTGTTGAGATGTCTGGAGTGTTAGAGAGTGAAGGCAAAACATCAACATCTTGTAGGAATTTTATAGCCTCATCTAGTTCTGGAGTGGAAATGGGACATTATCTCATTGCATTTTATTGTAGGTTTTCCTGTTTCTTCACGTCGACATGATGCCATTATGGTCACTGTGGATAGGTTGACGAACGTAGCACACTTCTCTCCTATTTGTTCCTTATACAATGCTTCAACATTGGCCAAAGTTTTCATGGAGGATATTGTCAGGTTACATGGTATTCCTCATTGGATTATTTTAGACAGAGATCCAGTGTTTACTTCAGCTCTTTGGACATCCTTGCAACATGCATTGGGGACTCAGTTGAACTTATCATCCAGAGACTGATGGGTAGACCGAGAGGTTCAATCAGATCCTCGAGGATATGCTTCAAATGTATGCCATGGATTAGCAGTCACATTGGGAGGACTACCTATATCTGGTGGAATTTGCATACAATTATAGTTATCATAGTTCTATTGGCATGCCTCTATTTCAAGTGTTATATGGTCATCCTTATCAGACCCCGTTGAGTTAGGATCATTTGGAGGACATGGTTCTTCTGGGTTTGGAGATGCTTCAGGAGATGGAGCAACAGGTGTTTCACATTGGGGAGCATTTGGTGGTAGCCCGAGAAAGACAAAAGAAATATGTTGATGTTCACAGGGTGGAACATCAGTTCTCAGTTGGAGATTGGGTATTCCTATAGGTGCACCCATGAAAGAGTCTGATCTGTTATGGAAAAGGCTCTAAGATCGCACCACATTTTTCTGGGCCTTTTGAGATCTTGGAGAGGATTGGTCCTATAGCATACCATCTTGCTTTGCCTCCCAATCTCTCAAGCATTCATGGTGTGTTTCACGTTTCAATTCTGAGAACTTATTATCCAGATATATTGTAATGCATTATAGGTAGAGGATGGGCAGTTGGCTTTAGAGCCTATGGGCGTCATACAACACATGAGACTCACACTTAGGGGATGAGACATTGAGCAGGTTAGGGTCCAGTGGAATCCAAATGATGAGTCTTCTGCGACCTGGGAGGATGCTTCTAGGATGAGAGGGTTATACCCATATTTGTTTGCAAGCTTCCAAGAGTAAGCTTGGTCCTAGGGGGGAGGATGTAGTGCCCCTCAGTTTTATTTTGTTTATGGTAGTTACATATATGTATTTGGAATTGATGATACCTATTTGATGACACTTGGATACTGTGACACTCTGATGCTTAGTTATGATGATATTTGATAAAATTGTTATATCTAATGTTTATGCTTATATCATTTAATTGTTTATGTGAGTTATCATGGATATGAAGATTATGTGTTTATTGGATGTATATTATATTATGATTTGATATCTGTCATTGTGTGTCGATGTATTGGTGAAGGGGAACATGGTCGCATCACTAGCTTGCGAGTGCCCTGTGACACTACAATTTTTCCTTCATGGTGTGATTGAATATTTTTCCTATGCACATGTTTGACTATGTGATTTGTTGCAGGCTATAGGTACTAGGCATCGAATCCACCTAAATTTCCAGGTTTGAGTGTGCCTAAATCCCAATGGAGGTTGTTTATTTAGAGGTAGCATCGGGTCCCCCACATTGAGCCATCATCCTCATTGAGGATGAGTATTCGTGTGTCACACCCCGTTTGTAAGGTCAGTTTGCATTGTGTTGTCAATGTTGTTGTCATTTTGTCTCTTGTTTTGCTATACGACCTGATATTGCTTGATAGTACATTCTTGGAGTAATGTGATTGATGGGTTCCTTTGTTTGATTATTTCGTTAAGTTAGAAAGAGTTGAAATTAAAGGCCTTGGAATAATTGTATAAAAGATTGTATATGATTAATGTAGCAATTGATTAAATTATTAATAAAGTATTTATTTGATTTAAATAAATTGGAATTAATGGTTAAAAAATGAAATATTTAAATAAATATATTAATTTAATGGGATTGTGCAAGCAAAATGTATTGGAAATTAAATTAATAAACTAAATATATTAAATAATTAATTAAGGGTGTGCAATTGCAAGTTATGATTTAAAAATTATAAAATTAAAACAAGTTGAGAAAATTATGAATTGTGGGGAAGAATAAAAGAAAAATAAATTAATTAAATTAAGAGAGGATGCAGTTATGGATAGTGGAGAATAATAAATAAAGTAGTGGGAGTTAACTTCAAGGGGGCTTTTGGATTATTTTTCATAAAACTAATTGCATTCAGTTGTGCAGGAGTTTTTTGGTTCTTGAAGTTGTTTTCTCTGTTCTTGAAAATTTTCTTGGAAGTTGGGAGGCTATGAAGTTTTGTTTTGGAGGCTCTGGGGTTTTTACAGAGGTGTTGGATTTTGAAGAGCTTGAAGCTATAATTGAAGATTTGGGGAAAATTTGTGCTACAGATATAATTCAACCCCAACAACACTTTCAACTTAGCTATTTGATTTTTCTAGCTTCCATAATTTCTCCTTAATTTGATGTTTGTTTAGAAAAATATTAGTACATGATTGTGTTGTTTGAAGCTAAAATAATTATTTGATTAGATTTCTAAATGTTCTCTAAATTTACTAGCTCAATATGCCTCCCCAAGTTGACTAAAATCTTTATATATTTCTCAACTGCATCAATAATATAGTTTACCCATACAAACCTCTGCCTCTTCTTTCAATTTCATTTGAATTTCCTATGCTTATTCATAAATACAAGTGTGATATGTTAGTATATTGTTTTACTTTTCCATGGAAATTTTATTCAGCTTGTAAACTTGGCAGTTGAATCTTTATCCTCCCTGTCAAGCTCTTTTAGGCGCACCATGCATTAACCTTGCCGATTGATATATTAATATTGTGTTTTTGGGGCTCAAATCTTGATTACGCCGACTTCTTTCACTCAACCTTCTTCTTTTCAATGCCTTTTTGCATCCCCCTATTCTTTCTTTCTATTCAGTAATAACTTTACCTAGAGTCTTCAACCATCTTTATTATTCAATGAACTATTAATAAGGTGAGGCTCTCTTGTTTTAAGTTGTATAAGGCGAAATTCTTAACCACCTCCATTCGTCCCTTACTAAAGTCTCATCCTCGCAACATCTAAACTTGCACAATAAAATTTTTGGACTCTTTGTTTCTCCTTCCTCTATGGACAACGATGGGAGAGTCCCTTATATTAGCTTTTTTGGCATATGGCACATCTCTTTACCTATTGATGGTTTGCATGGAATTGCTTCAAAATTCGTCAGTTCTCATTTTTTCTATCCAATCATGGCTCCTCACCATCATTGTATAGTTCTGCTCTGTGTAATTAGTGAAGTTGCCTTGTGACCAAAATGCAACTTAACCTACCTTTGCTATGTGGTGGTTCTATATCTCTTTGGTTCGAACTGGATATGTAACGTCTTATTGTTGAGGACATGCTGGGTGTGAACCGTGTTTTAACCACAACTTCGTTATTATCTTCTCTCAAATTGTAAAACTCCAAGAGCATCAATCGACTATTTTTATACTTAATTATCTTAGTCCTGTTGCTCACATGGCATCCACCTCTTATTAAATTCTTGTGCCTAAACCACACACTTTAGACTTTTATTGGTTCGCTATAAATTATTTGTTTAGTCCTTCAACATGTAATGCTTGGTCTTGTAGTAGTTTGTTGTAAGTTATTTGTTCAGTCCTTCAACATGTATAGCTTGGTCTTGTATTATTTCATTGTAAATTATTCGTTTAGTTCTTCAACATGAATTGTTGAGTGACAACTGAATCTATTTTGAAACACATACAAATATATTTAGATATGAGGAAAATGCATAGTAACACGCATGTAGTAACTTTGCTTCTCATAATCTTTGACCGGCGTATGTATATGGTGTATTATATATATACTAATACATGCATTCATAGACAAAAAAGGATAAGAATTATTGCTATTTGTTTTTCATTTAAGATTTATTAACTGCATTTTATAGAGAATGTTAATTAAATATATATAAATACAAATATATATATATATATATACATATATAAATTTATATATATAAATTTATATATATATATGTATTTATCTATATGTTTGTATGCATATGTACTTTATGAGTGTGTATTGTGATTTCTTGTTTAGTTGTTGCTGCACTCAATGCACTTAAATTTAAATGTGTAAATAAAGAAATATTATCTTTGGAAAAGAGTGATAAAATTATAATGAGATAAACGAAAGTAGTGTATATTGCAAGAAACTACCTTGAGTTATGGATGTCTTGTAGACCCACTTGATTCCATGTTCTCTTACGATATTGGATTGTTAGTTGAAATAAGTGAATGGTTACTATTTTAGTAATGAATATGGGTGTTGTTCAATTGTGTAAGCCATTATGTAAGTAATCATTAGGAGTCTTCCAGAGGCTAGGGGAAGCTATTCTCTTCATGGAATTTCTTGGTAATCCCCGAGTTAATTGTTTTGTGATAAATGAGTATGTGATGGTCGTCAACCTTGCACAGTGTATCCACCTTTGTGGTTGATATTTTGGAACTTGTGAGAGGGAAGTGTATGCCTCGCCTTGTTTATGTTGGTGAATTCTTGTGATGGTGCAAGTGGCCTTGCTCATTGTTTTATTGGGATCTCCTTGTTGTTAGTGGGGGAGTGGCTTCCAATGGGGGCCGACGCACAAAGTGGTGCTTGGGTAACCCATGTGGGAGTTTTGTAATTAAGTGATAACCTAAAATGAACTAGGGGTTTGGGTAGCAAAACAGTAATCAAGATAAGTTAATGCCTCACTCATGGCTCAAGCGCTTGTATAGGCTTGAGATGAGTCGAGAAGGCCTGGAATGGATGGATCAACTGCCTCGTCCTAACGATAGATATGTTGATTCCACATAGGGGTTGCATGAGGGGACAAAGAATTGTAGAGGCTACCAGGGTAACCCAGGATGGGGGTCGGGGCCTAGGAAGATCTACTTGGGTAACCCATGCAAACTATGTGATGACACTCCTTCTACGACAAGCTAGTATTCCCTTGCATTTTTTATTTCATTGGATGTTTATGCGCCTCTAGAAGCAATGTTACTATTGTTTGATGTTGTACATTACATGTTTATTGATGTCAGGTCAGTCTAGTGTTGTCTATTATCTTTTCCTTGATTGTGATGGTGGGACCCTTTGCTATCTCCTAACATGGGGGGTAGACCTTTGGGTTCCACATGGTTGGGTGGAAAGTGAATTGTTCTCCATTGGGTTCCCTCTCCTTGTTTGTGATTGTGGTGACTTCTCCTGGATTGAAGACCTCTGCATTGTACCTACTCTGTGGATTGATACTCTTGTATTGTATTATAATTCGATGTATCATTTATCATACTTGATGTATACTCCTCACATGTATATGAGGAGATACTGTTGTTTAGATGTATAGATGTAATGATGTAAACCGATGTTGGCTCTATTATGTGATGAACTATGTAACAAATATCAATGCATATGTGATTGAATGAATTGATTCAAAAGATATCTATTGGATAAATGTTATGAATGTATCATATATAGATTACTTGATTAAATGAGATGATTATATGTATTTCCATATTGATGTTATAGTTTATTAATGTAATGATTTATATTTTTTTCTAATTTAAATAATGGGAAAACTATGTAGCATAGTCATGGACCTTAGAGGACTTAGGTTAGCTTTGAGTTAATTTTCATTTGCAATAGTGTGTTTGATGCACTTAAAAAAAAATTGTTTCATTTTTAATGTTAGTGTGTTGTCCTCTAGGGTCTCATGGCGGGGGTGTTACACATGGTATAAGAGCCCAACTTGAAACACTAGGTGCTTTGGATATATACAAGATCCCATTAATTTTTCTTAGATGTATAGATTTTGAAGTTTACGTTTCCCTTGACCTCGTCTATCACCTTGAACTTTTCCTTGGTGGTGTTTGTGTAGGATTATGCCTAGAGGTCAGGGTCGAGGTCGATGGTATGACAGAGATCATGGTAGTGGCCATGGGGCCAATCACGAGGACTCCCCTCCCCAGAGTTCCCATGAGTTTAGTCATGAGGAACATCAGGGTTCATAGAACAATTAGGGAGTTGGAGGACAAAATATGGATCATCCAGGGTTGGAGGGAACTTAGTTGCGTCACTTGCTTGAGGAGGTTCTTTCCCATCTTAGTCTGAGGCAGGAGGGTGAGCAATTGGTGATTAGAGAGAGAGAGATATCCTAGGAGGAGAGAGATAGTAGTTGAGCAGGATGCCATATTAGCTGGTCATATGGGGGACCTTCTTCAAGCACATCCTATGACATTTGATGTGATAGGCAGTGGTTTAGAGGCAAATACCTAGTTAATTGATCTGAACAGGTGTTTCGCTATGCATCCATATGGTAGCAATACCAAGGCTAGGTTTTCTATTATGCATCTCCAAGGTTTTGCTTCCATGTGGTGGCATCTAGAGGAGAAGAAGCTCCATTTGGATATAGATTCAGTCTCATGGGAGATGTTCTTAGAGAGATTCATAGCTTATTTCTTGTCCAACCATTGGTGACAACATCGTGCACATGATTTCCATGAGCTGAGATAGATGGCGATGTCAGTCGAGCAGTATGAGCAGAGATTCTATGAGCTTAAGCAGTATGATGGCATTGGAGATGACGAGGGTATGTTAGTACAACACTTTATTAGGGGCTTGAATGCCCGTATTAGTGTGGTGTTTGGGTGTTTGAGCCAAAAACCATGGAGGTAGCTGTTGAGAAGGCTTAGATAGTTGAGGAGAATTTGGCTATGGCTTTGGGTGGTCAAATGAGGATTTAGATTGGTAGTGAACCTCCGATAGGTTTCAGTTCTTGGGGTCATCAAAATTAGTTAGTAGGTCCATCTAGGAGTCAATAGGCACCCTCTAAGGGTAGATAGTAGCAGTAGAAGCCCTCTCAATGAAAACATAAGAACTCTCGGTCTCGATAGGGTGATAGGTTTCAGTCTGGGAGAGACAAGAATTGGAGGTGAAACAAACGTTATCACTCTGATCAGCCAGCCCAAAGTTCACAGTCTACAGTTAATAGGGGCAGTGTTCAGTAGTCCAGTGCACCTCCGTGTGATAGAGGTTTTGGTAGAGGTACAAGGTGCTTCTCTTGTGGTCAGTAGGGTCACATTAATGGACAGTGTCCTCAAAAGGGCCCATTGGAATTCACTCAGATACCAGTAGCTTCAGAGCCAATAGTAGGGATGTAGGTAGATCACATAGAGTTTTCGGTGCAGTTGATAATCACTGGGCCGAGCACTAGGGTACAATGATTGAGACATCAACTGTGTTATAGATTAGTAGAGTCTCTATTCTCTTTGATTTAGGTGCTTTAGATTCCTTTATTTATCCTTCCATAGTAGCATGATGTGGACTAGTGGTAGTGAAGTAGGACGATAGGTGGTAGGTTGAATTTTCCTCCAGTGCTAAGGTCATAGTTGAGTCTCTTGTTCGTGGTTGTAGTTTGAGGATTGGGTCTCTTGACACAACGGTTGACCTTCATATTATTCCCCTTGGGTCATATGATATTGTTTTGGGCATGGATTGGTTAGAGGCTCACAGAGTAGTCATAGATTTTTGTCATAAGTTGGTGTAGTGTGTAGATGATTCTGGCAATGAGGTTGAGGTAGTTAGGGTTCAGAGGCCTATTTATTTAAGGATGATCTCAACTATGCAGTTGAGGAGGTGTATGTAGCAGGACTTTCAATTATTTGTAGTGGCAATTAATGATTTGGAGTTAGGAGAGAGTTAGGAGGAGGTGTCACTTGATAGTCATCCCATCCTTAGACAATATGCAGATGTCTTCCCTCACGAGATTCTAGGGATGCCACCCAATCATGACATCGACTTTAAGATAGATCTTGTACCTGGAGCTAAGCCCATTTCACGAGCTCCCTACTGGATGACCACTCGGGAGCTTAAGGAGCTCTAGTTATAGCTTGAGGAGTTGTTAGCAAAGGGATTTATTCATCCTAGTGTTTCTCCTTGGGGAGCACTAGTGATTTTTATGAAGAAGGATGGGTCCCTTCAATTTTACATTGATTATTGATAGTTGAACAAGGTGACCATAAGAAATAGGTATTTGTTGCCAAGGATCGATGATCTATTTGATTAGATCAAGGGTGCTAGATTATTTTCAAAGATTGATCTTAAATCAGGGTATCATCAGCTGCACATCTTTGAAGTAGATATCCACAAGAACACATTTCGTACTCGATACAAACACTACGAGTTCACAGTTGTGTCATTCGGGTTAACGAATGTGCCCTCGGTGTTCATGAGTTTGATGAATGGTGTGTTTCGCACCTACCTTGACCAATTTGTCCTTGTGTTTTTGGATGAAATTTTGATCTATTTGAGGACCATGGAGGACCACTTGAGGTAGGTGTTATAATGTTTTAGGGAGAACCAATTGCATGCAAATCTAGTGAAATGTGAGTTCTTCCGAACAAAGGTGAAATATTTGGGTCATGTTATCTCTAGTGAGGGAATTGTTGTGGATCCTTCAAAGATCCAAGCTATCATTGATTGGCTTGCACCCACTAATGTTGCAGAGGTTTGCAGTTTCATGGGGTTAGAAGGTTACTACCGACGGTTTGTATAGGGGTTTTTGAGGATAACTCACCCCATCACTTCTCTTCAGAGGAAAGGGAAGAAATTTGTTTGGTCAGAGCAATGTGAGGAATTTTTTTGAGATTGACCAGTGCACCTATATTGGCTATTCCTAATCCTATTGGGGATTTTGTGGTTTGTATATATTCTTCCTTATAGGGTTTAGGAGTTGTGTTGATGCAAGATGGTTGCATGATTTCCTACGTGTCTCACAAACTGAAGGATCATGAGTTGAATTATCCTACACATGATATAGAGTTAGCCGGTGTGGTACATGCTTTGACGAGATGGAGGCACTTTTTATTGGGGCATCGGTTTGAGCCGCATAGTGATCACGAAGTTTGCAGTACATTTTCATGCAGTCTAATTTGAATGTGAGACAAAGATGATGGATGGAGTTCTTATGTGAATATGATTTTGAGATGAAATTCATTCAGGGAAAGGAGAATGTGGTTGTGGATGCATTGAGTAGGCGGAGACATGAGCTATCGATAGTGACTCTTGGTGTGGACTTGAGGAGCCAGATCATTTCTACACTTCCTTCAGATAGTTGGTATCAGGAGGCGAGGACTGAGGTGGAGGTAGATAGAGCTTTAGAGGGCAGATTCGCAAGATATTCCCTTTTAGTCAGATGGCCTTTTGAGGAAATTGGGTTGTATTTATGTACCTTCCTTAGGAGATCTTCATAATTTGATCATGTTAGAGGCACATCAGGAACCTTATTCAACTCATCTTGGTGTCAAAAAGATGCATGCAGATCTTTGACAACTATACTTTTGGGCTGAAATGACAAGAGATATTGTTGATTTAGTGTTGAGATGTCTGGAGTGTCAGAGAGTGAAGGCAGAACATCAACATCTTGTAGGAATTTTATAGCCTCATCTAGTTTTGGAGTGGAAATGGGACATTATCTCATTGGATTTTATTGTAGGTTTTCCCGTTTCTTCACATCGGCATGATGCCATTATGGTCACTATGGACAGGTTGACGAACGTAGCACACTTCTCTCCTATCTGTTCCTCATACGATGCTTCAACATTGGCCAAAGTTTTCATGGAGGATATTGTTAGGTTACATGGTATTCCTTGTCAGATTATTTTAGACAGAGATCCATTGTTTACTTCAGCTCTTTGGACGTCCTTGCATCATGCATTGGGGACTCAGTTGAAATTCAGTTCAACTTATCATCTAGAGACTGATGGGTAGAACGAGAGGTTCAATTAGATCCTCGAGGATATGCTTCAGATGTACATCATGGATTAGCAGTCACATTGGGAGGACTACCTATATCTGGTGGAATTTGCATACAATAATAGTTGTCACAGTTCTATTGGCATGCCTCTGTTTCATGTGTTATATGGTCATCCTTATCAGATCCCGCTGAGTTAGGATCGTTTGGAGGACATGGTTCTTCTGGGTTCGGAGATGCTTCAGGAGATGGAGCAGTAGGTGTTTCACATTGGGGAGCATTTGGTGGTAGCCTAGGATAGACAAAAGAAATATGTTGATGCTCACAGGGTGGAACATCAGTTCTCAGTTGGAGATTTGGTATTCCTGTAGGTGCGCCCACGAAAGAGTCTGATCTGTTATGGAAAAGGCTCTAAGCTCGTACCACAATTTTTTGAGCCTTTTGAGATCTTGGAGAGGATTGGTCCTATAGCATACCATCTTGCTTTGCCTCCCAGTCTTTCAAGCTTCATGGTGTGTTTCATGTTTCAATTCTGAGAACTTATTATCCAGATATATTGTAATGCATTATAGGTAGATGACGTGCAACTAGCTTTAGAGCCTATGGGCGTCATACAACACAGGAGACTCACACTTAGGGGATAAGACATTGAGCAGGTTAGGGTCCAGTGGGATCTGAATGATGAGTCTTCTATGACCTGGGAGGATGCTTCTAGGATGAGAGGGTTATACCCATATTTGTTTGCAAGCTTCCAAGAGTAAGCTTGGTCCTAGGGGGAAGATGTAGTGCCCATCAATTTTCTTTTGTTTATGGTAGTTACATATATGTATTTGGAATTGATGATACCTGTTTGATGACACTTGGATACTGTGACACTCTGATGCTTAGTTCTGATGATATTTGATGACATTGTTATATCTAATGTTTTATGCTTATATCATGGTTAGCAGATTAGTTTAATTGTTTATGTGAGTTATCATGGATATGAAGATTATGTGTTTATTGGATGTATATTATATCATGATTTTATATCTATCATTGTGTGTCGATGTATTGGTGAAGGGGAACAAGGTCGCATCACTCGCTTGCGAGTGCCCTGTGATGCTATAATTTTCCCTTCATGGTGTGATTGACTATTTTTCCTATGCACATGTTCGACTATGTGATTTGCTATAGGCTATAGGTACCAAGCATCAAATGCACCTAAATTTCCAGGTTTGACTGTGCCTAAATCTCAATGGAGGTTGTTGATTTAGAGGTAGCATCGAGTCCCCCACATTGAGCCATCATCATTGTCGAGGATGAGTATTCGTGTGTCACACCCTGTCTGTAAGGTCAGTTCGAGTTGTGTTCTCAATGTTGTCATTTTGTCTCTTGTTTCGCTGTACGACCTGATATTGCTTGATATTACGTTCTTGGAGTAATGTGATTAATGGGTGCCTTTGTTTTATTATTTCATTAAGTTAGAAAGCATTGAAATTAAAGGCCTTGGAATAATTGTATAAAATCTTGTATATGATTAATGTAGCAATTGAATAAATTATTAATAAAGTATTTATTTGATTTAAATAAATTGGAATTAATGGTTAAAAAATTAAATATTTAAATAAATATATTAATTTAATGGGATTGTGCAAGCAAATTGTATGGGAAATTAAATTAATAAACTAAATATATTAAATAATTAATTAAGGGTGTGCAATTGCAAGTTATGATTTAAAAATTATAAAATTAAAACAAGTTGAGAAAATTGTGAATTGTGGGGAAGAATAAAAGAAAAATAAATTAATTAAATTAAGAGAGGATGCAGTTACGGATAGTGGAGGATAATAAATAAAGTAGTGGGAGTTAACTTCAAGGGGGCATTTGGATTATTTTTTGTAAAACTAATTGCATTTAGTTGTGCGGGAGTTTCTGGTTCTTGAAGTTGTTTTCTCTATTCTTGAAAATTTTCTTGGAAGTTGGGAGGCTCTGAAGTTTTGTTTTGGAGGCTCTTGGTTTTTTACAGAGGTGTTGGATTCTGAAGAGCTTGAAGCTATAATTGAAGATTTGGGGAAAATTTGTGCTACAGCTAGAATTCAACCCCAACAACACTTTCAACTTAGCTATTTGATTTTTCTAGCTTCCATAATTTCTCCTTAATTTGATGTTTGTTTAGAAAAACATTAGTACATGATTGTGTTGTTCGAAGCCAAAATAATTATTTGATTAGATTTCTGAATGTTCTTTAAATTTACTAGCTCAATATGTCTCCCCAAGTTGACTAAAATCTTTATATATTTCTCAATTGCATCAATGATATAGTTTACCCATACAAACCTCTGCCTCTTCTTTCAATTTCATTTGAATTTCCTAAGCTTATTCATAAATACAAGTGTGATATGTTAGTATACTGTTTTACTTTTCCATGGAAATTTTATTCAGCTTGTAAACTTGGCAGTTGAATCTTTATCCTCCCTATTAGGCTCTTTTAGGCGCACCATGCATTAACCTTGGCGGTTGATATATTAATATTGTGTTCTTGGGGCTCAAATCTTGATTATGTTGACTTCTTTCACTCAACCTTCTTCTTTTCAATGCCTTTTTGCATCCCCCTATTCTTTCTTTCTATTCAGTAATAACTTTACCTAGAGTCTTCAACCATCTTTATTATTCAATGAACTATTAATAAGGTGAGGCTATCTTGTTTTAAGTTGTATAAGGAAAAATTCTTAACCACCTCCATTCGTCCCTTACCGAAGTCTCATCCTGGCAACATTTAAACTTGCAAAATAAAATTTTTGGACTCTTTGTTTCTCCTTCCTCTATGGACAATGATGGGAGAGTCCCTTATATTAGCTTGTTTGGCATATGGCACATCTCTTGACCTATTGATGGATTGCATGGCATTGTTTCAAAATTCCTCAGTTCTCATTTGTTCTATCCAATCATGGATCCTCACCATCGTTGTATAGTTCTACTCTGTGTAAATAGTGAAGCTGCCTTGTGAACAAAATGCAACTTAACCTACCTTTTCTATGTGGTGGTTCTACATCCCTTTTGTTTGAACTGGATATGTAACGTCTTATTGTTGAGGACAAGCTGGGTGTGAACCGTGTTTTAACCACAACTTCGTTATTATCTTCTCTCAAATTGTAAAATTCCAAGAGAATCAATCGACTATTTTTATACTTAATTATATTAGTCATGTTGCTCACATGGCGTCCACCTCTTGTTAAATTCTTGTGCCTAAACCACACACTTTTGAATTTTATTGGTTCACTATAAATTATTTTTTTAGTCCTTCAACATGTAATGCTTGGTCTTGTAGTAGTTTTTTGTAAGTTATTTGTTTAGTCCTTCAACATGTATCGCTTGGTCTTGTATTAGTTCATTGTAAATTATTTGTTTAGTTCTTCAACATGAATTGTTGAGTGACAATTGAATCTATTTTGAAACACATACAAATATATTTAGATCTGAGGAAAATGCATAGTAACACACATATAGTCACTGCACTTCTCATAATCTTTGACCGACGTATGTATATGGTGTATTATATATATATACTAATACATGCATTCATAGACAAAAAAAAAGGATAAGAATTATTGTTGTTTGTTTTTCATTTAAGATTTATTAGCTAAATTTTATAGAGAATGTTAATTATATATGTATTTATCTATATGTTTGTATGTATATGCAATTTATGAGTGTGTATTGTGATTTCTTGTTTAGTTGTTGCTGCACTCAATGCACTTAAATTTAAATGTGTAAATTAAGGAAATATTGTCTTTGGAAATGTGATAAAATTATAATGAGATAAACGAAAGTAGTGTATATTGCAAGAAACTACCTTGATTTTTAATGGATTTATTAGTAAACATGAAATTGATGTCTCATAAACCCACTTGACTCCGTGTTCTCTTATGATATTGGATTTTTAATTGAAACAAGTCAATGGTTACTGTTTTAGTAATGAATGTGGGTGTTGTTGAATTGTGTAAGCCATTATGTAAGTAATAATTAGAAGTCTTCCAGAGGCTAGGGGAAGCTAGTCTCTTGATGGAATTTCTTGATAATCCCTGAGTTGATTGTTTTGTGATAAATGAGTATGTGATGGTCATCATCCTTGCACAGTGTATCCACCTTTGTGGTTGATCTTTTGGAACTTGTGAGCAGGAAGGTTATGCCTCGCCTTGTTGTTTATGTTGGTGAATTCTGCTGATGGTGCAAGTGGCCTTGCTCATTTTTTTATTGGGATCTCCTTGTTGTCAGTGGGGGAGTGGCTTCCAATGGGGGATGATGCACAAAGTGGTGCCTAGGTAACCCATGTGAGAGTTTTGTAATTAAGTGATAACCTAAAATGAACTAGGGGTTTTGGTAGCAAAACAATAATCAAGGTAAGTTAATGCCTCACTCATGGCTCAAGCACTCATATAGGCTTGAGATGAGTCAAGAAGACCTGGAATGGCAAGATCAACTGCCTCGTCCTCATGAGAGGTATGTTGATTCCACATAGGAGTTGCATGAGGGATCAGAGATCGGTAGAGTCTACCAAGGTAACCTAGGATAGGGGCCGAGGTCTAGGAAGATCTGCCTTGGTAACCCATGCAAACTATGTGATGAAACTCCTCCTATGACAAGCTAGTATTCCCTTGTCTCTTGTATTTCATTAGATTTTTATGTGCCTCTGGAAGTGATGTTACTATTGTTTGATGTTGTACTTTACTTGTTCATTGATGTCAGGTCAGCCTTGTGTTGTTTATTGTCTTTTACTTGATTGTGGTAGTGGGACCCTTTGCTATCTCCTAGCACGGGGGGTGGACCTTTGGGTTCCACATGGTTTGGTGGAAAGTGCATTTTTATCTATTGGGTTTCCTCTCCTTGTTCGTGATTGTGGTGACTTCTCCTAGATTGAAGACCTTTGTATTGTACCTACTCATGTGGATCGATACTCTTGTATTGTATTATAATTTGATGTATCATGTATCATACTTGATGTACACTCCTAACATGTATACAAGGAGATACTGTTGTTCAAATGTATAGATTTAATGATGTAAATTGATGTTGACTCTATTATGTGATGAACTATGTAACATATGCCAATGCATATGTGATTAAATGAATTGATTCAAATGATCTCTATTGGATAAATGTTATGGATGCATCATATAGATTACTTGATTAAATGAGATGATTAGATGTATATTCATATTGATGTTAGAATTTATTAATGTAATGATTTATAGTTTTTAATAATTTAGATAATGGGAAAACTATGTAGCATAGTCACGGACCTTAGAGGACTTAGGTTAGCTTTGAGTTAATGTTCATTTGCAATAGTGTGGTTAATGCACTTAAAAAAAAATGTTCTATTTTTAGTGTTAGTGTGTTGTCCTCTAGGGTCTCGTGGTGGGGGCGTTACAAAATGATCAGTTTGGAATCATGTGATTCCTCATCTGAATCCCTAATAACCTCTAATATTGGTACCTTCTCTTCCACACTTAGATTTTCAATATAGAATAATTTTTTTTCATTGCATTTATGTCCTTGACTATATTTGTTGTCATAATTGAAACACAACACTTTTTCTCTCTTAAATCTTATTTTTTTTGTGGATTCAACCTAGTAGGTTAAGGAAGAGAAGGTGTTGAATATCCTTTATCTCTTATCCTGTTATCCCCTTGCTCTCTAGGAATCAAACAATTCTCCTCTACCCTCCATGCTAAGATAAAGGACTCGAATATAGAGCTAGGAGACTAAACATGCATACCTCATATTAAATGTTATCCTTGAGACCACCCAAAAATAAATCATTCAAGTTCTCCTTTGTAATTGTATCCACTCTTAAGGATAGACTTTGGAATTATTGAATATAATCCTTTGACTGACCATGTTTGTTGAAGTTTAGCTAGATGGATGAAGAAGTTGTTTGCGACACTATTGTTATACTATGATTAGAACTCCTCCATAAAAACTAACCATGAGATAGTGATAGCTTTTTTTTTCAATAGTTACAAATCCGTCAATACCAAATGAATTGATATGTTCTAAATATAGGGAATCCATTGTGACCTTTTATCCATTTGGGACTTGATGTACATAAAAAATATTCTCCATTTGGTTTATCCATGTTAGTGGATCCTTGAAATAAAACTTGCACATATCCACCTTTGGTATCAAATTCCTAGATCCCACATGAGTATTAACATTTGGATCAAGAGTAGCTAACCTGGATGATTCACCTTGGTTCCTTGAGACCTCCTTTATTGGTATATTCATAAAAGAACATAACATGCTTCGTAAGTACAATATGTCTCCTTTTAGGAAACTCATTTTCATCTTCATTGATGAAATTTCTTCCTTAATTATTACCTCATCCTTATCAAGAGATTTTCCCGGTGTGACAACATTCTTTTTGCCTCTTGTTTAAGGCCCCATCATGATGAAAACCAATAATTTTTAAATAAATCACATAAATGAAACTTAAAATATTTAAATAATTTACTATAACTTACTAGGGCCAAGATACCACTTACCAAGAAAAAAATCAAAGAAATGAGCAGATTTGCAGCTTTGAGAGTGAATTTATTGAGAAACCTAATTTTGCAATAAATCACTTTTTTATATGTTAATTTATCTTAAAATTATATTGTATCATCCTCTATTGCATCTTAAAAAACCCACTAAAAATAAGGAACCAATTGTTCAAGATGTTTTAGTTATACACTTTCTAAATAAATTGGGAAAAAAACCTAATTCTACAATAACTCACTCAATTCTACTCCAATTAATTTGAAATGTGGGCTCCTGCTTCTTGAATATATTCTTGAAAAACCCTTTAAAAATTAGATAAAAATTGATCAAAATATGGGAGATACACATTTCATAAAATAAACTCCAAAATTGAAAAATGCCTTGTCTTCAAGGTGCCATGATCATGCTCTGATACCACTTTTAATGAAATAACTTACACAATAGAATAATATTATAGGAAATATGATTCAAATAGTTAACAATAACTAATAATAACATACCACTTTGAGGGGAAAACTCCAAATATATCTAATGAGAACATAATTCACAATATGATGATGAAATAAGACTCACTACCTCCTATATATACCTTATTTATGCCTAGGATATCAAGCATTCTGAGTTAGATAGACCCATATAAGCCTTAGGCCGACCTAAATAACTAAATAATAATATAATAATGATAATAAATTAATTAAGATTTAAGATAGCCACAAGCTGACTATTCATAACCCTATGTATGCTAATATTAAGGGCATAACAATTGTAATGGTTAAAATAATAATGACCTTAGTGTTACATGAACTATAACTATGAGGTTCACTATTTAGTGTGACTATTAATAATAAACAATAGATGGTGGTAACATAGGGTTCTAGTGCTAGTGGTGTCATCAAATATGGGAAATTAAGTTTAAAATGGTGGTGATGACTATTGAAACCTTGTAATAATAATAAAAAACTAATTTTGAGGCTATAGAAATGTCAATAGGATTGAGAAGATATATTGGAAGCTGGGGGATTTATTTTTCATGGAAGGAGTAGGTTGGGTGCAACCAATGTTATGAGCATTGTCTATGAGAAAGAAAAGTGACCTATGTGGAGAGAGCATGGGGCATGAAATTTGAGGTCACCTCACAACAATATCCAAAAAATGAGTTGTATTCTAGAAAATATGGCAGTCGTAGTCACTATGGATTCCTCAAAGGTGGCTCAAGCATGATTTACAATTCACAAAATTGATGGAGGGGACGGGTAGATGCCCAAATCTAGAACCAAAACCAAGTCTTGTAAACTAATAATTTTTACCAAAAAAAAGTAGAGGACAATAGAGCCAAGGGCTCCCTTTACTATTTTTTTTTCCTTATGTTACAAAAAATATATACATAAATGGATCCATATGAATTTCATATAATATATTAGAGTATAAGATGCATTTTTTTGTTGTAAAGAATTAGTGTTACCAAATTTGAAGAAACAGAAGGCTATCTTTCATTTTTAGGCTTTCAAACTCAAAAATTATGTTCATTTGTCTCTACTATGCTATGATGATAGGAATGGATGCTATATTTATTAAAATTTAGGAAGGTAATTGTAATTCATGGCTTTGATACCATGATGAAGCAACCAAAATTTGAATGCAAAATCTAATGATAACTTCCACAAATGAATTATGAGCATAATAAACTATTTATGATAACTATTATAAAAGAGGGTAAAAATATACAATGAGGCTCTTTATATAAGCAAGACAAGGAGGATGAATGAAGGCATAAGTACAAAAATTATTAACCCTCTGAGAATCTAAAACACAAGTTAAACACTTGGGATAAGTATGAGGAAATGTGTAAAGCCCCTATGAAGTGAGACAAATGAGAGAATATCCTCTTAGTAAAATTGAGAAAAAAATCCAAAAACAACTCTTTACAATATGGATTGTGGAAAAATTATGCCTAAGAAAAGTCTAAATAGTTCTAACTTAGAAAAATAAAATAGTTAGATTTATAGACACTACTTACACTAATAGGTCTCAACTCTTACAAGATTTAAATGCATGCTATTCCCTAACCCTATAGTGTGTATTGGATTATGAGTAGTTATCTTGTCACTAACTTAACTCTTAAATTAGTTACATAATCATTATTATAACCACGTATAGGTATTTAGGTCATCCTAAAGTATCTAAATCAGCTTGGATGGTAGCCAAGGTACAATTAGGTATATAGCTAGGAATTAGTGGCTAGTTGTTATTATCATGTTGTGTATTGGTTTCATATTGAAGACTATTGGAGGCATCCCCCTCAAAGTGGACTAGGAGGTTTCCCCCTCAAAGTGAAATATTATTATCAATTATTTTCATCATAATTCTTATTATATTATTCTATTATGCAAGTTATTTCATTACAAGTGGTATTAGAGCATGATCTTGGCATCATGAAAGCAAGAAACAGGCTGATTTTTTTAAATATTGGAGATAATTTTAGGAAGTGAATATCTTTATCATTTTGGATAATACTTTCAAGATATTTGGAAAATTTTAAAGGGAATAATGAATCTACTATAGTTCATATTGCAAAGTAATTGGAGCAAAATGGAGTTATTATAGAATTAGGTTTTACACCATTTTTCTCCAAGGGCTAAAATTTAGTGAATTGTTTCCTTACTTTTAGATGGTTGAAAAAGAAATAATTTATAAACTAATACTCAATTTGATAATAGCTAATGAATAACCACTATATATACCTAATTATACATTGGTTGCCACCCAAGACAACTTAGACACTTAACTATAACCCATAGGATGTGTTATGCCCCTACCCCTATAGTGTGTACAATGTTATAAGTAGTTGGCTTGTGGCTACCTTAAATCTTAATTAAGTCATCATTATTATATTATTATATATAGGTCTACCTAAGGATTATATAGGGCTATCTAGGTTAGCTTGGGTGATATCCTAGGTATAAGTATGGTATATATAGGAGGTATAGGTAGATTATTATCATCATGTTGAGTATTGAGTTCTTATTGAAGAATATTGGAGCTATCCCCCTTGAAGTGGATTAGGAGGTTGCCCCATCAAAGTTGAATATTATCATCAAGTATTTGTAGCATATTTCCTATCATATTATTCTATTATGCAAGTTATTTCATTACAAGTTGTATTAGAGCATGATCTTGGCACCCTGGAGGCAAGGCATTTTCTTAATATTGGAGCCCATTTTGGGAAGCACATATCTCTTAGATTTGGGAAAAGTTATTTTGTTGATTTTTAAAGGGTTTTTGAAAAAATATTCAAGAAGTTGTAATCTATACTTTAAATTAATTGGAGTAGAATTGAGTGATTTGTTGTAGAATTAGGGGTTATGTCCAATTTATTTGGAAAGTGCATATCTTCCAAATCTTGCTGAATTTATTCCTAATTTCTAGTGGGTTTTGAAGCAATAATAGAGGATCCTATAGTAAATTTTTTAGATTAATTGAAGCATAATTAAGTAATTTATTTTAGATTTATGGTTTCCAATAAATTTGCTGTCAAGACTACAAAACACCTAATTTTTGGGAGTTTTTTTGGGAAAGTGCAACCTAGTCCTTGGTAAGTACATAAAAAAAAATAGAGTATTTTGAATTAATTTGTGTGATATTTTACAAAATTATCTTTCTATAACTTATTTACAGCAAAAAGTAGCCACAAAAAAGAAGAAAAAGAAAAAGAACAAGAACATGAACAAGAGAAAGAGAAAGAGAGAGAAATAGAAAGAGAAAGAGAAAGAGAAAGAGAAAGAGAAAGAGAAAGAGAAAGAGAAAGAGAAAGAGAAAGAGAAAGAACAAGAACACAATTAATAAAAAGAGCAAGAACAAGAAGCAACAATAGAAGAAGAAGTGAAAGTAAAAAAGAAGATGAAGAAGAAGAAAAAGAAAAAGTTAGCACTGAGGATAAAGCTTTTGTAAAGAGGGCAATGTTATGCCCCTACCATTATAGTGTGTATAGTGTTGTGAGTAGTTGGCTTGTGGCTACCTTAACTCTTAATTAAGTCATATTATCATTATTATATTTTTACGTAGTTATTTAGGTCAACCTAAGGCTTATATAGGGTTATCTAGGTCGACTGGGTGATATCCTAGCATACATGCGATATATATAGGAGGAGAAGAAAAATAAAGATTATGGAAGGAAAGATTATGGTAAAAAAGATGAAGAGAAGATATGAAAAAAATAAAATAGAAACAAGAGGCCAAAAAATCGTCCAACTAGTGATCCACCACTTGACATACATTTAACTTACCCTAATCCCAACACTCTCTTATGTGGAAGGTTGTTTTGGTTGTAGATAATCCTTGGAACTTTTTTGGGGTTGATCAACATCTATTACATGATACTAGAGCTCCAAATATATAATTCTTCTCCCTTGTTTAGATATTCTTCACCAAGAAATTACATATAAGATGCATCCTAGTACAAGAAATACCTCACCATTGGGCTAAAAAATCCTAGAAACCTATAAATCAACATAAAAAGTAAATAAGTTTTAGAGAGATTTTTTTTCTTATTTTGGGGGGTTTGTAGAATTTTACAATAAAAAATATGTATGGCTATATAATCACTATACCATCATTGTACTACCATGTCTACCATTATTCATATAAATCAATATTTCATAGAGAATATTCATCTTAGGTAGGAATGGCATCATCTAGTACATGGTAAAGGTTTAGGTTTATTTGATGAGGATAACATTATTAGTTATGATAGCAAGGGATTTATAGTGTAGAATGGGGAGTGAATCCCTTGATCACTCCCAAGCTAGGAGGTCTACATCCACCTTTTCTCAATCTTAGAGCTACCCTCTTACCACTAGTACCCTAATTTGAAATATCCCACAAAATATTTGCTATTATCTAATTTGGGATTCTAATTTTTTATCCCTAATTTTCTAATTTTTAAATATGATTAAAACCCTAGTTTTTGAAATTCTAAAAATACTTATAACAACCACTAAAATACCCAAAAAAATCATAATAATCATGCCACTACATGTGTCAATATCATAATTGGATTATACAATGAATTTCACAATGATTTAATACCAAAATATGAACAAAATGATAGGAAAGCCATATAAAAAATATGCTACTAAAATTTCAAAAATGTGAAGCCTTCATATACATAAAAATATCATGGGAAAAAAGGAACCTCCAAAGTGTGGTGCTCCAATTGAAAGATGAAACCCTAGTCGATATGCCTCCAAAAGCTTACCAATAAGCCCTCCTTCAAATCCAGTCTGAATACTTAGATAAAAAAAATTGATCCTCTTTGCTAATGAGTAACAATGAAGAATTTTTTTATCCCCATTACAAAATCACCCACAAATGAGCTAGGTTTTCATCCAACTCACCTTGAACAAAAGGGTTTTGTCTTATGCTCAACTTTTGTTGCAGCCAAGAGAGAAAAAAACAATAAAAAATGAAGTATGCTCAATATGATGAATAAATGCCTCCCAAGCACTTGTATTTATACAATTTTTCACCTCTCACCCATAACCGACCTAGATAGAATATTTCTTTTTTATTTTAAAATTATTTCTCCTCCAAAAAGGCCGACAACATCCAAATTAAATATTAATTATTTTCCTTCTTGGGCCACCACACAAGAATAAAATATATATTTTTCATTTTAATTTCCTATCTTTTAACCTCTAAGTGGGTTTCCCAACATCTTAACAAAATTATCTAATAAAGTGACTTTTTTTAATATTTATTGTTATTTTCTAGTCACTTTAATTAAATTAATTAAAATAAAATTATCCTTTTGATATTTATTTAAAATAGAAAAATTTAAAATAATTAATTTAATTAGTATTCCATTATAACTACATTATTTAGCTTATGGGAATAAAATAAGCTAAATATCAATATCTACCATTATTCAAAAAAATGGAGACATGACAATCCTCCCTTCCTAGGGTTGCTTGTCCTCAAGCAATCACAAACCTAGATGTTGTAAAATGTGCTCTCCTTCCCAAGTCACATCCTCTAAAGGAAAGTCTCTCCATCACACCAAATACTCATGCATCAACATGTTCCTCAATCATCACTCCCTCATCTCCAAGATTCTGTCAGGAACCAAAATCAAGGTACCCTCTTCATCAAGAGGTGGAAGATCTGGAGAAGAAACAACTATTGAACACTTGGAATATTGAGAGGGGGGGTGAATCTGTTTTCATTGAAATTCATTAACTTCATCAACTTAAACATGGATTAAAAGCATCTCATCAAACTTATAGAAATGAAAAATAACAATTAAAGAATGCATTGCATCAATAAACACAAGAACACCGGATTTACTTGGAAAACCCTTGGAAGGGAATAGCCATGGTGAGGATTAGATCACAATATATTATAAATGGTTACAATGGATTATAGAATGGAGGACTCACTATCTAGAAAGAAAGGATCATTTCCTATAGGACTCACTATCCAAAATAGAAAAGAGAATAGAAGAATAGCTCATTGCTAAAGATTGAATTGCTAACAATGCATCTACAACATGTTGAAGACACAGTTCCAATTAGGATTAGAAAACTAACTTTACACTCGTCATAATTCACCACTATCACCTTTCATACTTATCATTGCTTAACATCACCACACACTCATACTCACAACACTGAATTGACCTTCTATATATACCGCAAACACCCATAACATCAATTAGGTGGGCCTAATTGCATGAATTGTGTAACCCCATAACCTATCGACTAAAAAATACATAACACATACCTTGCAGAAGAAACCAAAAAATGATCTTCACTAAAATAGGTTGGCATGACCTATAATCACTCCCATGAATCTTCTCCTTACACTATTTTATTCTGCACGACCCCAAAACCCTTAGGTCAACACCACATAACAAGATTGAAAAAATAACAACTAAATGAACTAACTGTTCATCCATAAATCGACACGTGGACCACCAAACCACTTTCCACTTGGAGTGCATGCACTTCTGACATCCTCAAAACCACATAGCATAATAATCATCCATAGTGGAATGTGGAGCATTCCAATATGCACTCTGCACCTATAACTTTGCTTCTATAAATCCCAATACTCAATCAATATATTAAGCTATGAAAGACATATCACCCTAAAAATTTGGATATAAACACCTTCAATACACAAAATTATTACCTCAAAACCACATGATAATATTTTGCAAAGTGGAGCAATGCAGACCAAAAAACTGCTCCTCTATAACACTGTAAATACATATTGGGACCTAGCCAATTCTCTAAAACACTTAGTCTTCATCGAACCAACACTTCTACATTTATACAATGGGTTTCCATCAATGAAAACACCATACACAATCATGTCACCATCATTATCATGTTTCCAAAAAAATCCCCCTTTGTCAACGATGGAAACACACTGAACATTAAAACACCCCCGTTTGACATCAAGGGAAAAAGGTACAAAAATGACACTTCTCTTATTCACCCACATTATTGATATATTTACATGATAATATCTCCTCCTATCTACTTCACCCCCCCCTTTTTATATCATCTATCTCCAAAAAGACAAAAACTATACCACAACACCATCTACTAACTCTGCATATGTACATTGAAATCAAAAAATTATTTATACAAAGAAAAATATACACCTTAACTATATGGTATAATACCCTTATATGACACCTTCAATTTTGAAAGGTGTGCCTCCCAATCCTTCTCAACAAAGGAAAGAATGGATCTCTGACTTGTAAACTGCACATGGAGGTCTTCTCCTTCTTTCAAATAATTGGACACTAATGGATTTTGTACAAACTTCACATTGGCCAAAACTCTAGTTAAAGATGTAAGCCCAATACTTACCATATCTTAGAGTTGATTGTACAACATTATGATTTTCTCTTTTTGTTCCTACAGTAGAAATAATTGACCATGTATATTTTCAATGATTACTTGGCTTGCTTCATCTCCATCATTCACTGAATCATAAACACCCAAGGCCTTAGCAATTTGAGACTCAATTGAGTCCATTTGATCTTTTATGCTCTTTGTAGATAATGGCTACTTCAAACAAAATTGAAATAATTGTTTGGCTTCCTCCAAACACTTTTGAACTTCCTTCAAGTTTCCTTGCAACTTGGCATGTGAAATAGCACACTTATATAAAGCATCAACTAATATTTTGTTATTCAATTTCTTTGAAACTTCTCTATTTTCTCTTCCAAGCTAGAAAAATAATCCTTAGAAGAATCTAAAACTAACTTTAATTATTGCACATTGGATAAAGAATTGTTAATAAATACTTTGCCTGAAGGCCTTCTTGCAACACTTTCATAGCTTCATCCACTAACTCCATGCTCTTTTGGTGAGTTTGAAGAATCCCCTTTCTTGTGGAAGCATGAAATACATCACCAAGTTGTAACTTATGGAGGGGAGAGATCTTGTCCAGATCCATTTGACCTTGTTGCATAGGAATATGTAGTAGTTGTCCAGAAACCACTGATTGAAACTATAATTGCATATCCAAGAGACATTTTAATGAATATCCAAAGGGTACAAAGGATTCAAAACCTATTTTTGTGCTCTCATCTTCATTTTTATCACACTTCTCCTTCCCACCACTACTAGAACACTATTTTGTAGGTCTCTCAACTTTTGGATGGGGAAAATTTTCTTCCTTTTGTGCTTCAATCTTCTCTAAGACATCTTGCTTATCTTCTTTACTCTCCACATCAATTATCTCTACATCCAAAGGAGTGTTATCTGTCATTATTTCTTCTTGTTGCACATGCTCATGCTCATGTTGTTCATTAAGAGGCTCATTGTATTCTAGGAGGGGTGTATCTTGTTGCATCTAATCTTCATCACCCAGAGGAACTTCCAACTCTTTAGCAAGTGTTTCAACTGTTTGTAATGTATTTTTCCTTAGCCTTCCTATATCATCCTTATCTCTACTCATAAGAGTACTAACTCTTTGTTTTTTCTTGAATTTATTACTATACAACTGAGACAACTTGAGTCTATCCTCATGAGACAATGAGGAACCAATCTTCTCCAAGAAAAATGTCTTCATATTTTCATCCTTTGCAATAGCCTTTTGTCTTCTTTCATTCAACACACCTTTTAGGTCATCTGGAAATTGATCCTCGATATCACCTAGGTCACTATTGAATGTCACCATGTATTTGACTATAGCCTCTTCAATTATTGTCGTGTCTTCATCATTTGCATCTAGATATATTGTAGTTGTATGTTTCAGGATCCCAAACCTTGCAATGTCATTGAATAGTGCATCTAACTTCATAGGACTATGCATCTGGATTGAAGGACATTCCTCTTTCTCCTTTCTATTCTTAGTACTAGTCTCTTCTTGATATACACTTGACTTCCTTTTCTGGACCAATTGGGGTCCTTCTTCTTCTCCATCTTCACACTTGACACACTTTTCTTTGATTGGATTTTCCTTCTTTCTTCTCTTTGGAATCTTTTGTTGCACATGGGTACTTGATGTATCATTCTTCTTAGAAATGCCTACAAGATTTATTTTGGAGGACTTTGGAACATCAGGAGAGGAAACTGAGGTCCTAACTGACCTTCTTGTTCTTGGAGTAGTCTATGGAGGAGTAGATGTGCCTTTAGATTCTTTCACAGGGGTACTAAAATCTCTTTCCAAATCAACCTTCATCTTCTCAACCTTCTCTACAATGTCCTTTTCCAGGTTCTCTTTGCTTGTTTTTCTTCATAGGTACCAAACCTATCCACCATATGATCTCTAGGTTTACTCAACACAACCTCTACAAGGGGAATAATCTTAGATTCTACTACCTCATAACCAAGCTTTGAAACCAAAATAGTTCTAGGTTTAACTACTTCCATGTAGTAGTAATCTTTTCTAACCATAAATGTTATGTCATTATTGTATTTATTCACAAAACTAGCTGAAATTCTATATCTATCTCGCATTCAGTTTTGAAATGTTTTGAAAAATCCCCACAAAGTTAACTTCCAAGACTCAAAATCTGAAAATATCCTTAATTGATCTCTAATTTGTATAGCTATAGGAATATCACTTTTCCATACTATATTTCTTGTTCCAAGCAACTCATTTAGAAAGTAAAACAACAAGTAGATAATTAGGGTAACATACCAGAAAGGGTACCTTGACTCTTTTGTCTTTTGCCAATTCTCCAATAATTGCAATCTTAGGAGCTCACACAAATCAATGTCTAGACCTTCCTTCACCATCTAGTATGAAGTATGTATTGCGGTGGTAGACACAAAATTCTCTTTATTTGTATAGAATATCTTGTAACCAATCATCAAATTGAAGCATATTTCATTGTTGGATCTTCAATGTCATTCACAGCTAGGGCATGCTTCTCAAAATTTGCATCAATAAGCTTCATCACCATTTCATTCTTTACTTCCTTCAATGCTAGAATTGGTCCAGTGGAGAATAAACTAGTGACAACCCTAATTGCATCTTTAGTGATCATGTGTGGAATGTCCAACCACATGAATTTATCATGCATTCTGCTTAGGACATACTTTACCCACTTATCTCCATAACATAAATTGGGAAAATTTGTTCTCACATCCAATTTATTTTCCATCAAGTTGGAATGCTCTAGTTTTAGTTTGAAATCATCTCTAGTTAGAAATTTTTCCCTAAACTTTTCCAACTTCAAGTGATCATACTCATCCATTGGTGCAGGTGCACCCTAGCATGAATAGGCCTCCATGATGCAACTTCAAATTTTGATTTAAGTTTGATGTCATAATTATGTAATAAGGTCTAAAAGGCCTAAAAATCATGTAATAGGTCTTAGATGGTTATTTTAGGTTCATTTTGGCAGAAAATGTAAAGTTGCAAATTTTACAAATTGTTGTCATTGCAATAATGCAAAAATGCAACAAATGGAAAAATTAAGGAAGGTGAAGAGACAAGTAGTTGTAAATTTGATTTGAGGCATTTGTATTGGTTATTTAAGGCATTTTGAGGCATCACAAATCTTGAGGAAGGCTGGAGGACAATGTATGAATAAGAAATTCAAAGAAATTCTTAGTTATTCTATTAATTTTCTGCAATTTCATGGTTTCAAGCCATTGTAAGACCATATTATAAGAATAAATCCTTTCCTCATCCATGGTATGTAATATCCCTGATAATATAATTTAATGTGCTTTTTGTCTCATGAAAAATGATTAAGTTTTGTGAAAGTTATGGGGAAATTACTCCAAGCGGCCAAAATCCTGTTTTAGGGTAGAGACAAAGAAAATTGTTTATCTTCAATTTCAAATGGTGGAAAATCCTAATTTTTGGTGAGGAGGCGTATTTTTACATTTTATTCCATATTCTAAAGTATTAGACCTAAATATTAAGGATAGCATATGAAACAATGATGCCCTAGTACTAAAAACTGTGAAAAAATCTGTAAAATACAGTGTACAGTGAGATTTAAAGAGTTTTGCTTGTGGTTTTTGAGTGCTTCTTGAAGGATATTGTTTCTAAAAGGTTATTAGGTGTATTGTGAACCATTTAAAAATTGGGTTTTGTGAATTTAAGAGTTTGATGGCCTTATTTTTTGATTGTCCTGTCAAGGCAGTCTTATGACAATTTTCTTTGGTAGTCTTAAATGAAGGTTTAACATAAAAGTATGATGAAATTTCATGAGTAAAGAATGGGAAATGGTTTAATTATGTTTTATCAGGTATATTTACACATTTTTTAATTATTGGGAAAGAGAAATGGGCTTTGGTAATTGAAGTTGTTTGTTTATGTGGCCTAAAGGGCCTAGTTGCTGATTTGGCCAATTTTGAAAGTTTACATATTAGAATGGTATGAGTTGTTGAAAGGCTTTGAGTCAGTCAATTTGAAGTTGTTTAAAGTATTTTGGGGAATCAATAAGTGATTTTTTTCCTTTTCCTCTAGTTTGGTGAGTTGAAACAAGGGTTTGTGAAGGGAAAAGTGAACTTGAAATGAGTAACCTAACAAAGGGGGTAAAAGCACAATAGTGTGTCACATTTTTGGACAAATAAATGGTTCTAAGAAAATTATTTTTGGCCGGAAGATTTTAGGCCAATTCGCTTTCAGCTGAAACCATGTGCCACCAACGTGGCAGGCACATTTTCGGCCGAAGTGGTTTCGACCGAAAGTTACTCGGCTGAATACGGCTCACAAAACACATGGAAAAAATGAGTGTAAGTGAGTGTCTCTGGTATTTATGGCTTGAAAATATCAAGCCATTTTCGGTCAAGTATGTTTCGGCCGAAACATACTTGGTTGAAACTCTCTTGGCCGAGAATGTCTAGTTGGTATCCTACATGGCAACC
Organism: Sequoia sempervirens; assembly: GCA_007258455.2. Classification (NCBI taxonomy): domain Eukaryota; kingdom Viridiplantae; phylum Streptophyta; class Pinopsida; order Cupressales; family Cupressaceae; genus Sequoia; species Sequoia sempervirens. The sequence continues at coordinate 314,175,159 of VDFB02271358.1, read as the reverse complement.
AACTCATCATTTTTCAAATTTTTTTGAAGCATTCAAATTTGGTAGAATATTTCTCTAGTCAAAATGATCTTTTTGAAAAAAATAAAAATACCCTTTTGTAGAGCTCGGAGTGGAGAATCCAAATATATATATTTTATAATATTTTGATTAGTTTTAATATATTTTATTTTTAAAATAATGCAAGTAGGTTTTAAAAATAAAAAAAGAGGCTAATTAGAAATTAAAAAAAGGATAGTAAAACTTATTAAAAAAATTTAAATCTTATATGGGGCACAAGAGGAGAGAGTCTTCTTCAAAATAGTATATTTTGTTTTTTGAAAATGATTAAAAAATTTTAAAATAGTTGACGACCCGTGAAAACTGCCAAATTCTAACATGTATGTCTTTAAAATGTTATTACGAGAAAAATATACATCAAAATGTGATTTTCTTTTTTCCATGCACAAGATATTGAAGTTACCTATTTGGAGAAAAAAGAAGAAGGGAGAAATGAAGTTTTTTCAATTTGTTTCTTGACGGTCCATGAAGTCACTCTTTCTTGAAATTTTCAGCATTCCAAAATTTGTCCTTAAATTGATAAAAACATAATGAAAACAATTTTTTTAATTTTTTTTAAAATTACAGGAATAAACTACATCAAAATTTCTACATTTCATTAGTTTACACCATTTCAAAATTCAAAACATAAAGACCACTTTTATGTGGTTGAAGTTCATAATTGTTTTTGCTATTGGCCGATACCTTTATAAAGTGTGACATAGGTTTGTGCTTTTACCCAAGGATGATTTGAGTTTTGACAAATGAGATCAAGAGAGTGAGTTATCTTCATTTGTACTTGCATCAAGTGGTATCAGAGCTAGAAGGATATGGGAAAAGAGAGAGAGTTGGTTTTGTGTTGTGGTTTTGTGCAGGTTGAGAAGATAACCTGGTTGCTGGTAAGAGAAAGCAAAGAAAGTGGAGAGAAGTTGAAGCAAGGAGAGACTTGCTTGAGGAGAGGAAAAGATGGAAGTGTTAAGAAGACATTTGCAGGCAAAGGAAGAGAGGAAAAAGAGAAAAATACAAGAGAAGATGGATAGAGAAATAGCAACATTGAAGCAAGAGTTGACACAAGAGATGAGAAGATTGGAAAAAGAGTTCCAGGAGTCTATGATGAAGATAGAATAGTGGATCAGAAAAGCAAAAAGTTGGAATTTGACAATGAAAAGGAAAGTGGTATGGCCCATCAAAAAGATAGTCAAAAGGAGAAGAAGACAAATGAAGATGAAAGCGAAAGAAGAAGAGTTTCAAGATGCAAATGAAGAATTCAAGGATGAAGATAAATGTATTGTAGCCATTCCCAAGAATGAAGGTGAAGATAAAGTAGAGATGAAGAATCTGATGATCAAGGATGAATTGCTTTTGGAAACTGTTGGAAACACAAGGGCAAACAATTGAGAGGGGGTGAATCAGTTGTCACATAAGTTTAAAATTATTAAACTTATTCAACTTATTCTCAGATCTGATTAATAACCATGAAAGCATAAATCATCAACACATCAGAAACACACATAACACCAAGATGTTTTTTTGTGGAAACTCTGTTAGGGGAAAAACCACGGTGGAGGTTAGTCCACAAGATTATACCTTGTTAAAAGTATAAAGAAGAATAAATGGGGAATGCACATGCATTTAGGCACACTTCCTAGAGCTCATTGTTCAAATACAACAAGGCTTACTACCCAAAGGAAGACATACTATCTTACATAAACATTTAGATTACATCCACAATATTTTGAACTAAGAAAATAGCATCTACGAATCCCTGATTACAGTTCCAATTAAGCACATGAATAATTCTTCACACTATGCTCACTCTTCTTCACACTCTGCTTCTACTTTTGAATGATTAGGACATTATTCACACATCTCATACACATAAATTCCTTCAAATGGAATAAACAATCACTTATATATATCCGCAACAAGAGATGACATCCCTACATGTCGACTTCAAAATAATAAAACATATACAAACTGTCAGCACAAAACAATAAATAATTTTCAATGCGAATTGGCCAATGTCAGCCATAACATAATGAAGACCCAAAAAAAATCCTTGAACATGAAACACCTTCAAAAATTATTCCATGAAGATCCACAACATGCTACCATCACCTTGTCGGCCATGAACATGAAAAACATGAACATGCAAGAGAAAATCACCAATCGCAAGCATAACGATCAATGTAGACATGCAAAACAAATAGAGCATGATCTAGAAACATACACAAGCATCATGAATCACTAGAGAAGCATCCAAAACAATTGAAATTACTAGAATGACATCATCTTCATTCAGGAACACCAACTGAAGCAACATAATGACTATCAGAAAACAACTGCTCATAACACGATCAAATCTTCATGCGGATATCTGAAACTTAACATGGATAAACTAGATATACTCAACAACAAACCCTTTAATCCACAACCTCTGATCATCAACATACTGAGCATGACAACATACTGAAATTCAATTCATCACTCTCAACCTGCAACTTATTTCATTACAATTTTCTCAATATCCTTGACATATACAACCTTGAAGACATTAATGCCAATAGTGTTGACATCAATGACAACCACATATCAACAACATCCAACAATCTCCCCCTTTGGCATTGATGGAAACACATGTTGTGAAAAAACCCATCAACACAACTTTCTCTTAACACTTTCTCCCCCTTAGATTTTGACTCTTTTCACCTCAACTCTTTCACATAACTCTTCTCCCCCTTTGACATCAATGAAAAAGATACACATTTTCTCCACACAAAATCTGAATCACATTTATGAACATTTGACTACTCCCCCTGAGTAGCAACCACCACAACATCAATCCGGATCAAGATATGACTATGAAATGCATGGTCTGATGCAAGTCAATGCATCTTAGTTTTAATTAGGAGGGGTGATCACCCCTAGTTTTCCTTTGAGATACTCAAAAGTATCCTTAGGAAAGGGCTTGGAAAAGATATCTGCAATCTGTTCCTTGGTAGGCACATACTCCAATCTGACTTCCTTTTCACTCACCTTATCTCTCAAAAAGTGAAACTTGATAGATATATGCTTGGTTTTTGAATGCAACACCAGATTCTTAGAAATGTTAATTGCACTTGAATTACCACATAATATAGTAATAGGTTCATCATACACAACTCTAATATCTTTCAACATCTGTTTCATCCATAATACTCGAGTACAATTGTTAGCAGCAACAATGTATTCTACCTCTACAATAGATAAAGAAATGACATTCTTCTTCTTACTTAACTATGAAATCAATTTCTTACCCAAGAAAAATGCACCACCACTAGTAATTTTTATGTCATTCACATCTCCTGCCCAATCAGCATCAATAAAAGCATTCAAAGGAAGGTAATAATCTTCAAGGTACCATAGGCCAAAATCAACTATCCCCTTCAAGTATCTAAAAAATCCTCTTCACAACAGTCACATGAGATTCCTTAGGATTAGCTTGAAATCTTGCAACAATGCATACAACATTCATGATATTAGGTCTAGTTTGAGTCAAATAGAGCAATCCACCAATCATTGATCTATATCTAGTCTGATTTGCTTTAGGAGAATCATCATCTTGTGTCAACTTACATCCGGTCACCATAGGTGTACCAACTGGCTTTGAATCTTCCATACCAAAATTCTTTTGCAATTATTTCACATACTTGGACTAGATATAAAGATCCCTTTATCTAGTTGAATAATTTTCAATCCCAAAAAGAATTTCATTTCTCCAATCATAGACATCTCAAACTCACTCTGCATCTCATCAGCAAACTTCATGCACAAACTATCATCTCCTCCAAAAATGATATCATCAACAGACTTCAACAATCAAATATTTATCATGATCAATCTTGAAATACAAGTTACTATCAACAATACCTTTATTAAATCCAAGCTTCAACAAATACTTGTCCAATTTGGCATACCATGCTCTTGGGGCTTGCTTAAGTCCATATAATGCTTTCTTCAATTGGAAAACCATATCTCCCTAATCAGTCAATTGAAATCCACTAGGTTGCTCAATATAAACTTCTTCTTCTAGTTCACCATTTAGAAATGTTGATTTGACAACCATTTGATAAAATTTGAAGTCTTTGTAAGCAACATAAGCAAGAAATAGTCTCATAGCTTCAATCCTAGCAATAGGGGCAAAAGTTTCTTCAAAGTCAATTCCTTCCATCTGAGAATATCCTTTGCACAAAAGTCTTGCTTTGTTTCCAACAACTTCACCTTGCTCATTCAGTTTGTTTCTAAAGACCCATTTAGTTCCAATTACATTTTTGTCCTCAGGTCTAGGAACAAGAATCCATGTATTATTCTTCTCAATTTGCTATAGTTCTTCTTTCATTGCCTCTACCCAATGTTCATCTTTGCATGCTTCAATGACACTATTAGGCTCAGTCTTGGGAATCAAATAGTATTCTTCTGCAATTCTTCTCTTAGTTTGAACACCTTTGTTCTTATCACCTATAATCTAATCTTCTGATTGATTTAGCCTTACATACCTTGGAGTCTTAGGATGTTCTTGAACTTCAGGCTCTTGTGATCTCACTTGTGCACTTTCACTAGTTCCTTCCTCTTGATTTTTCTAATTCATCAGAATGATTTGAACTTGATTTTGAGTCTGAACTTTCTTTCCTGTAACTGAATTGTTATTCTAATCGTCGAAATCATATCCATAGGTTCTGGATGGTCTCACTGTGTCTTCATCAACCTTGACATTATCACTTTCAACAACTAATTTCCTCAATCTCTTGTTGTAGCACTGGTAGGCTTTACTCTTAGTAAAATAACCAAGAAATATTCCTTCATCACTCCTAGCATCAAACTTTCCTATATCTTCATCTCTTTTGATATAGCATTTACTCCCAAATATTTTGAAGTATCTAACAGTAGGCTTATGACCAAACCATAGCTCAAAAGGAGTCTTACCAGTATCACCTTTGATTTGTACCTAGTTGAGGGTGTAAACAACAGTACTCATAACTTCTCTCCAATAGATATGTAGAACATTTCCTTCTAGCATCATAGTCCTGGCAGCATCTTGAATTTTCATGTTCTTCCTTTCCACAACTCCATTTTGTTGAGGGGTTCGTGGGGTAGATAATTGTCTCTTTATCCCATGCTCTTCTCAGAAAGAATTAAACTCATGGGCAGTGAATTCACCACCTCTATCTAATCTCAGACATTTAATCTTCAAATCTGTCTCTATCTCAACCATAGCCTTAAAAATATTGAATTTCTTTAGAGCTTGAGATTTTTCCCTTAAAAAATTAACCCACATCAATCTAGAGTAATCATCAATAAGTAACATGAAGTACTTGTCTCCTTGTAAACTTATGATTCTAGAAGGACCATACAAATCAATATGAACAAGCTCCAACACTTTATTTGAACAATGTTGTTTGCTCCGAAAAGAAATTCTAGTTTGCTTCCCTAACTGACATTCCTTGCATATAGTATTAGTAGGCTTTACCAACATAGGAAGATCTCTCACTACCCAAGTAGAACTTATCTTGATAATATTGTTAAAGTTTACATGACACAATCTCCTATGCCACAACCAACTTTCATCAACTTGAGCAATCAAACAACTTTTACTAGTAGCATTCAGGTGAAAGATGTTACCTTTTTTTTTGTACCTGAAGCAATCACATTTCTGGAACTCCCCAATATTCTACACTTTCCATCCTTGAATTGAAGATCGTATCCCTTTTCAACCATCTATCCAACACTTAAAAGATTATGCTTCAAACCTTCCACATATAGAACATCATCAGTATTATTCTTACCGTCAAGAGAATTGGATCCTTGGCCATGGATTACACCAGCTTTGTCATCACCAAATATTACAACACCACCATCATACTTTTCTAGGCTAACAAATTTTATTTTATCACATATCATGTGATGAGAGCATCCATTGTCAATCACATATTCATTCTTTTCTTCAACTCAAGTTGCTCGAGCTTTCTCCACATTTGAGCAACTAGCAGATTCAGTAGGTACATGATCATTTTCCTTGATAGCAATAAATACCCATTCATCTTCACTTACATTCCTTTTATCAGATTCATCATCTGTCACACCTTTATCAACAACATAATAACACTTTCTTTGGAATCTAGGCTTATTAAGTCTTGGCTTAGGAACTCTTTCCAGAAAACTTGATGCAAAATGACCTATCTTATTGCAAGAAAAACATTTAATAGGAAATTTCCCTTTATACTTACCTTCTCCTCTAGCTTCCTTTTTGAAAATAAGTGCTTCAACCTCGTCTAATTTTTTCTCCTCTTCTTCAATATCTCTCATTTCCTCCTCATACTTGAAGTTTTTTCTAGAAGAACTTTCTCCCGGATCATATCTATGCTTATCCTTTCCAGAGGTAGTATCTTTGAATGCATATTCTTAGGAAGAGCATCACCAAACTCACTTAACTCAAAAGTTGTAAGCTTACCAATCAACATGCCTTTGGTTACATTTGTCATAGTTCAGATCTCCTCAATAGCAGTAGCTTTGGCTTTGTATGCAATAGGCAAGGATTTGAGTACTTTAGCAACAATTTCTGATTCATCCAATGTTCCACCAGGACATCTGATACTACACACAAGTTCATTCACTCTCTGCATAAAAGAAGTAATGCTCTCATCATCACCCATTCTCAACATTTCATATTTCCCTTTGAAGCTTTGCAGCTTAGCAACCTTCACATGTCCATCACCTTCATACAAAGTTTCCAACTTTTTCTAGATCTCATAAGCAGTCTTTAGATCCATAACATTTGTCATCTCAGAATCAGTCAGAGCACTCAACAATGCTTCCTTAGCCCTGATATTGTACTCAACATCCTTAATATTAGCAATAGTAGAAGGACCATTCTGTGGGATGATATACCTATTCCTTGTAATATTCCAGAAGGGTTCACCAATGCATCTCAGATGACACTCCATTCGATCCTTCCACAGAGAATAATTAGTTCCATCAAATATTGGACTATCCTTCTTGTATGACACCATCCTGGATCACCTCAAGCTATCAAACTTCTTCCAAGGAACCTACTCTGATACCAATTTTTGGAAACACAAGGGAAGACAACTGAGAGGGGGGGTGAATCAATTGTCACATAAATTTAAACTTATTAAAATTATTAAACTTATTCTTAGATTTGATTAATAACCATGAAAGCATAAATCATTAGCACATCAGAAACACACATAGCACCAAGATTTCTTTTTCATGGAAACCCTATTAGGGGAAAAACCATGGTGGAGGTTAGTCCACAAGATTATACCTTGTTAAAAATATAAAGAAGAATAAATGGGGAATGCACATGCATTCAAGCACACTACCTAGAGCTCATTGCTCAAATACAACAAGGCTTATTTCCAAAAGGAAGACACATTGTCTTACAGAAACATTCATATTACATCCACAAGATTTTGAACTAAGAAAATAGCATCTGCTAATGCCTGATTACAATTCCAATTAAGCACATGAACACTTCTTCACACTCTGCTCACTCTTCTTCACACTCTGCTTCTACCTTTGAATGATAGGACATTATTCACACATCTCATACACACACATTCCTTCATATGGAATAAAAAATCACTTAAATATATATCTACAACAAGAGATTACATCGCTACATTTTGACTTCAAAATAATAAAACATATGTAAACTATTGGCCCAAAACAATAAATAATTTTCAATGCAAATCGGCCAATGTTGGCCACAACATAATGAAGACCCAAAACAAAATCCTTGAAAATGAAACACCTTCAAAAATTATTCCATGAAGATCCACAACACGCTACCATCACCTTATCAGCCATGAACATGAAAAACATGAACACATAAGAGAAAATCACCAATCACGAGCACAATGATCAATGCAGACATGCAACATAGATAGAGCATGATCTAGAAACATCCACAAGCATCATGAATCACTAGAGAAGCATCCACAACAACTGAACTTACTAGAATTACATCATCTTCATTCAAGAACACCAATTGAAGCAACATAATGACTATTAGAACACAACTGCTCATAACACGATCAAATCTTCATGTGGATCTCTAAAAATTAATGTGGATAAACTAGATAACTCGACAACAAACCCTTTAATCCACAACCTCTGATCATCAATGTATTGAGCTCAGAAACATACTGAACTTCACTTCATCACTGTCAACCTGCAACTTATTTCATTACAATTTTCTAAATATCCTTGACATATACAACCTTGAAGACATTAATGCCAATAATGTTGACATCAATGAAAACCACATATCAACAACATCCAATAGAAACTTGCAAATATTTGAAGAAGGATGGAGGTATTATAATAAAACTAATATATCATTTCTTTGTTGTACTAATATTTTGGACAGGGAACAATTTTCAGATCAAGATGCAATAGTTTGGAGGACAAAGGGAGATTGTGATATTTCAGGGCATGAAGAAGCAGATTCTAGGTGGCAAGATGAAATGGAAGCAAGTTGGAAAAACCAACTCAAACAAAAGGTGAATATGAAGGTTTCAGGGCATAAAATATTGCAAGGAGAATCATTTGATGATCCAAGAGGACTTGAAAGGTTTTATTTGGTCAAGAGAATGGTGTAGGTGCACCCTAGCATGAATAGGCCTCCATGAGGTAACTTCAAATTTTGATTTAAGTTTGATATCATAATGATGTAATAAGGTCTAAAATGCCTCAAAAATCATGTAATAGGTCTTAGATGGTTATTTTAGGTTCATTTGGGCATAAAATGTAAAGTTGCAAATTTGACAAATTGTTGTCATTACAATAATGCAAAAATGCAACAAATGGAAAAATTAAGGAAGGTGAAGAGACAAGTAGCTGTAAAGTTGATTTGAGGAATTTTTATTGGTTATTTAAGGCCTTTTTAGGCATCACAAATCTTGAGGAAGGCTAGAGGACAATGTATGAATAAGAAATTCAAAGAAATTCTTAGTTATTATGTTAATTTTCTACAATTTCATGGTTTCAAGCCATTGTACGACCATATTATATGAATAAATCCTTTCCTCCTCCATGGTATGTAATAGCATCAAGAATATAATTTAATGTGATTTTTTTCTCACAAAAAATGATTAAGTTTTGTGAAAGTTATGGGGAAATTACTCCAAGTGGCCAAAACCCTGTTTTAGGGTAACCAGAGACAAAGAAAATTGTGTATCTTCAATTTCAAATGGTGGAAAATCCTAATTTTTTGTGAGGTGTATTTTTTCATGTTATTCCATATTATAAAGTCTTAGAATGAAATATTAAGGATAGCATATGAAACAATGATGCCCTAGTACTGAAAATTGTGAAAAAATATGTAAAATATAGTGTATAGTGAGACTTAAAGAGTTTTGCTTGTGTTTTTTGAGTGCTTCTTGAAGGATATTGTTTTTAAAAGGTGATTAGGTGTATTTTGAACCATTTAAAAATATTTTTTTTTGAATTTAAGAGTTTGAGGGCCTTATTTGTTGACTGTCTTGTCAAGACAGTCTAATGACAATTTTATTGGAAGTCTTCAATGAAGGTTTAGCATAAAAGTCTGATGAAATGTCATGAGTAAAGAATGGGAAATGGTTTAATTATGTTGTATCAGGAATATTTACACATGTTGTTGTGAAAGATAAATGGGCTTGGGTAATTGAAGTTGTTTGTTTATGTGGCCTAAAGGGCCTAGTTGCTGATTTGACCAGTTTTGAAAGTTTACATGTTAGAATGGTATGAGTTGTTGAAAGGCTTTAATTCAGTCAATTTGAAGTTGTTTAAAGTATTTTGGGGAATCAATAAGTTATTTTTTTCCATTTTCCTCTATTTTGGTGAGTTGAAACAAGGGTTTGTGAAGGGAAAAGTGAACTTGAAATGAGTAACCTAACAAAGGATGATTTGATTTTTGAAAAATGAGATCAAGAGAGTGAGTTCTCTTCCTTTTTATTTGAATCATCCACCTTCAAATGAATGTAAATGCACACATCCTTTGTGTGCATCACACCACTAGGAACCCTAGAAAACACACCTTCAAGATCTGTTTCCATTGATTTTTATGGGTTCTTTTTGAACTTAGGTCTTGGCTTCTCAAGCACATCAATAACTTGTGGGGTAAACATCTTGAACTTTGCTCAAATAGGGTTTGCAATAAATAGTAAATACCTTGTGAATCTTCCCTGGTTGGGTTTTTCTCAACACCATAATTTCCTTCACTCTGCTCTCCACTTCAAATGATCATCACAAAAACCACTGTCTCATCAAACCAACACTGTCTCATCACAAACACCTCAAAAAATTCCAAAAATCTCTCCAACAAGAGATTTCACACCAGAGATTTCACCAATAGATCAAGCATGTCAACCTACACATGTACTAGTATGCTGAAGACTTCAAAATCTCACATTTGGTAGGGGTCTAGAAAGTTTTCTATTAAAAATCCCCCTGAGCCAATGCTCTTTGTATAGTTTTCAAAGGAAACATCTACACCAAAATTTAGAATAGATTCATTCTTCACCTCATTCTCTTCCCTTTTCTTCCATATATTTTTCATCTTCTTTACTTCAACGGAATCAACCTTCTTTACCAAATCTATCTTCTTTTGTGAAACAAAGGGTTTCACATTCAGTGATAGCTTTAAGAAACCCCCCTCAAAAAAAGACATAAAATCTTGGCGAATATTTTATTTTTTAGGAAAAAAAAATAAATTTCTATTGGCAATTTTTTCCTTTTCTGAAAAAAATATTAATTTATACTAGAAATTTTTTTCTTTTTTTGAAAAAAATATTAATTTTATTGGCGATTTTTACATCACTGAAATTTTGTAGAAAAATTTGGCGAATCTTGAAAAATAATAGGAAATTGCATTAATTATGATGGGAAATCTATCCAATCTAAAAATAATTCTCACGGAAAAGTAGGGGCTTGAGTGTGGAAATTATCAATGGGTTTAAGGGGTAGACTATAATATTTAGTTGCTACCTGTTACCTAATTTATGCTTCCAGCTAAATCAGGTAACTTATTGTTTCTTTTGTGTTTTCATTTAAACATTAAAAGATACATCATGTTCTACTAAAGTTCATTAATGTGCATAAAGGAGATTGTCAAAATAGATTGCATTATTCTAGTTTTGCAATTACATACAAATAAGAAAGAGAACCAACATGTATTGCAAATGTAATCTTTATTGATGATCATAAGCGTATAATGTACCTCACAAGCCAAGGGACTAGCTATTCTAATGCTTATAAAGAAAAGACTATATGCCTATAGATAACATAAAATAAATTACACATAAAATGAAAAGGGACACGTCATTGCTTGGTGGAAAGATGAATCCTGTTGGATTGGTTTGCATCATCTCGACCCTTCTCACTACCCTGCTTCTGTTTGACACTCTCCTCGCTGCTCCTAGGTTTCCTGCATCTAAAAAAATAGTGTTGTTAGAGCAATGAAAGGCCACTGATCAAAATATGTGCAAAACATCCATAAACGTGTAATCTTATGTCCATAAGCATTAAAATAGATAACATACCATAAGTGTAGAGGAAAAAAAGAAAGGAGTAATCAAACACACCTATGATATGCTTTATTTATCAAACTAGTTTGTTCCTTGTGCATATTTAGGAAAAGTCTTTGCTACTGTTCTGATTCACCTGATTACAACATGTGGGGTAAAATGTGGCTCCCACGAGGGTAGAGCCCAACATGCTTCCCTCTGATGTTTTAAGAGGGATGGGAAATTGAGAAACTTGATCAAATCAATGATAAAAATATTCTTGATGCATTAAATCAATATGGAATCACACCAATTGATCAACTTTCATTATCAGATTCAAAAGATGCAACACATAATGTGAACTATCAAGAAAGTCACACTTCATCTTTTCACAATGAATCAATAAATAGGCTGCCATCATGTCAAAAGGGGCAATATATTTTGCTAGATATGTCTTTCAATCTTCTTAAGTGGATCCAAGATCCATTTTATTAAAGAAGTAAACAATCAAGTGATGCATCAAGTTCAATTATGCATCTATTAAAATAATGAAAGAGATATTAAGTCATGCCTGAAACCATCATGAGTCATATGGGGCAATAAGAAGGAACAAAGATAATCATACATTGTTATATGAAAGACTCTGTCCAATTCATCTCACCTCAATCCTATTGGACAAACACACATCACTTAGGATGTTGAGCTTTCAGGTCACCACCATAAATGACACATGTCTGCCCAATAGGATTGAAGAAAAAGGAATGGTAGTGAGTATAACAATGAATTTTAAGAGTTTGAAAAGGGAAGTCTTATGTGGATAACATGCCAGCAACAATGATCTCATGACAAGGACAAAAAAAAATCATGCTACATCTCATGAAGGGAAAACAACAATAAGTGCATGCTACATGGCAGCAAGGGGAGATTTCTTGGTTTCAAGAAGAACTATCAAACATTGCCAAAGTACAATGAGCATGGCCATGACTCTTCAATGGGTAGTAATTTCATTAAAGGATGAATTCACATGTGCCATTGTTCAAGTCATATGGTGGACATATGAAGGAATTCCTAAACAGAAGAGATGCATTTTGTTTCCTTTTGCAAATGATTTAGGAAGTGCAATGTGTTGAAGCAACTATATTTTGAAATGTAAAACATTGAGCTACATGACAATGTATTTCAGACAACTATGATTGTTAAAACAACATGGTCTACAACAACAAACTTGAAGCACTCTGAAATATATGGACAAGGATTGGGGCAGTCACAAAGGAACATGGTCATGTATTGGAAGCATAAATAGGAGGCATCAATGTTCAACATCAATAAACAGTTCACTAAATGGAGATAAAGGCAACACCTTGTAAAGCAAGATACAAAGTAAAGCAAAAGAACAATGATGTTGAGATGATAGGCAAAACCAAAAAGACATGGTTAAAAAATCTTGGTTCAAACAATTCAAGTGGAAATTCATTACAAATGATGCCAAGATACAATAAGTATCCATGAACTCAAGGAAGCATACACTCACATATTTCCAGCTCTTCAAGCAAGATTGAGCAAGAAGAAAGATTGGTGGATTTGATTAATATCAATGCAAGATTGAGATTGCAATGAACAAAGTGAAGCAACCATCTACATTAGCTACAATCATGATGATATTAGTCACGATGAATGTAATGAATTTCAAACAACAATGTGTTCCAATAGAGCAGCCCTAAGCATGATCATTACAATAGCTATTTAGAGAAAATGTGCTTCACAAAGGATGCAAACATTTGAACATTTAAAAGCATTGGAAAGAGACACTAACAATCAAGTAATGCAAGATAGTGCACAAATGGAGCTTACATTCAAATGATCAGCCATATACATCAGGAGACCACACAAAAGGAATCATGCAATGAGGAATAAGGTACTAAACATACACTCTGTCTTGTGTCTGAGATATGCATCTTCCTTTTCATATGTTTGTTGCTTTTCAAATGGTCAAGTAGGCTACTACCTTTCAGTAAGTCTAAATGTTTTCATTTAAAGACCAAGCCAACATGTTAAAAAGGAATCAACAAAAGGGGTTCAACCATTTGATATCAACTCATCAACATTGAATTGCAAGACTATGCATCTCAACAACTGTTAACAAGTGGAACAGTGCTTGATCATTACAGTAGCAAGACAAGTGATAGTCTATAATAATGAACAATGACAATCTTGCATGACAAGAATCAATGCTAAGAACAAATATGCAAACAGTGATATTGTGAGTATGATTGTATAGAAAAGAACAAGTACATTTATTGGAAGACAACCATACTATTCTAGGAATCATTATGCCATGAAAACAACATAAAAGATACTTGTTCAAAGAAATTACAATCTGAGATATTTTCAGTCACATGCATTATATAGGACAATCTATGTGTGAAAGCTACAACTACAGGTATCTCAAAGTAATAACATTATTCACAACCTTGACTCATGAAAATACAATTTTTATGCAAACCCACAGAGCTTTCATGAGTTCTTTCCATTTCAATTACAAAAGAGCAATGGTTATTTGTTTCCTATTTTCCATGAGGGAATGAGAAAAGATACATTGTGTTTCCATGAGGTATACCTATACCATACAATGGCATTAAATCATGTAGCAAATCATTTCTCTTCAGGAGGTTTTGTTTTAAATACAGTGAATACTAAAAAACCTGAAGAGGTATCCGTGAACAAAGGCTTGTGATTGAAAATTAGTAAAGAATAAAATCACATACATTTCTTCTATTATTCATATAGAAGGCATCATTTTCTGAAAATGATACAAGTTCCACATACAAAATGTCAAAAAAGACCATGAGGTTGAGCTCATAAGATAGGTGCATGGGGTATATGAAAGGAAAAAACTAAATCTTTTCACCACCTTGTCACTAGATGGAATTAGGAAAGATAAAAATTATGGAAAACCCATGTGGGGTTGTTGTCTTAAATTTTGACACCCAGAAACTATTTTCTATGAGAAATGAAAGTACCCAGATGTTAAGTAATTTTATTTTCAGAATGTTCAACATGTGTCAAGATCAAGCTCACTTCTTCATGGCCTCAGCCCGAGGAAGTAGTTTTCTTCAAAATGACAAAGACCCATTTGGGGTTTTGCAACCAAACTGAAGATTCAGAAATGATAAAAGAAATATCTTCGGGTTTTTTCATAATGTACAAAAATGTGTCATGGCGGCCTTATAAAAGTCATTTTCTTTCACATTGAAAAGAACCCACTTGGGGTTTCAAATTGAATACAAAATACAAAGAATGATTCAAAGATGGTAGAAGAAATAAGAATGGGTTTCTTTACCAAGATGAACCAAATGCAAAAAACTAGTTCATTTTTATGGCCACAACCCAAGAAATCTTTTTCTTCATGAAATGTGCATACCCACTTGGGGTTTTTAATTAAAACCCAAACATAGAAAAACTATAAAGAAGATACTTGTTCTTCTTGATGAAAGTGCAAGTTCCATGATGGGTTTCAAACCCTCTGTAAAAAAATTGAAACCAACAAAAAATGGTTAGAAAGCACTTAAAGGTCGTGGCCTGAAGGTATTTATTTTCTTCACAAGACACAAAAAACAATCTGGGTTTGTTTCAAAGTTCATATACAGAGGAAGATAAACATCTTTTTTTGCTTCAGTCTTTAGTATGGAAGTTGGAGCTTGAGCTTTATTTGTAGAAAATGGAGGGATACAAAGCTGAAGTGAGCTTAGCTAAGCTCAAAATTCATTCTGATTAAAATATGCAAGCATTTAGATACTGAAAATATTCCATTTAATCTTCAGAGAGCCCCAACCATGGTGGCTAAAACAAGAGAACAACCATAGAGAAAGATAAAGAAGCAGAAAATCATCAGAGAATGCTTATGGTTGTGGCGTAAACACATGAGATGGCTTGCAAAAAATGGAAAAAAACCAGATTTCGATTCAAAAAATCAATTACCTCTTGTTTCCCTGTGAAAATCACTTGAAATCGGCCAGAAACTAGTTGAAACATCATATTTTAGTACACCCATCAAACTCCATGGTGGCAGAGTGAAGCTCTCCAAAAGGCTCGGTGGTAAAATGAATGAATTCTTTGCTTTTCCCATGTTTTTTTTAGGGTTTGAAACCCTATGGAGGTCGAGCAAGGAATTTTTGCCTTGTGTTTTAAATTTTCCAAACACAAATTAATTTGCTACGTGGGCTAAGTGTTTAAGTTTATGCCTTAGGCAATTTTTCCTCATGTGGCACTTTCAAATTTAAGTGATTTTGGCCTTGAAATTCATTTTGAAGACCAAGCCTATGCCTTAGTAATCTTTTGTCTCTTTGAAGTATGCCTCCCAAAGACCTTGGAGTGTCCTGCTACTCACATAGGCCAAACCATCGACCCATTTTGCATATATTTGAAAATATGAAATGTTGACCAAGTGATATGGCTTTGAAATGCAGAAGTGGGGGTGATTTAAATTTCATCAATGTCTTGGAGGAGTTTAAGTTTGCTTGATTAATTTTACAAGAATTTGGAGTAATTAGTGATTTATTATCACTTTTTTCATTTATTCAATTGTAAAACATTATTTCAGTGATTTGCAAAAAACTTTTATTTAATGCAAATATTGATGTAATCCAAAGAGGTGGTGGGATCTTTTTTTTTGCATTTGTTTTGAAATGTAAAATAGTTTGATTAAGTGATGTTATTATGATTCACTTAATCAAATTATTATTTTAAATGCAAAATTAGAGTCTTGTGCTTTTGCAAAAGGCACTAAAGGTGTGGGTCAAATGGGTTGAATACATGTGTGGGAAAATAATGATTGACAAAAATGAGAAAGGTGTGGAGTTTTGTCTTTGACTATCTTTGGAGGAAATGAGCTATTTGGAGGCACTTTTGTCACATTTTTAGTGTGACTATAGTCTTGTCTTGACTTTGTTTCATGTGGAGGACAATTTGGAGTGATCTTAGAAGGTTCTTTTTGGCCTTTTCTGCTGCATCCAACCAAAACCTTCTAGATGGACTTGTGTGAGAGAATTGGTGTTTTTTTTGCTTAAGTAACTTCAATCTTTGTTATTGAAGTTAGTTCTTTCTTTCTAGCATAGTGATAGCTTGAATTTGGGAGTTATCTTTTCAATAGGATAGTAGAAAAATGCAATGTTGCAGGTTATAAGTTATGTTAGTGAATGCAAGTGATGTTAGTTTTGAATTTTTTTCCTTCTAAGAGTTCTGCTAAAAACCTCCTTATAAATTACTTATGTGAAAATGCATGTGAAAATGAGTTGTGTGAACTAAGATTTGTCACTGTTTTGAATGTGTGTAGGCTGTTTGCAGGTCTTAGTTAGTTTTGGTGTATCACCCTTATTAGTTTCAGTTAATCTTCATTTTCAAGTATCTTTCTACTCTTTCCTCATAAATCATTAGTTTAGGTGACATCAAAAGGGGAGCCAACCCATAATCTGGAGGCCTTCTTTCAGAATAGGATACCCATGGCTTGAAAGTAGTTCCATGTTAGTCCAAATTTTTCTAGTTTTTTCACAACTTGGCAAAGGGGTGCAAATTTGGGTCTCTAATAGTTTTGGCATGCCAAGTGGGACACTTCTAGTCAAATTAGATGAGAAAAATACACATATTTTCTGGTTTTGATATGCAGCCAACATTTTTCCAGCCTTTGAGAGGTCATATAAGCATATATGGCGACTTTGAATGTGGAAATTAATAGTAAACTACTTCTATAGCAGCATATGAAAAATATCCAGACAACGGGAAACTTTGTCCCATTTGACTATTTACAACTGTCACCACCTCAGAGAAGAGGTAGACCAACAAAGAAAGTTATTGTTTCGTCAAGAAAAATAGTTTCAACTCCACCCGCAGTAAGAGTTCTAAGTCCTATGAGGCAATAAACCTTGGTGGCTCCAATGGCTATTCCAAGGAATCAAGTTTTTGTCACTTTTGATGGAGGTAGCCCACTGCAATTAGCTCAACATGATGATATTCCCATGGCTGCCCTTAAAAGTGTTCAATATTTTTCAAGTGAAGATCAGACCACACCAATTGAACACATCGAGGACATATTAAATATGTGTTCGGTGCATCATATAACTCAAGAAAATTTTGCTTTGAGGATGCTAGCAACATTGTTTAGAGGAAAGGCACTCCAATGGTTTAGGAGTTTAACAATCAACTCTATTAGAACACGGGATGAGCTAGGAGAAGTGTTATGCAAACAATTTGAGGACAAATATGACAACTTCTCATTAGTGGAGTAGCTAACTCATATCAAAAGAGCTCCTCATGAATGGATGATGGACTTCAACTTCCATTTCCAAAGAACGTGGGACAAAATTACAAAAACCACAAGGCCTCCAAGTAAGTATGCATTTCTTTATTTTTTGAGGGCCTTAAATAGTGAAGTTGTTTTGATACAATCAATGGGTGGAACCACAATACTAGTGGCTTATGATATAGCTGTAAGGGCTGAAAATAGCCTCATACAAGTTGGAAGAATTGCCCCTAGGCCTCCTATGCCCTTTTCCCCTGATATACAACCTCCTATAGCTTTTCCAACACCTCAAATAGCCCCTTTACCAGTTGTTGTTAGCCAAGAAATTACTGTCCAAGGACCATCTTAGGAATTGCAAGAGATAAAGAGCAACCAACAAAAGATTGAGAATCTACTTTAGACTTTTGGAAATGAGCTTGTGAGCATTAAAAAGTAGCAGTTCCAAGGTTTTAAGCCTTGGCAGCCTCAAAATCAAGGTCAAAGTACACCATTTCAAGCTAACAAACAACGCTATCAAGGAAACTTTCAAGGTGAAAGGAAAAATCTGAATCCAAGGCCTTTTCAACCATACAATCTAGTTCCAATCATTACAGCCAAAGACATGGTACCCGTTCAAAATAACCTTGCGGTAGAATATGAGTGGTGCTATCCCTACAACCAAGCCCATAATCAAATTACATGTTTAAATAGTGTCATCAATCAAGTGTTGATGGTTCAAAATGTTTTAGGTGTGCAAAACGTGTCTAATGGTGAATCTTCACAATAGCAAGATGTCCTTGCAAGTGACACAACCCTCCTAAATTGGAAAGGAGAGGAATTTTGTGGAGTAAACAGTGATAGTTCTCCAATAGCAGCCAACATCCGAGCCAAGAAGAGGGCCTTCAAGATTGGACAAGAAAAAAATAATAACAAGGCAGTTGCTGGACTTTCCAATCCTCAAGTAACACACATCTTACAAAGGAATTCACAAGGCATCGACAGTGGACAACTTGGGAACCAACCCCAATCAACCCACTTGCAGATAGACCTTGCTATTGCAAAGACCCATCAAAAGGTAAACACTGCCACACCCTTCAACATCATTGAATCCATGAAAAAAATGAATGTAAATATGTCAATGTGGGATTCTTTATCCATCCCAGGTCAAAAGGACTTATTTCAATCTTCCTTAACTGATTTAAATGTTTCAAGTGATGTTCTAGTAGGTCAAGTCAAGGTTGTCCTTACAAATACACCTCAAGACAACAATAAACAACCAAGTAAGGATGTCAAACCTCCCCCATTTTATGTGTCTTTGTTAATAGGGGATAAGTTAGTTCACAATTGCATGGTAGAATCAGGGGCAAGTAGTTTTGTCATGCCAAAAAAAATTGCTGATAAGTTAGGATTGAAATATCAACCTCTTGAGAAGGGAGTAGTCCAACTTGATGGGATAACCATCAACACTATAGGAGACATTAAAGGTTTAAGCCTTACCTTACATGCCTGCCCCAATTTTTCCATCTCTCAAGATATTTCATTCATTGACTTACCACCTCATTTTGCCTTATGTTTTTCAAGCGACTTCACTGCCAAGATAGGAGGTAGCTTGTCATCAAATTGGTCCCACATGATATTCAGAATGAGATATGGGAAAAAAGTGGTCATTAAATATGAATCACTTGCCAAAGACCACATTAAATCGTATATCCCAAGTGCTGCTAATGTCAACTGTGTTGTTTTTGATGATAGTGAGCTTGTTGTTGCTCAAGAACTGCAAGCTAAAAGTATACTAGATGTACTCTTAAATGAGTGGGCAACAAAAAATATCATTGAAAACTCAAATGATAAAATTAGGGAGATTGGTTTGGGTGTTTATGTGCTGCATGAACTTGATTCAGTGATCCCAAACCTCAAAAAAGAGGTGGAACAACAGTTGGAACAATAAGGTGAAGTATGGAAAATGTTCTTTGACGGTTCTAGAAGCAAGAACAAAGCTGGTGGAGGTGTGATGCTTGTGTCCCCGCAAGGTGACAAATATTACTTTGCCTTCAGATTTTCTTTCTCTTGTACTAACAACACTATTGAGTATGAAGGTTTAGTTCAAGGCTTGGAATGGGAAAGGAAAAGAGGGATTGGTTGCTTGCAAGTTTATGGTGATAGTGAGCTGATTGTAAATTAGGTAAGAGGTTTGCATGTCACTAAAAATGATGTTTTGAAGTCCTAAAAACACAGAGTGTGGGACATGATAGAAGATTTAGATGCTTTTAATCTAGTTTCTATTCCTAGGGATCAAAATAAACATGCAGATAGACTAGCTGCAATAGGTGCTTAGGTTGATATTCCAAGTGAGATTAGGAAAGAAAAGTTGCATCCATATGTTAAGATTGTCATTAGAACTTATATTCCTGATAATAACATTCATTGGAAAGTTTTTGAGAGTGGTGAACAGGTCTTGAGATTTATGTTGCAAGAAGATGAGTTTTCAACAGTGAACCAAGATAAGATCAAGCAATAATATGATGATCAGATCATCCAGTTAAGGACTAACAAGCTACCCAAGGGTCTAGTCACCTTGGAATCCATTTTTAGCACTGATGACCAACTGAAAAAGAGTAAGACCAACATGCAAGTCAAAGAAGAAAATTATGAGGAACTTGAAATTTTCAAAGGTAAGCTCCTTAAAGTTGGTAAAATTTTCTCACATGCAGATAGGAAAGCTTTCATTGCTCTTTGTCAAGAGTTTCAAGATGTATTTTTATGGGAATATTATGATTTAAAGGGTTTTAATCCCCAAATTTCCCAACATACCATAGAACTTGAGCCAAATGCAAAACCTGTTAGGTAGAAATAGAGGCCTTTAAACCCCAAACTTGAGCCTCTTATGGTCAAAGAATTGACCAAGCTGGTTGAGGAAGACATCATTTTTCCAATCAAACATACCTCATGGGTCTCTAACCTTGTCCTGGTTAGAAAGAAAAATGGTGAGATTAGGCTTTGTGTTGATTTTAGGGACATCAATATAGCCTCATTAAAGGATCATTATTCGCTGCCCTCAATGGAGTAGATTCTACAAATAGTAGCTGGTTCGAAGAGATTCTCATTACTTGACGGTTATTCAGGCTATAACCAAGAGGAAGACCAATATAGGATTTCCTTCACAACAAAATGGGGCACCATGGCTTATAAAAGGATTCCATTTGGCTTGTCCAATGCTGGTGCCACTTTTCAGAGGGCGATGCACATGGCATTTCAAGGTCTGATTCACAAACTTGTACTCATTTACCTTGATGATGTAACAATGTTTTCCAAGAAGGTTGATGAAAATATTGCACATCTGAAGAAAGTATTTGAGAGGTGTAAGGATTTTGGTATATCCCTCAACCCTAAAAAATGCATCTTTGCTGTCCATGAAGGCAAGCTTTTAGGACATATAGTGTTAAAACAAGGGATCACTATTGATTCAAAAAGAGTAAGTGTCATTTTGGATTTTCCTTTACCCAGCCATAAAGGGGGCTGCAAATTTTTCTTGGTAGAATTAATTTCATTAGGAGGTTTATTCCTGATATTGCTAATCTTTTGAAAACACTAACTACTATGTTGAAGAAGAATACAAGTTTCAGTTGTACCAAAGAGGCCAAGCACAGTTTTGAAGTTATAAAGGAGGCCTTATCAGAAACTCCTACTTTGTTAAACTTGAACTTTTCAAAAGACTTCATTTTTTATTCCTTTGGTAGCATTGATATCATTTCTGCAATGCTAGTACATCAGAATGATGCTGGATTAGAACAACCTATTGCATTTTTTAGTCAACATTTAGAAGAGTATGAACAAAGATATAATTTTGTACAGAAACAATTGCTTGCTACCATAAGAAGTTTGAAAAGGTTTAAACCTCTAATTTCTAACATCAAAGTGCATTTAATGGTTGCTCACCCTAGTGTGAAAGAGTTCTTGTTAAGCAGGGACCTGAAAGAAAAGAGGGCTGGGTGGATTACAAAAGTTATGGAATATGACATTGACATTAAGGTAAAAAATCTTGTAAGGGGTAAGGGGCTATGTGAATAGGTAGCTACAAGATTTGGAAGTGAAGAAAAGGCGGAAAAAGAGGTGGTTCTAGTTGCTGACAATGAACTTACAATTGATGCACCAACAACAAGTGTAGGTTGAGTGCAAGATATGACTCATTTTGTGCAAACTGGTGAGTGTCCACTAGGTTTGGATAAAGCTAAATGGATTTATTTTAGATTGCAATCCATTCCTTATGTGCTGGTTGGTAACATTCTTTTCAAAAAAGATCTTAATGGTGTGCTTTTAAGGTGTATTGATCAACACTAGGTAGATAAAGCACTTCATGAGTTCCATGATGGAACTGCTGGGGGTCATTTTTCCCCAAGAACAACTGCATGGAAAATAATGAGAGCTAGCTATTATTGGCCAAGCTTGTTTAAAGATGCCCATGCTTGGGCTAGAAAGTGTGTAAAATGTGCCATTTTTGCAGGCAAAGAGAGGCTGCCAGCTTTACCATCGCAACCCATTCAAGTAGAACAACCCTTCATGAGATGGGGCATTTATTTTATACATTCCATTAACCCACCTTCATGTGCAGGCCACAGGTGGGTAATTACTGCAACTGATTACTTTACAAGATGGACTGAAGCAGTGGCCTTGAAAGAAGCCAACAAAAGTGTTGTTTTAAATTTTTATGATGATTTAGGAACCAAATTTGGGGTACCTGAATCAATCATTTCTGATAATGCTTTAGCATTTGTGGGATTAAGAGTGAGTGATTAGGCTGTCAAGAATGGTATTCACTTGAATACATCATCAAACTATTACCCTCAAGGTAATGGTTTGGCTGAATGAACTAACAAGAACCTGATCAGAATCATCAAAAGGATTTTGGAGGATAACTAGAGAACTTGGCATAACAAGTTAAAATATTCCTTGTGGGAAGATATAATAACTCCAAAAAGATCCATTGGAAATTCCCCTTATATGTTGGTATATGGTAATGAGGCAAGGCTTCCTTTATCTGTTGAGCTTCCAACTCTTGATATAATGAACCAACTTGAAATGTTTGATGAAGAAGATCCAATGGCTGTCAAATATGCACAACTCATGGAGCTGGATGAAACAAGAGATAGAGCCATGAAAACAATGGAGCCACATCAGCTCAAAACAAAGAAAGTTTTTGACAAAAGAGCAACACCCAAAGTGTTTAGAGGAGATGTTGTCCTTAAGTGGGATGAGTTAAAGAGTAGGCCTGGAAATCACACTAAATTTGATAGCATGTGGAGTGGCTTGTTTGTCATTATTGAGTGCAAGGAGCATAATGTGTTTCAATTGTCAACAATGGATAGAGAAGCTCTGCCTATCCCAATCAATGGGATACACCTCAAACTCTATTTTGAGGTATGATCTAGATCTACCTTGTACAAATTAGAGTAGGTTTTTTATTTCCACTAAGTGTTGTTGCACATTAGTTAGAATGCTTTTTTAGTTTTCCCTAATTTCTTTTTTTGCACAGTTAGGTAGTTTTCTTTGTTTTTTGGTGTGTTTTGAATAAGTTTCCAAAGTGTCTCATGCTGGTCTAGTAAGTTACAAAAACATAAAATGTTGTTTTTAAGTTATGTTAGCTTTTAGATGACTTAGTACCCAATGGATAAGCTTTAGGCAACTGGTCAAGATGTTTAGCAGGAAAACATATAGCATATGTTTCCAAAAATGTTACCTAATTTATGCTTCTAGCTAAATCAGGTAACTTATTGTTTCTTTTGTGTTTTCATTTAAACATTGAAAGATACATCATATTCTGCTAAAGTTCATTAATGTCCATAAAGGAGATTGTCAAAATAGATTGCATTATTCCAGTTTTGCAATTACATACAAATAAGAAAGAGAACCAACATGTATTGCAAATGTAATCTTTATTGATGATCATAAGCGTATAATGTCCCTCAGAATCCAAAGGGACTATCTATTCTAATGCTTATAAAGAAAAGAATATATGCCTATAGATAACAAAAAAGAAATTGCACATAAAATGAAAAGGGACCCGTCATTTCCTGGTGGAATGACAAATCCCATTGGATTGGTCTGCATCATCTCAGCCATTCCCATTTCCCTGCTTTTGTTTGACGCTCTCCTCGCTGCTCCCAGGTTTCCTACATCTGGAAAAATAGTGATGTTATAGCAATGAAAGGTCACTGATCAAAATATGTGCAAAACATCCATAAATATGTAATCTAATGTCCATAAGCATTAAAATAGACAACATATCATAAGTGTCTAGGAAAACAAGAAAGAAGTAATCAAACACACCTATGATATGCTTTGTTTATCTAACTAGTTTTTTCCTTGTGCAGATTTAGGACAAGTCTTTGTTACTATTTTGATTCTCTTGATTACAACATGTGGGGTAAAATGTGGCTCCCACGAGGGTAGAGCCCAACATTTTTCCCTCTGATGTTTTAAGAGGGACAGGAAATTGAGCAACTTGATCAAATCAATGATAAAAAATATTCTTGATGCATTAAATCAATATGGAATCACACCAGTTGATCAACTTTCATTATCAGATTCAAAAGATGCAACACATAATGTGAACTGTCAATTAAGTCACACTTCATCTTTTCACAATGATTCAATAAATAGGCTACCATCATGTCAAAAGGGGCAGTATATTTTGCTTGATATGTCTTTCAATCTTCTTAAGTGGATCCAAGATTCATTTTATTAAAGAAGTAAACAATCAAGTGATGCATCAAATTCAATTATGCATCTATTAAAATAATGAAAGAGATATCAAGTCATGCATGAAACCATCATGAGTCATATGGGGCAGCAAGAAGGAACAAAGATAATCATACATTGTTGCATGAAAGACTTTTTCCAATTCATCTCACCTTAATCCTATTGGACAACCACACATCACTTAGGATGGTGAGATTTTAGGTCACCACCATAAATGACACGTCTACCCAATATGATTAAAGCAAAATGAATGGTAGTGAGTATAACAATAACTTTTAAGAGTTTGCAAAGGGAAGTCTTAGGTGGATAACCGGCCAACAACAATGATCTCATGACAAGGACAACAAAAAATTATGCTACATCTCATGAAGGGACAAAAATAATGAGTGCATGCTACAGGGCAGCAAGCAGAGCTGTCTTGGTTTCAAGAAGAACTATCAAACATTGCCAAAATACAATGAGCATGGCCATGACTCTTCAATGCACAATAATTTCATTAAAGGATGCATTCACATGTGCCATTGATCAAGTCATATGGTGGACATATAAAGGAATTCCTAAACAGAAGAGATGTATTTTGTTTCCTTTTGCAAATGATTTAGGAAGTGCAATGTGTCAAAGCAACTATATGCATTTTGAAATGTAAAACATTGAGCTACAGGACAATGTATTTCAGACAATTGTGATTGCTAAAACAACAACATGGTTTACAACAACAACCTTGAAGCACTCTGAAATATGTGGATAAGGATTGGGGCAGTCACAAAGGAACATGGTCATGTATTGGAAGCATAAATAGGATGCATCAACGTTCAACATCAATAAACAATTCACTAAATGGAGATGAAGGAAACTCCTTGTAAAGAAAGATACAAAGTAAAGCAAAAGATCAATGATGTTGACATGATAGGCACAACCCAAAAGACATGGTTAAAAAATCTTGGTTCAAACATTTCAAGTGGACATTCATTGCAAATGATGCCAAGATACAATAAGTATCCATGAACTCAAGGAACCATACACTCACATATTTCCAGCTCTTTAAGCAAGATTAAGCAAGCACAAAGATTGGTGGATCTGACTAATATCAATGCAAGATTGAGATTACAATGAACTAAGTGAAGCAACCATCTACATTAGGTACAACCATGATGATATCAGTCATGATGAATGTAATGCATTTCAAACAACAATGTGTTCCAATAGAGCAGCCCTAAGCATGATCATTACAAAAGCTATTTAGAGAAAATGTGCTTAAAAAAGGATGCCAACATTTGAACATTTAAAAGCATTGGAAAGAGACACTAACAATCAAGTGATGCAAGATAGTTTACAATTGGATCTTACATTCAAATTATCAGCCATATACATCAGTAGACCACACAAAAGGAATCAAGCAATGAGGAATAAAGTATTGAACATACACTCTGTTTTGTGTTTCAGATAGGCATCTTCCTTTTCATATGTTTGTTGCTTTTCGAATGGTCAAGTAGGCTACTTCCTTTTAGTAAGTCTAAATGTTTTCATTTAAAGACCAAGACAACATGTTAAAAAGGAATCAACAAAAGGGGTTCAACCATTTGATATCAACTCATGAGCATTGAGTTGCAAGAAAATGCATCTCAACAACTATGAACAAGTGGAACAATGCTTGATCATTAGAGTAGAAAGACAAGTGATAGTTCTATAATAATGAAAAATGACAATCTTGCACGAAAAGAATCAATGCTAAGAACAAAGATTCAAATAGTGATATTGTGAGTATGGTTGTACAAAAAAGAACAAGTACATTTATTGGAAGACAACCATACTATTCTGGCAATCATCATGTCATGAGAACCACATACAAGAGACTTGTTCAAAGAAATTACAATATGAGATATTTTCAGTCACATGCATTATATAGGACAACCTATGTGTGAAAGCTATAGCTACAAGTATCTCAGAGTAATAACATCATTCACAACCTTGACTCATGAAAATACAATTTTTATGCAAACCCATAAAGCTGCCATGAGTTCTTTCCATTTCAATTACAAAAGAGCAATGGTTATTTGTTTCCTATTGTCCATGAGGGAATGAAAAAAGATACATTGAGTTTCCATGAGGTATACCTATACCATACAATGGCATTAAATCATGTAGCAAATCATTTTTCTTCAGGGGGTTTTGTTTTAAATACAGTGAATACTAAAAAACCTAAAGAGGTATCTGTGAACAAAAGCTTGTGATTGAAAATTAGTAAAGAAGAAAATCACATACATTTCTTCTATTATTCATACAGAAGGTATCATTTTCTAAAAATGATACAAGTTCCACATACAAAATGTCAAAAAATACCATGAGGCCGAGCTCATAAGATAGGTGCATGGGGTATACAAAAGAAAAAAACTAAATCTTTTCACCACCTTGTCACTGGCTAGAATTAGAAAAGAGAAAAAAATTCAGAAAACCCATGTGGGGTTTTTGTCTTAAATTTTGAAATCCATAAACTATTTTTTGTGAGAAATGAAAGTACCTAGATGCAAAGTAATTTTATTTTCAGAATGTTCAACATGTGTCAAGATCAAGCTCACTTCTTCATGGCCTCGGCTTGAAGAAGTGGTTTTCTTCAAAATGACAAAGACCCATTTGGGGTTTTGCAACCAAACTGAAGATTCATTAATGATAAAAGAAATATCTTGGGATTTTTTCTCATAATGTACAAAAATGTGTCATGGTGGCCTGATAAAAGTCATTTTCTTTCACATTGACAAGAACCCACTTGGGGTTTCAAATTGAATACAAAATACAAAGGATGAGTCAGAGATGGTAGAAGAAATAAGAATGGGTTTCTTTTCCAAGATGAACCAAATACAAAAAACCAGTTCGTTTTTATGGCCACGACCCAAGAAGTCTTTTTCTTCATGAAATGTTGAAACCCACTTGGGGTTTTTAATCAAAACCCAAACACAAAAAAACTATAACGAATATACTTGTTCTTCCTGATGAAAGTGCAAGTTCCATGATGGGTTTCAAACCCTCTATAAAAAATTTGAAACCAACAAAAAAATATTAGAAAGCACTTAAAGGCCGTGGCCTGAAGGTATTTCTTTTCTTCACAAGACACAAAAAACAATCTGGGTTTGTTTCAAAGTTCATATACAGAGGAAGATAAACTTTTTTTTTGCTTCAGTCTTTAGTGTGGAAGCTTGAGCTTGAGCTTTATTTTCAGAAAATGGAGGGATATGAAGCTAAAGTGAGCTTACCTGAGCTCGAGTTTCATTATCATTAAAATATGCATGCATTTAGACACTGAAAAGATTCCATTTAATCTTTAGAGAGCCTCAACCATGAAGGCTAAAACAAAAGAACAACCACAGAGAAAGATAAAGCGATAGAAAATCATCAGAGAATGCTTATGGCCATGACCTAAACACATGAGATGGCTTGCAAAAGATGAAAAAATAAAAATTTTGATTCAAAAAAGAAATTAACTATTGTTTCCCAGTGAAAATCACTTGAAATCGGCCAGAAACTGGTTGAAACATCATGCTTTTAGTGCATCCATCAAACCCCATGGCAGCAGAGTGGAGCTCTCTAGAAGGCTCAGTGGTAAAATGAATGAATTCTTTGATTTTTCCCATTTTTTTTAGGGTTTGAAACCCTATGGAGGTCGAGCAAGGCATTTTTGCCTTGTGTTTTATTTTTTCCGAACAAAAATTAATTTACTACGTGGGCTAAGTGTTTAAGTTTATTCCTTAGGAAATTTTGCCTCATGTGGCACTTTTAAACTTAAGTGATTTTGGCCTTGAAATTCATTTTGAAGAAAAAGCCTATTCCTTAGTAATCTTTTGTCTCTTTGAAGTATGCCTTCCAAAGACCTTGGAGTGTCCTGATGCTCACATAGGCCAAACCATCGACCCATTTTGCAAATATTTGAAAATATGATTTTGTTGACCAAGTGATATGGCTTTGAAATGTAGAAGTGGGGGTGATTTAAATTTCATCAATGTCTTGGAGGAGTTTAAGTTTTCTTGAATACTTTTACAAGCATTTGGAGTAATTAGTGATTTATTATCACTTTTTTCATTTATTCAATTGTAAAACATTATTGAGGTGATTTGCTAAACACTTTTATTTAATGCAAATATTGATGTAATCCAAAGAGGTGGTGTGGCCTTTTTTTTGCATTTATTTTGAAATGTAAAATAGTTTGATTAAGTGATGTTATTATGAATCACTTAATCAGATTATTGTTTTAAATGCAAAATTAGAGTCTTGTGCTTTTGCAAAAGGAACTAAAGGTGTGGGTCAAATGGGTTGAATACATGTGTGGGAAAATGATGACTGGTAGGCATGAGAAAGGTGTGGGGTTTTGTATTTGACTATCTTTGAAGGAAATGAGCTATTTGGAGGCACTTTTGTCACATTTTGAGTGTGACTATAGTCTTGGCTTGACTTTGCTTCATGTGGAGGATAGTTTGGAGTGATTTTAGAAGGTTCTTTTTGGGCTTTTCTATTGCATCCAACCAAAACCTTCTAGATGGACTTGTGTGAGAGAATTGGTTGTTTCTTATCTGAAGTAACTTCAATCTTGGTTATTGAAGTTAGTTCTTTCTTTCCAGCAGAGTGATAGCTTTATTATAGGAGTTATGTTTTTAGCAGGAGAAATATTGTAACTCAAAGATGGACTTGTATACCAGTTGAGTACTTTGAATCAATGACATTAAATAGTTGCCTTCTCATTTTATGTTTGACTCTGTGCAGTTAATGGTTGATCAAGTTACTTTTGAAATCTATCTTTCCTTGTAGTTTTGTCTCATTGTTAAGCACCTTTTTAGCAGAAAAATGCGTTGTTGCAGGTTATAAGCTGTGTTAGTGAATGCAAGTGCTATTAGTTTTGAAATTTTTCCCTTCTAAGAGTTCTACTAAAATCCTCCTTATAAATTATTTATGTGAAAACGTATGTGAAAATGAGTTGTGTGAACCAATATTTTTCACTGTTTTGAATGTGTGTAGGCTATTTGCAAGTCTTAGTTAGTTTTGGTGTATCACCCTTAGTAGTTTCAGTTAATCTTCATTTTCAAGTATCTTTCTACTCTTTCCTTAGAAATCATTAGTTTAGGTGACATCAAAAGGGGAGCCAACCAATAATCTGGAGGTCTTCTTTCACAATAGGATACCCATGGCCTGAAAGTAGTCCCATGTTAGTCCAAATTTTTTGAGTTCTTTCACAACTTGGCAAAGGGGTACAACTTTGGGTCTCTAACACTACCATTGTTTTAAAATATAATATAATGACCCTCAATGTATTCTGCAAGGTAAAATGTACCCACAATCTGTAATTCTCATGGGGTTCAAAATTACTTTTGGATAATTGATCTAATGACCCTGATTATACTCTACAAGGTAAAATGTATCCATGATCTATAATGTTCATATGACCCAAAATTGTGGGCCCCATGAGCATTATAGATTGTGGGTACATTTTACCTCATTGAATACAACAAGGGCCATTAGATTATATTTTAAATAAATGACAAAAACTAAAGATTAGAAATATGGTCCTAAAGCAACTAATAATTATGATATACTATAGGTGAATTAATATAGATTTCTACTATAATTTATGAAATTTAAGAAAATCTAATCTAATCATGCATTGAATATTGTGGCAATTTTTTGAGTTAAAAAGTTTAATAAAATAAATTCTTTGGTGATTTAAATAAGACTACAATAAAATTTTGTAAAAATGTGATGATTCAAGTAATGTTATAGCTCTAACTATTAGCCAATTTTGGATTCCCAAATTTCAACTATTAGCCAATTGGTGAATATTAGCCACTAAGAAAATCACTACTCACATTCTTTCCTCTGTAAAACTTAGCTATGTGTCCTAGTTTATTGCACTTATAACATCTGACACATTATTGTAGAGAAAAATTACTTCTTTCCATTTTAGATTTTCATTCAAAATCCTTATGCCCAAACCCATTACACATATAACAATAACCATTGAATGATTGAAACATTATACCATTGTTGTATCCATTCATCATCTGACTTCTACACTCACTAGCTTTATGAACAAATCTATTGCATCTATAGCATTGATCATAAAATGATTAAAAGTTTTGATTCATTTTGCTTCTACACTCTATAGATATATGTCCAAATTTATTGCAAGAGTAACAACAACCATTAAAAGATGGGTACCTTTGTGCGGCTGGTTGTGTGATAGGAGGTCTCTTGAAATATTTCTTATGGTTCCAAACCTATTTGAAATTGCTCTTTTTATTTCTAGTCTTCCTTTTCTCATTATTCTTCATTTTAGTTGTTTGGAGTTTAATTTTATTTTGAGCTTTCTTCAAACCCTAATCCTTCTTTGTCCTTAGAAGCCTTTTGACTAGAAAGCATATCATTAATCAAGGTGGAGCTCTTCTTGAATTTATCTTCTTGAATTTGTACTTTCTCTAGATCTGTCCTCAAAGTCAAAATTTCTTCAAGTCTTGAACATTTTGCAAAATGATCTTTCAATTTGGAATTTAAGCAGTCTTGAACTCTTTTTCCTTCTTCTACTTGCACTTTTAGATTAGTGATTGTCTCATTTGACTGCTTGAGTTGCTCATTTGTTTCCTTGAGTCTTTCTTTAACTTTCTTGACCTGATCCCTCAAACTTCTTGATGCACTCATCTGCTTCCTTAATATTTTCTTTCAGATCTCTATTCTCACATTCTGCTTTATCCAAATCATCAAGAGAATATTTAAGTTCTCCTTCCATATCAACTTCACAGTATTCTTATGTAAACCCTTCCATTATAATCTCTTCTGGAGGAATAGGATACTTCCTAGTTTCCATGTGTTCAACCTCCAAGATCTACCTTGGTTGTTAAGCCAATTGAAGGAACTTTGCTCTAATACCAATTGTTGAAAACCCAAAATACTAAGAGGGGGGTGAATTAGTATTCACAAAAATTCATTAAATTCATCAACTTAAACATGGATTCAAAGCATCTCATAAAACTTGTGGAAATGGAAAATAAAAATTAAATCATGCATCACATCAATAAACACAGGAAAACTAGATTTACGTGGAAACCCCTTGGAAGGGAAAAACTACATGATGAGGATTAGCTCACCGTATATTATAACTGGTTACAATGGATTACAAAATGGAATACTAACTATTCAAGGACTCATTTTCTAAAAAGAAAGGCTCACTGCCCAGAGGACTCACTATCTAGAATAGAAAAGAGAATAGAAGAATGACTCACTACCAGATATTGAACTACTAACAATACATCTGTAACATCCTAAAGACATAGTTACAATTAGGCTCAAAAAACAAACTTTACACACTTCATACTTCACCACTATCACCTTTTGCATTTATCACTACTTCACATCATCACAAAATCATACCCACAACAATAAATTGACATTCTATATATATCAAAAATACCCATAACATCAATTAGATTGACCTAATTGCATGAACCGTGTAGCCCCATAACCTATTGGCTTAAAATTCCATAACACATACCTTGCGGAAGAAACCAAAACATGTTATCCTCTATAATAGGTTTACATGACCTATAATCACTCCCATGAATCCATGTTATCCTCTAAAATAGGTTTACACAATTCAATTTTGCACGACCCCAAAACCCTTAGGTCAACACCGCATAACAAGAGTGGTGCAAAAACAACTAAATGAGCCAAATGTTCATCTATAAATTGACACGTGGACCACCAAACCAATTTCCACTTGGAGTGCATACACTTCTAAAATTCTCAAAAGCTTCCTTAAAACCACACAACATGATAATCATTTGCTGTGGAATGTGGAGCATTCCAATATGCACTTTGCACCTGTAACTCTACTTCTATAAATCCCAATACTTTATCATCAATATCTTTAGCTGTGAACGGAATATAAACTTGAAAATTTGGATATAGACACCTTTAATACATACCATTATTACCTCACAACTGCATGATAATATTTTGCAAAGTAGAGCAATGCAGACCACAAAACTATTCCTCTATAACACTAAAAATATATACTGGGACTTAGCCAATTCTCCAAAACACTTATTCTTCACCAAACCAACACTTATACATTTCTACAATGGGTTTCCATCAATGAAAAAACCATACACCATAATGTCACAATCATACTCATGTTTCCAACAACATCATGTTGTCCACATTCTTTCTTAAGGCAAGACACATGAAAAATATTATGAATCCTACTATCTGCTGACAACTCAAGCTCATATACTACCTCTCCAACTCTCCTCAAAATCCTGTAAGGCCATAGAATCTTGGATTTAGTTTTTCTACACCACTCCTCTTCAATGTAGACTATCTATATGGCTAAATGTGCAAAAATACCAAATCACCAACCTCAAAAGTCCTCTCTACCCTGTGTCTATTAACATACATCTTTTGTTGATTCTATGCTTGTTGAATATTATCCTTAAATGCCTTAAAGATATTCTGACTATATTGCATAAAATCCTTAGTTCAGGGAGCTAGACTATCATCAAAGTCCAAATCTAAGAAAGGTGAAGCATCATACCCATACAAGGCCC
Source organism: Sequoia sempervirens (assembly GCA_007258455.2). Lineage (NCBI taxonomy): Eukaryota > Viridiplantae > Streptophyta > Pinopsida > Cupressales > Cupressaceae > Sequoia > Sequoia sempervirens. Next base: position 314,141,971 of record VDFB02271358.1, on the reverse strand, counting down.
TAAATGGTGACATTCCAATCAACATGTGATAGGTGGTATTATAACACTAATCACCTAATCTAAACATGTTGTTTCCAGACAACATAATTGTGAAGATATCCCTCAACCCACTTATTAACAATCTATGTTTTCCCATCTATCTGTGGGTGATAGCTAGTGCTTGGTGTCAACTTAGTACCAACTAATTGAAATAGCTCCTACCAAAAAAAAATGAGAAACCTATTGTCTCGATCACTAACAATGGTCTTAGGGAGTCCATGCAACCTAAACAAATCTTTGAAGAATAACTCTTCAACCTAAAGTGTTGAATAGTTTGATGGAATTGCGAAGAAGTGTGCATACTTGGTCAACTTGTCGACCACCACAAATATACAATCCCTGTCTTGGACTCTTGGTAGACTAGTGATGAAATCCATCAAAATAATTTCCCACCTCTACTCTAGGGATAGGCAATGGCTGAAGAAAACCTATTGGGAAAGTATGCTCCAACTTGTTCTATTGACAAGTCATACATTCTATAACATGTTGTAAGACATCATCCTTGATACCCTTCCATGAGAATCTCTCTCTCACCTACCTATAGGTTTTGAAGAACCCTAGATGCCTTGCTAGAGGCGTGTCATGATAAAATAAAGTGAAAAGGGGGGAATCAATTTAACCAATTTGGAATGATTAAATGGCATAGGATTAAAATACCCCTATTCCTTATTTCATTAGAAAGAGAGAGAGAGACCACAAAAGGATATGATTTCCTTTCAACCTTGAGGTGAGTCAACCCTATTTTGGATCTCTTGGGTCTATACTTTATTATGACAAAAAATCCTAATTTTCAATGCTTTGGAATGATTTAAAGTGCATTAATTAAATGAATTATGTGATATAATACTTGAAATGCAAAGTTCCATGATAACAAAAATGAAAAAGATATTTTGCAAGAAGTTCTGAGAAGGGCAGAGTGGTGTGCACATGTGATAAAAAATAGTTTTTAGGGTTTGTAGCAGGATTGGTTTTCCCTAGGGTGAATAGGTCATGGTGTAGAGGTCTAAAATTAGTTTTTGTAGTCCTCTGATATAGGATCTATGCTTCTAATTCATCTAGGTTTGACTACTAGAAATTCAGAAATAAAACCTGTAGGTGAGTTTTTGTAGCTTGATAACAATGAATGCAACAAATGCAACTTTGCAAAAATGCTCCTTTGATCAACTTTAAGTCCTTCTTCACCTATAAATCTACACATACAAAGAGAGAAGAAAAAATGTTTGTTTTTGGGTGAATGGGGGTTTTCCTTAGTCAAACCCCATGTTGGTAATTAAACCTCGATAATGAAATAATGACAAAATAAAGGAATTGATGAATGGACACTTTCTTGTTACAACTCACCAAACCCTTAATGACTACCCTTAGAGGATTGAATTCAAACACATCACTCTAAGGATTGGATCTTGTATGAATTGGCTTGATTGATTGATGCTTGAATGCTTGTTCGAATGCTTGAAACTTACATCACAATGTTAGCTCCAAAAAATGACATGAACACACATGGAATTTGACATGATGATATGATCCTAATTGTTGTTGTATATGTGGTGCAGGCATGGTAGGAGGGTCCTCAAAGAGAACAATTCAGATCATGCAACAAGAGTCACACAATTGAAGCAACACAAAAATTAGAGGCAAATGCAGATTCAAACATTCTTATTAATAGAAATTTTGATTACAATCAACCGACAACATCTAGGCTTACATATTCAGCTCATAGGCCTGATACAATATGCTCAAATAGAATATTCCTATATGCTCCTTAACACAAGAGAAAATCTTACATATCAGATCTATATTAATCTACTTAATCAACTTCTTCTATCCTAATGATCTATTACAAGATTTATATCATATTCGTAGATCTAGAATCTTCCGTGTCGGCCAAAGATCATTACAATCTCCAATGAAAGAAAATGTAATGTGCGCATGAAATAGGTCAGCCTCAAATTTGAATTTCTCCTCAACAGGTGCATAGGATGAAGTGTGGACCTATAATTAAGGTCGGGGACACTCCACGAAACAATTCAAATCACACCATCAAGATCCACAAGTTATGAGAAAGATCCACAAGCGATCAAACTAGCTGTTAGGCCTGAAAATTATTCCAGTGCCGGTTCAAGAACCTGCTACTAAATCCAAAAGTGATAACTTGCTAGAAAAAGATCCAATCATGCTCAAATCTTGGAATAAGGAAAATGAACATTTCCACGATGTAAACATAGATCCACAAGGTCTGGTGAACAAGTATGATGAATCCACCAACTTGAATTGAACAAGAACAAAAACTGAAAGAAAATATTTTTGGTTGATGTAAGATTGCCAAGAACCAAGGATGCTCCTACATCAAGATGATTGATAAATCTACTCTTCAATGCTCTTGACTATAGTATTTTATTTTGTGAAGTTCACCTCTAGCTTGTTGATGTTGAATTGATAAAATAACTATGTATTTATAGGTGTTTATCTAATTTCCAAAAAAATAGATTCCAAAAGCTGATATTTGAAACTTGAATTTGAATCATTAAAATGACACCAAAAAAATATTAAAAATTGGGTCCCATAACTTAAAGGGGACCTAAGTCCAAGACTCTCAATTTATAAGGTGTTTTAATTAATGTTAGCAATTGTTAATATAGGTTTCCTTTTTAGAAAACATGAATAATAAGGATTTGGAATGCATAAATTGGCCAATTAGAGGCTTAATTAAGTCCAATTAATTAAGGGGATGCAAACATAGTGTGAAATTGTAAAGGTATACAATTTCCTACACTACATTTAGCCCCCACTTTAGTGAGAGTATGAATCTATGCTCAAACTCACACTATAGTAGAAAAATAAGTCAAGATAGGTCCAATTGTACAACTATTGGAAAGATAGGATGCAAATGATCAAGGAGGATGATCAAGCCCCCAAGATTTAAGATCTCATAGAAAAACCAACAAAGGAACAAGGAGACACATGCATGTAGTAGCGACACAAGATACACAATCATGTAGTGTCAAAATTAATGCAAAGAGAAAAAGGAAAATATGTGGAGTGGATCAAGCCTCGACTGTTTGTCCAACAAGTATGGATCAAGCCTTAGTTGTTTGCCCAAAAAAATTTCACAAGTGAAAACCCGTTGTCCACTATATGGACATAATACTCATGGGGGCTAGTGAAAATATGTTGTTCACTAGGTGAGCCCCAAAGGATGAGAAACACACACTAGGTCTACAAGGTGTGCACTTATAAAAAAAGAAACACATGGGTAAAGCCATCACAAAAAATTTGTACCCATAAGTCAGTGCCAAAATGATCAATACTAAAATGAAATAATGCCAATACATGCCTCCACTTTAAAGAAGTTGATAAAAACCATGTTGTGAGCAATTACTTTAAAGTAGAAAATGATAAATGTCAATTGATAAAAGAAGACATGTGAGCTTACTTGGAAAGCCCTATGCCAATGATATGTGTCCAAATAAAGCTATGTTATGAAGAGGGGTTGCCCCCAAATGAAATCCTAAAGATAACACACGAGGGATCTATGAATTTTGGGTCAGTGTATGCATTTTCTACAGTGATATAATAGATCTTGGAACTATCATCATTCCAAAAATACTCATAAAACAATGAACACAAAGGAAGAATGAAACAAAAAGAGTGAAAGAAAAGAAGAGCTTTTGGGTCAACATGGAAGAGACTTGGATGTCTCAACACTTTGCATTATCCCTAAAAGGAAAACACAAGACAAAAGAAAAGATAATGTTTACGATATATAGAAGAATGAAGATACAAATAGAAGAATGTCACAATAGATTCACTTCATTTAAATATCCCTGCACCAAAAGAGTAACAAGGGTCATCAAAAGAAAGCTCGTAAATATAAATACACACCAAGCATCATGATACAATGGATCACATTATGCACATGCAATCATAAAGAACATGAAAAGAAGACAAAGAAAAGACTAGTATATCACATGTGAGCCAGCTAAAGTAGGTCTTTCACATCCCAATCTTGCTCATTGTATACGGAAGGTGGATAACTAGCCAAAGGAGCAACAAGTGCCATACTAGGAAAATCACTAGGTTCAACACATGGTAATTCACTCTTGTTAGGAGGATCATCATGACTATTCTCATCTAAGTTCATAGAAGAGGAAAATAACAAATTCAGCTCATTATGCAATTCCTCATCAATCTTAACAATCTCATCATCATCATCCAAATTAATCACAATAGGAGGTCTAATGATAATGTCCATTGTAGGTCAATGTTTTTGTTGTGGAAAAGGTGGAGAAATAATGCTTTGTTTGAGTTATATTTTGATCTTGTTTTGTTGACTTGTTCTTTTCTTTTAACTAATGAGTAATAACACAATGTGTATGCCAATGCTCTTTAGCGTTTCAATTTCTTCTAGGACGATTTTCAAGTTGTGATAGTATAGGAGTGGGTTTATCAACCATTGGTCTCTTTAGGTTTATGAACTTGTTTGATTTTAGGAGGCACCAAAGGAGTTATATGGTTATCTCTTGGTATTTTGCAAGAAATGGGTGGAGGAATTGTGTTGGACTTGTCTTGGTTACTTGGAAGGGATTTTGGTTCAAACATAGGTTCATTAATGATAGGTTGGGAGCGCAGAACATTCATGGACTTGGGAATAATGCTAAGGGATAATTCTTCCATGCACTTTGCTTTGAACTTTTGATAAGATTTGAAAAATAAGTCTTCACGAGGCTTAATAGGTTCCATAGGTTAAATCCAAAAGAAATCCAATGAAAAGTTTCCACGAGAAGACAAAGGATTAAACCCACTATGATGTAATATAAAAAATTCATTGCCAAATGGAAATTTCAAGTATTTATGAATAACCAATGGGTTGAAATCCATGGAGTGTAGCCATGGGTAACCTATCTTCACACAAAATTGGATCAATGATGGGATGATGGAGAATGAGACATTTAATTGTTTTGGTCTAACTTTTAATGGGAGAGTGATCAAACCTATCATAGGGTGAGCAAAACCATCATGCATATTGATTCATTCTTTTGATTTTTCATAAGAATATTGGTAAATTTCATGCACAAACAAGAATTCCTCAGTGATTATATTCTCTACACATATGGGATCAATTAATATCCCATTAGTAGGTTTGTCATTGATTCTTCTAGTTATGTAAATATGACCATTAGGTTCATGCTTAATTATATCATTGTGTGAGAAAGAAATGTCAATAGAAAATTTGGTTTGGACCTTATGAGGTTGAACATCAATGGATCCATTCATAGCATCTATATTGTATTCTATCACTGTTATTATCATGTTATATCTTGTATGTTGTCAACATTCATCACATCATTCTTGTTATCACTAGCTTTTATAAACGAGACAAAATGGTTTGGCATGGGATTGGTAAAGATTTGTAAATTTTGGATAGGTGGGGTGATAGAATTATTTCCTTGATCATTAACACCTCCCAAATGGATGTGATTAGAATCAAGGAGGTCTTGCACTATATGTTTAAGATGTCTACATTGTTTTGTATCATGTCCAACTTGTAGGTGATATTGGAAAAAGGAATTGGGATTATGGTTTAGAGGTAAATGATTATTGGTATCAAGAGCTCTAATGGGAGGTAAGGTTATTAGGTTCTTACCCAAGAGTTGCAACATAATCAAATGGAGGGTATCGAGTAATGAGATAAATTGCCTATTCTTTCCCGATATTGATATGGAGTTGTTTTTATAGCAGCCACTTGAGACTCAACATGTTGATTTGTTTGAGATGGATTTATTTGTATAAAGCTCTTGTTTTTTTTTCTTGAATGGTTGGAAATTATTATGAAGTACAAATTCAAAAATTTCAAGACGGTTGGAAGAATTTTTTGCTTCACGATGACTAACTAAATTTTGATAGTCACGGAGAGTCATGTACAAGTGGGTGAAGGAGGGGAATTTAATCATCCCAAGCTTATCTTGAATATTTGTTTGCAAGTTTTCAATGAACATTCTTTGAAGATCGATATCGAGAATCTTAATGTTGATTTGTGAGTAAATCAATTGATAACATGCTATGAAATTAATGAAATTTTCATCATCCTTTTGTTTACATTGCATTAAATCAGGCAAGGCCATCTTGGGACCAACGTGAACTTGGAAATGGTTAAGGAAGGCATCAACAAGCTCAGTGAATGAGAAAATTGAGTTATTCGGTAAAGAGAAAAACCATTCTAAGGTTGTATCTTTTAAAGACCTAGGAAAAATCTTAGCCAAGAGCTTTTATTAAAAAATGAAGTCACTATATAAGGCTATTTATGCCAAGACATGGTTACTAGGATCTCCTTTAGCACCATATTTCTCAAATATAGGTATCTTTATGCCTTATGATATTTGTTCTCTCAATATCTCCAATGATAATGGATTTTTTTTGACATATTATGAAGGTTGGACATTTTGATTTTGGTTCAATGTGGAAATATGTTGTTGGAGGGATGAAACATTGTGCAAAATTTGGTTGAGGAAAACATCATTGGTTGTGTTTTAGGAAGGAGGTGAATATGGTGGAGGTGTATATGTTTTGGGATGTCAAGTGAATTGAAAGTTTTTGAGAGGTGATGGGTTAGGATATATGATGTTTAAATTCACAAAGCTATAAGGATTCCTAGTGGAAAGACCTAAAGTTGGATTGATGTTGCTAGTTGGTTGTCTTGTTGTAGTAACAATTGAATTAGTGTATGTAGGAATAGAAGTTATGGTTGAGGTGGGTGGAATTTTATTTTTACCTTGACTTTGAGTGTATCCCAAAGTTTTAGCACAACTATTCAATGTAGGGACATGATTATCAATGATGTGAGCTAGGCTACAAACAATTTCTATTCCTTGTTCAAAATCAAGCATTTTCCTCATGTTATCTATGATGGGAACCACAATAACGGTAATATATTCAACACTCATAAAGTATTGTAATCTCTCTAAGGCTTCATCGATTTATTTTATCTTCTCTTAAGGGACATTAAAAACATGGTTTCGAAATTAGTAGGATTGGAAGTCATTGGACATGTGATTTTAGGGATGGATTCCAACATGGGTTGACTAGTGTTAACACTAGGAGTGAAAGAGTTGGAAAACCAAAGATCCACAACTAATTTGCTAGCACAGGATGCCATGAATCTCAAAATATGTCTCATTGAAGTATTAGCAATAGAACACTAGGTTTTAATACTCATACAAGTTTCACCAAACCAAAATTGCACACAAAATGGACAAAATGCACTAAATAAAGATAGTATTTACATCTAGAAATAGGAAACACAATGCAAGTATTAAATAAGATATTGCAATTTTCAGATCTAAAATATGATAATTGACTGATTTTAGAATGCAAAAACTTAAAAATGATTTCTTTTGAATACAAATTTTACTTTTGAACAATGAACTTGTTTTGATCAATTGAATTAAATGCAAACAACTACAGGAAACAACAATCTCTAAAACCAAAATTGAGATCTGCAAACAATAGGAAATAAAGCAAACAAAGATAAATTTATGCTAAAAAATTTGGAAAATGACTTATACAGGAATAGATTTTCCCACGGGTGAATGGGTCTTTGTAAAGGGATTTGAAAAATTAAATTTTGAGTTTTTGAGTTAATGTTTAAGTTCTATGTTTTAGGTTGCAAATAGATTCTTTCAGTTACAGGTTTCTAAAATTTGATGATTAAATTCACATGCAAGTTGATGGAAAAAAGAAAACAAAATGACAACTTTTGAGATGTAATTTTGACTAAATTTCTAATCTAAATGACTAAAAGACACCATTGATACAAGTAATATGCAAGATGTATGCAATATTTATGAAATATTTTTGGATTTTTGTGAATTTAAATGATGCAAAATGCAATTTTGAAACCCTAAATGAGAAGCAAACAAAATAATGTAAATATTAGATCTAAGGTTTTAGAGACTTCCTGATGGAACCTTCAAATTTTACAAATTTGAAGTGCTTATCTCCTTTCAATGTGTCGACAAAGGTTAGGTCGACATATTGCTAAATCTACCCCGGAGCCCATCTTTGCTGATTCAAATTTTGTAGCTCAAAGGTCATTTTGCAAATCCGTATGGTAGAAATTTTGTTCATACATATGGTAGTACATCTGCTTAGTTTCATGCTCCCTGGATGAGTTCTAATGGGCTATTTAATGCTTCTTTGACTATGATCGGGCTAAATTTGGTGTTTTGAAAAGTTGCAAATTTCACAATTCTGAAGGCAACCCATTTCTTGTTTTGTCATTGCAACTAGAGAAGGAAGGTTAATATTTTAAAAAATTTCTAAAGTTTTAAGCTTTATAAAAATGTCTTCCTTGTTAGCTCACAACATGGCAATGTTGCTGTCAGTAAAGCTTGTTGGGAAGTGAGGAGAGGTGTAGGCAACATATGGGAATAATTAAATATCATCATGGTACTTTATAAAGCATTTGCAAATGATGAAATTTGTCTCACATATTTCCTCGCTAGCCCACAACTACAAATATTGTCACTAGACGAGATGTGCGGGGGTGCGAGGAGGCAGTGTTTGGAAGAAAATTTTGCTGAGCACTCCTTTGCTGCTGTTTCCATGTGATTTGAGTTACTTTCATTACTATGAGGAGGATATTTTCATTGTGGAAGGGGCATAAATTAGTGTGTAATCACATTTTTTGGCTTGGGGCACATTTTTAAATGCATTTACAGGTTGGAAAATGTTATTTCAACCTCTAGAATGATGCCCAAAGAATTTCTAATGCCTTAGAAGCATTTTTAACATGGTTTCAAATTTCTTTTAAGTGTTTGGTAATGACAAAAATGCCCAAGATTCATAAAAAATGACCTACACATAGTTCTTCTTGCAATAAGAGTGCTTTCTCCTTGTTGCAAAATAAATGGAAGAGTTTTTCTTTTTCACACATTGATTTGATCAATGTTGTGATTATTTCCGCAATAACGACATGATTAAAGCTATAGAGAGGTAGAAGTTGTGAGGACCAGAGTATATAGGTAATATGTTCAGAGTATGGTTTCCAGATGAGTGTTTATTAAAATGTTAGGTTTATTGCACATAGAAATTAAAGAGTTTAGAAGGTTCGAGTGTATGGTAAAAGGCATTTTTTATTGCCAATGAAGTGGGTTTTTGACCTAGATTGTGATATTTTTCATTTGCAAATGAAAATGGAGTTGGTAAATATGTTTTTACTGGAAGGATAAAAAGTTGCACATGATTTACAAATTGAAAAGGATGCACAAACTTCAGTTTCAAATAAGGAGGGAAAATGGAGAGTAAAGAGGCATTCTTTAAATGCAAATTTGTTGCAGATCTAAAGGTTCAGTTAGTTACAAGTGTCAAACAGAGATTCAATATGAGTTTATTCTCTTCTTTATATTGTAATTTCTATCTCATTTGAAGGGGTTCTAGATTTTCCAAGTCTTGATTATTGTAATTTTGTACAAGGTTGTTTCTAGATTAGTTGTTCTTCAAATTTTAGGGTTCAAAGTTGTAATCCAGTTTTTAATGGCCAATAAATTTGTTTGAGAATTATGGTGAACTATGTCATACTGTAATGTCTCTAGAATGTATGCATTATATTTTTAATCAAAGTAACCAAGGATTATGATGGTTTTTGTTACACATTTGCTATAATAAGTGTTTGGATTGATGGCTTTTGTTCAAAGAACAGGTTAAAGTGTGCTTTTAGTCAAATGTTGAATATATTGTGTTGCATTCAGGATCTATAAGGATATTGTAGATGTGTCCTAAAGGGACCTCATTATTGTAATGCAGTAATGATTTAATGGTCACTAATTTTGTCTTCAGGCTATTACCAAATAAGTTACTTCATTTTGAATTTGTTATGGACAAGGTGTTGGTCTAGTGTATTTCTCTCATGCAAACCCTAGAAGGAATCACCATTTAAAATCTTAAAAAATATTTCCCATTTTCATGTTTAACTTATTTCTGGTTTTCTGTATCTTCATGGAGATTAAAGAACACAAAGGTTATGCTTGGAAATGATTCTGATGTAACTTCTTTGTGTATTTGAGATGAAGATTTCTCTTAATTTATATGTTCTTTGTGTGGATTCAAGGTGCAGGGGGATCATGTTTGAACGTAATGAAATGTATAACACTCTTTATACATTCATCTGAGAACCATCCACATGTTAGAAATCTACAATATGTCATCTAGTGCAAGTCATATTATATATGTAGATCTTTGAATAGGAACACTCTCCTGAGTCTTGTTGAGCTCAAAGTGTAGAGGGCTAATTATACCCTTATTTGTTGGCCTTTCTTGTCCTTGATGTGATGATAGTGAAATGCCTTTGTCTCAACCTCTTAATCCCTTGGTTTAGACATTATGATTTTCCTTTGGATTGGGGGTTGCAAGAAAAAAAGCCAACAAATTAGTGACTCTACTGGGGAGATAAGAAGAGTGTCCATTTGGAAAGAGTCAAAATTTTGGTGAATCTGAACATCTAGTTCATATATTAAAATTTTCAAACCCGGAAGAGGTTTTTTTGTAGCTGATTTAAATGAGTTATGTGTGACTCTGCTAGTGGAGGAAACCCAAAATGAAATTAAGCTTTAAAAGAGCTTCATGCTATTTGAAGTTTAGTCCTCTATGAAGAGAGGTGGCGACTTTGTGAAAAGAACCTGATGAAGATGTGAAGAATGTTTTAGATCTATAAACAAATTCAGTCAAGAAGGAAAATTTGCACCAGTTGCAACATATCCCTGGGTATTTTTCATATTTTGGTTTTCAAGACTTGGATAAGCTTGTGTGTGAAAACCATATTTGAAATTCTTGAAATTTTTTGGTTCCCTATTAAGTGAAACTAAGCACCGGGAAAGGGAAATAATAGTGATATTTTTACATACTTCTGAGTTATATAATTTGCAGTTTGTGTATTATGTTGAAAAAGTTTGCTTGTTCTTAAATATGCCCACTAAAGAGATCTAAGGTGTAGATGAATTTGAGTTATGCATTGTAATATTTTAAGGTCATGATGAAAGAAAGAAATAGGGCAGTGAATGATCAATTGTAGAGTTGACATAGGAAGTTTGCAAAAGGTGTAAGAAAATGTATCATCTACCTGTATATCCTTGTGGGGTGTCAGATGTAAACATGAAGAGTGTGCAGACCCTATTATGTCATCAAAGAAATTTCTCTATTGAAAGATATAGAGCCATAAATTTTAGTGGTATTAAAGGTTTCCCAAACCCTATTTCTAATGATGTTAGGGAACACTTGTCAAAATTGAAAGGGAAAAGTTTAGAATTATCATCTTAGCATCTGCAAGAGTTTTGTGAGTGGATGGGAGACTATGAGATAAGCCATGAAGATGTTGTCATGAATTTCTTTGTTCAATCTCTGGGGGAAGATGTTAGAGATTGGTTTTCGTATTTGCTAGTGTGTTCCATCTCTTCATGGAATGAGTTAATGACAACATTCATAGAATAGTTTGGTGAGAGAATCGATCCAAGTTCAGTGAGACAAAAATTTATGAACATCCAAAAAGAAGAAGATGAATTGGTTCTTGCTTTCAATATTAGATTTGCAAAAACATTAGGTGACATGCTTGAAAGTATAAGACCAAATGATGCATTATGCTTGTTTATATACCTGGGTGCATTTGATTAAGGAATGAGCTATCTCTTAAGAGATAAAGAGCCTACAACACTTCATCATGCATATCAAATTTCCATGGATATTGAAAACAACTCAAAATATTCATTGATGAAGGGATACATGGTTGCAAGTTTTGTTTGTCCTAGAACATCTTATGCATACATCCAATGCAAGGAAAAAATGAAAACTATTGTCAAAATAGTTATATCTTTGCTACTCTGAGTTGTCCATCATTACAACATACAAATCACAATGAACTCCAAGTTGAACATGAAAAAAGAATTGAGCATTATTGATCCTATGTCTCTTGTTCAAGAATTGTATGACATGAAGAGACACAAGGGAGAATCACCATATGATTTGTTTGCAAGGTTTTTAGATGCCTTGTTGAAGGTCCCCAAAAATTTTAGACCTAGGGATTCAACGTGCATTGATTTGTTTTGTGAAATCTATGAGTTAGGGCTGAGTACCTTGCCAAAAGAGTTGAAGCCTCATAGTTTTGATCAAGTACTTGATTGGAAAGAAATTGTTGAAAGAGCCCAATGTGATTATGCACAAAGTGTGATATCCTAGAATATTGATGGCAGTTTTCCTATTGAGCAGAATTAGAACACAATACACATATTGAAAAAAGCATATCAAAAAATGAACATCCATCTTGTCTGAATGAGGATATTGATTGTAATTAGCCCACAAGCAATATATATACAGATCAATATATTAGTGATGAAGGTAAAGATACATGGCATAATGAAAAAGTAGATATACATGGAATCTCTCCTTGTAATATCGTGGATGATGAACTAAAAGAGATGTAAGATTTCCTTCCATGTTATGTTTTGATCAATGACAATAGTGCAAGTGTTGCAAATATTTCATTGCAAATTAGTGATCATGATTTTGAAAATGAAATTTTAAGCATTCCTTCTGAAGATTCTGAGCATAGTTTATGTAGTGATGAATTTTCTTGTGATAAGAATCATGATGACAACGAACCTGATTATTTTTCTATGGATTATGAATGCTTCTATGAGGCTGATCTAGAGGCATTTTCTTCACATAAAGGATGCGGTGATATGAATGTTGATGAAGTCACATTTTATCATGTGAATGAACACATTTCTTCAGGTTTGTTATCAATAGAGCATACTAACTCTATGGATGATGATGACTTTGGAGATAAAAACTTCTGTGTTCTGTATCTTGTTCCTAAGGACAATGTTAGAGATGATAAGGATGTTGGTGATGTTGAGTATGGCATGTATGAACATGATCGTGTCCTTGATGCTCGTGATTATTTATATGAATAAGAGATGGAAATGTTTGTGATCTATAAAGAGGACATTGATGTGCATAATATTGGAATGTTTTTTGATTCAAATCTATATGTGAAGCCACTAACTCATGAAATCATTGATGAGATGGAATATGCTTGTTTCTTTGTAGAAATGGACATGTTTTCATTCAATGAGGAGTGCATTGATGTGAAAGAGAATGAAGATTCTTGTTCAATTGTTAATGAAAAACTTTTAAATAATAGTGAATCTTTGGCATATAGGTCAACATGCCTATCAATTGATGATGCACACATGAAGTTGTGAGCACAAATGAATGTATTTCTATTGACACTATTAATTATGAAAATAATAGCTTTCAAAATGATTCAGATGTTCATATTAACATGGTGGAAGGTTGTGTTGAGTGTGTTACTCATTGCAACAATGGATATGTTACAAAAGGTCAATATGAAAATTTTGGCTTGAGATTTGTTGAAATTTTTGAGCCTCTATTTGAAACATTTCACATGGAATTATATGATGGCCTGAAGAATGAGTTTGACATCATCTATGAACCTAACATCAAAGTGATTTTTGATGCATGGTATGTTCATAGGAATGATGTTTCTTGTGATAACCCTGAGTTAAATGATGACAAGGATATTATGGATTTTGATAAATCTTATTTGCAAACCATTGAGGCATGTAATAGTATGATTGATTTGCAACGCTCAAATGAATGTGAATGTTAGTATGATATAAATAAATTTGAGCATATGCCTATGCATGAACACTTTCTATTCATCACACAAAATGAGTGCTTGTTTGGTATGGGACAAAAAATAGAGGATGACTCCAAGGCGTTATTTGAACCTTTTACTCAATCTAATTTTTCAAACTTAGAGCTAAAACTTGACTTCAATGAATCAAGGAGTATGTTTTTTGATGGGACTATTGAACAAACTGTTTATGACAGCTTCAAATTTGATATGCAAACTGAATATGATGTCAATGGTCAAGTGGATTATGAATGTTTCAAGTTCTCAGTCCATTTGGGAAATCATTTGATGGGGAATGACATTGAGATAGATGATGTCGAATGTCACATTATATATGAATGTGGTTCATTTGATGGGTGTGATATGTGCATGCCAGATGTTGATATATTTTAGTCATTGTTTAATTGTAGATTTCAGATTGAAAGAATTAATGGCGAGAGTGGCAAGCTCAAACATATGGTAATGATGGTTAATGGCAATATCAGTGACAAGGTTAGTTTGTGGGTAGTTTATAGTAGTGTTTTTCAGACTTTTCCTAGTTCAGACAACTAAGAATAGAGTGTTTGATAAAGGTAAATAATGGTTCTACATTTTTGGGGGCTTGGGGCTGGCACCAAATGAAGTTTGAAGAATGGTTTTCAATGCAATACAAAGGAGCGGTTACAAAGCAACCAATGGATTCGACACTTGGTCTACTCCCTAGAGATCTGGAATCTCGTCATTCCCGCAAGGGGCATGCATCCTCAAGCATGAGCCATTGATGACACCTTCAAATTTTGCAAATTTGAAGTGCCTATCTCCTTTCAATGTGTCGAGAGATGTTAGGTTGACATATTGCTAAATCTACCTCGGAGCCCATATTTGTTGATTAAAGTTTTGCAACTTAGAGGTCATGTTGCAAATTCATATGGTAGAAAGTTTGCTGGTACATATGGTAGTATGCCTGCTCAGTTGCGTGCTCCTTGGTTAGAGTTCTAATGGGCTATTTAATGCTTTTCTGACTATGATCGAGCTAAATTTGGTATTCCGAAAAGTTGCAACTTTCGCAATTTTGAAGGCAACCCATTTATTTTTTTGGTCTAAAACATCTTCAATTCCATTTTCATAAAAAACATAATCCATATGATGCATTATTTTAATGTATTTCAGTTGCGGCAAGCACCTCCATTGAGCTCGTTTACAAAGGAGGTACCTAATTTTTGATTGTTGGGTGAAATCTGATTTAAACCCTTGTTTCAAATAATTGATTATGGTTGCTTGCAAAAAATCTCAGCTCTAGGGGTCCCCATTTGTACGCAATGGAATTTCATCGTTTGGATGATAAGCGAAATTAAAATCTCACCTATTTCCTAATGTTTAAAATGCAAATTTGTTTAAAATATTTTAAATAATTTTAAAAGTGAAATGCACATCAATTGACATCTTTTAGGGAAAAGTTTTAATATTTCTTAAACTTTATAAAGTTGGCTTTATAAACATTGTTTGTCTGCTATCCCACACGACAGTGCTGCTGCCAACAAAGTAAGTGGGGAAGAGGGAAAAGCTTGTGGGGATTATAATATTTAAAGAAAGATGACTTCATTGTCGCTAGAGAAGGGAGGTTAATATTTTAAAAAATTTCTAAAGTTTTAAGCTTTATAAAAATGTCTTCCTCCGTAGCCTGCAACACGACAGTGCTGCCATCAACAAAGCTTGTGGGGAAGTGGGGAGAGGTGCAGGCAACATATGGGAATAATTAAATATCATCATGGTACTTTATAAAACCTTTGCAAATGCAGAAATTGTCTCTCACATATTTCCCCACTAGCCCACAACTAGCTGTAGGGAGGCAATGTTTGGAAGAATATTTTGTTGAGCACTCCTTTGTTGTTGTTTCCATGTGATTTGATTTACTTTCATCACTATGAGCAAGATATTTTCATTGTGGAAGGGGCAAAAAATAGTGTGTAATCACGTTTTTTGGCTTGGGGCACATTTTTAAATGCATTTACAGGCTGGAAAATGTTAGTTCGACCTCCAAAATGATTCCAAAAGCATTTCTAATGCCTTGGAAACATTTTTAACATGGTTTTAGATGTTTTTAAGTGTCTGGTAATGCCAAAAATGCCCAAGATTCACAAAAAACGACCTGCACATAGTTCTTCTACAATGGTTGCAATAAGAGTGCTTTCTCCCTGTTGCAAAATATGTGTAAGAATTTTTCTTTTTTAAGCATTAATTTGGTCAATGTTGTGATTATTTCCTCAGTACCAACATGATTAAGCTATATAGAGGTAGAAGTTGTGAGGACTAGAGTATTGCAGGTAAAATGTTTAGAGTATGGTTTCCAGACAAGTGTTTATTAAAATGTCAGGTTTATTGCACATGGAAATTAAAGAGTTTAGAAGGTTGGAGTTTATGGTAAAAGGCATTTTTAACTGCCAGTGAAGTGGGTTTTTGACCTAGATTGTGATATTTTTCACTTGCAAATGAAAATGGAGCTCGTAAATATCTTTTTATAGGCAGGGTAAAAAGTTGCATGAGATTTACAAGTTGAAAAGGATGCACAAACTTCAGTTGCAAATAAGGAGGGGAAATGGAGAGTAAATAGGCATTCTTTAAATGATAATTTATTGCAGATCTAATGGTTTAGTTAGTGACAAGTGTCAGACATAGATTCAATTTGGGTTTATTATCTTCTTTATATTGTAATTTTTGTCTCATTTGAATGGGTTCTAGAATTTTCAAGTCTTGGGTACTATAATTTTGTACAGGGTTGTTTCTAGATTAGGTGTTCTTCAAATTTCATAACCGTTAAAGTTGTAATCCATTTTTTAATGGAAAACAAATCAATTTGCAGATTATGACGAACTATGTCATATTGGAATGTCTCTAGAATGTATGCATTATATTTTTAATCAAAGTAACCAAGGATTATGATGGTTTTTGTTACACATTTGCTGCAATAAGTGTTTGGATTGATGGCTTTTGTTCAAAGAATAGGTTAAAGTGTGCTTTTAGTCAAATGTTGAATATATTGTGTTGCATTTAGGATTTATAAGAATGTTATAGATGTGTCATAAAGGGACCTCATTATTGTAATGCAATAATGATTTAATGGTCACTAATTTTTTGTTGATGCTATTACCAAATAGGTTACTTCATTTTGACTTTATTATGGACAAGGCACTGGTCTAGTGTATTTCTCTTGTGCAAACCCTAGAACGAATCACCATTTAAAATATTAAAGAATCTTTCCCATTTTCATGTTTAACTTATTTTTTGTTTTTTGTATCTTCATAGAGATTAAAGAACACAGAGGTTATTCTTGGAAATTATTTTGATCTAACTTCTTTGTGTGTTTAAGATGAAGATTTCTCTTCATTTATATGTTCTCAATGTGGATTCAAGGTGTAGGGGGATCATGTTTGAATGTAATGAAATGCATAACGCTCTTTATACATTCATCTGAGAACCATCCATGATATTAGAAATCTACAATATGTCATCTAGTGCAAGTCATATTATATGTGTAGATCTTTGAATAGGAACACCCTCTCGAGTCCTTTGAAGTTCAAAGTGCAAAAAGCTGAATATAACCTTTTTTGTTGGCCTTTCTTGTCCCTAATGTGATGATAGTGTAAGAAATTTGTCTTAACCTCTTGATCCCTTGGTTTAGGCATTGTGATTTTCCTTAGGATTGGGGGTTGTAGGAAAAAAACACCAACACTTCTAAATGAAAATTTATGATGTACAATGTCGAGTTCACCAAAATGAAATAAAGGGAAAAGGGGGGGAATCCATTTAACCAATATGGAATGATTAAATGGCCTAGTATTCAAACACCCAGGCTATCCCTTATTTCATTAGAAAGAGTGAGAGATCACAAAAGGATGCCTTTCAAACTTGAGGTGAGTCAACCTTATTTTGGATCTCTTGGGTCTCTGCTTTCTTTTGACATAATTGACTAGTTTGCAATGTTTTGGAATGATTTAAAGTGCATTACTAAATGAATTATGTGGCCTAATACTTGAAATGCAAAGTGCTATGATAACAGAAACGAAAAAGACAATTTGTAGGAAGTTCTGAGAAGGGTAGATTGGTGTGCACTTGTGATAAAAAGAAGGTTTTAGGGTCTACAGTATGACTAGTTTTCCCTAGGGTGAATGGGTTATAGTGCAGGGGTCCAAAATAAGTTTTTACAATCCTTTGATCTTGGATCTAAGCTTTTGATTCCTCCAAGTTTGACTATCAGAAAGTCAAAAATAAAACCTGTAGGTGAGTTTTTCGTATCTTGACAATAATGAATGCAATAGATGTAAATTTGCAAAAATGCCTCTGTGATCAAATTTCAATCCTTCTTCACTTATAAATCTACACATACAAAGAGAGAAGAAAAAATATTTGTTTTTGGGTGAATGGGGGTTTGCCTTAGTCAAACCCCATGTTGGTAATTAAACCTTGATAATGAAATAATGATAAAATGAAGGAATTGATGAATGAGTACTTTCTTGTTACAATTCACCAAACCCTTAATGGCTACCCTTAGAGGACTGAAGTCAAACACATCACTCTAAGGCTTGGATCTTGCATGAATTGGTTTGATTAATTGATGCTTGAATGCTTGAAACCTACATCACAATGTTAGCCCAAAACATAACATGAACACACATAAAATTTGACATGATATGATCTTGATTACCATTGTAGATGGCTAATAAATCCACTCTTTAATGCTCTTGACAATAATATTTTATTTTTTGAAGTTCACCTCTAGCTTGTTGATGTTGAATTGATAAAATAACTATGTATTTATAGGTGTTTATCTGATTTCCTAAAAATTAGATTCCAAAAGTTGACATTTGAAACTTGAATTCGAATCATTAAAATGTTGCCCAAAACATATTAAAAATTGGGTCCTAGTCCACTTAAAGGGGATCCATTCACCTCTGGGTGAATGGGTCCTAGGATCTAAGTCTAAGACACTCAATTTCAAAGGTGTTTTAATTAATGCTAGCAATTGTTTAATATAGGTTTCATTTTCAGAAAATAGGAATAATAAGGCTTTAGAATGCATAATTTGGTAAATTAGAGGCTCAATTAAGTTCAATTAATTAAGGGGATGAAAACATAGTGTGAAATTATAAAGGTCTACAATTTCCTGCACTACACATGAAAAACCCTCAAAATCTTCTCCTTCAACTTAGATTTAGGTACCAAATAAATCCCATCCTTATAATATATCACATCATCTATCACCTTATACATGTCATCTTGAATTTTTCCATCCATGATCTCACAAGTAAAAGTATTCTTGGAATACTTGACCAAAAGGTGAGCCTTCCAATCAGCTGAAATATCTGACATGGAGCAAAGTGTGGGTTTCTTGGACAATGCATCAACTACAATATTTATTTTACCCTTAACATATTCATAATCAAAATCATATGCTTGAATTTTACTTACCCACTTTTGTTGGGGCTCATTCAAATCCTTTTTCTCCAGAAGGTATTTCAAACTATTGTGGTCCATCCTCACCACAAACTTATTTCCCAATAATTACTGTCTAGACTTCACCAATATATACATGATGGCAGGAATCTCCTAGTTATAGGTTGAATAAATCCTCTCCACATTCCTCAGTTTTCTACTCTCAAATGCAACGGGGTGTCTATTCTGCATCAAAAATACACCAATTCCCTCTCCTAATGTATCACACTCTAGCACAAAGGGCTACACGAAATCTGGTAATGCTAATACAATGCATGAATTCATCACCTGCTTAAGCCTATCAAAAGTAGCTTGAGTCTCATTCGACCATCTGAATGCACCTTTCTTAGTGAGATCTATAAGAGGTGATGCCAACTATGAAGAAACCTTACCAAATCTTCTATAGTAGCAACATAGCCCAAGGAACCCTCTTAAGTCTGAAATGTTCCTTGGTGGCGGCCAATCCATAATAGCTTGTATCTTCTCCTGGTGAACTTTGACTCCATCAACTCCAATCACATGCCCCAAGTAGAGAATATCGATCATCTCAAAATTGCATTTGGAAGCCTTAGCATACAATGACCGCGCCTCCATAATTCTTAATACCTCATCAAGTTACCGAAGATGATCCTCCCATGTCTTACTCTATATCAAGATGTCATAGAAAAACACCAATAAAAGCTTACACAACTACTTACGAAAAATGTGATTCATGCATGACTGAAATGTAGCAGGAGTGTTAGTAAGACCAAATGGCATAACTAGAAACTCATAGTGCCCATAATGGCATATGAATGTCTTATGAATATCCTCATCATGGACACGAATTTGATGATACCTTGAATGAAGGTCAATCTTAGAGAAGTACACTGCCACATGTAATTCATCAAGTAACTCATTTATCCTAAGAATAGGATACTTGTTCTTGATCATCTTCTTATTTAAGGCTCTATAATTGATGCACATCCTCATGGTTCCATCTTTCTTCTTCACCAAAATAATTGAAGAAGAAAATGGATTGGAACTTGGCCAAATGTGCCCCATATCAAGTAACTCCTTAATCATCTTCTCAATCTCCTCCTTGAAGTGTCGTGAATGATGATAAGTAGTAATGATGGGCTTGGAACCCTCCTCTAGCTCAATGACATGTTCAAACCCATGATTTGGTGGTCTACCAGGAAGAATGTCTCCAAACACCATGTTGTGCTTATCAAGCATTGTCTGGATATCCACATGATACTCCCAATTATTGGAAGATTTGGAAGATATAAAACACTGGGCTACCCAAGCCACACCACCATGCCTAAACAATGTATCCATCCTCGTTTTTGAGATAAACTTGGGTCCTCCATTTGAAAGTGTTCTCAACACAATCTTCTTTCCATTGGACATGAACTAAAGCTCCATATTTTGGAAATCTTGTATGTATCTACCAAGTGATTATAACCACTGAACTCCCTAAATGATGTTGATATCACCAAGTTTGACCATATAGAAATCATCAGTCAATGTGTAGTCTCACCCATATAAATGCTAAGCTGAGATACCTTCTTAGTACAACTCATGGTAAAGCCATTTGCAATTGTCACACTGAATCCCACAAAATCCTCAGCTTGTAGTCCTCTCTTCACAACCAAACCTTGGTCAATAAAGTTGTGAGTAGCTCCATTTTCAATCAAACAAGTGACCCACTGCTCCTTAATGACTCTTCTCAATCAAAAGGCACAATACATAGGTACTCCTGAAATAGATGCAATGGTAACATGTCATGTATCATTTGTAGTGTTATGATCAAGCTCTAACTGAGGTGGTTGCTTCGTATGATCCATATCACTTTCCAAATTGGTGTCCTCAATAACCTCATTCTCCACATTAGAAGTGACCTCTATGAGATGTGCCTTGCCTTTCCCAAGGAATCTATGTCCCGGTTCCCATCCCTCTTTGCAGGAAAAGAAAAGTTTATTTCTCCTTAGCTCATTCTTCGTCTCAAATTCCATCTTAGGAGAAGCGTACTTGGGCTGATTAAAGTTTCTCTGAAATGGTTTTCTACCCTTAAAAACCTTTCTTGGATGGTTGATATGTGGATGGAGATGTATCAAGATTAAGGGCTAGTTGAATAGCCTCCTACAATGTAATAGGCTTGAAATCCTTAACCAAACCCCTCAATGTGTCATTCAATCCCTCTATAAACAACATGGCCACTCTCTTTTCTGTCATATTAGGAACCATAATTGCAACTTTCTGAAATTCCTTGATGTATGAATCAACATGCCCCACTTGTTTCATTTGGGCTAGCTCTCTATAATAATATACCTCCGTGTCCTTCCTATCAAACCGAGCAATGAGCTTTTTGTTGAATTATTCATAGGAGTGTATCAATGCATGATTCTATGTCACTAATCTATGATGTCACCAATCATATTTTATACCCTCAATATTCATGGTTGTAAACTTAATCACTTCATCCTCCTTCATGGGACTGAGAGTTAGAAATGTATCTAGCTTGTGAATCCAAGCTCGTGTAGTAGTCTTCCTGTTGTCATCAAAGTTAGGAAGGGTAAGCTTGCTCAACTCTTGCTTGAATTCCTTGTGTTGTTTCCTTGGTATTTGATAAAATCTTGGTCTCCTTATTTCTTTTATTTACCTTGTGTATTGATCGAAATATAGATCTTCTCCAACCTATTGTGGAAGGGAGAGGTACTCATTATGAATGATAACAAACTCATTGGGTGGCTCCTCTTCTTCTGCTGGCGCTTCTTCCTTCTCTTCCTCTCTAGGTGGGAATGTAGGATAGAAAGGTCTATTTGACACCATAGTAATTGTTCTACCTACATTAGTAGTTGTTCTACCTATATTGTTATTCCTTGCACAACTATTCTCCACTAGAGCATGTTGATCTACCCCCAACTATCCAATTGCTACAACTACTTGTTATTGAAAAGTGTGGAACATTTGATGTTGTTATTGGGAAAAAAGTGTGCAAGAAGTCTTCCATGTTTTGTTGGTCATGTCTCCTAGGAATTCCACTTATAGGTCTCTCTCCATTTCCTATTGGGTACCTACAAATGGATTCTCTTCTTCTATATTACCATGTTGATATGCTTTGCTACGAGTATAGTACCTATGTGGTCCAACTTCATGTGGTTGCATATGAACACTCTAAACCATCTAGGATGGTAGGATCAATGCTCTGATACCACTGGAATATCCCACACATGATATTTTCTATTTTTTTGATTTAGGATTCTAAGTTTTAATCCCTAATTTTTTCATTTTCAAATATGATTAAAACCCTAGTTTCTACAATTCTAAAAACAGTCATAATAGCCACTAACATGCCCAAAAACATCATAATAATCATGCCATTACATGTGCCAATATCATAACTGGATTATACAATGAATTTCATAATGATTCAATACCAAAATATGATAAAAATGAAAAGAAATTCATATCATAAATTTGTTGCTACAATTTAAGAAATGTGAAACCTTCAAATACATCAAAATATCACAGGCAAGCATGCCAAACTTGCCCAATTACGATCTGTAGACACGTAAAATATACCAATTGACATTGTGCATCTGATCCTGCTTACTAACATCGTTTCTTTCTGAATCATCCCTCAGTCTAACCATTTAATCAAATTCCCCTATCTGATTAAATTCATCAATATTCCTCTCTTAATTAAATACATCATTTTATCTAATCAAGTCATCTCTTTTGTTAATTAAATCAATTCATCTGATCTAATTACCACTATTTAATTAAATAATCAATTTTATTTGATTAAATCTCTAAAGTCTTTTCATTAAATTAAATAAATTAAAACATTATTTGATTTAATCTAACACCATCTCTTTTAATTAAATAAATCAAAATACTTATTTAATTATTCTCTTGTCATATTCCTCTCTTATTTGATTTAAATAAATCCATAAATTTGAGTCAAATAGGTCACATCATCTAACCTCTCTCATTAAATTAATTAATCCTTGATTAATTTAATCTCATCTCATGTCCCATCCTCTAGATAATGCAAGTTGCACATGAAAATAGATTTAATTCATTTATTAAATCTCTATTTTCCTCACAAGGCATCTTTTGGAATATTCTCTCAATTTGAATTCAAAAATTTCAAGTCAACATGTACATCCAACAAGGCAATAAATTCATCTTACATGTCCTTTTCCTTGAGCCAAGTGGCATTTATTGCATTTTCCCTTCCCTCTTGCATGTCATTTCAACAAATTTAAAATTCAAAATTATGCATTTATTGGCACAAGCCCCAAATCTTGCACATCCTTCATCCATTCATATATTGACAAGTGGCATCATACCATTGGATGAATGTTAGTCCCACATTGCTCAAATTTGGACATTCATCCATCTTGGAATTCTATAAATAAAGAGCCCATATCCTCATTTCATTATCCAAAATTTATGCAAAGTTACCATGCTCAAATATCCATCATATTTCATCAATTATTCTTGAATCATAGTTAGGTTTTGCAGATTTTAGCTTGGAGCACTCTTCAACATCAACAAAGTGGATCAAATCTTCATCAACATATCAAGCTTGCATCTTAGGAATTGGGAAAGGGCCAATTTTCACATCAAATTGGCACCAATTCCCCCATGGGATCATGTGTTGCTTTTCTAATTGGGATTGAATCAATATTTCTTTGTTTCATTGTGTTATTTGTTATTTTCTTTCATAGTTTGAAGTTGTAAATGGATTTCATGGGGAATCCTTGTTTTGGCTTGCAATCTCTTGTCTAACTTGTTTATTCTTGTTGTTTTGTAGGTACCAAGGTTGGGGTTCACACATTTGGCACTAGAAGGAGGGCTGGATATCATTCTTTCTGATCTTTTTTTAAATTTTTCACATTTTCACTCACACACAGAAAATTCCAACACTGGGAGCTCAGCGTCGTTGTTTTGGCACCACTGACTCCTCAGCATCGCTATACGGCACCACTCAAAACTAAAACTGTGACGCTGGACTCGTCCCGCCAAAATATTTGAATTTCAAACTCTGCCGCTGGACTCGTTGACTTGCAGAAATTTTCAAAATTTTAAAAATCTACGACATTAGAAGAAAACTTCGACGTTGGGCGAAAAGTGTGACACAGTTGAGCTCTCTGTCCTGACACAGAGTGACGCTAATTGGTAAGCGGTGCTGTGAGGGCACCGTTTAAAAATCAAACTGTGACGCAGTTATGAGTTGCGACACTGGAAGACAGTAAAAAGGGAAAATCTAATTTTAGCACGTGCTTTTGATTTATGATTAATGTGTCTTCTATTTTCTGCTTTTTAATTTCTGTATTTTCTAGAATTTGACTAGTTTTTCTTCCTTGTAGGTTGGAAACCAAAATTGAAGAAAGGAGAAGCATGAGAAGGAGGTTCGTCAAATCAAAGTGTTTTTGAACACTAGTGTTTGCTTAACACTTTTTCATGAAATTGTTATCTTTTTCTTCCTTAAGGCACTAGTTTTCATTTGGGTCTAAAAAGAATCTTTCCATTTCTTGCAAAGGCTAAAGCAAACTTTAGGATCACAACTTACTAGATTTTGTTTCTTGGATTAACAATTGAACAAAGTATCTTTCACTTGTCTTTTGGTGTTTAAAAATAACTCACATTTTTCTTTGTGGATTTAAAAAGAACAAGTGTAACTTTTTTTTTCATGAGGGCTTACTTAAACTAAAGCCATTGAAAAAGGATGTATGCGCTTCTCTTGCGCTTTATAGCGATCTTGAGAATCAAAAGGCCTTTTTCATGACTTTAGGGTGAGACAAAGCAATCACCTTCACACTTCGATTTGGGTTTAAAATTGAACATCTTGTGCGAGTGTGAGTGGGGGAATTATTGCGTATATTTTCTCTCCTTGTTGCCAACAAGGATTGATCGAGTTACAAATATTGTTCTTAATTCACTTTTGTTTATCCTAGAGGGCCTGCCTTGGGGAAAAAGTACTCACCCAAGGGAACGACTCAACCGGTAACACTCTAAAGCCAAGAGTATTTCCAACTAGGATATAAATGTGGATATTGGAGTAAACGCCAATATCACGTGGTTGATTCCAACAAGATGGATCCAAAAGGGTACTCTTGCCGTATGGGTCAATCTCCATGAACAGAAAGTCCTTACTAGAACCCATGTGCTAGAATTTTCCAAAATCCTTTAATCTATTTGTTGGTGCAAGGACGGTCGTTTTGAAGCCACCCCACACTTTTACGGTCTTCTAGTAGAAATGGAAAACATGCCATGGGAGTTTCATGGGTGTTGATGCTTGGATGCCCCGTACAAGTGAGTGCCGTGGAGGGGAGCCAGTGGGGTCAAGCATCTAACCATTCACTAAAGATAAGTGTAGCTAGACTTGTCCAAGTGGGAATCCAAAAAATATTGTCTTACACATCCATAGGGTTGTACTTATTCTTGGGTTACAAAATACATTGCTTGATCGAAAACACCATGGAAATAGACACTTGAACCTCATCCAAATTTCAAACCCTTTTGAAGAAAAATACAATTGACTCAATCCATATGTTATTGCTTGCCCTTGGGATTCACATCCTTAGAGGTTTCTAAACATCAGATTATATCTCGATTTGTTTCCTTAAGTAAACAATAGGAAAACCCTTGCCTTGAGTTCATTGAATTTCCACATAACATATCTTGTGGGGTTTGAATAAATTAAGACATTGGACATCTTAGTTTGGAAACTTAATCGAAGAAAGTGTTTTTGGTAAAATAAAGATATTAAGCAAAGCTAAGCAAAAGGAACTTTCATATGTGTTGAAGACTCACAATCCCAAAGTGAAAATCATTGGTTGGAAATCCGAAAATGAATGGTCAAATGAAATCACTTCTTGGTTACAAAGGTCTTTAGGAAGCATTTGCATACTCTTCAATACTTAGGTCTAGGAAAAAAAAGTGTCCTTTTTAGGTTCATCTTAGGATAAAAAAAAAATCAAAATCTTTTTCATCCATCCCCCAAAACATCAAAACACAATCATCTCATCATCACCTTTTGGAAAATCTTGAAATCATCCTTAATACTAGGCTTTTTGGCAAAATAAAAAATCATCAAAATCATTGAGACTAAATCCTTGAAAACATTATCAAAAACACCTTTGGCTAGGTATGTGTAGATGCATCCTTTTGCATATGCTTAGTCAAAGTTATCAAAATCATCTTGTCTAGCTTAGTATATGTAGATGAATCCATCTTCATATACTTAGTGAAACAATCATCTTGTTTGAATAGGTGTGGGTAGATGCATCCTTCTCCTCACACATATTCAAATCATCATCCTTTGAGAAAATCTATCCCTTAGATCATTATCCAACATCTTAGGGTCTTTTTGTTCAAAATCAAAAGCAAATCAAAATCAAAATCAAGGACAAAATCCCAAATCCAAAAACAAATCAAAATCAAAATCCGCAAGTCCTAAAAGCCTAGTATCTCATTCAAGATTTATCGAAAGCCAAAAACATCCGTATCATCCATCCCTAACATCATCATCATATCATCACCTTTTTGATCCTCAAAGACATCCTAAAACTTTCTACTTTGGGCATAAAATAAAGATCGACCCAAAGAATCAAGAGATTCATCTCCCATATTCTCAAAAATTGATCCTTGTTTTAAGGTTCTAACTAGATTTCAATACAAGAAGAGTATGGAAGCCAACAAAGAAACACCTGCTTCAAGCAATCTTAGCCAAACAAATGCAGAAATGAATCCCGTCGAATCAAGTAATCCTTTGACCCTCTCATCATCATAAAATCCGCAAGAAGAAAACCAAGGAGAGGACCTTACCTTTGGAATGTCTTGCGAGGAAATGACTGAAATGCTCCAAAATCCAGACAACCATAGAATCATCAACATCATGATGAGGCTCAACCCTTCGTTATACATGCTTGAGCTAGCAAAACAAGGGGGCCAGTTACCTTTGGATTTTGATGTGAGTACTATAGTGGAGACATCTTTTCCTCCAATCTCATCCACCATTCCCATTTCATCTACACCCACATCTCAAAACATCATGCAAAACATTCCGCAAATCACAACATCTTTTGCTCCAACCCAACCTAATGTCAAGAAGGGAAACACATTCCTCAATGCTCTTCAAGCACACCCCCTTGTTAATAATCAAAACTTGGATGCAAACACCACCTTGGAACAAAACATACCCCAAAACCCATTACACAAAAATGTTCCTCTCACCTTCCATCATGATCCATCATCATCATTTTTTCATGCAACACCTCAAACACCTCTTCTCACAAATTCACAAGAAGAGGGAGATATGTTCAGACCATGGGGCATATTCGACACCATGGCATTTTCACAACAAATAACACCCCTTACATTTCCACCTCTCCCACCATTGCCATTATCATCCACACCACTCCTTGGTTTAGGGCTTCCCCCTCTACCAAATATCAATCAAACCGCTATCCCAAATATCAATCAAAGCATTATTTCAAATGCTCAAAAATTGTCGTCGACATCGCAACAATAGACGACAAACACACAAGAAATTGCAACATCATCAAACATCCCCATAACATCGCAAAGCATGGTCTCTCATTGGCCAATCACATCAATAGCGCCACTTATCACTCAAACCACCACATCAACAACACCATCCACCACTCAAATCATCAACACAACATCACCGCTCACCACTACCACAAACACCATTCCAAATCCACCACCACCTCCACCACCACCAACTTCCACCACATCAAGCCAACACAACGCGACATTGCAAGCTGCTTTCCAAAAAGGATACCGACAAGTTCAGAAACAAAAAGGCGAACAAATAGCTGCTCAAGCTGCGCAAGCTGCCCAAGCAGCCCAAGCCATCTTACAAGTGCAACAAGCCCAAGCATTATTGCAACAACAACAAAAATAAGCCACCCAAGCCGCGCAGGCATTGCAAGAATTACAAGAACAAAAGGCTGCTCAAGCGAAAACCCTATTACAACAACAAATGGCACAAGCACAAGCGCAAGCACAAGCCCAAAAACAAGCAACACAAGCCCAATACCAAGCACAACTTCTTGCACAAAGACAAGCAGCACAATTGCAAGCATATCAGCAAGCAATAAAGCAATATCAAGAGCAGCACGAAGTAGCCAAATTGGCAGCCCAACAACAAGCGTTGTTGGAACAATAGCAAGCACAACAACAAGCGTTATTGGAACAACAACAAGCGCAACAACAAGAACAAATCTCAGCACAACAACAGCAAGATCAACAACAAGCATTGTTCATACAAAAGCAGGTGGAAGCCTACTTCGCTCGGCAAAATGTATAGATAACATCAAAAAACACACCGACCAACCCACCCATCCAACCCACGATTGAAACACCCCAAAACACTTTTATCACTCCCACCCCCTGATCCACAAAATGATGTGACGACACAACTCAGGTTGCTCTCGCAACAAGTGCTCGAACTTCAATTAGGGTGAACAACCAAAACACCAAGCAACTTGTGTCCCTATCCATTTGATAGGAGCTTAGTAATGAAACCATTCCCCAAGGGATTTGAAATCCCCAAATTTGACAAATATCGAGGGATGGGAAATCCTGAAGATCACATCAGGGAATTCCAGGTTCATTGCATGGAGGTCACATATGACGATACTTATCTAATAAGGCTATTTCCTAGGAGCTTGGCATGCCATGCTATGGAATGGTTCTCTCGCTTACCCTCAGGCATTATAACATTTCAAGAAATTATAGATGTATTCATTAAGAACTACGCATGCAACATTGTAATGGATGTTAACTAGTCTAGAAGAACTCTCAGCTCTGAAACAAGGAAAGGGTGAGTCATTTGCCTCATTTCTACAACGATGGCAATCCAAGGCCAATCAAAGCATGTGGACCATGCCAGAAGAACAACAAGTTTGCACCATCATAGCCAACCTTGAAGGCCACTTGGTATTTCATCTCAAGGTTCAGGGAATCACCACATACGATCAGTTGATCCCCAAGGCGCTTAGCATTGAAAGAGCCCTTATGACTCAACCTGCGGAATCAATCATACCACAAACAACAAAATAACTGCCCACCATCCAATTACAACGATAAACCTTGCACGTGGGAAAGGAACATAAACGTTACTAATGATGGTATCGTCAATGCCAAGGTGGTCATTAGTGCCCCTCGCCAAAAAAAACTCACACCACAAATCCAAACACAACACCAAAATACTCATCACACAACACACCAACCCAACAACAATCCAACCATCAATAATCTCAACGACCAAAGGGGACCACCCCAATGCAAAAGTTATCCCAAACGAAAATACACCATTTTGGGGGAACCACTTGAGGACACAATGAAAAAGTTGATCGATGAAAAACTCATCAAGCCTCCTACATTTGAGAATTACCAAGAACCCGATTTCAAACCTCCTTGGTATAACGAGAATGAACTTTGCGACTTTCATAAAATCAAAGGCCATACCACAAACAGTTGCATGAGACTCAAAAACATCATCCAAGATCTCATTGATAAAAAAATCATAAACGTGGAACAACCTATAGGAAATCAGGATCCTAAGATATATACGAATCTGATGCCGAATCATGGCAACAAAGGGAATAAAAATGATAAAGGGAAGGGCAATGTAAATCATGTGTATGAAACAGTCATTACCTCCCTAAATGAAGACTGCATGGTCATCGCCATCAAGGGCGCCCATGTCGAAGATTGTGGAGTCACCACAAGAGGCGGAAAAGTCACCATCATAGGATCATCCCAACCAAATAGAGTCCTTTCATCTAGATCTATTCTGCATGGCTATAATGTTTTAGATCAACTTAAGAGAATTCCAGCACAAATTTCCATCATGGAGTTGCTAAAAATATCGTCTTCCCATAAGAAAATCCTAGAGGAGGCGTTGGCGTCATCCACTTTCCCTGCAGATCTCAACGTGGAGCAATTCCAAGCTATGGTCAGAAATATCATAACACCTAATCTTCTTACATTTTCTAACCAATATTTCCCCACCCAACCATCTCAAAACCATGCACTTCACTTAGAAGCCATTGCACATAAGAGCAAAATCAAAAGGGTCTTGGTGGATGGAGGTGTGGGATTGAACATATGTTACCTAAGCCTCATCAAGTAGTTGAAAATATCAGAAGATTCTATCGACAAAGGGAAGGGTATCACGATAAGAGCATATGATGACCAAGAAAGAGTGTCTCAGGGCACAATCAAACTCCCTATTCAAGTAGGGCCGACTCTCATGGAAACCACTTGTCAGGTCTTGGACCTTGACTTTCCATATAATATCCTCCTGGGATGCCCATGGATCCATGCGATGAAAGTCGTAGCATCAACCTTCCACCAATGTGTGGAATTTACACATAATGGACAAGAGGTTACCATCCATGGAGATCCCGAACCTTTCTCATATTGCAAAAATCTTGAAGCAAAGTATTACAAAATCCCACAAGTGCCAAAAAATGATGATGGCCCATCCACACCATACATCGACCCCGCCACTCTTGCATCCACTTCTATGATAGAGACACCCACCACTCCCACCACTCCCACCATTCCCACCATTTTTGACATCAAGCTTATCATCCAAGATGATGGTTGTGGAAGCTACAAGCTCCCTAACAATGCTTTTGTGATAGGAGAGTTACCACAATCTCCTAGATCATGGGGACGTCCACAAGAAAACCAAGCTTCCACATCACAAACATCTCCTAAAGACTATCTCGAATTCACAAGATGGGGAGACCTTGGCCAGGAGATTATTGAAGCAGATCCATCTCACATTTAATATCAAGATGAAAGACCAATACTTGAATTACCAATGGATGAAAGAAGCAAGGGTCTACAAATGATGCTCGCAATGGGCTATGATAGAAATCAAAGACTGGGACAAAATGACAATGGGATCATAATATCTATCATGCCAGAGACGCGACCCATAACAAATCTTGGCCTTGGGTGTACCCCTCTGAGTATAACCATATGTGGCTGAAGTCCTCCAGTTAGAACGGTTAATATTTCTCCTCAGCCAATAGTAGCAGAAGTATGCTCACTAATATCCATAGGTAGAGACATACATAACTTTATAACTGAGATCTATAATAGTAGCGATGATGAGGATACCATGACCAATCTACCTAGGTTATTTGAGGACACCACCCTGTGCAATATTAGTACCCTATCCTTCGAACCAGACCAACAAAATCATGAGATCCACTTAGTATATCCCCAACTCATCAACTACGACCAACGAGGACCAACAGTTCTTGATACATTCAGAAATGATGAGGCGCTCTTAGAATTCATGGGATTGCGGGACAACATTCCAGATGGGGATCAAAAAGTAGGGTTTATAATAGAGTTGGACACACATGCCTATTATGGGGAAACGATTGAATCCTTCAGTTGCAAAAGTGAGAAACTAAGAATCATATCTAAGTCCTTGAGTGAAAACCACACTGTGGCACTCTCTGACAAGAAAAAAGTAAAAAGAAAGGACGTATCCAATGGTGAAAACCTCTCTGAGGCACCCGAGGATGAAGGATTCAATCTTCCTTTAAGAGCTATTCATCAAGAGAAGTCAACAGTCTTGGCTAAAAAATGCAATCCGGTCAACCTAGGAACCGAGGAGACTACATATTACATTTTATGTGGAATCACTACTTTCAGAAGAGCAAGAACTCCTAGCGGCATTCCTAAAGGAAAGACAAATAAAATTCGCATGGAGTTATGCTGACATGCCAAGACTTGATCCAAAGACTATGGTTCATCATTTAGCAGTGTATCCAGAAGCAAATCC
The DNA here is from genome assembly GCA_007258455.2 of Sequoia sempervirens. NCBI lineage: Eukaryota > Viridiplantae > Streptophyta > Pinopsida > Cupressales > Cupressaceae > Sequoia > Sequoia sempervirens. The sequence goes on along the minus strand of VDFB02271358.1, from coordinate 314,109,920 downwards.
GGTCAAACAAAAGCTTCAAAAAATGCATCCTCAAATCGCTTTGTTGGTCAGAATGGAGCTAAAAAAGCTACTAGATGCATGATTCATACGACCAATAGATTATCTAGAATGGGTATCAAAATTGGTACCTATTTCAAAGCCTGATGGAGCCATCATAATCTACACAAACTTTAGAGATTTGAACAAGGCATGTCCAAAGGATGACTTCCCCCTTCCTAACATCGACATGATAGTAGACATGACAGCAGGACATGAGATGCTATCACTAATGGACAGATTCTCAGGATACAATTAGATCATGATAGCTAAAGAGGATCAACATAAAACAATTTTCACTTGTCCATGGGGGACTTACTGCTGGAACATGATTCCATTCGGCCTAAAGAACACAGGAGCAACATATCAAAGGGCCATGACATTGATATTCCATGACATGATTCATAAAATAGTCGAAGACTATGTTGACGACATTCTAGCTAAGTCAAGAAAGAGAAAATATCACATAGCAACCCTAAGTGCTATCTTTGAAAGGCTGGAGGAATACAAAGTCAGACTAAATCCCAAGAAGTGTGTCTTCAGCGTACAATCAGGTAAATTGCTAGGATACATAGTATCCATGAGGGGTATCGAGGTGGATGCAACAAAAGTGAAAGCAATCCTCGAAATGGAAGCACCAAAAACATTAAAGCAACTAAGAGGTCTACAAGGTAGACTCCAATCCATTAGAAGATTCATAGCACAACTGGCAGACAAACAAAACCCATACTCTCACCTACTCCACAAGGGAGTAGCGTACAAATGGGATACCAAGTGCGAAGAGGCATTCAACAAAATCAAGGAATATCTACTGACACCACCAGTCTTAGTGCCACCCATCCCAAGGAAGCCATTGATATTATATGTATCAGCAACAACATCAGCCCTTGGAGCTCTCCTAGCTCAGCATGATGAAAATGAAACGGAAAGGGCTATCTACTATATCAGTAGAACAATGGTCAGGCATGAGCTAAACTACTCATTCATCAAGAAAGCATGCCTCGCAATAGTGTTTGCATCACAAAAATTTAGACATTACATATTGGCACACAAGATAAAGATCATCGCCAAAATTGACCCCCTCAAGTATCTATTATTAAAGGCAATGCTCACAGGAAGAATGGAAAAATGGGTGATGATGTACTGTCAGAGTATGACATCGAGTATGTAGAGCAGAAAGCAATTAAGGGCCAAGTTATTGCAGATCAACTAATAGAAGCACCTATTTATTTTGAGAATCCTCTTGTCTCAGAGTTTCCAGATGAATCCATTTTTAACCTCAATGTAGCTGACCACTGGAAACTATACTTTGATGGCTCATACACACAACATGGATTAGGAGCTGGTGTCTTCTTCATCACCCCACAAGGGGATTGCATACCAAGGTCATATGAACTGGCATTTCCTTGCACCAACAACATCGCGAAATACGAGGCTTTGACTATAGGTCTCAGGATAGCAGTACAATGGAACATCATGGCTCTCAAAGTGTATGGAGACTCTCAGTTGATCATAAATGAAGTCAATAATGAATATCAGACCAAGGATGACAAGCTCACTCCATACAAGAAATTGGTGGAGACTCTCAAAGAATCTTTCATTGAAATAACATTTGAGCAGATTCCTAGAACCAACAATAGAGCAGCAGACGCCATGGCAACAATTGGATCCCTATTAGACATCCCTCACAACGTTCCAAAATATGAATTCTTGATTGAGCAGCTTCTCGTGCCTACATTTGAGGTATCAAAATCAGAATTCGTGTGTGAAATTGTTGGTCCCGATGATCCTTGGTACCATGACATCTATACATACCTTCGCATAGGAGTCACACCTGCCGATTTACCCTCAAACCTAAAGCAAGCCTTTGTTAAAAAGGAATCTAGATTTGTCATCCTAGGTGATACCCTATACTGTAGAAGCATAGAAGGTACCCTACTATGCTGCTACTAAATGCCTAAATGCTAAGGAGGCATTAACCGCTCTAACTAAGGTTCACAACGGTATCTGTGGTTCACACTCGAGTGGAATGACCATTGCTAAGAAATTGCTGAGGATGGGGTATTATTGGCCCACAATGGAACGAGAAGCACATGATCATGGCAAAAAGTGTCTATAATGTCAGCAACATGGGGACCTCATCCATGCTCCAGCTCAAGAGCTTCATCCTATCATCACACCATGGCCCTTTTCGCAGTGGGGACTCGATCTCATTGGGAAAATCACACCCACTTCATCTAACGGCCACAAATTCATCATAACCGCAACTGAGTACTTTACTAAGTGGGTGGAGGCCATACCCATGACGTATATAACTGGGAAGAAAATTTCTAAGTTCATCCTGAACTATCTCATGTGCCGCTATGGTGTTCCACAAGCCATTATCTCAGATAATGGGACACCATTCAAGAATCAAGATGTCCGTAACCTTTGCAAAAAATTTAAAATCCAGCATCGCTTCTCCACCCCATACTATCCCCAAGGCAATGGCCAAGTAGAAGCTACAAACAAAACCATTATGAAAATCCTCAAGAAAACAGTCAATGACGCAGGTCGTGACTGGCATTTACAGTTTAATCTCATACTTTGGGCTTATCAAACCAACATCCGCACACCCACTGGCGCCACCCCCTTCTCCTTGGTCTGAATCGAAGCAATACTCCCCATAGAGATCGGAGCTCCCATCCCTCGGGGATATCAACGCAAAACCTCATCACGGATAGAGAATACAAAGTATCAAAGACTAAATGGCTGAACTCTTGGATGAGAGGCCAGTATAGATGCTTTAAATCATTTGCAAGTCTATCGAGATAGACTCAAGCAAACTACAACTAAAATGTCAGCCGGGGCGTTTCCAAATTGGCGGTCTTAAAGAAAATGAGGAAGAATGTGTCCCAAATAGCGACCAAGCAAAACTTGAACCCAATTGGGCTGCGGGACCATTTTGTCATCACAACAAGTTACAAATCAGGGGCATATGGGTTATCAAGCACCCCAAGGGAACCTCTGTAGGAGCCCATGAATACTTGTTCATCTCAAAAAGTTTTATGCCTAAATCTTTCAAGGTGTAGAACCAAAAATCAAAAATCAGAAAATGTCACGAAAAATGGATTTACTTGGTGAAAACTTGGCAAGCGAGGGCATCTTGGTAACAACAAAAAATCAAATAAATTAGAAAATGTCCTAGAAAAATGGATTGCCGGTGAAAACTTGGCAGCGGGCATCTTGGTAACAACAAAAATCCAAAAAATCCCGGAAAGGATCAAAATAGTAAAGAAAAATCATCCTCTAGTAGAAACCACTTTGGGTGGCACTTTGTAAGTGGTGAAACTGGCAAACAAGCAAATGAAATAAGCACTTCCCATCCACTAGGATCTTTACGGCTTGTTCTGCATTTCACTTCCATCATCCATCGAATTCAGGTCTCCATCCATCACTCATCCACTCGCATCCGCACCATAGCTTGGTCCTGTGTTCGTACCATGATCCCTCCTAGTACTACTTGACCCATCCTTAAGGTCAGTTTGTCCACCGCCTTTATCGAGTAGTCTATTGCATCCTGCGAGGGGGCATGTTCTTAGCAATGGATCCGGATTAGGTGTATATTCTTAAAGTCCTAAAATTAGAAAATCAAAATCATCAAAAGCACAAAATCCAAGAAACATCAAAGGCATATCAAAATCAAAAATGGGTCAAAGTCGATTTCAAAGATAAAAATAAGCGTCATCTTGTGAGACTCACGTTGTCTCGAGGCTTGAGCGTGACAAGGTTGATCTTTGATCATCCTCTGAGACACTTAGGTTAGTCCTTTAAGAGTTCGTCATAATAAACTAACATTTCATCATGTATATCTTCATATGTAAATTGGTCAAGTCATCAGTCGAACTATGTGGTCTCTGCATGTATAACGTAGGAAAGGATAATTTGTTGATCAGCCAGGACCCTAGGATGAGTCTTTAGGCTAGTCTCTTGGTCAAAATCTTAGAAAATCCAAAAACATTAGAAATGAAAATAAAACATTTGAAAGTAAGCAAAAATACCAAAACAACCTCAAGGCTTATGAAAACATCAAGAAACATCCTAAATGTTGAAAAAATCCATTCATCTCATCTCGCTTGCACCCGCAATAACATCATCCATAATAAACTGATCATCATCCTCAACCTTTGGTGAAAACAGTTGGAAACAAGTATAGCAGCTTAAAAAGTAAAACTCAAAAATGTCAAGTCTCAAGCCTAAGTCAGTGCATAAGCAAGTTGGTCACCTCTTCGTATCGATAACTTATCATCTAGTTGGTCCCATATCAATCATCTTTTAGAGTGCTTTGGATAAATGAAATGACGTGCCGCCATCCACTAACATGTCCTATGATGAATCCTTCCTACAATGGGCATTATCTTTTGGCAATAAGTTTCGGTTCTTATCCTTAGAAAACACATCCTCTTTCTGTTAGCGGTATTGAAGAGCATCAGTTTGTTTGTTTACTTGGTCTTTATCTTTTGAATTATCTTATTTGCGCTCATTCCAAGGACGTCTCGATGATATCCCAAAATAGAGGATTTAGAGAAATAGGACTTTCCCTCCTAGTGTCGTAGTTTAGGTGAATTCAGCGACGCTGTGTCGCACTTTATCAAACCAGCCTGCCGATCTTGAGCTCAGCGTCAGAGTTTTTAAACTCTGAATTGCACCGCTGCGGCGCAAAACAGAACCACGCGGCACAGTTTGATTCTCGAGCGACACTGTATAGCGCCACTATAGGCGAACCACCCCTTTAAAGCATTAAATAAGGCATTAAATGAAAAGACGAAGCTTGGGTAAGGGTCACATACCAGTGCCTCGATGCCAGGTGGCCGCTGGTATGTCCAGACGATGGAGTGATAGTAATAGGAGTTGTCGATTTAAGCCATGCTCGCGAGGAGAGTCAGGCTCAACTCTCAAGATTAAGCTAAGCGAAGATTGTGAAAATGACTTAGAAAGAGGCATTTTCAGCGGGCCTTTTAAGCCTAAAGTGGGGTTTTTCACCTGTTTGGGTATCTTGCTAGGGTTTTGGACCCCCAAACCTATTTTTATCTAGTTAAGGCTTGTTTTTTAATGTTTTATTGCATTTAGACATGTTTTTAGCCTCTCGGAGCCCTTTCAGACCTATTGGGTACTTTGTCCTCTTTTTTTCGTGAGATCACCCAAAATTAAAAATTTCCAATCTCCTAGGGGCATTATAATGGCATGTTTTCTCACCATGAAAATGCGTGATTAGAGGGCAATTTTTAAAATATCAATTTTTAGCGCTTTGATTGGAATCGTTTATTCTTTGAACCAACACAAGCGGAGTGCATTGCTTCAAGGGGCAAAATCTTGAACCGTAAAATATACCAATTGACATTGTGCATGCGATCCACCTTTTAACATGCGTTTCTTCACGAATCATCCCTCGGTCCTAACCATTTAATCAAATTCCCTCGAGTTAAATTCATCAATGTCCCTCTCTTAATTAAATAAATCATTTTATCTAATCCAAGTCATCTCTTTTGTTAAATTAAATCCAATTCATCGATCTAATTACCCTATTTAATTAAATAATCAATTTTATTTGATTAAATCTCTAAATTCTGTTCATTAAAATTAAATAAATTAAAACCTTGTTGATTTAATCTAGCACCATCTCTTACCCAATTAAATAAATCAAAATCCTTATTTAATTAATCCCTTGTCATATTCATCTCTTATTTGATTTAAATAAATCCATAAATTTGAGTCAAATAGGTCACATCATCTAACCTCTCTCATTAAATTAATTAATCCTTGATCAATTTAATCTCATCTCATGTCCCATCCTCTAGATAATGCAAGTTGCACATGAAAATAGATTTAATTCATTTATTAAATCTCTATTTTCCTCACAAGGCATCTTTTGGAATATTCTCTCAGTTTGAATTCAAAAATTCCAAGTCAAAATGTACATCCAACAAGGAATTAAATTCATCTTACATGTCCTTTTCCTTGAGCCAAGAGTGGCATTTTATTGCATTTCCCTTCCCTCTTACATGTCATTTCAACAAATTTAAAATTCAAAGGTGTATGCATTTATTGGCACAAACCCCAAATCTTGCACATCCTTCATCCATTCATAGATTGACAAGGGTGGCATCATACCATTGGATGAATGTTAGTCCCACATTGCTCAAATTTGGACATTCATCCATCTTGGAATTCTATAAATAAAGAGCCCATATCCTCATTTCATCATCCACAATTTAGGCAAAGTTACCATGCTCAAATATCCATCAAATTTCATCAATTATTCTTGAATCATAGTTAGGTTTTTGCAGATTTTAGCTTGGAGCACTCTTCAACATCAAAAAAGTGGATCAAATCTTTATCAACATATCAAGCTTGCATCTTAGGAATTGGGAAAGGGCCAATTTTCACATCAAATTGGCACCAATTCCCCCATGGGATCATGAGTTTGCACATCTAATTAGGATTCAATCTTTGTTTTATCATTTCCATTGTGTTCTTTAATATATTCTTCCTAGTTTGAATGTTCTAAATGGATTTCATGGGGAATCCTTGTTTTAGCTTGCAATTCCTTGTTTAACTTGTTTACTCATGTTGTTTTGCAGGTACTAGGAAAAGGGTTCGCACACGATCTTATATAAAAATAGGGCTTTTACATACCAATTTACATTTGATTTTGGCATTTGAATGATAAAAAGGTACCTCCAAAGTGTGGTGCTCCAATTGAAACATGAAACCCTAGTCAATATGCCTCCAAAAGCTTGCCAATAAGCCCTCCTTCAAATCTAGTCTAAATACCCCGATAAAGAAATCTGCTCCTCTTTGCCAATGAATAACATTGAAGGACAATTTGATCCCCATTTCGAAATCACCCATGGATGAGCTAGGTTTTTGTCCAACTTACCTTGAACACAAGGGTTTTCATCCTTGGTCCTATGCTCAACTTTTGTTGCAGCCAAGAGATAAAAACTCAATAAAAAATGAAGTATGATCAATATGATGAACAAATGCCTCCCAAGCACTTGTATTTATACAAGTTTCCACCTCTCACCCATGGCTGACCTAGAAAAAATATTTCTCTTTTATTTTTATATTATTTCTCCTCTGAAAATGTCGACCAACATCTAAATTAAATAATTGAAATAAACATTAATTATTTTCCTCCTTGGGTGGCCACACAAGAATAAAATATTATTATTTTTTTAATTTTAATTTCCCACCTTTTAACCTCCAAGTGGGTTGCCCAACTTCTTGGAAAAATTATTTAATAAAGTGAGCAAAAATATTTAATAAAGTGACTTTTTTTTAATATTTATTTTTATTTTTAATTTTAGTCACTTTCATTATTTTATTTTTTTATTTTTTTATTAGATTGCAGGAATCGGGTAGCATGACCCCCTATAAACTGCAGTGCACCTGGTAAACTTTTTAACGTGACCGGCGGCGCTGGTGCGACACGCCCTCTGGTACCACGGGGGTGGGGGAGACTAGACCTCGTGACCAACCTCCTGCAACAGGAAAGATTTAGCCAACCGAGCTAGGGCCCCAACCCCTAGTCACTTTCATTATTAAATTAATTAAAATAAAGTTATTTTTTTGATATTTATTTAAAATAGACAAATTTAAAATAATTAATTTAATTATTATTCCCTTATTACTTCATTATTTAGCTTATGGGAATAAAATAAGCTAAATATCAATATTTATCGTTATTCAAAAATATGGGGACATTACATACTTAGACTAATAGTATTGGGTTACCTTAGAATAGTGGTTTACACTTTCTAAGAGGAAGGAAATTTCGGATTTTTTCCATTCACCATACTGAATGGGTTCAGCCGAACCAATGAAAGCCCAAATAAAAAAACATATTCAAATGGGTTCGGTCGAACATGGGTTCGACCGAACCCCTTCAATATGACAAAAACAAAAAATTGTTTCATTTTAACTGTCACTTTTACTTTGTTCTTTTACCAGTCATTGCCCCTGGTGCTCGCGGCGAACAGAGTCTGTGACGGTGACCAAACAAGGTTTCTCTCTCTGGCGAAAGCAAATTTCCGTTCGTCTCTTCAAAGTTCATCATTCCAGTTTGCATATTGAGCACTATTGAGCACTAGGTATTTAAAATTCAATTTTTTTAGAGTTCAAAATGCATCTATTTGTTTAATTTCGAAACCCTAAATGCAATTTTTTTAAAATTTGTTGAATTCAAATTGCACTTGTTTGAAAGTTTTTAAAGCATTTTCAATATTGTATTTTGCTTCCCCATTTTGCATATATTTTTGTCTTGTTAAACAGCTTTCATGAGAAAAATGAATATCAAAACTATCAACTATCTGTTAGGGGATGAGAGGTCTATAATTTCAATGCATCTACACCTTTTCAATGCATCTACAACATTATTTCAAGTGTCAAATGCTACAACATCACCTCCCCATCATCTACCATTTCGTAGTGGACACCTTAACTATCATCCAACTAATAACACAACAAATAAACTAAACACATATGTCACAAAATAATTTTAAAACTACAAATTTAGGGTCAAACTTGTAGATGAAAATGTAAATTCCATACATGTAGGAGTGAACCATGAAAGTCATATCTTGGTTTGTTAAGGTGTCATAATATTAAATCTTATAAAAAATCAAGAATCATATCATTGATTATGTACATTACAATAAAATATCTCCATATAACAAATGAAGCTAAAAACCCTAACCCTCTTTGTCAATTCTATAGTGTGCTTGTCTAGTAGTTTTAAATTCAATTGTATGTTCAAAGGTAATTTGTGTATTTACTTATTGTATTTATTTATCCTAGCTAATTAGAAAAGAAAACTCTAAAGAAATTATTTTCTTTTCATTTTGGCAAAGCCATTTAATTTGGTATGTCTTACGATTTGGCCATAAAGGTTTTCTTGAATCTTATTTAGTTTTTAGATTTAAGTGCTTTCTCATTGTCTAATTTATTAATCAAATCTAAGCATTGTTTGATCCTTATTTCCTTCTAATGCCAAAATCATCCTCTTTTCCTAGTAAGAAGTCATATTTCAATCCCACCATGGTTGTGAATCA